>JAGQAX010000007.1:103466-703466 GCA_019142605.1 Cephalopholis sonnerati | reverse complement strand
TGTTCATGCAAAAGACAAAAAACGCGCTGCACAAGAACTGACAGATGCTATGATGAATGTGTACAACTGGCTTGAGAAATCAAAATTATACTTGAACATATCCAAGACTGTATGTATGTATTTCTCAAATAGGGCAAATACTGACAGTGATCCCAACGTTTTTGTGCAAGGTAAAACAATTGAGGTGGTACAAGAGTTCAGATATTAAGGAATCACTCTTGACTCATAACTTTCTTTTAAACAACAGATAAAAAAGATTGTGAACAGAATTAAGTTTAACTTATCCAATTTTAGATTCATTAGAAATAACCTAACTCCTGAGTCAGCAAAATTATATTTTGATACTATGATCATGTCACATATGCTCTATTGCGTAACAAGCTGGGCAGCGGCCTGTAAGATGACACTAAAGCCGATTGAAACAGTTTATAAACAAGCTCTGAAAGTATTAGATAAAAAACCCAAAACGTACCATCACTGTCAGATATTAAAAAAGCATGAGCGCTTAAACTGGGACAACACTGTTAAACACACTGACGCAGTCTTGATGTACAAAATCTTCCATGGCCAAGCACCACCTCCACTACAAGAATTTGTGAAAAAAAACTCAAACAGATCAACCAGAGCTGGTTCCAGAGGTGACTGTGTAGTCCCTTTTAGAAAAAGTGCCCATAGTCAAGCCACTTTTTCTGTCCGCGCATCTCACACCTGGAATTCAATTCCAAGCACAATACGCAAACTCCCGACTCTGACCTCTTTCACAAAACAGCTTAAAGCTTGGCTACTGGAAGAACAACACTGTTGTCACAACCAGCTCTGAACTTGTGTATTCATTCAATGTAACTAATTTGTCAAGGGTTCCATCCGCAATTTCTACTGAGCACATACATTATTATTACTTTCCTCTTCCTCATTAACATTTTTTCTTCATTTCTAGGTACTAGGGCAATGTGCAATGCAACACGCACTTTATATTCTCACAAAATTGGGTACTCTCAGTATCATAAAATTACCATCGTTGGTATATATTTATCTAATGCAATACGTAATCGAGCAGTGTGCAATTCTCACTTATTAGACACTAGGGCAATGTGCAATGCAACAAGCACTTTATAATTCTATATAACTAGGTACTCTAGGTATCACAAATTACTATCGTTAGTATTAGATTATTGTAATATGCAATTGAGTATTAGGCAATCAAATTAGCACTTTATATTTTTTGGGCATTTTGCAATACAATAATGCACTCTACACTTTAGCACTTTGCACTTTAACCAGCCCCTCGACATATAGTGTTTAAGCTGTGGTGAAATGTGCATGGTCCCCCTGGCCTGTATATTTTATGATTAACTATGTTTGTTCTGTTTTGTTTTGTTTTGTTTTGTTTTGTTTTGTTTTGTTTTGTTTTGTTTTTATTGTGAACGAATGTTGTACAACACCAACCTGCCAATGGGACTAGAGATGGAAATTAGCCACACGGCTACAATCTCACATGTTTACATTTATATGTGCGTTAACATGTACTGTCCCATTTCTTTCTTTAAAAATAAATAAATCTACAAATCTAAATCTACAAATAAAATCCCTGATACTGATAATGATATATCCACTTTTTTTTCCCACCTAATTTTAGTCGCATTAAGTCGCTTCTGTAGTGGAATTAACATCATATTATGCATACATACTGTTATCATGATGGTCCACCAGCAGATGGAGACATGAAAGAGAATGCGTTTCAATGTATGTAATATGCATTAATTGTGCAAAATAAGAAAAATGTTGGCCAATCCTGGTAGTTAATTTTAAAGTCGATGTTGGCCAATGTCAATGACATGCCGATATTATCGCGCATCTTTAGCTTAAAGACCCGCATAATTAAGGCAGACTTCTTTGAGTGACAGCCCTTTTGCCAATAGTGTCCTTGGCTTCTAAGTCAGATCCACCCCTCGCTCCTCCTCAGCTCAACCCTCTTGCCCAAATACAGGGTTTTTCCTGAATAGAGAACTTTGAGGCGGCCGCCTTCATCAAATTTTGTCCCGCCTCCAGCTCTTGATGTATGTCGTAATGGAAAACACTATTGTCTAACAAGTGTTGCGCTTGGTCGATTTCTCTCTTCTGTAACTGCATTTGTGGCATAATGCTGATGTGGTGGTGCTATCATAATAAGTGCAGTACATGGGGACAGGCGCTGCCAAAACTGCCAAGGAGAAGGAATATAGCATTCTGTGTAGGACCACAGCAAACCAGGGGCCAAACCTGTGATCCACAGTGTTTCCACTGGTAACATCTTTGCCACCACATAAAAATAAAAATCACTTAAAACAAACAAAGTTCCCTTTCCCTGCCATTCAGCGATAGATTGATATCACCAGTTGGAGTTTATAAATGCCATTGCAAACAGCAGTTGGACTCACAATGGCGAGGGCTGGAAATTTGTTTCAGTTGGAGCATAATCTGTCAAGTCAGCAGTGGCAACCATGTAACTGTCAGTTGACAAATCCAGTCAAGCAACTTTACACAGCCATTGAAGAGGAGTGGGCCAATATTTGGTAGGCTACAGTCAACAACCTAAACAACTCTATGTGAAGGAGATGTGTTGCACTTCATGAGACAAATGGTGTCACAGCAGATACTGACTGATACTTTGTATCTGTGACTAGCAAATACATTTCTTTAGCACTAGGTATGTGAAATCCTAATAGATGTCTTTTTCGAAATCAAATGTCACATTGTAGAGTGTCCTTCTATTGTGACCATCCCAAGGCACACCTGTGTTTACTACACAGGAGTGCCTTAGGATGATGTAATATATCATGTAATATGACACATGTCAGGTGAATCGATTATCTTGGAAAAGGACAAGTGTACACTAACACGGATTTTAACAACATTACAACCAAAGTTTGAGAGGGATGAATCTATTGAGTATATAATAAAGTTATTAGATGTTAGATATTAGATGTTAAACTTAAGCCAGGGAAAAACAGGAACAACAACAAAGTGTTGTTTAAGTTTTTGTTCAGTGTATGCACATAACACCTTCTGGTGACCATTTACAATCAGTCACTTATCAAGTCCAAAGTACACTCAAGTTCGTCAAACAATTAAGCTTTTTTTTGTTGGTCATTCACAGGCCAACCATGAGGGCAACTGTGACTTCATGATCATCTTGTGTCCCTCCTGCAAAGAGCTGATGAGAGCCAATGAGCAAGAGCGCCACAACGAGAGAGAATGTCCAGAGAGGACCCTAAACTGCAAATACTGCAAAGAACCCTTCCTGTTAAAGAACATCAAGGTCAGGCTTCCTTGTATTACTATAATCAAAAACTGTGAAAGTATTTCACTTCATTTAGGGAGCTGATGTTTCAGGGATACATTGTATTTTAATATTGTAACATGATACTTGCAGGCCTGTTTAGTCCAGGCATATGAATAATTATCAATGTATGGTATTAAATGTCTGATATTCTAAACTTGGTTCACTAATAATCTTTCCTGGAGCATTTAACCATATCTCATGTCCATCCTCAGAAAAGTGGTCTTTATTTGTCATAACATGATGGAAGTACAGACCTCGGGTCACGTGATAACCTTTAGTTGTCTACTGACTCCTGGGGCGTGCAACAAAATGCTAGTTGAACACCCTGTTGTGTATGTTGTAATACGCAGGCGCACTGCCTTTTTAATAGGATAGGGTTCATATACATGTTGCTGCTTATTGGGTAACACCTCTGACACTCCCACCAAACAAGAGAAAAAGTACCCCAAAGCCTGCTGCACATCGTTTTACACCATTTTGAGGAAACATGTCGGCCGACCCAGAAACTGCCTCAAAGGGCACAAACCGTTTTCAGATTGAAAGTGTCCTAGGGACTTTCTATCTTTCAGGTTCATGTTTACTGCTTACTACTGCTGATCATTTAAATACCCTCACAATGGATTTTCATTATCGAGATTGTACCTCTTGTTTACTATCGTAAGAGGGGTTACAAAAGCCGTCACCGATGTACAAACAGCTGTTATTGTGTGCTGAACTTACTTTTGGTCTGAGGTTTTCAAATTATGAAGCAGAAGAGTTGAAAATGGACAGATGTGAAGCAAAAATATTATGAAAGGTGAAAGAGAGAGGTAAATGGTGTGGTTTGAAAAACAGAAAGTTACGCTGGGTTCGCACTGGACTCGGAAGCACTGTGATTTTCAGTGAAGTGCTGCCCGCTTGCTTGCAGCGCCCATGTTAAGTAATTGGGCTGTCTGCAATGGGTGCGGGGCACCCTGGCCAACTCATGATCTGTTTTAGCGTCACATCTGTTTTTTTTTCATTAGATGTGACCAAATCTGACAAGAAAACAGTGAAAACATACTGTAAAAGATATAAAGTGTATATTAAATAAATGATCTGACAATGATAAATGATAGAATATGCATCCCATGGTTTCACATATTTGTCAGTTGTGTTTAAACAGAGAGCAAGAGAGATGAACAGAACCATACACCCACACTCACACACAGAGAGAAAGACACACACACAGATGCAGACACCCACAGACAGAACTCTACATGTGATTTAAACAGAGCAGAGAGCAGAGTTGTTTACTGACAGGCACTGGGAAATGCACTTCTGGTGTGTTCGGCCAGGTGACTGCTGACAGGTGGCTGCGCGTCAATTAACAAGTCGGGCAATTCCTCTTACACTGTCTGTCTGGCATTAGTTGTTGTAGTTTGGCTGCTGACTTGGTACACTTATAGACACAGTCAGCATTTTCAGTAGTAGCAGTGGCCATGACACACATTAATGGACGGTACTAGGGCACTTTAAACCTTCAGCACCTGATTATCTCAATTTGCTTCAAACATGACAGAGGATATCATTATCTCTAATGTCTATCGCTAATACCTGTCCATAAATCCACGCAGAAATGATAGAGAAAGGACACTCCTTATACTGAAACTCGAGTACTTTGTGATAGTTGTATGTACATCCATGGATACACTAGAAACAGGAGCTATGAAGATGTTGCCTATGCAATTTTTTCTTCTTCTTTTTTTTTTCTTTTTCTTTTTTTTTATATTCAAAGCTGGCAACAAACACCCCAAACTAATGTTATTGGTTGCCCCGTTTTGGCGCTCCACTCAGAACTAATTTCATTTGGAACCTCTTTTGGCGTTGTCTTCCACTAGGGTAAATAAAACTTGTTACACAACAGTTTAATCAGATAGCTAACTTACTACTTAACTTACTCTGCAATTTTGTGATGCCAACATTAAGGTTGAAAATGACAGAGGGATATCCATGGAGAGGAGACTATGCACTTTTGAAAGTCAAGATTTAATGTTAAATTTGTTTGACAGATATTAGATAAAAAAGATGATAGCTATTTAACTGGATGCTAGCTAACATGGTAACCATAGTGGGTTTTATCCCTTAACCATAAGTTTAAGCAAACGTTAGGCTGATGTTTTAGTGAGGGAAGATAGCTAGGTGTAGGCATTTATGAAAATGCTGTTTTCTTTCAGAAACTATTACCTGAGGGATACGTTCATTTGGTGTGCTCCTATGAGGAGATGGCAGAGTCTTAGTTCAGGGCACAGATTAAATTGAGAATTACCTCAGAAAAGGAAGTTCACAAGTGGCTGGAAGACTTCCAAGCTTCCTCTGGGCAGATTTGGAAGGAATCTAAAATGTATCCAAACGCTGGACATTACAACGCCTACAGGGTAAGTTTACCAAATTGTTACAAATTGCTATAGCTTCAAGCCAGTGATTTTTTTTTTTTAGCATAGTATAAACTGATTAATTGATATTTTATAAAGAAATCCAGCCTACTTGAAATAGTCTTGTGTCTACGAAAAGGCATATTTAAATACAAGGTAAAGTATAAGCATGACCTGATAACATTGGGGAAGTATTGTGACCCTTTACCTAAGCAAAGGTACTTATACCACACTGTAAAAATAGTCTTTTACATTTAAAAGTCCTGCATTGAAAATGTTACTTAAGTCAAAGTATGCAAGTATCATCAGGAAAATGTAGTAAGAAATATTTACTGTACTTATTGAGGAAAAATGTCCCCTGTGGCTGTTATTATATATTATATGACTATTATTATTACTAATGCATTAAAGGTACTCTATGTTACCTTTTTACTCAAAAGCTGAGTTTCCCCAGCTTCCTGGGTTGCCTCTAGCAACCTGTGGACTGATTTATATTTACAGGATGATTTTTTTTCCTTCCTTTGGCAAAATCCATGGATGCGAGGTTTATGGGCAATATGGAGTGCCTTGCCTTTCTTTAGTTCTGCTACAGTGTTAGAGTCCACTAACAACAAATGACTGGCACCCACCACGTCTCAGAGTCCACACATGCTGTATTTCTGTCATTCATGTTTTGTGTGCAGACTTTTTAATTTGCAAACTAACTAGTAATTAGAGCTGTCAAATTATTGTAATGCAGTAAAAAACACAATAGTCTCCACTGAGATGTAGTGGCAGAGAAGTATAACGTAGCACGAAAAGAAGAAATTCAGGTAAAGTACAAGTACCAAAAATTGTACTTAAGTACATTACTTTAGTAAATGATACATTCCAAAACTGCCTGATAATGACCTAAAATGATAAAGCTGGGATCACAAATAAGAAAAGGGTCATAAAAGACCTTGGAATCATAGTTCGCCATTGTGATAGATTATGATTTAGGATACAATAACACCCAATGAATGCAGAAAGTAGCCTGCTTGATTATATTCCTAAAAAAACTGAAATAGGCAGCCAGTTTGTTCAAATGTTCATAAATTACGAGTTTATTTTTGTGTCTTAGGTGGATTTAAGGTGTCAGCACAATACTTCCCAAAGCAGTTGGGAAATAGACCAAAAATACATCATGTGGTGCCATGGTGTACTTGGTCCTGAAAGGGCACACACACACAGTCAAGACAGGAAGTCATAAGTCAGTAATTCAGATAGGATAATACTTTATTCATCCCCTGAAGAAAATTATTTACCACAGCAACCATGTAAATACAACAACACAAAAGAACATAATATTCACAAACCGTTGATGATCCTAATATATAAGAATGTTTTTAAGAATGCATTCTTTAGAGATACATTGTCTGATTGAGGTTGGTTATTAAAGGCTGGTACACTGAGGAAGAATCAGTCTGTCACTAATGATGCTCTTAACAAGTGTATTGTACAGAGGATGCAATTATCACAACCCTCATTTTAATCAGCATGTGAACAACCACACTGGCAACATCCAGACTGACCCTTAAGACCCTGCCTTCCTCACCACTTTCTCTATTCTGTTGACACCAGCTGCTTTTATGCTGATGTCTGAGTACACTGCTGCATAAAATATGGCACTTGCCACAACTGACTGATAGAAGAAATTGAGCACTGAGTGGTTTTAATACTTTGAAATAGTTTGGAAACTGTTGTGACTATTAATGGATTATTCTGGTTGTGTGATAGGTCTGGGGATCCTCATATTAAAGATGGCTACCTATTGAACATCAGTCTCAGACATGAGCACAACCACCAGCTGTCAAGTGCTGATGCTGTGCGGGAGCAGGATGTCTCAACTGAGACTATTGTCAAACTGAAGACGCTGTTTGAGAGTGGCCAGTCCCTGTACTTGGCACTGGATATGATCAAGTTTGATCTGCAGGAGCAGGAGGGGGAAAATTACATTATGCTGCTGGAGGCTGCTTAGTTTGTTCTGATTTTCAGTTTTGTTACAGGTTAGAAACATGTTAAAAATACAGTCATTTTAAAATGAGATACACATAAATCTGATTACCTTTCTAGATGGTCAAGGGAAGTTGAAATGAACATTCTCCAGTGACATTTTATGGAGACTACCAGTTGAAGTAAATGACAAATCAATTTAGTGCATGGGACAAATGTTTTTCTCGGTTTGTCTGGCAAGGAAAGAAACCAAAAATCCAATTTTAGGTTTTACACTTTGCAAAAGAAGGAGCAGGAATGCCACTGCCTTGTCTTAGAAATTATTTCTTGAAAAGTGGGAAAAAGTAGAGACTTTCTAAGGAGGCTTTGGAATTTTTTCCTCACGTAACTCCATGGATTGGAGAGAACACTGCTGGGAAAATATGAAATATTTTGCATGGGTGCAAACTTGTCACTTTTTGGCGAAAATTGCCCTTTTGAAACCAAAGTAGTTCATTTGTGTAATTTGTGTAGATCTGATGAGTTTTTGAAATTGGGGGGAAGGTCTGCGTGCACAAATTTGTGCGGTGAATGAGGTTAATGAGATCAGGTTGCTGAAATTAGCCCACTCCTGTCACTACAACACATAATTTGAGTGACCCCATTTTGTTTAGTGTTGACTCTGCATGCTGTGTGGCAAAATGCAACGTATGAATGGTAAATGGACTTGCACTTGTACAGCATCTCTCTCGTCTTTCAACCACTTAAAGCGCTTTTACACTAGTAGATGTTCATACACTGGTGGCCAAGGCTACCAAAGAAGGTGCCACCTGCTACTGAGTTAAACACTGAGATGCACTTACACACCGATGACACAACCATTGGGAGCAATTTGGGGGTTAGTATTTTGCCCAAGGATACTTTGCGGAATGGAGGAGTCAGGAATGAAAGTACCAATTGTCCAATTAATGGATGACTCGCTCCATCTCCTGAGCCACAGCTGCCCCTGAATGACCACCATTAATTGTATGGTGGTCATTCAGGGGCAGCTGAATGACCACCATTAATTGTATCCTAAATCTTTGAGTGGCCCTCGCTGTCCACCATCGCTGCTGTTATGCTTGCTTTATCTAGCTAGCCCTTCGGCTCAATTATCAGTGGCACTGGTTGGGTACCTCAGAAGAGAATTTTGTGCTTACTACAAAGACAGCCTGCAGGTATGTGGTAGCACATCGCTGAAATAGATCAGTGCAGTAAAAGTACGGTTAAAAGTTAATTTACCAAGAAGTGATGCAGCACAGTTGCACAGTCAGGCAGCGAGGAAAAATTGACATTAACACCAGTACAATAAGCAGCAGCATTTGCTGCAGATACTACACAAATGGAGTAAAAGAACTAATGGAGTACCACACTGTGAAAATACTCCTCAACAGTAAAAGTACTGTATTCAAAACCTTACTTTTGTCAAAGTATTATCAGCAAAATGTACTTAAAGTACTTCATGTCAGAGTAGTCACTGTACAATAACATGTTGTCAGTGTTTTCATATTCTGATGTTTTTGAATTAATATTTCTGCTGCCTTAATGGATATGCTGCATTTTACTGCTGTAGATGTTTAAGGTTGTGCTTATTTGAGCTCATTTGTGTACAGGTTGGTAGTTTAATCTACAGCAATTCATCATATTCTGTCAGATGATCTTGTAGCGTGGCTGTCCTTTAGGAACCATGTAGCTTTGTGACGATGCATTTTTCAGCTGATCGAAAGAGGGTTTTTTTAAGTTTATTTATCTAAAAAAAGGAGCATATTTTTCAACACATAAAGGAACACTTCCTCCTATAAATTTTTTTCAAACTTTATGACAGTCTTTAAGACTCACATACCTCTGAACTTTGAGACTCTATCTGTGCCATGTTTTGTTTGTGAAACAGAGGAGGGACACAGAGCTGCTGCAGGCCCTTTTTGGCAGTAAGTAAAAAAAATCTCTAGAATGTGACTTAATCCAGTACACCCACATTGGAAAAACTGGTATGGAATCATTTTTAAAATTGAAAAGTTGACTTACTTTTTTAAGTTACAAAAAACAAGTTCAATCAAATTTAGAATATATGAATGGAATTTATAAGCCTAGTATGCACAGACTTTGTATGACACCTCAGATGTTGCATGCTTCTTTCCTTTTCTTGATGGGAATAGTAGAAATTCAACTCTATACATACAAATGTATACAGTTATATTTTGATAGAGTGGATAGTCATATGTAAGAAAGCAACACAAAAATTGCTGACCGGTTGAAGTACTGTAGAAGTACACATTGGTATGTAGGTTGTGTACTTAGGGGTATGTGGGTAAATATAGATGTGTATGTATGTAGATGTGTTACACCTGTATATGTGGAAAGTTTTCCTATACATATTTACACACACACGCACACACATGCACACACACACACATATATGTATATATACACAGTACAGGCCAAAAGTTTGGACACACCTTATCATTCAATGCGTTTTCTTTATTTTCATGACTATTTACATTGTAGATTCTCACTGAAGGCATCAAAACTATGAATGAACACATGTGGAGTTATGTACTTAACAAAAAAAGGTGAAATAACTGAAAACATGTTTTATATTCTAGTTTCTTCAAAATAGCCACCCTTTGCTCTGATTACTGCTTTGCACACTCTTGGCATTCTCTCGATAAGCTTCAAGAGGTAGTCACCTGAAATGGTTTTCACTTCACAGGTGTGCCTTATCAGGGTTAATTAGTGGAATTTCTTGCTTTATCAATGGGGTTGGGACCATCAGTTGTGTTGTGCAGAAGTCAGGTTAATACACAGCCGACAGCCCTATTGGACAACTGTTAAAATTCATATTATGGCAAGAACCAATCAGCTAACTAAAGAAAAACGAGTGGCCATCATTACTTTAAGAAATGAAGGTCAGTCAGTCCGGAAAATTGCAAAAACTTTAAATGTGTCCCCAAGTGGAGTCGCAAAAACCATCAAGCGCTACAACGAAACTGGCACACATGAGGACCGACCCAGGAAAGGAAGACCAAGAGTAACCTCTGCTTCTGAGGATAAGTTCATCCGAGTCACCAGCCTCAGAAATCGCAAGTTAACAGCAGCTCAGATCAGAGACCAGATGAATGCCACACAGAGTTCTAGCAGCAGACCCATGTCTAGAACAACTGTTAAGAGGAGACTGCGCGAATCAGGCCTTCATGGTCAAATAGCTGAAACCACTGCTCAGGAGAGACAACAAGCAGAAGAGATTTCTTTGGGCCAAGAAACACAAGGAATGAACATTAGACCAGTGGAAATCTGTGCTTTGGTCTGATGAGTCCAAATTTGAGATCTTTGGTTCCAACCGCCGCGTCTTTGTGAGACGCAGAAAAGGTGAACGGATGGATTCCACATGCCTGGTTCCCACTGTGAAGCATGGAGGAGGAGGTGTGATGGTGTTTTGCTGGTGACACTGTTGGGGATTTATTCAAAATTGAAGGCACACTGAACCAGCATGGCTACCACAGCATCCTGCAGCGACATACCTTCCCATCCGGTTTGCGTTTAGTTGGACAATCATTTATTCTGATCTGGGAGGACAGGACAATGACAACAGGACAATGACCCCAAACACACCTCCAGGCTGTGTAAGGGCTATTTGACCAAGAAGGAGAGTGATGGAGTGCTGCGGCAGATGACCTGGCCTCCACAGTCACTGGACCTGAACCCAATCGAGATGGTTTGGGGTGAGCTGGACCGCAGAGTGAAGGCAAAGGGGCCAACAAGTGCTAAACACCTGTGGGAACTCCTAGGAAGACTGTTGGAAAACCATTTCAGGTGACTACCTCTTGAAGCTCATCGAGAGAATGCCAAGAGTGTGCAAAGCAGTAATCAGAGCAAAGGGTGGCTATTTTGAAGAAACTAGAATATAAAACATGTTTTCAGTTATTTCACCTTTTTTTGTTAAGTACATGTGTTCATTCATAGTTTTGATGCCTTCAGTGAGAATCTACAATGTAAATAGTCATGAAAATAAAGAAAACGCATTGAATGAGAAGGTGTGTCCAAACTTTTGACCTGTACTGTATATATATACTTATACACACACACACACACACACACACACACACACACACACTTCTGGAAGAGAAGCTTGAGGGCAGAAAGTTTTCCTTACAACTAAATTATGAGGAACAAGAACTGCGCCTTTTAAAAACCTCTTTCTGTGCATATACACATAAATGTTCATAGTAAAAACTGGAAAAAGGTTTTATGTAAAGATAAAAAAAAAAAAATTGCACACTCTATGATATTACCTTTTCCAAAAAAAAAAAGAAATGCAGTATTTGCAGTGCTGGAAAAGTGTGATATAAATTTGATCTATATAACCCTTACTTTCACAGCTAGCTATTGGATGTAAATTAAAATGATAATTATTAGTTATAGACTGTAAAGATAATAGCTACCATAACGTCACCCATTGTTTTGTAGACTCCCATTTTGAAGCCTCAAGTTCGGCATTTCAGCTGTAGCCATCTTGGTTTTGTGGAGCCAGAAGTCACCATATTCGGGTGAGAAGGTGGAGCTGTGGAAGAGCGAGGGGTGGATCTGACTGAGATTCTGAGGACACTATCAACAGACAGCCTGTCACTCAGAGCAGCCTGGTCTTAAAAGTGCATAACTTTAAGCCTTAATAAAATGCAAATGGGTGAGTTATAAACATGTCTATGTCTGCTGTAAAGTTGGGCATTTCAACATGGGGGTTTTGGGGGTTGACTGGCACCTGCAGCCAGCCTTTGTCTGTACAAAGAACTACAGTCTTTGGCACTTCCGTGTTGGCTTCAGTTTTCAGCCCCAGAGTTTAATGGTTGTTATTATGATTATTATTACTACTACAGGTGAATTGTATGTACCATATATTAAATACCTTGAATATATCTGATCCTGCTTTACATGTTTCTTTCTTTCTTTCTTCCTTTTTTTGCAGGCTTTATTACAAGCTTGTAGCCTTACTACAAGTCAGGAGAGGAGATGCTGGTAGACCTCAAGGATAGGCTAGATCAGTACAACATGATGCAAGGGGAAACCAGCACAAAAATGCAAAAAACTGAAGACAGTCAGGTGGTCATTGTCATATGTACCCCAGCCATGAAAAAGGTGCACACAAAGATGAGAGAGAGTGGAGAAATGATCTTTGTTGGTTCATCTGGACATTGTGGCTGCCAGAATTACCAGATATTTGTCCTTTTCACCCACTCCACAGCTGGAGCACTGCCATTGGGTGTGCTCATAATGACAATAGAAGGCCAGTCCACCATTACATGCGGACTTCAACTCCTGATAACCTTTTTGCCAAGTGGTAGATTTTTTGGACAGGAACAGCCTCAAGTCAACATGACGAAAGACTGCAGATCTCTGCGGTAGTCCCTCCAGGTAGTTTTCCCTAAAGCCAGGCATTTTTGTGTTCCATCAATTGCAGGCCATGCAGAGATGGTTGTGGAGTGCACACAATAATGTAAACAAGACCGACCACAGCTCCTACATTTATTCAAGAGCCTTGTATATGCTGACTCAACTCCGTCACTAACAATGCAGTACAACAGATGTCTTACTGATCCTGTCACATGAAATATCCTGGATTCCTACACCACCTCGCAGAGGTGTGTTCTCTTTCTTAGGCTTCGTACAGCACCTGATTACTATATTTGCAATATACTGTAACCATCTTTATGTAAGCTATAACTATCTGCAACCTTACAGAAAGTTCTGGACTAATGGTCTGTTGTGTCATGACTACAGGTGTGTGGGAGACATAAGGAGTGGGCTATCTGGCTTTGCAGTGATCTTTCAACAAGAGGACACAACACTACCAATTTTGTGGAGAGTTCTGTTATAGTGGTGAAGGAGAAGATCTTCCACAGGATGAAGGCATACCATGCTACTCAGCTGGTAGATTTTGTTACCACCAGGGTGGAGGCCAACTGCATTTGTTGCCTCACTGACATAGCAAACAACATAAGGGCTCGGATTGCCAGATTAAAGTGTGTCCTTCATGAAAGTGATGTGGAATGTGAAAAGGTTGCACAGGTTTGGAAGATATGTTTTATTTGTGGATTGTAATATTTTCTGTTTTGAAGTAAAATAAAGTACATGGTTTGCATCATTTTTACAGGTAGACCAGAACCAGTACGTGGTTTATAAGCATATCATCAGAGTTAAAGTACAATTTCAACACAGCGACTGGATGCTGCACATGTCCAGTTGGAGTCACTGGTGCACTATGCAAACATCAAATTGCAGTTTTGAACAAGTTTGATCATCATAAGAGCTTTCCACACATCAGCACACCACAGATGAGATGGCTCTACAATGAGATTACAACCGGTGAGTTATGGTGGATGCCATCTGTTGCAGTCATTTGGTATTTTCTGTATTTATACTGTATGTGGATTGATATAGGATTATCTTGACCATGCTTCTGCTAACCAATGCCATGTAAGTGACTTTGAAGAATTCAGTAGGTATCAGAGCATGAGAACCCCAGTATTATTGAGGATAGAGTCATATGACACATTATGGTAGTGTATGTTTTCCATGTGAGTAGACAACATATATTCTATTCTACTCTGTTCTTTTTATTCTTTTCTATCTACTAGGTTTGGGCAGGGCTCAGGAGGAGAGTATGAATAAGGGTCCATCAAGTGCCAAATCTAGCACCTAAGTTCAGTGAAACTGCATAAGAAGTGTGTTGAATACTGTCCTTAATGTTGTATGCAACATCAATCTAATATTATGGGACTGTTGAAACAGAAGATATGCTAAGGCTTTCTACAAATAGATTTAAATAGAACTCTCTCTCTCACTCTCACTGTCCTTCTAGGTGGTGAAGGTGTTGTCAGTGCCAGTCCTGAACAAGGTAAAATCCTTATACTTCTTTCACACAGACAGTGTGGGTTATTAGCAGTTGTGTAGAGCCCCCACGTTCAGACTGAGTGAGTTGCGGCACAGGCACTACTTAATGACATAGGTAGTGGAGCGGAGCTTTTTGACCTGTGGCACTCCTTTCACACTGTTACTCGACTCAGCCAAAACCCGGGTGCCTTACCCCATTTGTCGTGGGTCTGTAAGGGGTAATAGTGACAATGCTTCTTGCAAGTTTTTAAATTTCAGCATGGCAAATAACATAGGTTCAATTTGACTTTGTTATTGCACAATTGACAAGTACAGAGACAACAAGATGCAGTTTTTATAAAGGGGTTGGGTGATATGACCAAAAATGTTAAAACAATGAAAATTATCATATCACTAAATAGAGATATTTATCACGATAAATGTCAAATCTTTATTTTTTTTCAAGTTTAAAGGCTAATATTTGCTCCTGAGTGAAAGTTGACGAAACCAGATGGCACGGTTCCTTAAAAAGCCCTAAAAGGCACTGAATTAATTAATCTAAAAATAATGCCTCAATTGGTAAAAAAAAAATGTCTGTCTTAAAAATGCTATTAGACATGGGGGTGGAATTTTATGTATCATTTCATGCTAACGTTGTAAAATCTCCAAAAAAATGGTATCATTTGTGTTTTTATGCCTCTCATAAATATCAGGCAGATTTTGATAGCAGTCAAACGACTGTACCCTGGACAACATGGGGAAGTGCAAATTCAACAAAAATTGGGGAATCAAGGCAGTCGAATCCCACATGCAGAGTGAGAAAAACAAAATCACCAAGAAATCCTGCCAACAAATGCCAGGTATTTCCCAGTTGTGTTCTGGCCTTGTCTCTGTCATACCTCTTCCCCCATCTCTGATACCAGCACCAGGGTCAGCAGCTACAGATCTCTGAGCAACACTTGGGTGCATGTCTACACAGAAACCTAAGGTACTGTGCTGTCTGAACATGATAACAAAACAACAATCATACAAGCCCAACGAGTGAGTAGGGGTCCTGTTATCTGAAATCTGCCAGTTAAAGGGGAACTATTACGCTTTTCCTCTTTTCTGACATATAAATGTTGTTACAATGTCAGATACTCGTGTTAAACGATGCCAAAGTGTCAAATAATGAGGTTTATGCATTTGGACGTGAGCCCTGCAAGCTGTTTTGGATGGCTCTGCACGCTGTGTTTTACTGTCTTTTTTTAACAGAGTAGTCCCATTGACGTCAGTGCGTGCTGGACTTACTTATATGGGCATGCCCAGGAATACGCTGCAGAGGTAAGCAGGTAATGACTACAACAAGCTACGGCTAACAGCTAACGTTACTTACCATTCAGAGACGTCTTGAAGTAACCTCTGTACTTGAGAAACTTCAGGCTGTTCAGTCTCTACCGCCAGATCGGATTCGGGATCCAACACATACCGCTGTATTTCAAAAGTTGACATTTTCAAAAGTGAATTTCTCTCAACTTCCGCACAGGCAAAATCTCGGCAGCACCTGGCAGCCCGTCGGAAGTCCTCGGGAGTGTGACCAATCACAGTGGAGTGGGCTCAGGGCCGGGGGGGTGGAGTAATTAACACAGACCGTTTTTGTGGGATGCGGGAAATACAAGGAAGCGATGCAGCGAGAGACACAGCGTCCCAAAGATCTACAAAGCTTTCGGTGCGGGTAATCGTGTGTAGCTGCTCTATAGGAGTCCAATAATCAAATACAAAGGCCCGAAAATTAGTATAATAGGTCCTCTAAGGGTTTTTTTTCTCTTGTTATTGCTTATTGTAAAATTAGCCTTAAATTTTATTCCACGTGGTATTAAAAAAGGCTTAAATCTAACTTGCCTTAAAGTGTAGGAACACTGAGTCGATTAATTGTAATTTAAACTATCATTTATTGTCCGAACATGACAAACCCTTGTCAAAAAGCAAAACATTTCAAAAATCTAAAGTAGATTCAAATTCATTATGATCAAAAGCATGTCAATTGACAACAAATACACATAAAAAATCTTAAATCTGGTCAGCAGCATGTCAAACTCTTTCAGATGGTTTAAAATGTAACAATATGTGTCATAAACGTTTTAGCTGACAATGTAAACAAAAGAAATGGACAAAAGAAAAATCTCAACTGTGGTCAGTATTTTCTCTACATGTTTTAAGCACAGTATTAATTTCAGCTGTTTCTCGATCAAAACAATAACAAAAGACTGACTGTGATGATGCAAAGTAACATGGGATCATTCATTGCAGATGAAAATCTATTTGACGTGACTCAGACAAAAATCACATTTATGAACAAGTTAATAAATTTAAGTTTAGTCATGTGATGTCATATCATTCTAATGAAATAGCTGCAAGTTTGTCCTGTTACTATTTGCGAACTTTAGGTGAGCATTGGATGAGTCGACTATACAGACGCTCTAGCTAACGCTGTGTGACAAATTCAATCATGTGGTAGCCCAGTGCTGTTATCTGTGGTCAAAATAATTACACCAAAAATAATTTTATTATTGTGTTGAATGTTGTTGTAACATTATAATGCTACCGTACACATTAGCTTGGTGGCCGCTTTTGTCTTCTACTCTTATGGCGGATGGCAGCTGGTGTTGAGGGTATATTAATACCTTCCTCTATGGGCGTATGGGTGGTTTAATTATATTGAAGATTTATCAGATACTTAGTATATCTTTCTCAAGCACAGTTGTATCAAGTTAATTATCGTTATCGTTCTGTCGCCCAGCCCTACTTTAGCATCAAACCAGAAGTGCAAAAAGCAGTACAGTGCAGCGTAATGTACATATGTAGAGAGTTAACATATAAATAATAGATAAGAATATCACGAATAATGTATACTGAACAAAATTTAAATGCAACTTTTTTTTTTTTTTGCTCCCATTTTTCACAGGTTTATGTTAAAGGTCTAAGACTTTTTTATCCACTCAGGGATATATTTCTCTTACGTTTTGGTTAGAAATTAGTTAAAATCTGTGTTAATGAACACTTCTCCTTTTCCAAGATAATTCATCCACCTGACAGGTGTAGCATATCAAGATGCTGATTACAGCAGCATCATGACTGCACATGTGTGCCTTCAGATGGTCACAACAAAAGGCCATTCAAAAATGTGCAGTTTGATCAAACAACACTGTTGGGACCTCAACCATGGGTTTTTAAACAATAGAGAGGACTTCACAAATCAGCGAGTCTGAGAATAGAAGCACGCCAAACCTCCATTACACCTAGGTGTAATTCACTCCCAAAATTCAAACTCCTGCTCCCTATTGGGCCGGCCAGATTCAGATGGAGTCAGGTGGAATCCCTCTGATGTCACCAAGACCTTAATTGTTACTGTGCGCAGATGCCCCCTGCAGTCCCCTTGTGACGAGCTGTTGAAAGTAAACCCCGGCTTTCTGCGCACATGTTACTGTAAGGGAGCACTTCAAAGGTTGAATTCAATCGACCTAGGCAGCCTTCCTTGAGAGTTTAGAGAAAACCCTTTCTCCAGAAGAAGACGGAACCGTTAAGGCCCCGCTTCTTCAATCCAGATGACTCCGCCGATCCCTCTTCTGCTACATCGAGGACAGCCCTATTCATCCCACCGTAGGATGCTACAGCAGCCCCGCGCATTCATCCTGGAACAACGGAACGAGGTGGATGGGATGCATGCTTGTCGCTCCAAGTGACCCAAGTAAGAGAGCTTTAGTCTGGGCAGAGACTTTTCATTTAGCGTGTAATCTGAACTGTTGCTGTGGACTCAAAGGGCTTCCACATCCTTTTGATGTTTGATCTTTGATTGCTGTTTTGTTGTTGTGCTTGCCACAAGCTGACCAGCAGGCAGTGGACTGATCCCAGTTCGTCTACCGGCCTCTGAGAAATAGGAAGGCGACCACTGTGTAAGCCCCTCTACGGCTGCTATTACCTCACGCCAATTCAGAGCGCCTGCTCTCCTTTTTCTTTTCTCTCTTACTACCCTACAGGCACACACCCGCATGCACACCTATACCTGTGGCAAAATCACACATTACCCTGTGAGCGACTACTTAGGAGAGCTCGCCATTACCACAGCCTCCCTACACACTCGTGTAAGCACAGCTACTTTGTTAAAGCATACAGTAGACGCCATCTTGTGCATACTGTAAAGGGGCACACGTAACCAGCGGCTTTGTCACCATTGTCTTGCTCAAATCTCCTGCTTTAGTCTTATCAGCAACTGGTGTGATGTGTTCGCATCCGCCATTTTAGGTCTGTGGTAGTGCGACCCCCACGAGGTCATGTCCGTCATATTGTCTCTGTCTCTTCTATTACAATTACAATTACAATTAAAGCTGCAAGCAGCATTGAATGGGCCCTCGCACCTTCACGCAACTCGAGGGTGCTGGCAAGACGCCAGCTCACGCCGCCCTTCATTCCTGTCGAAGGCAGACCCCTCACGCAGGACTTACACGTCATATCCCTCAAATCATATGAAGACATGTAATTTTGCCAGTAGGTGGCGCTGTACTAATAACCAAGTATTGGCGTATAGATGTATTCAGGGCAGGACTGTCATCAATCCTGTGAAGTTTGGGGAAGATTGGAACATGTATGGTGAAGTTGCAAACCAGTTACAAGGAAATTCAAAATGGCGGACTTCGTGTTGGGTTTGGCACATGGCTGCAAGAGGCTTTTTTATACGTCTTTCAGTGATGCATGTGCGTACCAAGTTTCATAGATGTAGGTCAAACCAGTTTCGGGGGCTGCTTTGTAGAAAATTTGTAGGGGGCGCTGTTGAGCCATGTTGGCACATCAGAGCCAAAAAATCACATCAGACAACCCACATCAGAACCTTTCATGTGTGTGTCAAGTTTCATGACTTTACAAGCATCCCTTACCCCTCAAAAACAACTTCGTCTTTTATGGCGAATAAGGCGTCGCCACGGTGACCAAACATCACTAAGCTTTACAGCTGGCCTCAGGAGTGACTCCACATCATGCTCACCAAATTTCGTGCAAATATATGAATTTTCATGTCACTTGATTTTTCTCTGATTATAGCGCCCCCTATTTGCCAACTTCTGCCAAATTTAGCACAGAGTGTCTGGATGATGTCTGAAAGAAGTGAATTGAGTTTGACATGGATAGCTTTTACTTTGACAAAAATATGCAATGGTATGTGTTTTTTAGCTAGCAGAAAAAAAATGTTTATTTTTAGCTAGCGCAGTTTTTGTAGTAGCAAAATTCTTTTGATAACTTCTGGTCAGGCAAGTCTGGAGATTGTATGTGCAAAGTTTCGTGAAGATGGACCTTAAACGCTAGGAGGAGTTCGAAAAAGTAGGTTTTTGATGTATAGTGACTTACAAAGAGAAATATGCAGTGGGAGTGGGCGTGGCCTGTGTCAGAAGATGCAACGCTATTTAGGGAATACGTGGATATGAAGTTTATGAAGATGTGATTTAAAATGTGGAAGTTACAGGCCAAAATGCGTTTGCAGCTGTTGTAGCGCCACCTAGTGTAGTAGACACACAATTGTTTCTATGGGTGGTCTGTATGCTGTTCTATATATAGCCTGTCAATTTCATAGCCCTCAGCATAATACTTGAGCTGAAATAAATGTTTGTTGTTTATCTTGTAATAAGCCACGCCCACTTTGACCAGTTGTGATGAACCTCAAGACATGGCCTCAGGAGTGGCCCAGCATCATACCCACCAAATTTCGTAAAACTCGGTGAAGCCATTTACATGATATTAATTTTCCATATTTGCAGCGCCCCCTAGTGGCCAACATTAGCCACATTTGGCTCACATGCTCACAGGCACAGGTCAAGCAAGGATCTGAGATTTGGTGTTGTTAGCATGTATTTTGACCGAGATATACCACAGTTCGCCTTTTTGTAGCTAGCTAGAAAAATTTGTTCGTTAATAATTTGCGCATATTTTGACCAATCAAAATTCCTGTGATAACTTTAGATCAGGTCCAGTCAAAGACTGTACCTGCCAAGTTTCACGCTGATTGGACAAAACCCTAAGGAGGAGTTCGAAAAAGTACGTTTTCCAGGTTTTGCGCATTTGCAAAAAAAATTTTAGGCGGAAATGGGCGTGGCCCCTTCCAGGTGATTCAGCGCTATTCAGGGAATGTGGTGATATGAGGTTTTTGAATGTGCGACACATGATCTGGGAGTTATAGCCCAAAATACATTGAAAATGAGTAGGGGGCGCTACTGAGCCATTTTTTTTCACGTTGTCATGAAACCCCTACCATATGTAAATTTTCACCACTTCTGACAAGTCTGTGAAGTTTCATGAGTTTTCGAGTATGTTACGGCCCCCAAAAAGGCAGTTGATTTCGGATAAGAAGAAGAAGACTAATAACTAGGGGGCGTTATGACTATCACAGAACTTTGTCATGTAGACGTGTTCAGTGTGGGACTATTATGAATCATGTGAAGTTTGGTGAAGAATGGACAATGTATGCCAAAGTTATACTAATTTCGTGTTTTATGGCGAGACATCAAACTTCGCCGCCACCTGACGGCCAAACCGTTTAACTGTGGAAAAATCTTTTAATAACTTTTGATCACAACCTTGTCTAGATCACATACAGTGATTTTGAAGTCATTCTGATTAATCCTGTAGGAGGAGTTCGTTAAAATACAACATGTGGAAAACGCCAAAAATAGCATCAAAATTCAAAATGTCCGACTTCCTGTTGGGTATGGCCAGTGGGTCCAAGAGACTTTTTTGTGCGTCTCGGTGTGATACATGCGTGTACCAATTTTCGTGCATGTCGGTGACACGTGCGGCAGGGGCTGATGTTTAAAGGGCGTGGTCAAGTCATTTGGCCACGCCCATCAACGAAACTCATATCACATGTTCAAGCCTGGACTGTTAACACACATGTGAAGTTTCAGGCAGATATGACCAAGGACACAGAAGTTAATGTCATTAAAGCCATTTTCAACGCGTTTTGGCGAATTTTCGACTTCGCCGCCCTCTGGGCGGAACACCGTTTGACGCCTAGTCACAATCTTCATACTGTAGCATTACCAACGTCTTGAGGTCTGTCTGACCAAATTTGAGTTGCATATGGTGAACGTGGTCAGAGCTGCACGTCAAAGTCTAAAAACATCGCTTTTCCTGTCGCCAGCAGGGGGCGCTAGGGTAATTACAAAATTTCTGCATGTAGACGTGTTCAGGGCGGGAATATTATGAATCATGTGAAGTTTGGTGCAGATCGGACGATTAATGCCAAAGTTATAGCAATTGCGTTTTTCATGGCGAGACAAACTTCAAACTTCAAACTTCGCCGCCAAAAAGCCGATTCCGTGTTCGACGGGTAGCGGATCTTTGAATAACTTTTGATCACAAACTTATCTAGTTGGTACACGGCGATTTTGAAGCCGTTTTGATTAATCGTGTAGGAGGAGTTTGTCAAACTATGACACGTGGTAAAACGCCAAAAATGGCCGCTAAATTCAAAATAGCCAACTTCCTGTTGGGCGTGGCCTATGGCTCCAAGAGACTTTTTTGTGCGGCTCGGCATGTTCTACATGTGTACCGATTTTCGTACAGATCCGTGAAAATTGATGAGGAGGGCGCTGTTTATAAGGAGATTGCTCTTTAATGGGCGTGGCCTAGCCATTTTGACCCGTCCATTGCCGCGAACCCTAAAATACGTAAATTTACACCGCGACTGATGCGACCGCCAAATTTCAGGAGTTTTTGAGCATGTTAAAACCTCCAAATAAGCGATTTACTTTTGTCGTAATAATAATAATAACAATTAAAGCTGCAAGCAGCGTTGAACGGGCCCTCGCACCCCACGCAACTCGGGGCCTGGCGCGGCCGCCACCGTCTCGCCAGAGGTCGACCGGCAGACGAGTCGCTGAATGTTCGCCTCCTTCGGACAGTGTAAGAACCAATGCGTTGCGACTTCCCGTCTCCACTGGGTGGCGCTATGACTCTGACTCCTGAGCGTCATGTGGGTGTGTTCATGCCAGGACTATTATCATACATGTGAAGTTTGGAGCAGATTCGACCATTAGATCCCATGTTATAGCAATATCGTGTTTCATGGTGAGACATCAAGTGTCGACGCCATGTCACAGCCACACCGTTCCATGCTGAGCAATTCTCTTAATATGTTTTGATCACACACTTGTGTAGATGGTACACACCAGTTTTGGAGTTAATTGATTCATTTCTGGAGGAGGAGATCATTAAAATACAACACGTGGAAAACGCCAAAAATGACTGTAAATTTCAAAATGGCCGACTTCCTGTCGGGTGTGGCCTATATGTGCAAGAGGCTTTTTTGTGCGTCTGGACACGATACATGTGCATACTGATTTTCGTGCACGTCGGTGAAAGTTGTTATGGGGGACGCTGCACTTTAAGGGGCGTGGCCAAGCCATACGGCCACGCTTATTGATGAAAGTCATACTATACATTCAGGTCTGGACTGTTAACAAACATGTGAAGTTTGGTGAAGAATGGACAATGTATGCCAAAGTTATACTAATTTCGTGTTTTATGGCGAGACATCAAACTTCGCCGCCACCTGACAGCCAAACCGTTTAACATAGGGAAAATCGTATGATAACTTTTGATCATCAAGTGGTCTAGTTGATGCACGCCAAATTTGAAGCCGATCCGATGAATCATGTAGGAGGAGATAGAAAAAGTATGAGGAGTGCAAATCGCCCAATCTGGCGTCAAATTCAAAATGGCTGACTTCCTGTTGGGTGTAGCCAATGGGTCCAAGAGGGTTTTTTGTGCATCTGGATGTGATACATATGTGTACCAATTTTCATGCATGTCGGTGAAACGTGCCGCAGGGGCTGATGTTTAAAGGGTGTGGCCAAGCCATTTGGCCACGCCCATCAACGAAATTCACATGACATTGTCAGGGCTGGACTCTTAAAACACATGTGAAGTTTCAGGCAGATATGCCCAAGGACACTGAAGTTAAGGCCACTTTCCTACGTTTTGGCGAAGCATCGACTTCGCCGCCCTCTGGGCGCAACGCCGTTTGACGATACGTCACAATCTTCATCATGTAGCATTAACAACGTGTTGAGGCCTTTCTGACCAAATTTGAGTTGGATATGCTGAACGTGCTCAGAGCTGCACCTCAAAGTGTAAAAAATCACTTTTCTTGTCGCCAGCAGGGGGCGCTTTGAGAACAGGGGAATTTTTTGATGTAGACGTGTTCAGGGCGGGACTACGATCATACCCAGCAAGTTTTGTGCCGATTGGACCTTTCACGCCCAAGTAATAGCAATTCTGGGTTTTTGGGTTTTTTTTTTTGAGACATCAAACTTCGCCGCCACCTGACGGCCAAACCGTTTAACGAGGGAAAGATCTTTTAATAACTTTTGATCATCATGTGGTCTAGTTGCAGCACGGCAAATTTGAAGCCGATCCAATGAACCGTCTAGGAGGAGATAGCTCTGAGAGCACACTAGCAAATCGCCAAAATCGGTAAAAAATGGAATATTCAAATCAAAATAGCCGGCTTCCTGTTGGTTTTAGAAAAAAGTCCAAGTGCGCATTTTCGTGCGTCTTGGGATGATACACGACCTCCCCGAATTTCGTGGAATTTGGTCAAACGGGCTGCCGGTGGGAGCCGATTGAAATTTTCTAGGGGGCGCCATTTCGCCATTTTGCAATGGGCATCGTTTAAATTTTGCGTACACATAAATGTCCCCTAGACGAATGTGCACGTCAAATTTGGTGAGTTTTTGAATATGTTAAAGCCCCCAAAAATGCGATCAAGCGAAAAAAAATAATAATAATAATTAAAGCTGCAAGCAGCGTTGAACGGGCCCTCGCACCCCACGCAACTCGGAGCCTGGCGCGGCCGCCACCGTGTCGCCAAAGGTCGACCGGCAGACGAGGCGCTGAATGTTCGCCTCCTTCGGACAGTGTAGGAACCAATGCGTTGCGACTTCCCCTCTCCACTGGGTGGCGCTATGACTCTGACTCCTGAGCGTCATGTGGGTGTGTTCATGCCAGGACTATTATCATACATGTGAAGTTTGGAGCAGATTCGACCATTAGATCCCATGTTATAGCAATATCGTGTTTCATGGTGAGACATCAAGTGTCGACGCCATGTCACAGCCACACCGTTCCATGCTGAGCAATTCTCTTAATATGTTTTGATCACACACTTGTGTAGATGGTACACACCAGTTTTGGAGTTAATTGATTGATTTCTGGAGGAGGAGATCATTAAAATACAACACGTGGAAAACGGCAAAAATGACTGTACATTTAAAAATGGCCGACTTCCTGTCGGGTGTGGCCTATATGTGCAAGAGGCTTTTTTGTGCGTCTGGACACGATACATGTGCATACTGATTTTCGTGCACGTCGGTGAAAGTTGTTATGGGGGACGCTGCACTTTAAGGGGCGTGGTCAAGCCATACGGCCACGCTTATTGATGAAACTCATACTATACATTCAGGTCTGGACTGTTAACAAACATGTGACATTTGGTGAAGAATGGACAATGTATGCCAAAGTTATACTAATTTCGTGTTTTATGGCGAGACATCAAACTTCGCCGCCACCTGACGGCCAAACCGTTTAACTGTGGAAAAATCTTTTAATAACTTTTGATCACAACCTTGTCTAGATCACACACAGTGATTTTGAAGTCATTCTGATTAATCCTGTAGGAGGAGTTCGTTAAAATACAACATGTGGAAAACGCCAAAAATAGCATCAAAATTCAAAATGGCCGACTTCCTGTTGGGTATGGCCAGTGGGTCCAAGAGACTTTTTTGTGCGTCTCGGTGTGATACATGCGTGTACCAATTTTCGTGCATGTCGGTGACACGTGCGGCAGGGGCTGATGTTTAAAGGGCGTGGTCAAGTCATTTGGCCACGCCCATCAACGAAACTCATATCACATGTTCAAGCCTGGACTGTTAACACACATGTGAAGTTTCAGGCAGATATGACCAAGGACACAGAAGTTAATGTCATTAAAGCCATTTTCAACGCGTTTTGGCGAATTTTCGACTTCGCCGCCCTCTGGGCGGAACACCGTTTGACGCCTAGTCACAATCTTCATAATGTAGCATTACCAACGTCTTGAGGTCTGTCTGACCAAATTTGAGTTGCATATGGTGAACGTGGTCAGAGCTGCACGTCAAAGTCTAAAAACATCGCTTTTCCTGTCGCCAGCAGGGGGCGCTAGGGTAATTACAAAATTTCTGCATGTAGACGTGTTCAGGGCGGGAATATTATGAATCATGTGAAGTTTGGTGCAGATCGGACGATTGATGCGAAAGTTATAGCAATTTCGTTTTTCATGGCGAGACAAACTTCAAACTTCAAACTTTGCCGCCAAAAAGCCGATTCCGTGTTCGACGGGTAGCGGATCTTTGAATAACTTTTGATCACAAACTTATCTAGTTGGTACACGGCGATTTTGAAGCCGTTTTGATTAATCGTGTAAGAGGAGTTCGTCAAAATATGACACGTGGTAAAACGCCAAAAATGGCCGCTAAATTCAAAATAGCCAACTTCCTGTTGGGCTTGGCCTATGGCTCCAAGAGACTTTTTTGTGCGGCTCGGCATGATCTACATGTGTACCGATTTTCGTGCAGATCCGTGAAAATTGATGAGGAGGGCGCTGTTTATAAGGAGATTGCTCTTTAATGGGCGTGGCCTAGCCATTTTGACCCGTCCATTGCCGCGAACCCTAAAATACGTAAATTTACACCGCGACTGATGCGACCGCCAAATTTCAGGAGTTTTTGAGCATGTTAAAACCTCCAAATAAGCGATTTACTTTTGTCGTAATAATAATAATAATTCCTTCAATTTCAATAGGGTCCTCGCACGGTACGTGCTCGGGCCCTAATTAAAGCTGCAAGCAGCGTTGAACGGGCCCTCGCACCCCACGCAACTCGGAGCCTGGCGCGGCCGCCACCGTGTCGCCAGGGGTCGAGCGGCAGACGAGGCGCTGAATGTTCGCCTCCTTCGGACAGTGTAGGAACCAATGCGTTGCGACTTCCCGTCTCCACTGGGTGGCGCTATGACTCTGACTCCTGAGCGTCATGTGGGTGTGTTCATGCCAGGACTATTATCATACATGTGAAGTTTGGAGCAGATTCGACCATTAGATCCCATGTTATAGCAATATCGTGTTTCATGGTGAGACATCAAGTGTCGACGCCATGTCACAGCCACACCGTTCCATGCTGAGCAATTCTCTTAATATGTTTTGATCACACACTTGTGTAGATGGTACACACCAGTTTTGGAGTTAATTGATTCATTTCTGGAGGAGGAGATCATTAAAATACAACACGTGGAAAACGCCAAAAATGACTGTAAATTTCAAAATGGCCGACTTCCTGTCGGGTGTGGCCTATATGTGCAAGAGGCTTTTTTGTGCGTCTGGACACGATACATGTGCATACTGATTTTCGTGCACGTCGGTGAAAGTTGTTATGGGGGACGCTGCACTTTAAGGGGCGTGGCCAAGCCATACGGCCACGCTTATTGATGAAAGTCATACTATACATTCAGGTCTGGACTGTTAACAAACATGTGAAGTTTGGTGAAGAATGGACAATGTATGCCAAAGTTATACTAATTTCGTGTTTTATGGCGAGACATCAAACTTCGCCGCCACCTGACAGCCAAACCGTTTAACATAGGGAAAATCGTATGATAACTTTTGATCATCAAGTGGTCTAGTTGATGCACGCCAAATTTGAAGCCGATCCGATGAATCATGTAGGAGGAGATAGAAAAAGTATGAGGAGTGCAAATCGCCCAATCTGGCGTCAAATTCAAAATGGCTGACTTCCTGTTGGGTGTAGCCAATGGGTCCAAGAGGGTTTTTTGTGCATCTGGATGTGATACATATGTGTACCAATTTTCATGCATGTCGGTGAAACGTGCCGCAGGGGCTGATGTTTAAAGGGTGTGGCCAAGCCATTTGGCCACGCCCATCAACGAAATTCACATGACATTGTCAGGGCTGGACTCTTAAAACACATGTGAAGTTTCAGGCAGATATGCCCAAGGACACTGAAGTTAAGGCCACTTTCCTACGTTTTGGCGAAGCATCGACTTCGCCGCCCTCTGGGCGCAACGCCGTTTGACGATACGTCACAATCTTCATCATGTAGCATTAACAACGTGTTGAGGCCTTTCTGACCAAATTTGAGTTGGATATGCTGAACGTGCTCAGAGCTGCACCTCAAAGTGTAAAAAATCACTTTTCTTGTCGCCAGCAGGGGGCGCTTTGAGAACAGGGGAATTTTTTGATGTAGACGTGTTCAGGGCGGGACTACGATCATACCCAGCAAGTTTTGTGCCGATTGGACCTTTCACGCCCAAGTAATAGCAATTCTGGGTTTTTGGGTTTTTTTTTTTGAGACATCAAACTTCGCCGCCACCTGACGGCCAAACCGTTTAACGAGGGAAAGATCTTTTAATAACTTTTGATCATCATGTGGTCTAGTTGCAGCACGGCAAATTTGAAGCCGATCCAATGAACCGTCTAGGAGGAGATAGCTCTGAGAGCACACTAGCAAATCGCCAAAATCGGTAAAAAATGGAATATTCAAATCAAAATAGCCGGCTTCCTGTTGGTTTTAGAAAAAAGTCCAAGTGCGCATTTTCGTGCGTCTTGGGATGATACACGACCTCCCCGAATTTCGTGGAATTTGGTCAAACGGGCTGCCGGTGGGAGCCGATTGAAATTTTCTAGGGGGCGCCATTTCGCCATTTTGCAATGGGCATCGTTTAAATTTTGCGTACACATAAATGTCCCCTAGACGAATGTGCACGTCAAATTTGGTGAGTTTTTGAATATGTTAAAGCCCCCAAAAATGCGATCAAGCGAAAAAAAATAATAATAATAATTAAAGCTGCAAGCAGCGTTGAACGGGCCCTCGCACCCCACGCAACTCGGAGCCTGGCGCGGCCGCCACCGTGTCGCCAAAGGTCGACCGGCAGACGAGGCGCTGAATGTTCGCCTCCTTCGGACAGTGTAGGAACCAATGCGTTGCGACTTCCCCTCTCCACTGGGTGGCGCTATGACTCTGACTCCTGAGCGTCATGTGGGTGTGTTCATGCCAGGACTATTATCATACATGTGAAGTTTGGAGCAGATTCGACCATTAGATCCCATGTTATAGCAATATCGTGTTTCATGGTGAGACATCAAGTGTCGACGCCATGTCACAGCCACACCGTTCCATGCTGAGCAATTCTCTTAATATGTTTTGATCACACACTTGTGTAGATGGTACACACCAGTTTTGGAGTTAATTGATTGATTTCTGGAGGAGGAGATCATTAAAATACAACACGTGGAAAACGGCAAAAATGACTGTACATTTAAAAATGGCCGACTTCCTGTCGGGTGTGGCCTATATGTGCAAGAGGCTTTTTTGTGCGTCTGGACACGATACATGTGCATACTGATTTTCGTGCACGTCGGTGAAAGTTGTTATGGGGGACGCTGCACTTTAAGGGGCGTGGTCAAGCCATACGGCCACGCTTATTGATGAAACTCATACTATACATTCAGGTCTGGACTGTTAACAAACATGTGACATTTGGTGAAGAATGGACAATGTATGCCAAAGTTATACTAATTTCGTGTTTTATGGCGAGACATCAAACTTCGCCGCCACCTGACGGCCAAACCGTTTAACTGTGGAAAAATCTTTTAATAACTTTTGATCACAACCTTGTCTAGATCACACACAGTGATTTTGAAGTCATTCTGATTAATCCTGTAGGAGGAGTTCGTTAAAATACAACATGTGGAAAACGCCAAAAATAGCATCAAAATTCAAAATGGCCGACTTCCTGTTGGGTATGGCCAGTGGGTCCAAGAGACTTTTTTGTGCGTCTCGGTGTGATACATGCGTGTACCAATTTTCGTGCATGTCGGTGACACGTGCGGCAGGGGCTGATGTTTAAAGGGCGTGGTCAAGTCATTTGGCCACGCCCATCAACGAAACTCATATCACATGTTCAAGCCTGGACTGTTAACACACATGTGAAGTTTCAGGCAGATATGACCAAGGACACAGAAGTTAATGTCATTAAAGCCATTTTCAACGCGTTTTGGCGAATTTTCGACTTCGCCGCCCTCTGGGCGGAACACCGTTTGACGCCTAGTCACAATCTTCATAATGTAGCATTACCAACGTCTTGAGGTCTGTCTGACCAAATTTGAGTTGCATATGGTGAACGTGGTCAGAGCTGCACGTCAAAGTCTAAAAACATCGCTTTTCCTGTCGCCAGCAGGGGGCGCTAGGGTAATTACAAAATTTCTGCATGTAGACGTGTTCAGGGCGGGAATATTATGAATCATGTGAAGTTTGGTGCAGATCGGACGATTGATGCGAAAGTTATAGCAATTTCGTTTTTCATGGCGAGACAAACTTCAAACTTCAAACTTTGCCGCCAAAAAGCCGATTCCGTGTTCGACGGGTAGCGGATCTTTGAATAACTTTTGATCACAAACTTATCTAGTTGGTACACGGCGATTTTGAAGCCGTTTTGATTAATCGTGTAAGAGGAGTTCGTCAAAATATGACACGTGGTAAAACGCCAAAAATGGCCGCTAAATTCAAAATAGCCAACTTCCTGTTGGGCTTGGCCTATGGCTCCAAGAGACTTTTTTGTGCGGCTCGGCATGATCTACATGTGTACCGATTTTCGTGCAGATCCGTGAAAATTGATGAGGAGGGCGCTGTTTATAAGGAGATTGCTCTTTAATGGGCGTGGCCTAGCCATTTTGACCCGTCCATTGCCGCGAACCCTAAAATACGTAAATTTACACCGCGACTGATGCGACCGCCAAATTTCAGGAGTTTTTGAGCATGTTAAAACCTCCAAATAAGCGATTTACTTTTGTCGTAATAATAATAATAATTCCTTCAATTTCAATAGGGTCCTCGCACGGTACGTGCTCGGGCCCTAATTAAAGCTGCAAGCAGCGTTGAACGGGCCCTCGCACCCCACGCAACTCGGAGCCTGGCGCGGCCGCCACCGTGTCGCCAGGGGTCGAGCGGCAGACGAGGCGCTGAATGTTCGCCTCCTTCGGACAGTGTAGGAACCAATGCGTTGCGACTTCCCGTCTCCAGGTGGCGCTATGACTCTGACTCCTGAGCGTCATGTGGGTGTGTTCATGCCAGGACTATTATCATACATGTGAAGTTTGGAGCAGATTCGACCATTAGATCCCATGTTATAGCAATATCGTGTTTCATGGTGAGACATCAAGTGTCGACGCCATGTCACAGCCACACCGTTCCATGCTGAGCAATTCTCTTAATATGTTTTGATCACACACTTGTGTAGATGGTACACACCAGTTTTGGAGTTAATTGATTCATTTCTGGAGGAGGAGATCATTAAAATACAACACGTGGAAAACGCCAAAAATGACCGCAAAATTCAAAATGGCTGACTTCCTGTTGGGTTTGGCCTATGTGTTCAAGAGACTTTTTTGTGCGTCTGCGGATGATACATGTGCACACCTATTTTCGTGCATATCGGCGAAACTTGCTATGGGGGATGCTGCACTTTAAGGGGTGTGGCCAAGCCATACGACCACACTCATCCACGAAACTCATACAATATGTTCAGGCCTGGACTGTTAACAACCATGTGAAGTTTCAGTAAGATTGGACCAAGTATAATAAAGTTAATGCCAATCAAAGTTTAAAATATGTCATTTCCTGTCGCCACTAGGGGGCGTTATGACTATCACAGAACTTTGTCATGTAGACGTGTTCAGTGTGGGACTATTATGAATCATGTGAAGTTTGGTGAAGATTGGACAATGTGTCCCAAAATTATAGCAATTTCGTGTTTCATGGCGAGACATCAAACTTCGCCGCCACCTGACGGCCAAACCGTTTAACTGTGGAAAAATCTTTTAATAACTTTTGATCACAACCTTGTCTAGATCATACACAGTGATTTTGAAGTCATTCTGATTAATCCTGTAGGAGGAGTTCGTTAAAATACAACATGTGGAAAACGCCAAAAATAGCATCAAAATTCAAAATGGCCGACTTCCTGTTGGGTATGGCCAGTGGGTCCAAGAGACTTTTTTGTGCGTCTCGGTGTGATACATGCGTGTACCAATTTTCGTGCATGTCGGTGACACGTGCGGCAGGGGCTGATGTTTAAAGGGCGTGGTCAAGTCATTTGGCCACGCCCATCAACGAAACTCATATCACATGTTCAAGCCTGGACTGTTAACACACATGTGAAGTTTCAGGCAGATATGACCAAGGACACAGAAGTTAATGTCATTAAAGCCATTTTCAACGCGTTTTGGCGAATTTTCGACTTCGCCGCCCTCTGGGCGGAACACCGTTTGACGCCTAGTCACAATCTTCATAATGTAGCATTACCAACGTCTTGAGGTCTGTCTGACCAAATTTGAGTTGCATATGGTGAACGTGGTCAGAGCTGCACGTCAAAGTCTAAAAACATCGCTTTTCCTGTCGCCAGCAGGGGGCGCTAGGGTAATTACAAAATTTCTGCATGTAGACGTGTTCAGGGCGGGAATATTATGAATCATGTGAAGTTTGGTGCAGATCGGACGATTAATGCCAAAGTTATAGCAATTTCGTTTTTCATGGCGAGACAAACTTCAAACTTCAAACTTTGCCGCCAAAAAGCCGATTCCGTGTTCAACGGGTAGCGGATCTTTGAATAACTTTTGATCACAAACTTATCTAGTTGGTACACGGCGATTTTGAAGCCGTTTTGATTAATCGTGTAGGAGGAGTTCGTCAAAATATGACACGTGGTAAAACGCCAAAAATGGCCGCTAAATTTAAAATAGCCAACTTCCTGTTGGGCGTGGCCTATGGCTCCAAGAGACTTTTTTGTGCGGCTCGGCATGATCTACATGTGTACCGATTTTCGTGCAGATCCGTGAAAATTGATGAGGAGGGCGCTGTTTATAAGGAGATTGCTCTTTAATGGGCGTGGCCTAGCCATTTTGACCCGTCCATTGCCCCGAACCCTAAAATACGTAAATTTACACCGCGACTGATGCGACCGCCAAATTTCAGGAGTTTTTGAGCATGTTAAAACCTCCAAATAAGCAATTTACTTTTGTCGTAATAATAATAATAATTCCTTCAATTTCAATAGGGTCCTCGCACGGTACGTGCTCGGGCCCTAATAAGAATTCCTTCGGTTTCAATAGGGCTCTCGCACGGTACGTGCTCGGGCCCTAATTAAAGCTGCAAGCAGCGTTGAACGGGCCCTCGCACCTTCACACAACTCGAGGGCGCTGGCAGGACGCCGGCTAATGCCGACATTCATTCCTGTCGAAGGCAGACCCCTCACGCAGGAGTTACACGGCATGTCCCTCAAAGCATACGAAGACATGTAATTTTGCCAGTAGGTGGCGCCGTACTAATGACCAAGTATTGGCCTATAGATGTGTTCAGGGCAGGACTGTCATCAATCCTGTGAAGTTTCGGAAAGATTGGAACATGTATGGTGAAATTGCGAACCAGTTACAAGCAAATTCAAAATGGCGGACTTCCTGGTATGTTTGGCACATGGCTGCAAGAGGGTTTTTGGTACGTCTTTCAGTGATGCACATGCATACCAAGTTTCATCGATGTAGGTCGACCCAGCATCGGGGGCTGCTTCGTAGAAAATTTGTCGGGGGCGCTGTTGAGCCATGTTGGCACATCAGAGCAGAAAAATCACATCAAACAACACAAATCAGATCCTGTCATATGTGTGCCAAGTTTCATGACTTTACAAGCATCCCTTACCCCTCAAAAACAACTTCGTCTTTTATGGCGAATAAGGCATTTCCACGGTGACCAAACATCACTAAGCTTTACAGCTGGCCTCAGGAGTGACTCCACATCACGCTCTCCTAATTTTGTGCGAATCGATGAATTTTCATGCCACGTGATTTTTCTGTGTTTATAGCGCCGCCTATTGGCCTATTTCCACCAAATTTGGCACAGAGCCACTGGTTGACATCTGAAACAAATGAATTGAGTTTGACATTGATAGCTTTTAGTTTGACAAAAATATGCAACGGTATGTGTTTTTTAGCTAGCAGAAAAAAAACTTTATTTTTAGCTAGCGCATTTTTTGGAGTAGCAAAATTCTTTTGATAACTTTTGGTCAGGCAAGTCTGGAGATTGTATGTGCAAAGTTTCGTGTAGATGGAGCTTAAACACTAGGAGGAGTTCGAAAAAGTAAGTTTTTGATGTATAGTGACGTACAAAGAGAAATATGCAGTGGGAGTGGGCCTGGCCTATGTCAGAAGATGCGACTCTATTTAGGGAACATGTGGATATAAAGTTTATGAAGATGTGATTTAAAATGTGGAAGTTACAGGCCAAAATGCGTTTGCATCCGTTATAGCGCCACCTAGTGGAGTAGACACATAATTTTTGCTAAGGGTGGTCTGTATGCTATTCTATGTATACCCTATGAATTTCACAGCCCTCAGCATAATACTTGAGCTGAAATAAATGTTTGTTGTTTATCTTGACATAAGCCACGCCCACTTTGACCAGTCGTGACTAACTTCACAAAATGGCCTCAGGAGGGGGCCAGCATCATACTCACCAAATTTCGTAAAAATCGGTGCAGCAATTTACGAGATATAAATTTCCCATATTTGCAGCGCCCCCTACTGGCCAACATTAGCCAAATTTGGCTCACACCCTCACAGGCACATGTCAAGCAAGGATCTCAGATTTGGTGTTGTTAGCCTTTATTTTGACCGAAAAATGCCACCGTTCACCTTTTTATAGCTAGCTAGAAAAATGTATTCGTTAATAATTTGCGCATATTTTGACCAATCAAAATTCCTTTGATAACTTTAGATCAGGTCCAGCCAAAGACTGTACGTGCCAAGTTTCACGCTGAACGGACAAAACCCTAAGGAGGAGTTCGAAAAAGTAGGTTTTCCAGTTTTCTCAATTTTGCGAAAAAAATTTATAGGCAGAAATGGGCGTGGCCCAGCCCAGGTGATTCAGCGCTATTCAGGGAATCTGGAGATATGAGGTTTTTGAAAGTGCGACATATGGTCTGGGAGTTATAGCCCAAAACACGTTGAAAATGAGTAGGGGGCGCTGTTGAGCCATCTTGGCACATGAAAACACAAAATCACATCAGACAACACAATTTCGGCCGTCTGATGTGTGTGCCAAGTTGCGTGAGTTTTCGAGTGTCCCTTGCCCCTCAAAAACTATGAAGGTAGATTTGTGTCTTTATTATTCAATCAAAAAAAAGTTGCTTTAATCCCCCAAAATATTTTCAATCAAAAAAAAAGTTGCTTTAATCCCCAAAAATATTTTCAATAAAAAAAAAACTTCACTTCAATGGAAAAAAAAAAATTCAATCAAAGAAAAACAGTGTTTGAATGCAAAAAAAAAATTGAGACCCAAAAAATTGCATTTGAACACTTTTTTTCTTTAATTGAAATAGCCATTTTTGATTGAAGTGAGTTATTATTTGATTAAAAATAATGTTTTTGATTGAAGTCATATTTTTTGTATTTGGGCCACATTATGGGTAGGATATTTGTGTCTTTATTATTCAATCCCAAAAAATACCATTTCAATAAAAAAAAATATTTTCGATTAAAAAAAACTTTGCTTCAATAAAAAAAAAACAAATCAATCAAAGAAAAAAGTGTTTGAATGCAAAAAAATATTTGAGACCCAAAAAATTGCATTTGAACACTTTTTTCTTTTGATTGAAGTGCAAAAAGTTTTGAAGTCGTTTTTTTTTTTGATTGAATCATTTTGACACAAACATTCCGCTGTGGGCGGATGCTTCCCCATTGGTCAGACATGTTTGAGTGACAAGTGTCTACACCAATGACGTTTGACATAGGGATCTCTTTGTAGAACAAGCAAGTCGCCATTTGCAATGTACAGCTATGCGGTGAAAATCCCTTCTATCCATCCTATCCATACGCACAAATTTGACAGCATTTCTTCTCCACAGACAACATTAGATGCCTTTTGAAATGTACACCGAGGGGTTTGTTTACTTCAACGATGTGGACATGTTTGTAAAAGGAGTAATAAAAGTCAGGTGCAGCAAGGACTAGCTCGAATCGTGGCAGCGGCAGCAAGCAGTGGGTCTTCCCGTGGCAGCATGGACCTGTCGCGGCTAATGCCGCTGTTTGAGGCCGCTGTCACGGATCTGCCGGTCCGGGGCAGCTGTCACAGACTTGCTGCGGCCAATGCCGGTGTCTGAGGTAACAGCCTCGGTCTCGAGTGTTTTTTCCCCTATACATTTAGTGATGCGATGTGCTGCCACAGACACGCACACACACGTATGTGACTGCGGTCAAGCCGGCTGTCTCTCGTTTATATGAAGTCAAGCTAGCCGCTCCAACATTTCAAGTGCTCCTGTATTGCACACTCTATGGCAAATAGACGGAGGCGGTTGACAAAGACAGCGCGAGGATGCTACAGCGAGGACCAGCTTCCGGTTTTCAAAATAAAATGTGGGCTATTAAAGGAAATAAAAAGACGTGACAGTGTGAATCTGCACTGGTTTTGAGGCTACTGACAAAAATGATGATATTTGTTATAACAAATATCATCATGGTCCTCGCTGTAGCATCCTAGCGCTGTCTTTGTCAACCGCCTCCGTCTATTTGCCATAGAGTGTGCAATACAGGAGCACTTGAAATGTTGGAGCGGCTAGCTTGACTTCATATAAACGAGAGACAGCTGGCTTGACCGCAGTCACATACGTGTGTGTGCGTGTCTGTGGCAGCACATCGCATCACTAAATGTATAGGGGAAAAAACACTCGAGACCGAGGCTGTTACCTCAGACACCGGCATTGGCCGCAGCAAGTCTGTGACAGCTGCCCCGGACCGGCAGATCCGTGACAACGGCCTCAAACAGCGGCATTAGCCGCGACAGGTCCATGCTGCCACGGGAAGACCCACTGCTTGCTGCCGCTGCCACGATTCGAGCTAGTCCTTGCTGCACCTGACTTTTATTACTCCTTTTACAAACATGTCCACATCGTTGAAGTAAACAAACCCCACGGTGTACATTTCAAAAGGCATCTAATGTTGTCTGTGGAGAAGAAATGCTGTCAAATTTGTGCGTATGGATAGGATGGATAGAAGGGATTTTCACCGCATAGCTGTACATTGCAAATGGCGACTTGCTTGTTCTACAAAGAGATCCCTATGTCAAACGTCATTGGTGTAGACACTTGTCACTCAAACATGTCTGACCAATGGGGAAGCATCCGCCCACAGCGGAATATTTGTGTCAAAATGATTCAATCAAAAAAAAACGACTTCAAAACTTTTTGCACTTCAATCAAAAGAAAAAAGTGTTCAAATGCAATTTTTTTGGGTCTCAAATATTTTTTTGCATTCAAACACCTTTTTTCTTTGATTGATTTTTTTTTTTTTATTGAAGCAAAGTTTTTTTTAATTGAAAATATTTTTTTTTATTGAAATGGTATTTTTTGGGATTGAATAATAAAGACACAAATATCCTACCCATAATATGGCCCAAATACAAAAAATATGACTTCAATCAAAAACATTATTTTTAATCAAATAATAACTCACTTCAATCAAAAATGGCTATTTCAATTAAAGAAAAAAGTGTTCAAATGCAATTTTTTGGGTCTCAATTTTTTTTTTGCATTCAAACACTGTTTTTCTTTGATTGAATTTTTTTTTTTCCATTGAAGTGAAGTTTTTTTTGATTGAAAATATTTTTGGGGATTAAAGCAACTTTTTTTTTGATTGAATAATAAAGACACAAATCTACCTTCATAAAAAACAACCTCGTGTTTTATGGCGAATAAGGTGGCGCCACAGTGACAGCGTTGGACGAAACCTCAAAGGCTTCTGCTTTGATCATCATCAAGGTCTTGGGAGTATGTATTTGCAAAATTGAGGTGGTTTGGGGGAACCTGGTAGAAGAGGGAAATGAAAGAATGAAAAAAGTAACTTTCTGCCGCCAGTAGGTGGAGCTATGACGCTGATTCAAAATTTCTGTATAGATGTTTTCAGGGCTGGACAGTTATCATATGTGTGAAGTTTTGGAAAGATATGTCCACGTAGAGTCAAGTTACAGCTACTTTTGTCATCATGGCGAAACATCAAAGTTGGCCGCCACGCCAAGGTCACGCCCTTTGACGAAAAATCACAGTTTTCCATAGAAAGCATCATCAAGACCTCATGGATAATTTCACCAAGTATGAGGTTGATGTGTTCAACTTTGGAGGAGATGTGCTTCAAAGTGTAAAACATGACAATTTCTACTACCAGTAGGGGGCGCTATATTAATCACAAATTATTGACATATAGATCTCTTCAGAGCGGGACTGTCATCAATCCTGTGAAGTTTGGGGAAGATTGGAGCATGTATGTTGGAGTAATAAACTACTTCCTGCGTTATAATACTACTTCCTGTTTGTAACGAAGTGTGAGGTCCCGGCACGGTCACACGGTGTGACGAAAACACAAGCTTTTGATAACTTTTCGTCGTCAATTTATGTAGGTGGGACAGACCAAGTTTGAAGGCGATCCGACAAAATCTCTAGGAGGAGTTCGTTCATTTACGACCCCTGCAAATGGCCAAAAATGCATGAAACTTGCACATTCAATTCAAAATGGCCGACTTCCTGTTGAGTTTAGGGCATGGGCCCAAGAGGCTTTTTTGTACATCTTGGTGTGTTACATATGCCTACCAAGTTTCATACATGTAAGTAAAACCAACCTTGGGGGCTGTTTCGTTGAAAATTAGTAGGGGGCGCTGTTGAGCCATTTTTTTGCACAATATTACGAAACCCCAAAAATATCAAATTTTTCACCACTTCTGATGAGTCTGTGAAGTTTGGTGAGTTTTTGAATATGATAAAGCCCTCAAAAAGCCAATTCATTAGGCAGAAAAATAATAATAATTAAAGCTGCAAGCAGCGTTGAACGGGCCCTCGCACCCCACGCAACTCGGAGCCTGGCGCGGCCGCCACCGTGTCGCCAAAGGTCGACCGGCAGACGAGGCGCAGAATGTTCGCCTCCTTCGGACAGTGTAGGAACCAATGCGTTGCGACTTCCCGTCTCCACTGGGTGGCGCTATGACTCTGACTCCTGAGCGTCATGTGGGTGTGTTCATGCCAGGACTATTATCATACATGTGAAGTTTGGAGCAGATTCGACCATTAGATCCCATGTTATAGCAATATCGTGTTTCATGGTGAGACATCAAGTGTCGACGCCATGTCACAGCCACACCGTTCCATGCTGAGCAATTCTCTTAATATGTTTTGATCACACACTTGTGTAGATGGTACACACCAGTTTTGGAGTTAATTGATTCATTTCTGGAGGAGGAGATCATTAAAATACAACACGTGGAAAACGCCAAAAATGACTGCAAATTTCAAAATGGCCGACTTCCTGTCGGGTGTGGCCTATATGTGCAAGAGGCTTTTTTGTGCGTCTGGACACGATACATGTGCATACTGATTTTCGTGCACGTCGGTGAAAGTTGTTATGGGGGGACGCTGCACTTTAAGGGGCGTGGCCAAGCCATACGGCCACACTTATTGATGAAAGTCATACTATACATTCAGGTCTGGACTGTTAACAAACATGTGAAGTTTGGTGAAGAATGGACAATGTATGCCAAAGTTATACTAATTTCGTGTTTTATGGCGAGACATCAAACTTCGCCGCCACCTGACGGCCAAACCGTTTCACGATGCAAAAATCTGCTTCTAAGTTTTGATTACACCTTTGTCTAGATGGCACACAATGATTTTGAAGTTGTTCTGATGTATCCTGTAGGTGGAGATCATTAAAATACAACACGTGGAAAACGCCAAAAATGACCATTAAATTCAAAATGGCCGACTTCCTGTTGGGTTTGGCCAATGGGTCCAAGAGACTTTTTTGTGCGTCTGGAAGTGATACATATGTGTACCAATTTTCATGCATGTCAGTGAAACGTGCCGCAGGGGCTGATGTTTAAAGGGTGTGGCCAAGCCATTTGGCCACGCCCATCAACGAAATTCACATGACATTGTCAGGGCTGGACTGTTAACACACATGTAAAGTTTCAGGCAGATATGACCAAGGACACTGAAGTTAAGGCCACTTAACTGCGTTTTGGCGAACCGTTGACTTTGCCGCCCTGTGGGCGGAACGCCGTTCGGCGATACGTCACAAATCTTTATCATGTAGCATTACCAACGTGTTGAGGCCTTTCTGACCAATTTTGAGTTGGATATACTGAACGTGCTGAGAGTAGCACCTCAAAGTCTAAAACATCGCTTTTCCTGTCGCCAGCAGGGGGCGCTTTGAGAACGGGGGGATATTTTGATGTTGGCGTGATGAAGGCCGGACTACGATCATACCCAGCAAGTTTTGTGCTGATCGGACTTATCATGCCCAAGTAATAGCACTTTTGTTTATTGGGGGTTTTTTTGGCGAGACGTCAAACTTCGCCGCCACCTGACGGCCAAACCGTTTAACGTAGGGAAAATCGTATGATAACTTTTGATCATCAAGTGGTCTAGTTCCAGCACGCCAAATTTGAAGCCGATCCAATGAACCGTGTAGGAGGAGATAGCTCTGAGAGAATTCTCGAAAATCGCCAAAATCGTAAAAAAAGGAATATTCAAATCAAAATAGCCGGCTTCCTGTTGGTTTTAGAAAAAAGTCCAACTGCGCATTTTCGTGCGTATTGGGATGATACACGACCTCCCCGAATTTCGTGGAATTTGGTCAAACGGGCTGCCGGTGGGAGCCGATTGAAATTTTCTAGGGGGCGCCATTTCGCCATTTTGTAACGGGCATCGTTTAAATTTTGCGTACACATAAATTTTCACCAAGACCAATGTGCATGCCAAATTTGGTGAGTTTTCGAATATGTTAAAGCCCCCAAAAATGCGTTTAAAGTCGCGGAAAAAAATAATAATAATAATAATTAAAGCTGCAAGCAGCGTTGAGCGGGCCCTCGCACCCCACGCAACTCGGGGCCTGGCGCGGCCGCCACCGTGTCGCCAGAGGTCGACCGGCAGACGAGGTGCTGAATGTTCGCCTCCTTCGGACAGTGTAGGAACCAATGCGTTGCGACTTCCCGTCTCCACTGGGTGGCGCTATGACTCTGACTCCTGAGCGTCATGTGGGTGTGTTCATGCCAGGACTATTATCATACATGTGAAGTTTGGAGCAGATTCGACCATTAGATCCCATGTTATAGCAATATCGCGTTTCATGGTGAGACATCAAGTGTCGACTCCATGTCACAGCCACACCGTTCCATGCTGAGCAATTCTCTTAATCTGTTTTGATCACACACTTGTGTAGATGGTACACACCAGTTTTGGAGTTAATTGATTCATTTCTGGAGGAGGAGATCATTAAAATACAACACGTGGAAAACGCCAAAAATGACTGTAAATTTCAAAATGGCCGACTTCCTGTCGGGTGTGGCCTATATGTGCAAGAGGCTTTTTTGTGCGTCTGGACACGATACATGTGCATACTGATTTTCGTGCACGTCGGTGAAAGTTGTTATGGGGGACGCTGCACTTTAAGGGGCGTGGCCAAGCCATACGGCCACGCTTATTGATGAAACTCATACCATACATTCAGGTCTGGACTGTTAACAAACATGTGAAGTTTGGTGAAGAATGGACAATGTATGCCAAAGTTATACTAATTTCGTGTTTTATGGCGAGACATCAAACTTCGCCGCCACCTGACGGCCAAACCGTTTCACGATGCAAAAATCTGCTTCTAAGTTTTGATTACACCTTTGTCTAGATGGCACACAATGATTTTGAAGTTGTTCTGATGCATCCTGTAGGTGGAGTTCATTAAAATACAACACGTGGAAAACGCCAAAAATGACCATTAAATTCAAAATGGCCGACTTCCTGTTGGGTTTGGCCAACGGGTCCAAGAGACTTTTTTGTGCGTCTGGATGTGATACATATGTGTACCAATTTTCATGCATGTCAGTGAAACGTGTGGGTGTGGCCAAGCCATTTGGCCACGCCCATCATATCACATGTTCAGGGCTGGACTGTTAACACACATGTGAAGTTTCAGGCAGATATGACCAAGGACACTGAAGTTAAGGCCACTTAACTGCGTTTTGGCGAACCGTTGACTTCGCCGCCCTGTGGGCGGAACGCCGTTCGGCGATACGTCACAAATCTTCATCATGTAGCATTACCAACGTGTTGAGGCCTTTCTGACCAATTTTGAGTTGGATATACTGAACGTGCTGAGAGTAGCACCTCAAAGTCTAAAACATCGCTTTTCCTGTCGCCAGCAGGGGGCACTTTGAGAACGGGGGAATTTTTTGATGTTGGCGTGATGAAGGCCGGACTACGATCATACCCAGCAAGTTTTGTGCCGATCGGACTTATCATGCCCAAGTAATAGCACTTTTGTTTTTTGGGGTTTTTTTGGCGAGACGTCAAACTTCGCCGCCACCTGACAGCCAAACCGTTTAACATAGGGAAAATCGTATGATAACTTTTGATCATCAAGTGGTCTAGTTGATGCACGCCAAATTTGAAGCCGATCCGATGAATCATGTAGGAGGAGATAGAAAAAGTACGAGGAGTGCGAATCGCCCAATCTGGCGTCAAATTCAAAATGGCTGACTTCCTGTTGGGTGTAGCCAATGGGTCCAAGAGGCTTTTTTGTGCGTCTGGATGTGATACATATGTGTACCAATTTTCATGCATGTCGGTGAAACGTGCCGTAGGGGCTGATGTTTAAAGGGTGTGGCCAAGCCATTTGGCCACGCCCATCAACGAAATTCATATCACATGTTCAGGGCTGGACTGTTAACACACATGTGAAGTTTCAGGCAGATATGACCAAGGACACTGAAGTTAAGGCCACTTAACTGCGTTTTGGCGAACCGTTGACTTCGCCGCCCTGTGGGCGGAACGCCGTTCGGCGAAACGTCACAAATCTTCATCATGTAGCATTACCAACGTGTTGAGGCCTTTCTGACCAATTTTGAGTTGGATATACTGAACGTGCTGAGAGTAGCACCTCAAAGTCTAAAACATCGCTTTTCCTGTCGCCAGCAGGGGGCGCTTTGAGAACGGGGGAATTTTTTGATGTTGGCGTGATGAAGGCCGGACTACGATCATACCCAGCAAGTTTTGTGCCGATCGGACTTTTCATGCCCAAGTAATAGCACTTTTGTTTTTTGGGGGGTTTTTTTTGGCGAGACGTCAAACTTCGCCGCCACCTGACGGCCAAACCGTTTAACGTAGGGAAAATCGTATGATAACTTTTGATCATCAAGTGGTCTAGTTCCAGCACGCCAAATTTGAAGCCGATCCAATGAACCGTGTAGGAGGAGATAGCTCTGAGAGATTTCTTGGAAATCGCCAAAATCGGTAAAAAAATGAATATTCAAATCAAAATAGCCGGCTTCCTGTTGGTTTTAGAAAAAAGTCCAACTGCGCATTTTCGTGCGTCTTGGGATGATACACGACCTCCCCGAATTTCGTGGAATTTGGTCAAACGGGCTGCCGGTGGGAGCCGATTGAAATTTTCTAGGGGGCGCCATTTCGCCATTTTGCAACGGGCATCTTTTAAATTTTGCGTACACATAAATTTTCGCCAAGACGAATGTGCATGCCAAATTTGGTGAGTTTTTGAATATGTTAAAGCCCCCAAAAATGCGTTTAAAGTCGCGGAAAAAAATAATAATAATAATAATAATAATAATAATAATAATAATAATAATAATAATCCTAAGGAAAACAATAGGGTCCTCGCACGGTACGTGCTCGGGCCCTAATTAAAGCTGCAAGCAGCGTTGAGCGGGCCCTCGCACCCCACGCAACTCGGGGCCTGGCGCGGCCGCCACCGTGTCGCCAGAGGTCGACCGGCAGACGAGGTGCTGAATGTTCGCCTCCTTCGGACAGTGTAGGAACCAATGCGTTGCGACTTCCCGTCTCCACTGGGTGGCGCTATGACTCTGACTCCTGAGCGTCATGTGGGTGTGTTCATGCCAGGACTATTATCATACATGTGAAGTTTGGAGCAGATTCGACCATTAGATCCCATGTTATAGCAATATCGCGTTTCATGGTGAGACATCAAGTGTCGACGCCATGTCACAGCCACACCGTTCCATGCTGAGCAATTCTCTTAATCTGTTTTGATCACACACTTGTGTAGATGGTACACACCAGTTTTGGAGTTAATTGATTCATTTCTGGAGGAGGAGATCATTAAAATACAACACGTGGAAAACGCCAAAAATGACTGTAAATTTCAAAATGGCCGACTTCCTGTCGGGTGTGGCCTATATGTGCAAGAGGCTTTTTTGTGCGTCTGGACACGATACATGTGCATACTGATTTTCGTGCACGTCGGTGAAAGTTGTTATGGGGGACGCTGCACTTTAAGGGGCGTGGCCAAGCCATACGGCCACGCTTATTGATGAAACTCATACTATACATTCAGGTCTGGACTGTTAACAAACATGTGAAGTTTGGTGAAGAATGGACAATGTATGCCAAAGTTATACTAATTTCGTGTTTTATGGCGAGACATCAAACTTCGTCGCCGCCTGACGGCCAAACCGTTTCACGATGCAAAAATCTGCTTATAAGTTTTGATTACACCTTTGTCTAGATGGCACACAATGATTTTGAAGTTGTTCTGATGCATCCTGTAGGTGGAGTTCATTAAAATACAACACGTGGAAAACGCCAAAAATGACCATTAAATTCAAAATGGCCGACTTCCTGTTGGGTTTGGCCAACGGGTCCAAGAGACTTTTTTGTGCGTCTGGATGTGATACATATGTGTACCAATTTTCATGCATGTCAGTGAAACGTGTGGGTGTGGCCAAGCCATTTGGCCACGCCCATCATATCACATGTTCAGGGCTGGACTGTTAACACACATGTAAAGTTTCAGGCAGATATGACCAAGGACACTGAAGTTAAGGCCACTTAACTGCGTTTTGGCGAACCGTTGACTTCGCCGCCCTGTGGGCGGAACGCCGTTCGGCGATACGTCACAAATCTTCATCATGTAGCATTACCAACGTGTTGAGGCCTTTCTGACCAATTTTGAGTTGGATATACTGAACGTGCTGAGAGTAGCACCTCAAAGTCTAAAACATCGCTTTTCCTGTCGCCAGCAGGGGGCACTTTGAGAACGGGGGAATTTTTTGATGTTGGCGTGATGAAGGCCGGACTACGATCATACCCAGCAAGTTTTGTGCCGATCGGACTTTTCATGCCCAAGTAATAGCACTTTTGTTTTTGGGGTTTTTTTGGCGAGACGTCAAACTTCGCCGCCACCTGACAGCCAAACCGTTTAACATAGGGAAAATCGTATGATAACTTTTGATCATCAAGTGGTCTAGTTGATGCACGCCAAATTTGAAGCCGATCCGATGAATCATGTAGGAGGAGATAGAAAAAGTACGAGGAGTGCGAATCGCCCAATCTGGCGTCAAATTCAAAATGGCTGACTTCCTGTTGGGTGTAGCCAATGGGTCCAAGAGGCTTTTTTGTGCGTCTGGATGTGATACATATGTGTACCAATTTTCATGCATGTCGGTGAAACGTGCCGTAGGGGCTGATGTTTAAAGGGTGTGGCCAAGCCATTTGGCCACGCCCATCAACGAAATTCATATCACATGTTCAGGGCTGGACTGTTAACACACATGTGAAGTTTCAGGCAGATATGACCAAGGACACTGAAGTTAAGGCCACTTAACTGCGTTTTGGCGAACCGTTGACTTCGCCGCCCTGTGGGCGGAACGCCGTTCGGCGAAACTTCACAAATCTTCATCATGTAGCATTACCAACGTGTTGAGGCCTTTCTGACCAATTTTGAGTTGGATATACTGAACGTGCTGAGAGTAGCACCTCAAAGTCTAAAACATCGCTTTTCCTGTCGCCAGCAGGGGGCGCTTTGAGAACGGGGGAATTTTTTGATGTTGGCGTGATGAAGGCCGGACTACGATCATACCCAGCAAGTTTTGTGCCGATCGGACTTTTCATGCCCAAGTAATAGCACTTTTGTTTTTTGGGGGGTTTTTTTGGCGAGACTTCAAACTTCGCCGCCACCTGATGGCCAAACCGTTTAAGGTAGGGAAAATCGTATGATAACTTTTGATCATCAAGTGGTCTAGTTCCAGCACGCCAAATTTGAAGCCGATCCAATGAACCGTGTAGGAGGAGATAGCTCTGAGAGATTTCTTGGAAATCGCCAAAATCGGTAAAAAAATGAATATTCAAATCAAAATAGCCGGCTTCCTGTTGGTTTTAGAAAAAAGTCCAAGTGCGCATTTTCGTGCGTCTTGGGATGATACACGACCTCCCCGAATTTCGTGGAATTTGGTCAAACGGGCTGCCGGTGGGAGCCGATTGAAATTTTCTAGGGGGCGCCATTTCGCCATTTTGCAACGGGCATCTTTTAAATTTTGCGTACACATAAATTTTCGCCAAGACGAATGTGCATGCCAAATTTGGTGAGTTTTCGAATATGTTAAAGCCCCCAAAAATGCGTTTAAAGTCGCGGAAAAAAAAAAAAAAAAAAAAATAATAATAATAATAATAATAATAATAATAATAATCCTAAGGAAAACAATAGGGTCCTCGCACGGTACGTGCTCGGGCCCTAATAATAATAATAATAATAATAATCCTAAGGAAAACAATAGGGTCCTCGCACGGTACGTGCTCGGGCCCTAATTAAAGCTGCAAGCAGCGTTGAACGGGCCCTCGCACCCCACGCAACTCGGGGCCTGGCGCAGCCGCCACCGTGTCGCCAGAGGTCGACCGGCAGACGAGTCGCTGAATGTTCGCCTCCTTCGGACAGTGTAAGAACCAATGCGTTGCGACTTCCCGTCTCCACTGGGTGGCGCTATGACTCTGACTCCTGAGCGTCATGTGGGTGTGTTCATGCCAGGACTATTATCATACATGTGAAGTTTGGAGCAGATTCGACCATTAGATCCCATGTTATAGCAATATCGTGTTTCATGGTGAGACATCAAGTGTCGACGCCATGTCACAGCCACACCGTTCCATGCTGAGCAATTCTCTTAATACGTTTTGATCACACACTTGTGTAGATGGTACACACCAATTTTGGAGTTAATTGATTCATTTCTGGAGGAGGAGATCATTAAAATATAACACGTGGAAAACGCCAAAAATGACTGTAAATTTCAAAATGGCCATCTTCCTGTCGGGTGCGGCCTATATGTGCAAGAGGCTTTTTTGTGCGTCTGGACACGATACATGTGCATACTGATTTTCGTGTACGTCGGTGAAAGTTGTTATGGGGGACGCTGCACTTTAAGGGGCGTGGCCAAGCCATACGGCCACGCTTATTGATGAAACTCATACTATACATTCAGGTCTGGACTGTTAACAAACATGTGAAGTTTGGTGAAGAATGGACAATGTATGCCAAAGTTATACTAATTTCGTGTTTTATGGCGAGACATCAAACTTCGCCGCCACCTGACGGCCAAACCGTTTCACGATGCAAAAATCTGCTGATAAGTTTTGATTACACCTTTGTCTAGATGGCACACAATGATTTTGAAGTTGTTCTGATGCATCCTGTAGGTGGAGTTCATTAAAATACAACACGTGGAAAACGCCAAAAATGACCATTAAATTCAAAATGGCTGACTTCCTGTTGGGTTTGGCCAATGGGTCCAAGAGACTTTTTGTGCGTCTGGATGTGATACATATGTGTACCAATTTTCATGCATGTCAGTGAAACGTGCCGCAGGGGCTGATGTTTAAAGGGTGTGGCCAAGCCATTTGGCCACGCCCATCAACGAAATTCATATCACATGTTCAGGGCTGGACTGTTAACACACATGTAAAGTTTCAGGCAGATATGACCAAGGACACTGAAGTTAAGGCCACTTAACTGCATTTTGGCGAACTGTTGACTTCGCCGCCCTGTGGGCGGAACGCCGTTCGGCGATACGTCACAAATCTTCATCATGTAGCATTACCAACGTGTTGAGGCCTTTCTGACCAATTTTGAGTTGGATATACTGAACGTGCTGAGAGTAGCACCTCAAAGTCTAAAACATCGCTTTTCCTGTTGCCAGCAGGGGGCGCTTTGAGAACGGGGGAATTTTTTGATGTTGGCGTGATAGAGGCCAGACTACGATCATACCCAGCAAGTTTTGTGCCGATCGGACTTATCATGCCCAAGTAATAGCACTTTGTTTTTTCGGCGAGACGTCAAACTTCGCCGCCACCTGACAGCCAAACCGTTTAACATAGGGAAAATCGTATGATAACTTTTGATCATCAAGTGGTCTAGTTGATGCACGCCAAATTTGAAGCCGATCCGATGAATCATGTAGGAGGAGATAGAAAAAGTACGAGGAGTGCGAATCGCCCAATCTGGCGTCAAATTCAAAATGGCTGACTTCCTGTTGGGTGTAGCCAATGGGTCCAAGAGGCTTTTTTGTGCGTCTGGATGTGATACATATGTGTACCAATTTTCATGCATGTCGGTGAACCGTGCCGTAGGGGCTGATGTTTAAAGGGTGTGGCCAAGCCATTTGGCCACGCCCATCAACGAAATTCATATCACATGTTCAGGGCTGGACTGTTAACACACATGTGAAGTTTCAGGCAGATATGACCAAGGACACTGAAGTTAAGGCCACTTAACTGCGTTTTGGCGAACCGTTGACTTCGCCGCCCTGTGGGCGGAACGCCGTTCGGCGATACGTCACAAATCTTCATCATGTAGCATTACCAACGTGTTGAGGCCTTTCTGACCAATTTTGAGTTGGATATACTGAACGTGCTGAGAGTAGCACCTCAAAGTCTAAAACATCGCTTTTCCTGTCGCCAGCAGGGGGCGCTTTGAGAACGGGGGAATTTTTTGATGTTGGCGTGATGAAGGCCGGACTACGATCATACCCAGCAAGTTTTGTGCCGATCGGACTTATCATGCCCAAGTAATAGCACTTTTGTTTTTTGGGGGTTTTTTTTGGCGAGACGTCAAACTTCGCCGCCACCTGACGGCCAAACCGTTTAACGTAGGGAAAATCGTATGATAACTTTTGATCATCAAGTGGTCTAGTTCCAGCACGCCAAATTTGAAGCCGATCCAATGAACCGTGTAGGAGAAGATAGCTCTGAGAGAAATCTTGGAAATCGCCAAAATCGGTAAAAAAATGAATATTCAAATCAAAATAGCCGGCTTCCTGTTGGTTTTAGAAAAAAGTCCAACTGCGCATTTTCGCGCGTCTTGGGATGATACACGACCTCCCCGAATTTCGTGGAATTTGGTCAAACGGGCTGCCGGTGGGAGCCGATTGAAATTTTCTAGGGGGCGCCATTTCGCCATTTTGCAACGCGCATCGTTTAAATTTTGCGTACACATAAATTTTCACCAAGAGGAATGTGCATGCCAAATTTGGTGAGTTTTCGAATATGTTAAAGCCCCCAAAAATGCGTTTAAAGTCGCGGAAAAAAAAAAAAAAAAAAAATAATAATAATAATAATAATAATAATAACCCTAAGGAAAACAATAGGGTCCTCGCACGGTACGTGCTCGGGCCCTAATTAAAGCTGCAAGCAGCGTTGAACGGGCCCTCGCACCCCACGCAACTCGGGGCCTGGCGCGGCCGCCACCGTGTCGCCAGAGGTCGACCGGCAGACGAGGCGCTGAATGTTCGCCTCCTTCGGACAGTGTAGGAACCAATGCGTTGCGACTTCCCGTCTCCACTGGGTGGCGCTATGACTCTGACTCCTGAGCGTCATGTGGGTGTGTTCATGCCAGGACTATTATCATACATGTGAAGTTTGGAGCAGATTCGACCATTAGATCCCATGTTATAGCAATATCGTGTTTCATGGTGAGACATCAAGTGTCGAAGCCATGTCACAGCCACACCGTTCCATGCTGAGCAATTCTCTTAATGTGTTTTGATCACACACTTGTGTAGATGGTACACACCAGTTTTGGAGTTAATTGATTCATTTCTGGAGGAGGAGATCATTAAAATACAACACGTGGAAAACGCCAAAAATGACTGTAAATTTCAAAATGGCCGACTTCCTGTCGGGTGTGGCCTATCCGTGCAAGAGGCTTTTTTGTGCGTGTGGATGTTATACATGTGTCTACCAAGTTTCGTGCATATCAGTGAGACGTCCTATGGTGGTTATTTGTGTGAATGGGCGTGGCCAATCCATTTAGCCACGCCTATTAACGAAATTCATAACATATGTTCTGGGTTGGACTGTCAATATACCTGTGAAGTTTCACACAGATCTGACCAAGTACAGTGAAGTTATTGCCACTTCCTGTTTCATGGCGAGACGTCAAAATTCAACCTCCCACAACTGGCGTGCCCTTTAGATTCTGCGAGACCTTTTAATAACTTTTGATCAGGAAGTGTTCTAGATGGTAATCGGTAATTTTGAAGCCGTTCTGATGAATTCTGTAGGAGGAGTTCGTTAAAATACGATGCGTGCGCGACACCAAAAATGACCATGACATTCAAAATGGCCGACTTCCTGTTGAATTTAGCCTAGAGGTCCAAGAGACTTTTTTGTTTGTCTGGGGGTGATGGAGATGTGTACCAATTTTTGTGCATATCGGTGAGACGTCCTATGGAAGTAATTCATATGAATGGGCGTGGCCAAGCCATATGGCCACGCCCATTGACGAAATTCATATCACATATTCAGGGCTGGACTGTTGACACACATATGAAGTTTCAGGTGGATATCATCAAAAACACCAAAGTTAAGGCCATTTTTATGCATTTTGGCGAAGGGTCGACTTCGCCGCCCTCCGGATGGAACGCCGTTTGACGACAGTCAAAATTCTTCATCATGGAGCATTACCAACATGTTAAGGCCTTTCTGACCAAATTTGAGTTGAATATGGTAAATGTGGTCAGAGCAGCACCTCAAAGTGTAAAACATGGTATTTCCTGTTGCCAGCAGGGGGCGCTATGACAATTACTGAATTTTTTGATGTAGATGTGTTCAGGGCGGGACTATTATCCATCATGTGAAGTTTGGTGCAGATAGGATCATCTACACCAAAGTTGTAGTAGTTGTAGTATAATTTCGTGTTTTTTGGTGAGATATCCAAATTGACCCTTCCGCAGCGACCGCGCCCTTCGACGTGACGAAGATCTTTTAATAATAAATTGATCCCACTGTAGTCGAGCACGCACAGGTAAATTTTTAAGTCAATCCGATAAAATCTGTAGGACGAGTTCGCTCAAGTACAACGTGTGGAAATGGCCAAAAATGACCTTATTTTGAAAAAACAATTCAAAATGGCCGACTTCCTGTTTGGTTTAGGGTGTCGCTCCAAGAGGCTTTTTTGTGCGTCCCGGGATGATACATATGTGTACCAAATTTCATACGCCTAGGGCAAAGTTAAAGCAGGGGGCTTCGATTTTGAAAACTGTTAGGGGGCGCCATTGAGCCATTTTGCCACGCCCCTTTGTAACGACCATAAAATATCGAAATTTTCACCAGACGTGACGAGTGTGCAAATTTTCCTGACTTTTTGGGCATGTTCAGGCCCTCAAAAATGCGATCAAAGGTTTAAAAGAAAAATAATAAGAATAATTTTTATGATTTCAATAGGGCTCTCGCACGGTTCGTGCTCGGGCCCTAATAATAATAATAATAATAATAATAATCCTAAGGAAAACAATAGGCTCCTCGCACGGTACGTGCTCGGGCCCTAATTAAAGCTGCAAGCAGCGTTGAACGGGCCCTCGCACCCCACGCAACTCGGGGCCTGGCGCGGCCGCCACCGTGTCGCCAGAGGTCGACCGGCAGACGAGGCGCTGAATGTTTGCCTCCTTCGGACAGTGTAGGAACCAATGCGTTGCGACTTCCCGTCTCCACTGGGTGGCGCTATGACTCTGACTCCTGAGCGTCATGTGGGTGTGTTCATGCCGGGACTATTATCATACATGTGAAGTTTGGAGCAGATTCGACCATTAGATCCCATGTTATAGCAATATCGTGTTTCATGGTGAGACATCAAGTGTCGACGCCATGTCACAGCCACACCGTTCCATGCTGAGCAATTCTCTATATGTTTTGATCACACACTTGTGTAGATGGTACACACCAGTTTTGGAGTTAATTGATTCATTCCTGTAGGTGGAGTTCATTAAAATACAACACGTGGAAAACGCCAAAAATGACCATTAAATTCAAAATGGAGGACTTCCTGTTGGGTGTGGCCTATCCGTGCAAGAGGCTTTTTTGTGCGTGTGGATGTTATACATGTGTCTACCAAGTTTCGTGCATATCAGTGAGACGTCCTACGGTGGTTATTTGTGTGAATGGGCGTGGCCAATCCATTTAGCCACGCCCATTAACGAAATTCATAACATATGTTCTGGGTTGGACTGTCAATATACCTGTGAAGTTTCACACAGATCTGACCAAGTACAGTGAAGTTATTGCCACTTCCTGTTTCATGGCGAGACGTCAAAATTCAACCTCCCACAACTGGCGTGCCCTTTAGATTCTGCGAGACCTTTTAATAACTTTTGATCAGGAAGTGTTCTAGATGGTAATCGGTAATTTTGAAGCCGTTCTGATGAATTCTGTAGGAGGAGTTCGTTAAAATACGATGCGTGCGCGACACCAAAAATGACCATGACATTCAAAATGGCCGACTTCCTGTTGAATTTAGCCTAGAGGTCCAAGAGACTTTTTTGTTTGTCTGGGGGTGATGGAGATGTGTACCAATTTTTGTGCATATCGGTGAGACGTCCTATGGAAGTAATTCATATGAATGGGCGTGGCGAAGCCATATGGCCACGCCCATTGACCAAATTCATATCACATATTCAGGGTTGGACTGTTGACACACATATGAAGTTTCAGGTGGATATCATCAAAAACACCAAAGTTAAGGCCATTTTTATGCATTTTGGCGAAGGGTCGACTTCGCCGCCCTCCGGATGGAACGCCGTTTGACGACAGTCAAAATTCTTCATCATGGAGCATTACCAATATGTTGAGGCCTTTCTGACCAAATTTGAGCTGGATTTGCTGAACGTGCTCAGAGCTGGACCTCAAAGTCTAAAACATCGCTTTTTCTGTCACCAGCAGGGGGCGCTATGCAAATTTCAATATTTCTGCATGTAGACGTCTTCAGGGCGGGACTATTATGAATCCTGGGGAGTTTGGTACCGTTCGGACTATTAATGCCAAAGTTATAGCAATCTCATTTTTCATGGCGAGACATCAAACTTCGCCGCCACGCCCAGGTCAGGTTGTTTGGAGTTTACGTAATCCGTTAATAACTTTTGATCACAAACTAGTCTAGTTGGTGCACAGCAATTTTGAAGCCGTTCTGATTATTCCTGTAGGAGGAGTTTGTTAAAATACAACACGTGGAAAACGCCAAAAATGTCCGTTCAACGCCAAATATCTCACTTCCTGTTGGGTTTAGCCTATGTGTCCCTGTGACCTTTTTTGTGCGTCTCAGCATGATCTACATGCGTACCGATTTTCGTGCAGATCCGTGAAACCTGCCGAATAGGGTGCTCTTTAAGGGGCGTGGCCTAGCCATTTTGACCCGCCCACCTCCACGAACCCTAAAATACCTAAATTTACACCGCGACTGATGCGCATGCCAAAATTGGCGTGTTTTGGAATATGTTCAGGCCTCCAAATAAGCGATTTACTTTTGTCGTAATAATAATAATAATTCCTGCAATTTCAATAGGGTCCTCGCACGGACGTGCTCGGGCCCTAATAACTCCTTCAGTTTCAATAGGGTCCTCGCACCGCTAGGTGCTCGGGCCCTAATTAAAGCTGCAAGCAGCGTTGAACGGGCCCTCGCACCCCACGCAACTCGGAGCCTGGCGCGGCCGCCACCGTGTCGCCAAAGGTCGACCGGCAGACGAGGCGCTGAATGTTCGCCTCCTTCGGACAGTGTAGGAACCAATGCGTTGCGACTTCCCGTCTCCACTGGGTGGCGCTATGACTCTGACTCCTGAGCGTCATGTGGGTGTGTTCATGCCGGGACTATTATCATACATGTGAAGTTTGGAGCAGATTCGACCATTAGATCCCATGTTATAGCAATATCGTGTTTCATGGTGAGACATCAAGTGTCGACGCCATGTCACAGCCACACCGTTCCATGCTGAGCAATTCTCTTAATATGTTTTGATCACACACTGGTGTAGATGGTACACAGCAGTTTTGGAGTGAATTGGATCATTTCTGGAGGAGGAGATCATTAAAATACGCCAGGTGGAAAACGCCAAAAATGACTGTAAATTTCAAAATGGCCGACTTCCTGTTGGGTGTGGCCTATCCGTGCAAGAGGCTTTTTTGTGCGTGTGGATGTTATACATGTGTCTACCAAGTTTCGTGCATATCAGTGAGACGTCCTATGGTGGTTATTTGTGTGAATGGGCGTGGCCAATCCATTTAGCCACGGCTATTAACGAAATTCATAACATATGTTCTGGGTTGGACTGTCAATATACCTGTGAAGTTTCACACAGATCTGACCAAGTACAGTGAAGTTATTGCCACTTCCTGTTTCATGGCGAGACGTCAAAATTCAACCTCCCACAACTGGCGTGCCCTTTAGATTCTGCGAGACCTTTTAATAACTTTTGATCAGGAAGTGTTCTAGATGGTAATCGGTAATTTTGAAGCCGTTCTGATGAATTCTGTAGGAGGAGTTCGTTAAAATACGATGCGTGCGCGACACCAAAAATGACCATGACATTCAAAATGGCCGACTTCCTGTTGAATTTAGCCTAGAGGTCCAAGAGACTTTTTTGTTTGTCTGGGGGTGATGGAGATGTGTACCAATTTTTGTGCATATCGGTGAGACGTCCTATGGAAGTAATTCATATGAATGGGCGTGGCCAAGCCATATGGCCACGCCCATTGACGAAATTCATATCACATATTCAGGGCTGGACTGTTGACACACATATGAAGTTTCAGGTGGATATCATCAAAAACACCAAAGTTAAGGCCGTTCGGACTATTAATGCCAAAGTTATAGCAATCTCATTTTTCATGGCGAGACATCAAACTTCGCCGCCACGCCCAGGTCAGGTTGTTTGGAGTTTACGTAATCCGTTAATAACTTTTGATCACAAACCAGTCTAGTTGGTGCACAGCAATTTTGAAGCCGTTCTGATTATTCCTGTAGGAGGAGTTCGTTAAAATACAACACGTGGAAAACGCCAAAAATGGCCGTTCAACGCCAAATATCTCACTTCCTGTTGGGTTTAGCCTATGTGTCCCTGTGACCTTTTTTGTGCGTCTCAGCATGATCTACATGCGTACCGATTTTCGTGCAGATCCGTGAAACCTGCCGAGTAGGGTGCTCTTTAAGGGGCGTGGCCTAGCCATTTTGACCCGCCCACCTCCACGAACCCTAAAATACCTAAATTTACACCACGACTGATGCGCATGCCAAAATTGGCGTGTTTTGGAATATGTTCAGGCCTCCAAATAAGCGATTTACTTTTGTCGTAATAATAATAATTCCTGCAATTTCAATAGGGTCCTCGCACGGACGTGCTCGGGTCCTAATAATAATAATAATAATAATAATAATTAAAGCTGCAAGCAGTGTTGAACAGGCCCTCGCACTCCGACGCACCGCCGAGAGCGAGCGACCGCCCACCCCTGCGACCGCCGAGCGGAGGTCACGTCGCTGCAGTCTGTCGGACATCATCTGTCACGTAAGGCCCCCTTCCTGTTGCCAGTAGGTGGCGCGGTGAGTGTGGGTCTTGATTCGCACCTACTTGTCCTCGAGACATGACGCCGAGTGGTTGTGTGAAATCTTAGGCCAACCGGAGTAAGTGTGTTGGAGTTACAACAACTTCCTGTGTTACGGCGAATAATCAACATTCGCTGCAACGCCATGGCTCTCCTGTTTGACAATAGGTCATGAGCTTTACAACAATTCTTCATCAACATCTTAAGGCTCTCCAGACCAAATTTGAGGCCAATGCGGTCAGCCTGTTAGGATAAGCAGGTCAAAACGTAGAACTTGTCATTTCCTGTCGCCACCAGAGGGCGCTTGGAGCACGAGGGGATTTTTTTGATGTTGGCGTGCTGAGGGCAAGACTACAATCGTACCCAGCAAGTTTGGTGCCAATCGGACCTCTCAGTGAAAAGTTGTCTGCTGATTTAGGGGCGTGGCTCAGCCGTTTGACCACGCCCACTGACAACGAGCATATCGACGTATTCAGAGCGGGACCGGCAAAACACCTGTGAAGTTTGAGGCCGATTGGAACGTGTTAACAGAAGTTATTACGACTTCCTCTGCTTTGGCGATACGTCGGTGTTCGCCACGTTGCCACGGGAACGCCCTTTGACAATCAGTCAAGATCTTCGATAAACTTCATCTGCAAGTGGTCAAGCCTTGCCGGACCAAATCTGAGGCCGATCCGATCAACCAGCTGGGATAAACACGTCAAAGTGTAAAACTTGTCATTTCCTGTCGCCAGCAGGGGGCGCTTTGACAGCGAGGGAATTTTTTGATGTTGGTGTGTTGAAGGTGGGACTACGATCATACCCAGCAAGTTTGGTGCCGATCGGACCTCTAAGTGAAAAGTTGTCTCATTTCATTTGTCATGGCGAAAGGCCAATCTTCGCCACCCTATAGCTGCCACGCCCTTTGACGAACGCAAGATCTTTCGATAACTTTTAATCACCAAGGGGTGTAGTTGATGCACGCCGAAGTTGAAGCCGATCCGATGAATCATGTAGGAGGAGATAGAAAAAGTACGAGGAGTGCAAATCGCCCAATCTGGCGGTTAATTCAAAATGGCCGACTTCCTGTTGGGTGTGGCCAATGGGTCCAAGAGGCTTTTTTGTGCGTCTGGATGTGATACATATGTGTACCAATTTTCATGCATGCCAGTGAAACGTGCCGCAGGGGCTGATGTTTAAAGGGTGTGGCCAAGCCATTTGGCCACGCCCATCAACGAAATTCATATCACATGTTCAGGGCTGGACTGTTAACACACATCTGAAGTTTCAGGCAGATATGCCCAAGGACACTGAAGTTAAGGCCACTTTCCTGCGTTTTGGCGAACCGTTGACTTCGCCGCCCTGTGGGCGGAACGCCGTTCGGCGGTACGTCACAAATCTTCATCATGTAGCATTACCAACGTGTTGAGGCCTTTCTGACCAATTTTGAGTTGGATATACTGAACGTGCTGAGAGTAGCACCTCAAAGTCTAAAACATCGCTTTTCCTGTCGCCAGCAGGGGGCGCTTTGAGAATGGGGGAATTTTTTGATGTTGGCGTGATGAAGGCCGGACTACGATCATACCCAGCAAGTTTTGTGCCGATCGGACTTATCATGCCCAAGTAATAGCACTTTTGTTTTTTGGGTTTTTTTTTGGCGAGACGTCAAACTTCGCCGCCACCTGACGGCCAAACCGTTTAACATAGGGAAAATCGTATGATAACTTTTGATCATCAAGTGGTCTAGTTGATGCACGCCAAATTTGAAGCCGATCCGATGAATCATGTAGGAGGAGATAGCTCTGAGAGAATTCTTGGAAATCGCCAAAATCGTAAAAACAGGAATATTCAAATCAAAATAGCCAGCTTCCTGTTGGTTTTAGAAAAAAGTCCAAGTGCGCATTTTCGTGCGTACTGGGATGATACATGACCTCCCCGAATTTCGTGGAATTTGGTCAAACGGGCTGCCGGTGGGAGCCGATTGAAATTTTCTAGGGGGCGCCATTTCGCCATTTTGCAACGGGCATCGTTTAAATTTTGCGTACACATAAATTTTCACCAAGACGAATGTGCATGCCAAATTTGGTGAGTTTTCGAATACGTTAAAGCCCCCAAAAATGCGTTTAAAGTCGCGGAAAAAAATAATAATCCTAAGGAAAACAATAGGGTCCTCGCACGGTACGTGCTCGGGCCCTAATAATCCTAAGGAATACAATAGGGTCCTCGCACGGTACATGCTCGGGCCCTAATAATAATTCCTTGCATTTCAATAGGGTCCTCGCACCGCGTGGTGCTCGGGCCCTAATTAGTAATTAATTATTTTAATAACCAACCTGTTGTTAGTAGACCTCAACAACACGATTCCACAGATGTCCCAAGTTTTGAGGAAGCGTGCCATTGGCATGCTGTCTGCAGGAATGTCCACCATAGGCAGACCACATGTAACCACACCAGCTCAGGACCTCCACATCCAATGTTTTCACCTGCAAGATTGTCTGAGAGCAGCCACCCCAAGCTGGTGCTAGTGGTTTGTACAACCGAAGAATTTCTGCACAAAATGTTAGAAGCTGTCTTAGGAAAGCTCATCTTGCATGTTCATTGTCCTCACCAGGGTCTTAACCTGACAGCAGTCTGTTTTTGTAACTGACTTGTGCAGTTGTGAGCCATGTTGGATGTACTGCCAAATCCGCTGAAAAGATATTGGAGACAGCTTATGGTAGTGCAATAAACAATCAATTCACAGGCAACAGACTTTTAAAGTTTAAGCAACATCTTAATATGCCACACCTGTTGGGTGGATGGATATTTTTGATAAACAAGAAGCGCTTACAAACAGAGATTTTACATTCGTGACCAGAATTTGAGAGAAATATATCTATTGAGTGCATAAAAAGTCTCAGATCTTTAACCTAAATCTGTAAAAAATAGGAGCATATGCTAAAGGGTTGTGTATAATTTTATGAAGAAAAAGGTCATTTTCTTCTCAGCTGTATTCAGAAATTGTTTGAAATTAGAGGGTGCATACAACTGCGAGGCAGTAATAGTAGTTTTTGTATGACCTAAACCTAGCAGGAAATAAATTACTCACGATAATATGCTAAGTAAAAAGGATAGATGTGCATCAGCCCACACCTTTTCAGTCTGTAGCTTTTGTTTTCCCTTTTGTTTTCCCCTTTTAATTGAATGCCTTGTTTTTACTTATTCTTTATTATGTGCATTCCTTTTGGAATATTATTAACAAGAACTAAAACAAATTATTTTGAATAATTAATGCAGTGTATATAGTATGTAGGTCAGATATTAGTTATGTAAGGGCGTAAATACAGCAGTTGAGTGGATGTGTAGTGGTGTGGCAGTGGTAAGTGAGAAGGAGCCAGCAGCCAGTTAGGCAGAGGCAGTCCCAGTGCAATTGCAAACATGATTAATATAAATTTGTTCTGCCAGTTTTTTTCTGTTGACTGTGATAAATTTCTTTCTTTTTTTTTTATTGGTGTTTTTGTGTTTTACCTAGAAGCACATCTGGAGAGCACCTTGAGGAGATGATTCAGCAGTTCTGCAAAAGTATCACAAATAAACTTGTAGAACACCCCCAAACCCTTACAGCACCTGTCTGTGCCTTTCTGGAAGCCTACAGCAAAATGGATGATAGCTTCCTCACATTAGCTGTGTGTTGCTTTGGTAAGGTGCCACAGCTGAAATAAAAAAATCTCCAGTCTTCAAAAATGCTAAGTGTTAAACCAGAAGCTCTTGCTAGAAGAAAAGCAGCATTAGAGGGGAGACCAGCAGTGATACCCGGACCATCTCCTAAGTGCTCAAGGAAGGAGCATATGTATTAAAAAACAGCAGTGCAGGAGAAGTGAAGTGCACCTCACTCCATATCAAACTGTGTAAAGGAGAACACGTCTCTCAGTGATAATCACAAGCTCAACTGCAGTGCACCTCTCCCTTCCCATCCAAGCAGGGGGATGGACACTCAACTTTTTCATTCAAAGGGTTTTTTAACGAACTGACTCGTGCATGAATGAATTTGCTATGGTTAGTCGTAAACAATGTAAAGTATAGCTTCTTGACAGTAACACTTAGTAGCTCATGTAGCAGTGTGTTTTGCTAACATTATATTACTTTTGCTTATTATGGTATAGAACAGTATGTAACTGTTGCAGTATTCCCATTTTTTTTATTGACCAGGTAGTCTTGATTATATCTTGTTTATTTGTGCTGAAGTGTGTTATAGTAAGTAGTTTTTATGAGCAAAATATCACTAAAACACACTTTTAGTGCTGGGAGAAGTATTCAGATCCCTCTTAGTTAAAGGAACAACACCTCAGTGTAAATGTGTTCATGCATTTAACACATACGAGTAAAATGCAGAAGTAATATTAGCAAAATGTTACAGAGTAGAAGTACAAAGAATGCCTGTTTCGAGAGAACTGTTGAAATCTTAGTGTTGATGCATTAATCCTTATTGATTAATCAATGCTAGTCACTGCCTTTGCCCGTTTGTGAAGTCTATTAAGTGAGCACTGCTGTCATCCTTATCTTCAGAGTCTGACTGACAGTTTACCTTTGTAAGCATACAGTATGCCAACTGGTCAATTCTGGGTACATGATGCTATTTTCTGTCCCATGTGGACCTCCCATCCTGAAGTTTCTTTTATTATTTCCTGTCTTTAAGCACTGGTTTACTTTTTAAAGCATTTTGTTATGAGTCAACTAAAAAGGCTTTTCATTCAAAGGATAGGTATGGCCTCAGAAACGCCACGTCTTTTTTCTGGGATAATGTAACTGCGTATTAACCAAATTAAATATTAAGAACTTTCAAGCCTCCTGAGACAAATTGGTGATTTGTGATACTACTACCTGCTGTTTTTCAATTAACACTGTATTTTAAAAATGGTGTCCTACTGCTGTACTAGACTTTTTCATCAGGGTGCAGCATTTACTATATATTATTATTATTATTATTATTATTATTATGCCAAATGTAGTAGTACTAATAATAATAAAGGTGATGATGATTATGGTGTTGTAGTTAAATTGAAGGTCCAGTGTGTAGGATTAGGGGGATATACTAGCAGACGTGGAATATGATGTGTTAAGTAGTGTCTTTGGTGTATCATAACCTAAAAATGAGAATCTTTGCATTTTTGGTACTTCAGAATTCTACTTTATTTTTTGGGTTATTTAACCTATGTTTAACCAGGTAAGTCCCACTGAGATCAGTGATCTTATTTTAAGGGAGACCTGGCCAAGAGAGCAGATAATTGAGAATGGGCTTTTTATATTGACGTCGGGAGCGCGTCCTCGTCCTCAGAGATCGCCATGTCGCAGCGCCATGTACATTAGCCCAGAAGAGACAAACCAACTGGCGCCAGATAGGGCTATTCACAGTTTCATGTCAGCCACTGTAGGTAGCAGTCCCTCTGTGATGAACAGTGTCAGAAAAACACAGATTTTTTAAAAATGTGTAACTGCTTTATTCAGTATTTTTACCGGTTTAAATCACCGTTTGTTGTTAAGGAAGCAGATAATTTGACTCACAGTAAACTCCTCCTGAGCAATGAACAATAAAGGGATTCTAACCAGAAGAAATTTCACCTGGTTGCATATTAGCAATCCTCAACACTAGATGCCACTAAATCCCCCTAAATCGTACAAACTGAACCTTTAACACTTCATAAACCTTGGAGATGCTATTTGCAGCCTTTTTAATGCATTAAATATTGATAAGGAAATTCCCATTTACACACAGTGTCTCCTCCTAGTTTGTTCTTGTGATGGAGTAATTGTGAGGTGAACTTTAATTTACACATAAGCTGTCATATCCTACGTTATCTGAGATAAGACTTCTATGAGCAGAGTGAGATGAAGACAAGATCTTTGGGGGGGGGGGGTTAGGTACCATAGACTGTAAACAAAATGGACGTAGCCACTGTGACATGTGACATTACCAACTGGTTTGTGGACTCCTGTTTCTTAGCCTTGAATATGGCATTTTGGCCATTGCCATCCTAGTTTTTTTTAGGATGAGAGGGTGGATCAGGCAGACAACCTGTCACTCAAAGTGATCTGCCCTTAATTATGTTTAAGTTAAAGCCTTTATAAAATGTCAATGGGAGAGTTATATAAAAATTTACAACCTTAAAGTTTTAATGACGAGTAACATTAACTGTAGACACCAAAACCATTTTTGTACCAGGCTGTAAACCTTTTTAATTTTGCTGTAAAGTTGGATAATTTATCTCTATGTCTATGTCTATGGGGCTTTACTGACCTCTGGAGCCACCTTGACCCTATTTTCCCAAATTTTGTATCTTAAGTGACAAATGGGAACAACATGTTGAAAGTGGCCTGTATTGAGTGAGAGCAGTGGCCAGGCAACATCATAAACACTGGACATGTTCACACCATCAGTTTATGTCCACTAAAAGTGCTTGTTTTTGCCTTTGACAGCCTTGGACAAGATTATGGAAAAGAGCCCTACAGAGATGTCCTTATTGTTAAAGTGTAAGATCCCCTGCCCCAAAATTGCAATCTTTATCCCTACCATACTCCATTTAAATAAACAGGAATTTGATCATTGTATAACACACTTTAATTAAGTGAGCAGAACCAAAAAAAACCTGAAAGAAACAATCTTGGTTTGTCTTCCCATCACTTAAACAATCACAAACTTTGGTTTGGTTTAAATAAACCCTTAATTCATCCAGTTAAATGTGAAAATATGCTGGCTCTATACATGCTAAAATTACTGTTTTTTTTTAACATTGTTGAGTTGGTTTAGCAGGTCTGTTACTGTTTTAAAAAAAAAGGATCCAAAGCTTTATCCAAACTTTGTTAGATTGTTTAGCCACTGGTAAAAGCTGTGAGCTGTGGACCTGTAGTCCTTGAGGTTGGAAATCATCATCAAAACACAGGCCAATGCGATAATCAGCCTACAATCTTAAGACATGCATGGAATTCACTAAAACATGGTAGTCTGTTACATCATAGTGTAAATGGCTGTAGGGTACTGATATTATAGTAAATTTTATCAATAATAATTGTAGCAAATTTGTTAGTTTAAGAACGCTTGCTGTGTTCACAAGCAACAACACATACAACTCGTGAGTCAAGGTCCAGAACCAGACTGAAGATTCACTTTCAATGCTCTCTCTGTTATGCTCGTGGAGATTCTACTGAATCTCCACCTCTTTTCCTAGAGCCTTCCCTCTTAACCTAGAACCTAATGGGATATGGTCCAGGCATGTTCAGACATGACTCTCTTACACAATGGTGTAATGCTCCAGACAAGTCTGCACATGCGAGGTCATGTCCCAACTTGTTTTACCAATATGTTCGGGTAAAGTCCAGTCTGACTTTTCCTCCCAATATGTTCGGGCCTAATCCTACTCTTTTTTTTAAAAACATTTAATCATAGTGTTTCTATTAGATGTGAACAGATCAAAGGTGGCATATATTTAATACAAACATTAAATCTGATCAAACCTGCGATCAAACCAGATATGTGAATGTGATCAAATTAGTTACGTAGATGAGTGCATTGATATGTACTTACGAGATATATGGATAAATGCATATTGATTACTATATTGATTAATACATTCCATTACATATTCAGTCTGTCATCACTCAATTTACACCACATATTCCCCCTTTGGGACTGGGAAGTCCCATCAACACATTCTTTGCAAAGTAACACAAGCGGAATACCAAACATGATAAAGTTGTATATGTCATAATCTTGTCAAGGCATATTAGGTGAGACATTAACAGTAGTGATGCTTTTCATAACATATGATTACAAAAGACAGCAAAACAGGATTTCTGAATGATATTTCAAAACATAGGGTAATGTACAGTAGACTACATTGTATTCCAGTGTATGCTGAGTTACATTTGATTCCAGAGTATTTGTTCAATCACATTTGATTCCAGAGTATAGTAGACTCAATACAAGAGATTGGTGCAGTAAGGAAATCAACAAAACATGTGACAGATAATGTCTTTGTGCAGTCACTGACCCGGGTGGCAGTTCCCGTCTGCGGATCTGCCAGTTACCCTCAGACGGCGATAAGAGGCAACCTGGTCACGCAAGTTGCGGTTGGCCTGTGTAAGGGAGTTGACCTGAGCGTGCAGGTCGCACAGCACCTTATGAAAGAACTCCTCCCGTTCTTCGTTTTTTGGCCTTTAGGGTTAGTTTATAGCAACGGCATCACAGCAGGCGTATTTTCCTTCATACATTGATGGGGAGGCTGCATACCAGTTCACAGTAGGGGCCCAGGGGGACACAATGGATCTGATCTCTCAGGTTGTTCACAGCCTCCCGCTCTTCCCTGGGCGGTCAATCGGCAGGGAGCGGAGGAAGTTTTCCAGTTTCTCTGGCTCTATGTCAAAGTCCTGTTCCAGATGTACTCTCACTGAAGGGGACAGTGGCTTCCTTGCCGGTCCATCGGCCGGTGAGGCATGTTCGGATGAAGGCCTATCAGCCAGTGTACTAATCACTGGGCTAGTCGGGGAATAAGAGACGTGCTTTCCCAGGAAGAATTCGGATTCTTCCTCAGAAGATGATGCCTTGTCAGTGGGTGAGTTAAGCGGCAGCCAGTCCCACTTAACATCCGTGACCTGTGAGGAGCTGACACAGTGCAGCCCCAACTGTGAGGGGGCTGGCTCCACCTGAGATGAAGCCTGTGCCATGCTTTGGGATGAGGTCAGCCCCGTGCTCTCAGGGGACATCCACCAGAGGCTTCCTCCTTGGCTTGGGCCTGGTTGAGTCGGCTCACTTGAGTCGAGGGTGTTAAGGGTTGGATTGAGGCACCCTTGTTCCAGTATCATATTGAGCATTGCTGATTGCCACCCTGGCGCTATCATTCCTAGGTTTGGGGCTCCAATCATAGGCTGGTTTCCATGCTGCAATGGGCATTGCTCAATGGGGTTAAAGTTGACCTGGTCCGGAGGCTGGATCAGTGGCAGCTGCGCTGGTGGGGGTGTGTAGATCATTGGTGGGGCCGTTGGGGTGCAGCGATACCAGTAGGTTTCACTCTGGTCAGCTCCTGGAGATGCATATGGGGTTCTACCAATTGGCGCCGGCTGCCGTTCGGTGTAGACTGGGCAATACTGCCCAGTCTACACCTTGTTTTTCCTGCAGCCATCCACATGACGCACTGTGCAAAGCAGGTATCTCACCGTTCACAATCCTCTATTCCTGGGGGAGGCCTGACTCTAGGCAGTCCCCTCCTCTTGTGACAGGCTATACATGAGTTGTTAGTTACCTGTTTGGCAGAGCACTCCAACCACTGGTAAAATATAAGTAGACAGAACTCCCTCTGCACAGCCAGTCTCACGAATCAGGTGCTGGTTGGCCGCAGGAACATCTCAAATCAAATGATAAACAAAAAACTGCCGCACACTGAACTGAGTTGCTGTGATTATTATCACTGAGTTGCTGTGATTATTATCACAGCAACTCAGTTCAGTGTGCGGCGGTTTTTTGTTTATCATTTCACTGGTAAAATATGTTGGACTTCCAGGTGTTAGTCCTTATTAACTCTGTTTCTGTTACTGGTACACTCCTTTGCCTTCTACTGGGTTCTAGATCTAATTTGAGCCATTGTTAGGCTATTTCTAGGGGCACCATGTATCTGTGTCTGAGTCAACGCAGCCTTCTTTACTACACCGGACTCTTGCTATCACCACACCCTCATCACCACATTGTGATCCTAAGGATAAGCCATAAAACCTAATGTGTCCTGAACCCTCCACTAGCACATTGTCATAAGCATGTGACTTATAGTAAGTTAACTGCACTACCTCTTTTGTTGGTAGCTGTCCTTGCTTCGCTGCCATAGTCCCTATTGCTAGTAGACAGCCCTTCATCTTATCCTGACTCAACTCTGTCTGCTCTACTCCCTCAGCTTGGCTCACTCCCACCATAAGAAGCAATAGTGTTAGTAGCACAGCAGCAATCACCCCTGCTTTAACCCTTCCTTCTGTCTTGGCCTGACTCTCTGTGCCTCCCGGGGCCCCCTTGCTATCTTTCTTTTCCCTTTCTGGTTTAGTGGGACGCTGGTCCCTCTTCTGGTTCTGAAACTGAGCTCTCTTGGCCCTCGGACACGTTTGCTGGTGAGCTAAGGCTTTCCTCTTCTTCCACTGCTGCCTCCACTGCCTCTGGCATCTCTACCCCGATCTCTCATTAGCCACCCTAGGGCTCTCAAATGGCGACTCATCACTAGCAACTGGGGAGGGGGTGCTTCCACCCTCCCCGGCAGTGACCCATTACTGTCACTCTGGGTTCCGTTTAGGTCCCATCTGGCTGCCAAACGCTGGGATCACCTTGTCTCTTGTTGCCTTCCCCTTGTGGTTGACCCTCTACTCCCATTGGGGCGGCTTCGCCTTCCCCTTGTGGCCCAGAGGGAGCTGTCCTCTGTCTTGGCCATGGTATAGGTCTCTCCGATGTGTTAGTTCTGCAGCAGTGATTCATTTCGAACCAAACGTTCTTACCATCAACTTTCAAAGTTGTTCAAGGCTGTGCTCTTCTTGGCTGGTCCCACTTGTGTTTGAACACCTGGGAGTATTCTCTGCAGGTCCTCTGGGATTTCAACCCTTCTGTCCTGTGTGGCTCCTTTCACCTGTTGGAATATAACCCTGTGGATATGAGTCAGAGTCCATAAGTAATCAGGCATTTCGTTTTGCAGTTGCTCCAATGAGGGCCCTTCATAGGGGCCCCTCAAGTATGGTATTGGCATGGGTCGACCCGTAAGCATTTCATGCGGTGTTAGATGCTAGATTCTGCTAGCTTGTGAGTGCATAGACATCAAAGCAAGTGGCAAGGCATCAACCCAGTTGAGTTTATCCCCACTATCTGCTACTATCTTGGCTATTTTTGTTTTCAAAATACCATTGGCTCTCTCCACCGCCCCCTGTGATTCGGGGTGGTAAACACAGCCAAACTTGCCTGACATTTTTATTGTTTCTTGTATCACCAGCGACACAAAATACCTGCCATTATCTGATGATATGATATATCTGATGATGAACTTCTCTGCAGAGAAATTTTGCAACTGTTTTGTGGTCTCGATGGGCTGTTGGTACTGCTTCTATCCACCTACTGTATCTGCATATGACTACCTGGATATATCTCATCCTCCTCACCCTTGACTCTGGTCCCATGTAGGCGTAGTCTATCATAAGGTGTCTGAAAGGACCATCTGGGGGTTGAATGTGTGCCAATGGGGCTGTGAAAACTTTTATGATGTTGTATCGTGCGCAATGTTCACATTTGCTTAGTACCCTGTCCACTGTGGCCGCCATGAATGGTGACCAACATACTGCTTGCAAACGTCGCAGGATCTCCCCCCTTGCACAATGGTCACTGCCGTGTGCCCAAATTATTGAGTGTCTTAGCAATAATGTGGGTTGAACAAAATGGCCATGACTACCTCTCCAAACCCCATTGGCAGGACCCTGTGTGACCGTTCTAATGGCACCTTGTTTTACCCATAGGCATTTCTCAGCATCACTAACTCTATTTTTGGCGGATATTAGGGATGATAAATTAGTGATAGGAGCACAGTCCTCTATGGTCAATATAGGTGCCATCACTGCCCCTACTGCTGCCTGTTTGGCAGCTTCATCAGCCAGATTGTTGCTTTTGGCTATGAGGGAGTCAGTTTTTTGATGAGCAGGGCACTTGATAATGGCTAAGGCAGTAGGAAGAAGCATGGCCTCAAGTAACTCCAGAATGGCTTCCCCGTGAGTTACAGGGGTGCCATCAGCTCTGCGGAACCTTCTTTGTTTCCAAATGTTAGTGTGAACATGGCATACGCCGTAGGCATATGCTGAGTCAGTGTAAGTGTAAGCAAGATTTCGTAACTGATCATCATAAAGGTTTTGGTGTCGTTGTCGAGCTGGACGATGCCATAAGCCAGCATGGCTGCCTGTGGCATCTCGAAAACAAGAACCTTCAACAAACAATATGAGGTTAGCTGGAATTGGTAGATTATGCAGATCTTCTCGAGCCCGCATACATTTTTCCGTATCCGTAAGACAATCATGTGGTGTACCTTCTGTTGGTAGCACCATTTTTGTAGCCGGGTTGATGATGGTACAACGCTGGATGCTAAGTTTTGGTGCTGACAATATGACCTCATAGCCAGTGCGTCTGGCTTGTGTTAAAACGAATCTCGGACTTGTTAATAAGGCATGCAGTTGATGAGATGTGTACAAGGTTATAGGGTTCCCCATCGTCAAAGATGATGCTTTCTGAAAGGCAAAAACGGCAGCTGTCAATCAGGGTGGCAGCCCAGTCTCTATGTTATCCAGTTTGGTGCTATAGTATACCAGTGGCTGCTTGCCCGTAGGTGTGTCTTGCATTAGCACAGCACAGGCGTACCCAGACTTTTCTGCAACGTAAAGATGAAAAGGTTTAAAGTAGTTTGGGTTTCCTATGGCTGGGGCAGACTGCATGTCTGCTTTCAATGCCTGGAATGTACCTTCCGCTTCCTCTGTCTGAACTAACTGTGCCGTATTGTTAGTTTGACCTGCTGCTCTTATTAGGGCCCTAAGTGGGGCCGTTTTTATGGCACAGTCACAAATGTACAGCCGGCTGTACCCTGTCATGCCCAGAAAAGATAACATCCGGCCCACCGTTTGCGGCTGTGGGGCTCTGATTGCTGCTTTTAGCTGAGACGGTGCAATACATCTTTTGTCACTGCTCAGCCTTCTACCTAAATACTCCACTGATTACTGGAAGAACTGCAACTTATCTTTACTGACTTTATGTCCTCCCTCTGCCAGGGCTGTGAGCACTGCAATAGAGTCTTTTCGACTTTGTTTTTTTGTGGAACTGCAAATGAGTAAATCGTCTGCATATTGTAACACTGTATTTGGCACATCAAGGTGTGACAAGTCCTGTGTCAGCACACGGTTGAAGATTGACGGACTGTTGGAGAAGCCCTAGGGCAAGTATATGTGTACTGTTGGCCTTCATATGTGAATGCAAACAGGTATCGAGAACCTGGATGTAAAGGCACACTGAAAAAGGCAGAACACAAATCACTGACTGTATACCACTGAGTATCAGGTAGTATATTTGAAAGCAACGTATGTGGATCTGGGACATGCAGTTTCTCAGCGTCCACTATGGCATTGACTGCTCTTAAATTGTGTACTAGGCGATAATCTTTTGAATTCGCTTTTCTGATGGGAAAGATATGTGTGTTGCAGGGGCTGCTGGTTTTAACCCATACTCCCACTTCTACCAATCCTTCGATTGTCAGCCTGATACCTTCAACAGCATGCTGCTTGAGGGGATATTGTCTTTGATAAGGTAGATTAATGTGTGGTTTCATTGTGATGTGAACAGGTTGAGCTGATTTGATTAACCCAACATCTGTTTATGTGCTGTCCACAACTGTTGTGGAACTCGGTTACATCGAACAATACCCTGTCTGCAACTGCCTCATTGCCTATTTTGACCGAAATTCTGACATATTGTTTGTCTTGAGAAATGTGAATATATTTGTTACCAGTGGGTATCCACTCTTGCACCTGCAGTGCACCTCTTACCATAGGACTCAGCTGATGCCACTTGTAACCATCAGCCACTAACAGTGCGACATGTGGTGTGGAATCTGGCACTTGGAACCACCCAGATAAATCTGGCAGGCAGACTGCTGCTGCAGCCCCCTGTGGCCCAAGTATATGTCTTCGCATGTAATCAGACATGGTTTTCTATTAAATATTGCATCCCAACATTCTTGGTAATCTACGTTAGTCTGATCTGAGTCATACATGAGTGTGCAGTGCAATGGCAGAGTGGGGGTGTGTAATTTACCAAATTGTGATCTGACCCACGATTCCCATTCAGTCCAGGCCTGTTTAAGGTGGGATTCTTCTGGCGTAAACTGAAGCCAGTATACCTGCGCTTGCTGTGCCTCTACTGTTTCTTGGAGCAGTTGTGGCATCATACCTTGTAGTGGGTCTTCTGGGAAGTCCAAATACAGACCATCTTGTGTGCACATGATCTAGCTTTGAGTGGGCACAATCTGTCTCTTCCTAGCAGGTTTACCGGAGTTGTCATGAACTTTGGCACAAAAACAAAAGACTCAAATGCAGACTCAGGACACCAGATTCTGTTATTAGACGCCAATTGTCTTTATTGACAAGTTGGAGAGGGGGGACCTGGAGACTTCTTTCCCAATGCACAAATATGAGGTGCCCGTGTCGACCATGAAAGGATATTTGCGGTCGAGTATTACAGCTGGTATGGTTGGCTCGTCATGTGGTTGCAATGAGAAGACTAGTGACATTATTTCCCCCTCTGGCTCCTCTGGGCAGCCCTACCATGGGTGTCCCAGCTCTGTGTTAGGCCAATTCTCTGCAGGTCCCAGGCATGGGTTAACAGAGCATTCCCTTTGTCGGTGTCCTGGCTGCCTACATCCCCAGCATACATTGTCTGATGCAGCTGGATTTGTTCCCTGGTCTTGTGGGCCTAATGACTGGTAGGGAGCAGTTTGTTGATAAGACTGTTGCTGTTGATGGTTGAGGGGCTGATTGGAAGGCTGGACCCCCTTCTTCTCTCCTGAGAACATTGGCCAGTCCATCTTCATCAGCCCCACAATGCCATCTAGGCGTTGTACTTCCTCAGGCATAGCCTTTTTAAACATCATTTTGAATAGGCTTTGACTTGTTTTGTTGGCATTCCATGCCTCTCCAGTCTCCTCCTTCCATCTTTGCTGGAAATTATGCAGGAACCTGGAGGGGCATTCTTCGTCTCCCAATGTCTCCTTCCAGCTTGGACGGATCTTTCTTTGCTGGGTATTGTTTCCTTAGTTGCTGCCATACTGCATTACGGCATCTGCCAAACTCCACATCGTCATGACTGTTGCTAGCCACTGCTGAGCCCAGTCCGGCCCCAACAAGCATTTCATTGGTGTTTTTTTTCCTACCACATACATGAGTAGAGCCTTGACATTCCCTACCGCCAGGCGTATTCCTGCTGTGGTTTCCTCCAATGCCATTATCCACTTATCAGCTCCATCTGTGAGGACTGGCAAATGCTCAGCCAGGCCTATCATGTCCATGAAGGGCCATGGTACATATTGGGCCCGACCTGAGGTTCTTATCACCAGACGGGACATAATGTCTGACTCTACATCATCTTCATCATCAGTAAATGTAGGCCGTTTGATTATCTTTCCCCTCTTAACCTCAGCCAGTCCTCATCCTCATTCTGGGGTCCTTTGTCTTTTCTGTCTCCACGCTGTCTTTCAGCAGGCTTCTTGTGTGTGCCTGCATTCCTTTTTTTGGAGAATGGATAACTTGGCAAATTTTTTACTTGTTTCTAGGGTACCGTGAAGTTGCACCATAATATGTTCTCTTAATGTGCCTTCAGGGGACCCACCATCTTTCTCCTGGGATGCATTTGGGTTATCCAGTCATTTTTTCTATTTGATCTAGGGCTCGTGCCATGCGCTCCACAGTCTTATCATGCTGGCTCAGTTGTTGCTTCCTCTTTGGTTGTTGTTCCCCCTTGGCTTCCATGGACTCCCTCCACTGCCACAACATCTCCTCTTGACATGATAATCTGGGGTTCTTGACCCTTGAGTATACTTTGTTATTAACTGGATACTGGGCATTGACGCCGCTCGATTTCTGGTCAGCAGTGGGTCAATGGGAGACTCTTGATGCACCAGCTGGACCATATCATTGATCTCCGTTGCTACCAGTCGTTCCAAGTCATTCAATGACTTCCTTAGCCTGATCCTCTCATCCTCCAACTCCTTCCCATGCAGCTTAGATTTGTTTTGTGCTCTGGTTATCGGGGTACTTGCAGTCCCAGCCGCGGGGCAAACTCTACCCCTGTTCTAAGGCCTCTGATGGTATCACTCGGTCCCGAGGAAGTAAAGCTACTGGTCCGCTCTTGTAGTGAGTGCACAGGTATTATAGTATTGGGTCTAATGAGTAGGGAACCCACAATCTAGGCAGGATTAATTTCCATGGCATCCGTACTTCTCTCAAATTCACAAATTTCGTGATTTTCCAAAGTTTTAGTCTGATTAATTGCTCATCTTGCCACTGCTCAGCACCCTCCTCGTCTTTATAAGTTCTTTCCAACCAGAAGTGTGTTCTTTCCACAGAGCCTTCTTTCGCACAATGTTCCTCAATCCAAATTTCGTCTTCACTACTGTCTCCCTCTTCCATCTAATTTTATCTCCCACACTATACATTTATACTTCTCCTGTACTTTTCTTTTTACTTTGTCTTTTTATTTTGTTATTACTTATATTTTTATTTTACTGCGTAATTTATTCTGCTCCCATATATCACCTATTTTACTTTTATGGACTCGATGTGTGGTTTATTCTTCATTTATCTGTACATCTCATATTCTCTCTGCACACTCCACTCACTCTCACAATATTTTTACAAAGTTTATCTTCCGCTTTTTGCACTATTTACAATTTTATACACTTTTGTGTATACACGCGCCGTTGTCACACATGTTGCACCAGACTCAACCATCCCCAGTGATGGTAGTGTAGTTATGGCCATACTAAGGCACACCTGTGCAATATTCATGCTGTCTAATCAGCATCTTGATATGCCACACCTGTGAGGTGGGATGGATTATCTCGACAAAGGAGAAGTGCTCACTAACACAGATTTAGACAGATTTGTGAACAATATTTGAGAGAAATGGTCTTTTGTGTATATAAAAAAAATGTTTTAGATCTTTGAGTTCAGCTCATGAAAAATGGGAGTAAAAACAAAAGTGTTGCATTTATATTTTTGTTCATTGTATATTTGTTCTGTCACCCTCATGCGCCCTGCAGGAGCCAACAGGCAGATAACTCCTTCCCCAATTCACCACGACGAAGGCAAAACTCAGTTCAACTTCTTTAATGGCGAACTAGAGTAGGCTAAAACTGACAGAACAAAACAATACAATAAATTAACATACACTGTATATGAATAAAAAATACATCAAACATATTGAAATCCTGTGTATTATTCCAATCCTTAAATCAATCTGTAAACATAGACACATGTATGTATTAGCATAGCATAATAAAGATAAGCAACAAAATAAGAGCTTGGCATGACACCACACAGGGTTGTGTTAAGCTAACTCATGTTATTCAATATTAGCAATACAAAATACAACCAAAATTATAAAAGAAATGTTGCCCAAACTCAAAATGACAATAAATAATATTAGACATGGATGCAAACATTAACATAATCTACTGACAATCTTCCCAAAAAGGATGAAATGCAGCGGATGACGATGGATGCTGCCATCTGCCATGCTCTCCAGGAGCTGAACTATTGCGAGATCTCACGGAACTTTGCAAGACTAACAACTAAAATCTCTTAAAGAGACAGTGCTCTGTACTGCTACTACTGCAATTATCTTGCTCTCTGACAGAACAATATTGATTAATACATTCCATTACATATTCAGTCTGTCACCACTCAATTTACTTCTTTAAATGTTTAATATGTTGTCAACCCAACATATCTGTGTTGTTTTACCTTTGACTGCAGAAGCTTCCACTAAATAAAAAAAAGAATGTAATGCTGACTGACAATTTTTAAATATGTGCGATAGTTTTCCTTGTTATTAGTCGCCAAGTACCACCATAGACTGTCCAGGAGCTCACTGATGATCTGATCCAGGTCTGGGAGGAGATCCCCAGGACATCATTTTGGTGTGATTTTGTATCAAGCCCTTGATGGGTTGATGATTTTGGTCTCCACTGACCATTGTTACCACATTTTGTTCTAAATAAATCATACAATGTGTAATGAGAGGTGCTAACAAAGATGTGACCAATAGGTTGCAGTATAACATCTAGAGATACCTCATACAGACCTTGGGGATATACAGAAAGTGGAGTCGGTTTTGTCAGGTTACATAAAGCTTGAGATAGTCGCAGTGTAATGTGGGTTGAATCACCATTTTGGAGAGCCACGGGTTGTAAACAACTCAACAAAGAGCATTGTCTTTGCGTGTGGCATTACCTTTGGTGAAATGGGACACGTGTTGTGTGAAAGACTGCCGTAATAAGTCATACGAAAGAAATGGAAGAAAAGTTGACAACAACATAAGATTTTTTTAGGTTCCCCGCTTGGAAAAGAGGCTATGGACAGCAGGTGGAGGAGATAACAAAGAGGCGTTGGATGGCCTGGATCTCAGGAGTGAGACAGAAGGACATCACTGTCGACACTTTATCTCCCTTTATGCGTGTTTGCGCTCAGCATTTTGATAAAGGCAAGTAAGAGAGTTTTTTTTTTGTTTAAGTAATGTTACTGAATGTGCTTTTTTGCCTTCTAAAGTTGCTATTTTCACATTAGCTCGCTAGCCTCACTTGTAAACTACAGACAAAGAGGGAGAGCCGCAGAAATGGGTTAATCTCGTCATGTTAAATCAGTGTTTATCCTGTTTCATCATCTTATATCAATGTGTGAGTGAATGTTTTTTTTAAAAAACAAATAAGTTAAACAGCAAAAATGTGTAATAACAGAAATATCCAACAATGCATGCATTTGTATGTGTCCGTGCATGGATAAAATTTTTTCTCTGTTTATATGCATATTCCAATATACACTCTTAGATTTTTGGTGTGTTCATTTAAGAATATGCTCGACTCAAAGGAAAGTCTTTAGTCTGGTTTTAGAGGAACACAGTGTTGGAGCAAGTCTCACATAAGAAGGCAAGCTGTTCAACTCTTACAGTGCCTAAAAACTAGGCACATGGAAGAAATTTTCCCCTATGACCTGAATGTTATGGCAGCATCCAATGTTAACTAGCTTTCTAAATAAAACCTTACATGTGATTGCAGGGCAACTGGCTTATGAAATGATGGAGACTGACCCAGACTGGGCACCAACACTACATCTGCACCACATGTTATACCCACAAACTCTACGCTCTTTAGGACAAATACAGAAAGATACACTGCAAGCAGTAGGGATGAGGGTCCACAAGAATGGAGAAACTGGACAGCTTCAGACTGAGGAGGGGACACTTGAGACTGGTGAAGAAAGCACTCAGCAGCAGATGAAGGAGGGGACTCCTGAAGCTGGAGAAGAAAGTGGTCAGCCACATACCAAGGAGGGAACACCTGAGGCTGGAAAAAAAAGGTCAGCTAATCATTGAGGATGAGACACACACTACCAGTCAGGAAGTGACACACACTGAATGTAACTTGTGTGTGCTCAGGTTTGCTGAAGTAAACCGCCTGTTGGAAGAAACCAGAGAGCTGTGGCGTGAACTTAATGAGTACAAGATGTCTGATGGTTTCTTTGAGGATGATGATGAAAAGGTCAAGTACTATACAGGTTTGCCAAACCTGGGAACCTTTATGGCATTATTCCATTTTTTGGTGCCTCTCATGCCTTCTATTTTGATTCACAATAAAGTATGTCTAATGACAACTTTGTGGTGTCCTTGACTTTTTGCCTGTCTTAAGGACTTAACGCAGAAACAATATATCATGCAATAACAATTGTGCAAATAATGTTGCAAATTATCCTTGGAGCAGGCATGTTCGCAGCCTCACCATCCAGGAGTTTATCAAGGCCTTTTCTTTTTGCTTACACAGTGGTAGAGTCTATTTTGTGTCCTGCTTCTGCTCCCACGTTACTGATGCTGCTTGGTATCATCCAGTGTGCAGGTTGTCCAGTCACTGTTATTGTCTCTCTGCATCTGACAACTGCCTTCAGCTTAAACAGCATAGCTGCAACATGTGTGCATGTATCCGCTATTCCAGCCATACATGTGCAGTGACCTGAGGATATAGCTCCTGATGGCTCAATGATGGCCCAGGGCTTGAGTGGCGTGTCAGTCAGGCGTTGAGAGTGCAAGACTTGTAGACAACACATAGGGAGACGACAACAGTTTACAACAGTGTTAAATCATCTCCTATATTTTGCTTCTTAGGCTGTCTACATAATTGCAGTCTCTGGTTTACTTTACGACTAGGTCAGGTGTTGGTTTCTGTAATAATTTTGACAAACTGACAGGTTTATTTTTGTGGTTAAACAACCTGAATGGACATGTTAAACCATATAGTGGTTAATAACTGCTTGATGCTTAAGTAATTATGTTGTATGAGAAAGGGCTAGGATTATTTGATCGTTATCACTTTTTCCTATCTCCTATGATGTGAATATAATGTCATTTCTTTTTCAAATAATGTAATCCACGTGAACCCTTTATGCTAACATTTAAAGTAAGTAAAACAAATCAGACAAAACAAACAAACAGACAAACAAACAAACCATAACCACCAAACCATAACATAACTTAATTACAGCCGAATTAGCTTACCTTACCCAGTCCTGCAGTCGAAATGTGAACAGATCCTGCACCCAGCCATTTCTGAAATGCCTGTGGGCTTCGAGAGATTTATAGTTTTTGAACTGCTCATATGTGTAAGCACTGATACAATAAACAAGGTCATTTTTAATGGCTGTGGCGGGTCGTCCATCCAATCAGAAGATTGGCGGTTCGATCCGCGGCTCCTCCAGTCCGCATGTCGAAGTATCCTTGGGCAAGACACTGAACCCCAAATTGCTTGTGATGGCTGTTCATCGGTGTGTGCCTTGGCCACCAGTGTGTGAATGGGTAAATGTGACTGCAGTGTAAAAGCACTTTGATTGGTCAGAAGACTAGAAAGGTGCTATACAAGTGCAGTCCATTTACCATCTTACCATTTGTTATATCCAGCGATGAAGTTTGTTTATTTTTGCAAGTTAGCGTTGGAGCTCCAATCTGGTTGTGAGGTTGTACCAATCTGTGTAATCGATTGTCGACAGTTAATGGCGTCCAAAATGGCACCTGGGGGAGTGTCAGCTCTTGCAGACAAGTGACTGACAAAGACCAATATGAATGTTTTGATGAGCATGAGGCAATTTAGAATAGACAGCCAGCTGAAGTTAGCATTAAGTTCCATCCTGCTATCTTATTCATAGTAGAATAAGACAGCAGGATGGAACTTAATGCTGCTGTCTTATTCATAGTAGAATAAGAACATTACACAGTGTGCATCAGAAAAGATTTTCAACTTGAATAATTTGTTCATCAAGATTTAAGTGTTCCCTTAATTTTTTTGAGCAGTGTATTTTACATACTACTGTTTTCCTGGGGACCAGTAGAGCTTTACTGATATTATGATTTATTATATGCAAATTTGGAATGCTGTCACTGATATCATGACCCTTCTTTCTGTTCTAGGTTCCTTGCTTACATCCCCCAAAGCCCCCAAATTAATGGAACTTTAATTCCCAAGCTTAGAGCTGGAATTCCCCATATAGAAGTAAGACAAAGAATGATAAAAGGAGTTACAAAATCTCTGTCGTACCATCAATATATTATTTATGAAAACGACAATGTGTCTTTTGACTTGGCTCATATTCGTGGAAGAGTTGGGTGTAGCCTGTTATGTTACTGAAATCACATTACTTTTGTCAATAACACAGTAATTTAACATATTACTGTCACAAATTCAATAATCACATTACACCTTCTAATCAAACTATTATGTTGTTACTTGCGTTATATGCATTCTTATGTTACTTGCAAAATGGGAAGATAGAAAAACATAAACGAATGTGCTAACAACATTGATGGTGTCCAGTATGGCCATGAGGAGGCTCTTCAGCTTGGACAGTCTGTGCTGACTTGGAGGAGAAACAGGTTGTCTAACAAACAATTTAAAGATCTCCTCCCCATGAGATATAACCACCTGTTTTAGTAATATACACGTCAAATAAAATGGACTAGTCTGCTCACAAGTGGGCATGTGGCAAGTGAGTCAAGTGAGGTTTGAATGTGTTTGGCCCATTCAATGCAGTTCAATCATGTTGTTTCCTTTCAAAACTGTCATCATCTAATGGGGTTAAGAAGACTAGTCTCCTATATTATTGATTAAGGCCTATTGATATATTATTTGTAGGCAATTGATATTTGTACTATGCAGTGTTAGGAAGGCCAGCCTCATGCAGGCTGTACTGATATAGTTTCCTTTCGAAGCAGTTATAGTCTACTGCAGTGCCATTTTGATTCTCCTGATTCTTGCTGTGTTCTGATATGTGGGCATGTGGAAGGTTTACCATTATTTAATTGTTATCTGGCCCTTTTGTAACTTGTCTCAGGGATATTGCAGAGTAAGGCAAAAGCAATGTGATAAATATAACAAATTACTTTCTACAGGGAGTTATGACATTATGACCCTAACACTACCTGGACCACTGACACCCCCTACCTATTCATGTACAGATGAACATAGACAAAAACACAGTGTTTAAATTGCAGGGGGATGTTAGTGTGAATTTTAACTGTCTCACTTTTACTAGTGAGACAGTTAAATCATTTTGCAAGGAAAACCCTGCTGCAAACTCAATACCTAAACATATATTTAACCTTACCCGTTGTTTTAAAAACTTCCTGTGATGTCTAACCTATGCCAGGTGACGCCTGCTGCAACTAACTTTAGTTTCCGTACTGTTTCTTTAGGCTCATGATGAGATCTGTCCAAAGTACCCGATGATTTGTGAAGGTTGTGCAAAGAAAAAGATTCCTAGAGAGAAGGTATCCCACATATTTATATTCAAGTGATTTCCTCATAATTCTGTTGGATTAATCTCATTTACCATTTAGCTATGGATCAAATTCTATAATGTGTTCTATAGATCATTAGCTTCTTTCATTTTTTTGTTTTGCAGTATGTGGACCATATTAAGTTCTGCAGTAAATTTAAAGCACCATGCAGATTTCATGTTGTTGGCTGCAATACGTCTGTAAGTAGACATTTTTGTCATAATATGCTATATGTGTAACAATGGCTAATGTAACAACTACTGGATCTTGGCAAAATTCAACAAAATCTCCCAATTCGTGGTCATATAAAGTGAAATGTTTAGACCAATGATTTGATAAAAAAGGTACAAATAACATGCACATTCAACCATTATGACAGACTTTATTGCCACATACCTGTTAATGAATCTGTTTGTTTGTATGAAGCCTGTTTGTGTGTGTGTGTGTGTGTGTGTGTGTGTGTGTGTGTGTGTGTGTGTGTGTGTGTGTGTGTGTGTGTGTGTGCATAATGCCATAGAAGGTATTCACCTAACAATTTAGATCCATAATAAGTTGAAATATAAAACAAACATTTGATTGCCCTGTCATGTCAATATTTAGTAGAAGCACCTTTAGCAGCAGCAATGGCCTAAAACTTAAACAGAGTAAAAGGCACGAAAATTAAAATGACTCAAATATGACAAAAACCAGTGTACATTTTCATGAAGAGACAAAATCTAAATCAAAATCAGGTGCCAAAATGAACACTGACTAGAGGGCATGTGAAAGACTCTGAAACATACACTAGCCCAAATGTAATTTTAGTTTGTTTCAACAGCAATAAAGCTGCAACTGGAACTGGCCTCATAAAGCACCAGTATACTCCAATGGAAATAGTTATTGGATGGTCAAACAGCCTGGACCCCAAGTTGCTCCTGATGGCTGCTCCATTTGTGTGTGAGTGTGTGAATGGTTACAGAGTAGCAGGTGGCACCATGTATGGTACTTCGGCCACCAGTGTGTGGATGTGTGTGTTAAAGGATGAATGTGACATGTAGTGTAAAAGCGCTATGAGTGTTCGCGGAAGACTAGAAAAGTCTATACAAAACTATATACAATTGCAATCAGAAATAATCAACCCCCCCCCCCCCCCCCCCCCCCAAAGACTTTAAGGATTTATCAATTAAAGTTTTCTCAAAGAGCAACATTCTGCTTCGGGTGACTTCTTTATGAGTTGAGTAACAGATAAAATCAACACAGAAAATGCATGATGAAGTATTTGTGTGTAACCGTATATTTTGTAAAGATAGCCATGTCACAGTTATTCAACCCCTATATAATATTGTTGTTTTCAAAGCTGTCTGACAGTTTTTCTGGTCTAAAGTGGAGTTGAAACCTAATTAAGCCCTTGAGAACTTTACAATGGCCCTTCATTTGCTTCAGCTGTGATGCATATATAAACCCCACCCATGAAGGTATTCAAGGTGAGTTGCAATCATCTGAAAGACAAAGGAGCTTCCAAAAAATCGGAGAAGATTGCTTCATCACACCTTAAGTGCCTTGGGTATTAGAAGATTTCCAAAAAATGTTATATTCCAAGAGACACCATTAGGACCATTATAAGGAAGTTTAAAACTTATGGAACAGCTGCAAACCTGCCTGGCCAGGGAAGAAAACCCAACATTTCATCAAGGTTCCTTAGCAACTTAGTCAGACCAACTAAGAGAAACCCCTGTATGACTGCAAGACACCTACAGGATGACCTGATGAAGGCTGGTACAAGTGCTTCAGTGGCAACTATAAGACATGCACTGAATAAACAAGGACTTTATGGCCGGATACCAAGACGCACTCCGCTCTTGACCACAAGGAACATCAAAAGTCAACTAGAATATGCCAGGAGGAATTTGGATGAGACTACAGAGTTTTGGGAGATATATTTGGACATATGGACCAGCGGTAGTCAACCAAAGCTTGGTTGAGAAAAAGATCTGGGAACATCCTGGAGTGGCCCTCTCAGTTACCAGAGTTAAATAAGATTGAAAATCTTTGGTGTGATTTAAAGAGGGCAGTTGCAGCACGGAAGCCATCAAACATCACTGAGCTAGAGGCTTTTGCACGTGAAAAATGGGCAAAGATTTTGATCGAGAGGTGTAAAAAGCTTGTCAGCACTTACAGAAAACGTTTGTTAGAACACAAAGTACTGAAGCTGGGGGTGAATAATACTGCACATGCGCACGTGTTAAGTGTTACATTTTCATTTGATCTTAAAAGTTAAGTCAACTTCTGTTGTCAAAATAACTCAAATGTATCAATAAATATTTTTTGTTGTTTATTTAGGTTTTTTGTCATTTATTGTCATTATCTTTCATCCACATCACTATAATGTCTTTTGAAGTGAGGGGGCTGAATACTTGTGATTGCAACTGTAAGTGCAGTCTATTTACCATTTCAGAAGGTCATTTACTTCTCGAGACAGATATACAGCTGTGCCTCATTTTTGTAAATTTGTTTTTATGATTGATCTGTCTGTACTCTGAAGGATATTCCTTCCCTTAAATCGTTCTTTTTAATATAATAATTTTGAATTCATTTGGAATGTTTTTTTTTTCTTCATCCTGTGGTTTTTGACAGTATTTCACTACACAGGTTTATTACATATCATTACATGTAGCTAGTCTCCATTAAATTTAAAACTTAATATGCAATTTACAAAAGCATTTGGAGATTTTTTTCTCCTTTTTTTCTATATAAAGCATGCCAATTGTGGGTATGAACAACTGGTATTGCACATATACACCAGTCAGCCAAAACATTAAAACCACTGACAGGTGAAGTGCATTACTTTGATTATTCTGTTACAATGCATTGTTCTGCTGGGAAACCTTTGGATCTGGCATTCTTGTGGATACCATCTGACATGTTCCACCCACTTAAACACTGTTGCAGACCAAGTACCCCCCCCTCATGGTAACAGTACTCCCCAGTGGCAGTGCCCCCCCCCAGCACAAAAAAGCAGCATGCCACACTACAAAAACTGTTTAGAAATGGCCTGTGGAGCATGACAAAAAGCTCAAAGTGTCGACCTGGCTTCTAAATTTCCCAGGTCTTAATCTGCTTAAAGGAGAAGTCCAGTATTTTGCACTTTGAGCCCCATTCCTGGGTTGTTTATGATGAAATAGAGTGGTTAAGACCAAAATCTTGATGATTGCTCCTTCTCTGAGAATTTGAGAGAATTTGGCTTTCCCCTGCCTGGCTTAACAATGCTGTCTATGGCCATGTGTAAATCTGTCCTAAAACCATCTTCAGCGTTTATTTTCAAAGCCATGAAACTCACCGAGTGGTCAGTGGTGTTCATCGATGTCCCGACATAAAAATCGTAGCAAACTGTGGTTTCCCTGATGATTTATTTGACATTTTGTCCATGCATTGATTTCCTAACGGAAGCCTCATTGTCTGTTGGTAGAAATCCGCCACCAGAAACGGAAAGGGGGTTGTTTATAACAAGGTTGTAGTCACTGTAGTCTTTTAGCTCAGCGAAAGTCCCAGCTCGACAGTGCTGTGTGCGCTTCTCCTCTTCGGAGGACTTCTCCTGCAGTCGCTGACCACACAAAACTTGCCCATTATTACTCTCTTGTAAACAGCCTTCGCAGTATGATGCCTTTGAACACAATGCCAGCCTTCTTCTTCTGCTTCTTTCTGTGTCCCATTACATTGCAATGTTTTCCTGCCGGTTGGAGCATTATTGCCATCAAGTGGGCTGGAGTGTATAACGAATGAGGGTCAAGCCAACGATCAAGCGGAAGTTTACACACGAGTGTGAGGCAGCTGAAAAAATAGTTCCACAATCGAGATGAATAGCGCAAATGGATGGAAACCACAGTTTGCTACGATTTTTACTTCAGAACATCAACAAACACCACTGACCACTTGGTGAGTTTCATGGCTTTGAAAAAGAATGTTTAAGATGATTTTAGGACAGATTGACACATGGCCATAGACAGCGTTGTTAAGCCAGGCAGAGGAAAGCCAAATTCTCAGAGAAGGAGCAATCATCAAGATTTTAGTCTTTACCACTCTATTTCATCATAAACAACCCAGAAATGGGGCTCAAAGTGCAAAATACCGACTTATCCTTTAAGGATCCTTGTGATGTGCCAGTACCCCAAATGTACCCCTAATCCAAGGTGGGGCCTCCTTGGATCGGACTTGGCTCTGACCTGTCGAGGCATGGACACAGGATCTCTGGGAGTGTCCTGCGGTGTCTGGCACTAGTGCATTGGCGACAGATCCATTTAGTACAGTGGGTTGTGAGGTGGGTTAATGGCACATGCCATAGATGCTCATTCAGATTGGGATCTGGGGATTTTGGAGGCCAGGCTGACACTTTGAGGTCTTTGTCAGATTCCTTGGGCCATTCCTGAGCGATGTTTGCAGTGTGGCATGGTACATTATTCTGCTGGGGGGCCACTGCCATTGGAGAGTGCTGTTGTCATGAGGGGGGGTACTTGGTCTGCAACGGTGTTTAAGTGGGTGGAACATGTCAGGTGATATCCACATGAATGCCAGAACCAAAGGTTTCCTAGCACAACAATGCAATGGAACAAAATAATCAAAGTTATTCATTTCACCTGTCAGTGGTTTTAAGATTTTGGCTGATCGGTGTGTGTAATTTCTTAGCTCCATTAATTATTTGCTGGATGCTTTTACTTTCTGCTTCTTCTGTGGCACAATGTCACATAACATCATGCAAACATCATGTAATTCTGTATGGAATGGACGAGGACTGTTGTTTTTGTTCTTCATGTGTTTCTGCTTGTGTCTTTCTTTGAGTGGAGGTGGAGAAAGAGAGGATCCATGACCATGAGCGACAGTGTTCGTATGAACACCTCAACTTGCTCCTTCATTTCATCATGGGCATCAAGGTGAGCCTGGAGAGCCTTCAGCCCCAGAGCCTGGACGCGGCAAGCCATAAGCTGCAAGAACTCAACCAGTCCCTCAGGGACCTGGAGGTGAAGATGAGCCAGTTGGGTGGGGGTGGTGCGGTTTCTGTGCAGGGTGCGTGTGCCCCAACCCTAACCACCTCTTTCACCCCGCTGCCCAGCGCCATGGGTGCTGCCCTGGAGCTGCAGCTCCAGAATGAAAAGACAAAGGTGGCTGAGCTGAGCCGACGCTGCCAAGAGCTGGAGCTCAAAGTGAGCACATTTGAGAACATTGTCTGTGTCCTCAACAGAGAGATGGAGCGCTCCTGCACCACCATGGAGGCTTATAACCGCCAACACAGACTGGACCAGGACAAGATTGAGATCCTCAACAACAAGGTGACTACTGACATATAATCTCTGCAGTCCAGCTGTGATGTCGTCCAGATTAAGTTCAAATCTAAATGATCCCAAAGGAAAATGAAATTGTCAGGGTATCAGGAATGAAAAGAAAATCCGACAGGGTCACCTAACCCAAAAATAAAAATGATCTTCATTTGCAGATGCCTACATCAGAATGAAGTTAGTGACACTTTCCTTGTTTTGCCATCTCACTTTTCTCCAAAAGAGCATATATGAAACTTCTGAAAATGTCTTGAGCAACATAATGCATAATTCTATCAAAGCTGATATTAACCCTACAGTTAGCTTTAAAGAATCATTGCTAAAGATTGATCAGTTGTTTGCTCATCACATTTGTCGCATTACACTACAGCACTCAACTTTGCAGGGAGCATCAATTTTGGTCTCACTGAAAACTCAAAGAAAGCTTGTTAAAGGTATACTATGCAGGAATTTGCAGCTACTGTTTGTGAATAGTATCAACAGTGAAAGTTGAAGTCAAAGCCAACCCCAGCTTTGTTTGCTTAATATTTCGCTACGCTATATTTGCATTTTTTTTTTCTGTGCTGTATTATTCACCTTTCCCTCCCAGACCACCCACTTTTTCATTCCTGTGAGTTCTAGTGGTTTCCCTAAGAGCCATGTTATAAAAGGCATCAGGCCTTACGAAAATAATGATAAGTAAATAAAGATGGTACTAAATAAAAAAAGGGGGGTACTGACCTATCCAATGCTATTAGAGCCTGACTACATGGGATATATGGTATGTGAAATTGAGTGATTCCCTTGATCTTTTGCAGTAAGTGAATTATCCCCACACACACTGTTTTTTTACTAAATAATACATGATAAATGCCAATGCTTAAGTCCAGCCCTTATTACCACGATTCTCTGTTCTTTAGTGAATGTAAATCAGGGAGAGAGAGGAGAAAATTATCAGTGTATCCCTTAGTGCATCATATGAAGTCATTATTTTAACTAGGCCTAAATAGGCTGCATAAACAAGTGAGAATAACAAAGGAATAATATTACAATGACTGCTGTCAAAATCTGTAGACAGAGGGCGGATAGCAATGATACTGTTTATGCCTTGTCTTTTTCAGGACATAAAGTCTCCAAACATTTCTAAGGCAGAATGTCTTCATAGTAGTTATTTACCCCATCTTAAAAGTCAATGATAAACTTACTTTATGTCTGACACTCTTCACATCTCCATGCATCAGTTGTGGATGATCAATTATTAAGCGCTTTACCAATAGCCAATAGCTCTCACCAATGCACATGTGAGCTCCTCCCCACCGGGGCCAGGTGGGATGTTCTATCCCAGCTGATGAAACTTCTTCTTCATGAGCTCTGCTTCCGAAAACCTTGTGGTGATGCCCAGATGCTTCAGTTGTTCTGTGGCCTACCATGCCAGAATTTGATCCTGCGCTTCTTCAGCTGATGTTTGATTTCTCCATACTCCTTGTGTCTCCACTGCAGGGTAATAGAGTAGTCATGGTCTTGTGCGATGCAGTTTTCTTGAAACTGCAAGTCTGTGTGTTCCAACCTTTATACAGGGTCTGTTTGTTGGAAAATGAAGGAATTTAACCACAATCATTCTTGGGATATTTGGGCTTGTGGATTTTGATGTACGCAACCTGTGAGCACTCTTGATATAGAGGTCGTCCTCTTAGCTTAGCTTGAGACCCTCTTTCAATAGTTTTGCTGTGAATTCTGGCATATTATCATCACCCTCACTCACTTTCTTCCCTCCATAGATCCACAGATTGGACCTTCTTGAACAATTTTTGTTGTCCTCACAGTGTGCTTCTAAATACCGTTGTTTATCATGTATCGTGTAAGCTAGCAGCTTGTCCGCACGTCCACTGTGATCCTCCATGTCTCTCACTTTTAGGTAAATGGTTAATGGACTGCACTTGTATAGTGTTTTTCTGAGCACTCATAGCGCTTTTACACTACATGTCACATTCATCCATTCACACACATATTCACACACTGGTGGCTGAAGCTACCTTACATGGTGCCACCTGTTGCTCAGTAACCATTCATACACAATCACACACTGAAGGAACAGCCATCAGGAGCAATTTGGGGGTCAGTATCTTGCCCAAGGATACCTGGTCATGTGAACTGGAGGAGCAGGGGATGGAATCCGATTAGAGGACAACCTGCTCTACCTGCTCGCCCTGCTTTGCTCGGTCTTGTCCGATCTCTTTTCACAGCTCTGAATCTGTTCATTCATCTATTTCAGTAAATCTTAAATTTGTTTAGCCTTTCTGACAAATCCTGTCTCATCCCTTTCATCTCTGCTAAAATCTCAGCAATCAGACAGCTAGCAGCATCAGCTGCCTCATGAGCTGTGGTTGAGCTAGCATCCAGGCTGGATGTAGATCTGCTTGCCCCTTCGTTTTTGTTGTGCCTACGCTGGTTCATATTAATGACTGTATCAGGATGGACAGAATACACCTATATTCTTTTAACAAACCACTATAAATTATTAATTAAATGTGGGTTTACAGTCCCCGGAGGTAGTAGCTTGGCTGTTCAGCTGCCGTCAGGTTAGGAGGTGGAATTGAAAGCCTTTCGCTACCTTTTTATAAAGTCCCGACCTCACTTGTGCTCTGTGCCCAGGACCATTCCGAACACAGCAAAGTAAGAAGTAAATAAGAAAATCCAGGCAGAGGGAGGAGTATCTGCACATAAATACATCACCACACACTGAGAGTGGGTCATAAGTTATAATTGAGAGGGATTACTGCTGTATGAGTCTATAAAATTTGCCTCATTCACTAATATGTGCATAGAAATATTCTTATTTGTGCATAAAATAAGTGGCACATCAGATCCATGACACATGCACACTGGCTAATGTACTTCTCACCACCACGTTTATGTTAGTAAATCAGAATCATTCTAAATTTACAGGCCCCTGCCCACTATCTGCAATTGGCATGCTGCCACGCCCCCATTTCTCTTTATAATGACATCGGTTTGCCCAGAGGTGCATCATGGAGAGAGTGGTGAAGTTGTTTCTATGCACACATTAAGGCCCTGGCCCTAGTGAGTGTCTGTAAATGTTTGGCAGTCAGAAACAGCTGATAAGCCATTCCTCACTCTCCTCAAACATGTTCAAACATGTCGGTCTCTGCTGCGCTCTCTCTTAGATCACAGTTTTTAATATAACTTGATAATAATAATAATAATAATGATAATAATAATTATGGTGATAATAATAATAATAATAATAATAATAACAACAACAACAATAGACCTCATAATAATTTCATGGCACTAAAAATTGGTGGGAGTTGGCTGACAGGCAGATTCAATAAAAAACAATGAAAACCAAAACTGTTACATGTCAATATAGACATTCACATACGACTAGGACTGGGAGACTCTGTTTTTAGGAGAGGGATATTTAAATTATGGCAATAACTGATGAGGTTGAAAGGCTGAGTATAAAAGTGCCTGCATTAGTAAATTAATGGTTTTAAATATTGTTGTCAATTAAAGTATTTTGTAAAAAAATGCCATTTTAATATATTCTGCATGTCCTTAAAAGGTGTGTGTGTTTTCTTTTTCTAAAACAGCCGGGCCTTCATCATTTGTGTGTATGCATGGTCTGAGGCAGTTCTACATTTGTTAGCAGAGTACGAAAAAATTCAAGTTAGAAAATGATACCGCATTACTACTAAAACGGTTGTTATGAAATGCACCGTTTGTGAATGAGGCCCAATGTTTTTTAGAAAAATCCTGCACAGTATACCTTTAAGATAAGTAAACTGTCTTATTCATGTGTAACTATGCTGCAGGTTCGTCAGCTTGAGAGGACAGTGAGTCTGAGGGACCTGTCCATTGTGGAGATGGAGGGTAAAATGAGGGAGATGTCTGCAGCCACATATGACGGCATCTTTGTCTGGAAGATCTCAGATTTCACCAAGAAGAGGCAGGATGCTGTGGCCGGCCGAGCCCCTGCGATGTTCTCTCCTGGTAACAGCTTAATACGATGACTCCCATCTGAGTTATAATCCAGACAATGATGAGGAATCTGTCTGATTAAGGATTTCCACTTCTTGCAGTGAATAAAAGGCATCATCACACTTTGTGGTGCGTTATGTTTTCCAGCTTTTTATACCAGTAAATACGGCTACAAGATGTGCCTGCGAATCTATCTGAATGGCGACGGGACGGGCCGCGGCACCCACCTGTCTCTGTTTTTTGTGGTGATGAGAGGACACAGTGATGCACTCCTCAAGTGGCCTTTTAATCAGAAGGTAACGTTCATTTTAATCAGGGGTCTCCACCCTACACACAGCACAGTAGCAGTTATTTCAATATGTTTAACAGTGCAAACTATCAAGTGTTATATGAAGTCATTAAAATAAGATCCATCTTTATTAAAGAGGTAAACACATTAATGCATCAATAATTATAATCCAATAATATAATAGATATTATTCTGCAAAATTAATACTTTTGGCACTAAAAGTACATTCTGATCCAGATACTTTCACAGTTTTTAATTACGTAAGTTTTACATGTAACAGGGCATTGTTACACTGTGGTGTTGGTGCTTTTGCTTAAAAGAATTCTTCGACTGTAAGATGACCATTTGTATATCAGTCACCCTGAACCTTGAACCTACCTTGAATTTGTAAAGAAAGCTTAGTTTTTTCCCATGCCTCCACACTGAAAAGAGAAACCAAAAAAGGTAAACATTCCTCATGAATGAAAGTAAACGAGGAATGCGTTTAACATCAGCAAAACTATATCAAAATATCCTTGTCCAAACTTTCACACAGCTCCTGGAGTGTAATCCAAGTCTCATTTATTAACTCATATGCTAAGTACCTCCCAAACACATGCATTTTTGGTAAAATGTTTCAATATAATACATTTTTGTTTGCAAGTAGTACGCCCTGAGCATGCCTGCGCATGCGCTGGCAAACAGAGAAAACAGAGTTTTCCTTACGAATTCAAGGTAACAGGTGGTACACCTGCGAGCACCTCTAAAGCTCTCTAATGAACACACTGTATCTTGTTTGTTTACTTAGGGCACAGAGAGAAATGTAAAAGTAACTATTGTAGCTCTTGGAGAGATATCACTGTTTCTTAAAATAATAAAGGACAATGTTATTTAGGGAGCTTTAGAGTCGCTCCTAGTGACGAAATTCTGAGGAAATTCTTAGAATTATGATGTTTCCTAAGACTTTCCCCTTATAGTTAAGATGAGGTCCTGTTAAAGATAGAAGTTCTTCACAAAGCATCTTAGCCCTTTAGAGAGCTTCTAAGGTGAAAAACTGTTAGGAGTAAAGAGGAGGACTTTTAAGAGTTTGTCATGCATATGAGAAAATTACGAAAACACATAGAGGTAGGAGAAATATTCCTCAAACACTAAATGACAGTGAGTTAATAAAATGCTACAGATTAGATGGTGCAGTGATAAAGTTTGTCAGACTCATTAGAGATGTGCTCACATCTCCCACCCAACGCAATGACGAGTAAATACAGAAATGTAACAGAAATAAAGTGATGACAACACAACAAGATATTTGGCAACTGAAAAAAAATGCAACAGTGCAGCAGTGATGACTTAAGACTCCCTTTACACCTTGCATCAACATGCGTTTTTTGCGATCGGATAGCAATCCGATTGCTCATGACCACATGAAAGTGCAGGTGTAAATACACTCGAAACGTACTGAGGACGTATTGTTATCTGATCAGCCAAACCACTTCTGAAGGTGGTCAGGGACGCAATGTGACCCAATCCAACACAAGTGTAAATGCAAATGTGTCTCCAATCCACATGCAACAACTCCGTGGATGAAAAGAAGTGAGCACGGTGCACCAGCTGGACACAGGAAGAAGGAGGAAGAAAATAACAACAACAACACTCACCGCGTAGTGACTGCAGAGAAAAAGAAAACACCGTGGTGAAGATAGTTTGATGTTGTATATTCACAGATATTCACATTTTCATTTTGGGTTCAACACTGATTTCCACCTCCATGTCACAGGCAGAAAACAATGTGCAACACAGGGTAGGGCTATGAACCCAATAGTTTTCACAAACTGGACCCAGACACCACACACAAATGTAAAATGGTTTGTTGAAGTTTGTTTAAAAAATTTTTATAAAATAAAAAGTGTGTTTTTGTGAGTGTTTGTGTGTGTGTGTGTGTGTGGGCGGGGGGTTAATAGCCCTACCCTGTGTTGTGCATTGTTTTCTGCCTATGATATGGAAGTGGAAATCAGTGTTGAACCCAAAAAGAATATGTGAATATCTGTTGAATATCCAACATCAAACCATTCACAACGGTAAAGAAACGCCGAGGACAGAGTCATGGTGAGATGAAGTGTCTGCTCTCCATTTGGTCTGACAAAAGTGTCCATACAAGAACGCAACTTCATGGGTGGTTAACATCTTGTTGTTATTGTGCTGCACATGATATGACGTTGTAGTGTGCCACTAGGATGTAACGTCGGCGGGACGGAGCGTGATCGGATAGCAAACGGATCTGGATGGGACACCAGAGACGCATATTAATACCAGGTATAAATGTATGTGGTCATACGCTATCCGATTGCTATCTGATTGCAAAAAACGCATGCTAATGCAAGGTGTAAAGGGGGCCTAAGTCTCTCTTAGAGTACTTTTAGAATGCTTGTGAATACAACGCCTGAACTTTGGACAGAGCCAGGTCAGCCGTTTTCTTGTGTTTTTAGTCTTCATGCAAAACTAGGCTAACCCCATCCAGATACCAGCTTCAAGCTTAAAATTAAGAAATTAGATTGTTTTCACATCATGGATATTTTGATTATATAACCATAATAATGTCAAATAATGTTACTTAATTTACATTAAATCACCTCATTCCCACGAAGGGAAAATTGATATGATTAATAACCATAACTAAAATTAATAGTAAAGCCTGAAGGATTTCTGAGTTCTTGACGGAGCAGAGGTTGACATTCATTCACTCTTGTGCAATATTAAACAGACAGCACATATGATTCCAAATATATTTATTCATAAAGAAGGCAAAGCAAACGAAACACAAAAAACCTAACTAACTATATACAAGCATGCGTGTGTGTATATATGTGTGCATGTGTGTGTGTGTGTGAGAGAGAGAGCGAGAGAGAGACGCTAGGTGGGTGTGTGAAACAAAGGCCATCTGGCCTACAAAACAAAATGGCTGACAACAGAGAACTACAAGATGGCTGAATCAAAGATGGCTTCAGATCGGGGGAGGTCTGCCTGACTGTGTGGTCAGGACAAAGACAAAGGAAAAGAACCGGGAACTTTGTGTTGCCTCTTTGGGTGTAGCTCTGTGGAAAGCCAATTTGTTAGTGAGTATGTGTAAATGTGATATGATAACCAGGAGGGGTCCCGGCTTTCATCTGTTAACATTGACCTCACTGTCCGTTCCTGCACCACATCCACCTCCTGACTCACGGTTAAAGCACATGCGCACGGACACTCTGCCCCTCACTCACACTCACACCTACACTCACCCCCCACACGCTGCACCATACATACCTCTCCATCACTACCCCCATATCTTCCATCAGAATCACAGGACATTCACTCCATTGAAACCATCATCTCACACAGACAGAAACCCAGGACTGCTTCTAGACACAACAATGTTTTTAATGTCCCCTTGAAAAGACATGACGAGTGCACGTTCAGCACGGACATAAAAATGGCCGTGCTGAATGTGCGCCCTCTTTTAAACAAATCTTTTATAGTAAATGATTTAATTTTAGATAGAAAACTAGATAATATTCTCCTTACTGAGACATGGCTTGGCGCTGATGCACGTGTTGTTCTCACAGAGACTTGGCCACCAGATTTTAACTTTTTATTTTCTACAAGAGGGGGCAGGAAAGGAGGTGGAACCGCTTCCATCACAAGGACCACAATGTCATCAAATGAAGTTTCTTTTAATAAGTATTCATCATTTGAGCATCATGCCTTTGTTTTTAGCAGCCCTCCTATTCTATGCATAACAGTTTACAGACCACCCCAGTACTCCACTTCTTTTATCAGCCAATTTTCTGAACTTTTATCAATCATTCACACCACATACAACAGGATTTTAATAACTGGTGATTTTAATCTACACATCAGCAACACCTCGGACCCAGTGTCCAGAGAATTTTTAAACCTCCTTCACTGTTTGGATTTTAAACAACATGTCGCGCAGCCGACCCACAGCAGAGGGCGCATCCTGGACCTGGTCATAACCTATGGCCTGTCCGTGGGTGTGTCCTCTGTTGTGGATCTGGCTGTGTCTGACCACTTTGTTTTTTAACATCACCAGTTTTAACCAGCGGGAGGCCCCTTTGAGAACGGTGAGGAAACGCTACCTAACTTCTGAAGTGGCTGCAAATTTTATCCAGATTTTACAGAGCACTCCTGCAGAGATTTTACCAGCACTGTGTGATTTTATCATTGATGATTTTAACAACAAACTGAAGTCAACACTGGACTCAGTGGCTCCACTTTTAACAAAAACAGTAAAAACAAGACCTACACCACCGTGGAGAAATGAAGAAATTAAAAAACTGAAAAGAACCTGCAGGAGTGCTGAGAGGAGGTGGAGAAAATCCAAGTTGACAGTTCACAATGAAATATTTCGTCAACACCTCAAAACCTACAATAACACAGTCAAACAAGCAAGAATTTCTCATTTCAAAAAAATAATCTCCGACAATAAAAATAACCCCAAATTTCTATTCTCCACAATTGAGCTTTTAACCAACAGTAATATTAAGAGGTCTCCTAAAACAACAACCGACACCCTTTGCGAGGCCTTTGCAGACCACTTCAGGGGTAAAATTGATGACATTAGATCCAGTCTTTTATCCCAACAAATTTTAACCACGAACACGCCTGGATCATTGCTTTCACCTGAGGAGACACTGGATAGTTTTGCCCTGGTTGATGCGAGGACACTTGGTCGAGTTTTCTCCCAAGTAAAGCCCACAACCTGCCTTTTAGATCCAATTCCCACACCGTTTTTTTAAAATATTTTATGAATTCTTTGAGGAACAGCTTTTATATATGGTGAACTGCTCTCTTCAGATGGGTGTCTTCCCCATCTCCTTTAAAACGGCGGTGGTGAGGCCCCTTCTGAAGAAGAGCAACTTAGACCCCACCATTCTTAATAATTATCGGCCTGTATTCAACTTACCATTTTTAAGTAATATTTTAGAAAAACTGTTTTTTATCCAAGTAATTTTTTAAGTACAAATAATGCATTGGAGAAGCATCAGTCTGGTTTTAGGATGAACCACAGCACAGAGACAGCCCTTTTAAAGATTTTAAATGACACCAGGTTAAACTTGGATAACCATAAACTCACAGTCTTGGTACTACTGGATCTAACCGCCGCTTTCGACACAGTAGACCATCACATTTTACTAAACAGACTGAGGAACCTGGTCAGACTGTCTGGCACTGTTTTAAACTGGTTCACCTCTTACCTCACAGACCAAAGCTTCTTTGTAAGTATGGATACTTGTTCCTCAAGAACACATGAGATTAAGTGTGGGGTTCCCCAGGGGTCAATTTTAGGCCCAACCCTTTTTAACCTCTATATGCTTCCCCTGGGGGATGTCATCAGGAGGCACGACATCAGTTTTCACAGCTATGCTGATAATAAACAACTGTACATCGCCGTGTCTCCTGATGACACAGGGCCAATTAATGCCCTTTTTAACTGCATTTTAGATATAAAATCATGGATGGCAGAGAATTTCCTGCAGCTCAACCAGGACAAAACAGAGGTTTTAGTCATTGGTCCTGAAGACCAGAGAGAGAGGGACTTTTACCTAAATTACGAAATCTAAAACCATCACAATCTGTGGAAAATCTGGGCGTGATTTTTGACTCTGAGCTCAGTTTTATTCCACATATTAAAAACATAACAAAGGTAGGTTTTTACCACCTGAAGAATATAGCCAGAGTCCGCCCGTTTCTCTCTCAGGCCAGTGCGGAGGTGCTGATGCATGCTTTTATCTCCTGTCAGCCAGACTATTGTAATGCCCTGCTCTCTGGTCTTCCCAAAAAGAGCATCTATAATCTTCAATTGTTACAGAACTCAGCCGCACGAGTGCTGACGAGGACCAGAGGGCGGGAGCACATCACACCAGTTTTAAAATCGCTGCATTGGCTCCCTGTCCGCTTAAGGATCGATTTTAAGGTTCTTTTAGTAATTTTTAAATGTCTTAACGTTCTCGGGCCTTCTTATTGATCTGACCTACTTTTATTATATCAACCCTCACGGACCCTGAGGTCCTCCGGCACTGGCCTTTTAACCATTCCACAAATTAGATCTAGAACACACGGGGAGGCGGCTTTTAGTTATTATGGTCCCCGACTGTGGAACAGCCTACCGCAGAACCTCAGGGCCGCAGAGACTGTTGATGTTTTTAAGAGGAGGCTCAAGACTCACCTTTTTAATCTGGCTTTTAACTGATATTCTGCTATTTTAGTTTATCTTATTTTATTTTACTTTAGCAAGCTTTTAATTAATCTCTTTTATTCATTTATTTATTTTTTGATTATTTAAGGTTACCTGTGGGATGTCTTATTCATTTTACTGATTTTGTATACTTCTTACCTTATTATACCATATTCTTGTTTTTATGTTTTTTCTTCAGTTTTAGCTCCAGTGTTTCCTCAAGGGGGCCTACCACACCGGGAGCGATGTCTGGCCTACCGGTGGGGGTGCTGCTCCGTGGAGGGCTCTGGCCTGGGTGGCTGGTGGGCTCCGCACCTTGGTGTGGGGCCTCTCGTCTGCCCGGGCAGGAGTGGTCTCTGCGGCGGTGCTCCCGGTGGTCACGGGCCATGGTCCCTCTCGCTGTGGATGGCCCCCACTTGTGGCTTTTTCCTCACCTTATGTCTCGGTGCCCAGCCATGTCTCTCTAGTGTTAGTCAGTGTCAGTAGGGATGTGTGTGTGTGTGCATGTGCCCGTGTCTGTGTGTGCTTGTGTGAGTGGGTGTGTATACATATATATGTGTGTGTTTTGTGTATTCATGTGAGGGTGGGAGGGGTGGGTCTTTAGTGCCATGTATGAAAAGTGCCATATAAATAAAATTTGATTTGATTTGATTTGATGTGTTGCACAGGATCTGGGTTTGTGCAGAGGATGTTTAGTTCCATGCATGATTCTGTCTGTGAAATGCATGAGCAAACTAACATCACTTAGCTTTGGCCAAGCCAACTAACCAATAACCTAACTGCAAACAATCACAACAATTATTCAACAACAGCATTAAATCACAATTGACAAAGTTTAACAGTCTCGCTTAGCCTGTACAACTGTAATAAGGCTATGTCCAGTTGTTAGGTTACCAATCCTTGAATGGATGGAGGGAAGAGGAAGGAGAAATCTGCTCAGGAGAAAGTGAGCAGGAGTCTGTGACAAGAGCAGAACTTCTCCAAAGCTTCCATGGTGTCATCACAGAGTGACATGTCACTGTGTCAATAGTGTACACATATATATATATTTGAAAACCAAAAGCACCATGAGGGTTTCTTCTAATGTTATTTTTATACTTTGCTTCATATTTTGTGGGTTATTGTACCAATATTTTCACTTATTTAATTTACTCTCTCTATGATCCATTATTAATTTTAAATCCACTGTTAAAAGAGCTAGATGACACCTGATAGTATCATTAAGCTGTAGACTAGAAGTGCTTACTAGGTCTATCAGAGTGGATGTAAGGCTACAGTGCTAACATCTGTACCCAGGTCACCCTAATGCTGCTCGACCAGAACAACAGGGAGCACATCATCGATGCCTTCAGGCCTGACATCTCCTCCTCGTCCTTCCAGAGGCCTGTAAGTGATATGAACATCGCCAGCGGTTGCCCACTCTTCTGTCCACTCTCCAAGCTGGACTCTAAGAACTCCTACATACGAGATGACACCATCTTCATCAAGGCCATTGTAGACCTCACTGGGCTCTAGGTAAAGGATGAGGGCATACATCCAAACTTGCCTTTTGTTGCTACTAACCTGTTTGAATCAACAGGCTTTTGTATCACCAGTAACTGGCATTTGTCTTCGGGGTCTGTCTAGTTCCTTTGGTTTTGGTACGGATTGTTGGTTCCAGCATACAAGACCAGAACAGGAAGATAACCAATTTTTTGGCCAATGGCTGGTGGTTTTATAAATCTTCATAAACTGCTAGTTTACCAATCAAACTGAGTTTTTATTGGACAAAAAAACTGAATATCTTCCAAAGTGACTTGGGCAGTGATTATAGTATATATATTAGTATTTGGCGAGTGACAGATGTTAATTTCCTACCCTGCAAACAGTATTTGAATTGATAGATGCATTCCAAGACTTGTCTAGAAAATAATGCTTAGACAACTGAGGGCCTGTGTCCACACAGCGTTTTTTCTTCCCAGTGCCAAGGTCTTTTTTAAATTGTTCCCATTGAGGAGAGAGTGCATGCGGCTGCATGCCGCCGCAAGCCGCTTCTAGTTGAAAATCTCTTTAAAAGGCACTGCCGCTCCTGTAGCTTGGCTACTGTCACAGCAAAAACAGGAAAACCCATTTGTGGGAGCAGATCAACAGCCAGACACTGAATGTTGCTGGTAAGTGTTGTGCTTTTAACCCTTTACCTTTGTAAGCTTGTTTTTAACTGTGTAATCAACCCTATGTTGACGTAGTGTTGCATTAGCTACCTAGCTAACGTTAATTTCAAGATATTGTTGCCATAGAACCAAATCCACATGCATGCATCATTCATAAAAAAGTTTTCTCAGCGCTGGGATGAAATGCCCCCCAGTGCCCTGCCGCCGCTTTTCTGCTGAAGAAAAAAATGCTGTGTGGGCACAGGCCCTGAGATGACATTATCTCAAATCTCCTATAATGATCCTATTGTGACTTGTACCATGGATAAGGCTCCTCATGTTCAGTTTTACAAAGAAAACCCACCTGAGTTTTACAGGAATTTTATGTCCATTCACATTCAAACTGTGTTTCCTGCAGCAAGTAAACGAGGTCCTCTAGTGACAAAAACAGCTCTTACTGCTAGCTGCTATCTTAAGTTCTAAAACAATGGAGACCTAACTACTAGCTAGCATTTCCACCATAACTTGAGTTCTTGAACATAATTAGAGCTGCATTCATCAACAAGCTAGAAATGCTTATGTTTGACATATTATGGCCTTGAGAAGTTGATTTTGCTAACATGCTAACATGTTAGTAAACGTACTCCTTTTACACCTTCAGCAGATCCAGAGTAACATTAAGATTTATTAGGAGTCATGTCTATGGCAACTGGATGAATTTAAGTCCAACATTCTCTCTTTTTAGCTCTGTTTTTGGTCTCAGCCAACGCTTGAGGAAAAAAATATCAGTCTCTTCAGCTGCCATATGTTTCACTTTGTTTACCAGCTAGTCTCCAAATGGATCAGTCTGAAGTGTACAGTGGGAAAAAGCTGCAGGATACTGCTGATAACAAGCCCGATGAGAGCGCTGAACCAAACCAGTCAAATCTAAACAGTGAAAAGACACTAAACAGTGCATAGAGCTGAGGGGATATTGGGTTATAATTCTGTGTGGGTATGTCACTGTGAGTGACCCCCTTCATACTACATAGTCATTTGGCATACTGATAATAGAAAAATATTGATAGTGCAGCTGATGAACTACAGTACTCGTGATGCAAACAATATTTTTGTTATCTGATTTTCACCTGGGTTTTTGTATTGTATTTTTGTATTGTTAAAGTCTGAAATTTCAAACACCAATAAATTTCCAGATTTTATTTTAAAATGAAAAACTGAAAATAATGGGCCTTAGATCAATGACACTGCTGCTATGTAGATGAAAAGCCTACACACAGAGACAGATCAAGCAGGTCTAGGCACTTGTGTTCACTGTTTGCATATTTGTTTGATTTTGTCTTTTGCATTTACAATGTGAGAGTGACAACGAGTGATACCCATTTAGCCTTCAGAGTATCGCTCTCCTTTGCACACAGTTTGTAGTGCAGTTGGACTCTTTTATTGTTTCTTAACATCTATTCCCCAACTCTCAAGTCCTGTGTTTAATGGTTATCGTTATCATTTGTGCTGGTGAACATCAGCTGAATTCCATGAATTCTGTGTGTGTGTGTGTGTGTGTGTGTGTGTGTGTGTGTGTGTGTGTGTGTGCGCGTGCATGCACTGTGCCAGTCCTTTGCTGTTAGTTGCAATGTTAGTTTGCATTTTGGATCTGTGGTAGATGCACCTTAGCTTGCAACACTTTCTTGGCTGTTTGTCCAGGAGAGCAATGGTAGTCAAGCTGATTTTCCCAAATGGAAATATGACATATTTTATTAAAAAAAAAAAAAAAACTATATTTGCATACATAGTCTGATAGATCCGATAAATATCTTGTGATATTAAACTTAGGCTTTTTTTTCTCCAGTACTTGTTGTCTGCATATTTACACTTTCTTTGACCATTTTACCAAGGTTGTAATCAGTTTAATTGTAAAAATTGATTATATTTAATAACCTGCATGTACAAAAATGAAAAGGCCCAAATTGAATATTGAATATATCTAAGCAATGATTTTGTACATATTAAATGGGAGGTATGTGAAAATGTGTTCACAGCTCTCTGTCTTCACAAAGGATTCATTCTTTTGTTTTTACAGTTTGTGGTGTTACTCCCCAGACTTCTTTGTAAACATCAAAGTGCAAACATTTTTGTTCCCCCTTAGTTAGATTATGGGGCTCTAAAATGGCAGTGTGGGTTATTTGAGATTTTGAGATTTTGATCTGGGGCCGTATTCCCAAAGCTTCCTAGTGCTAAGAGTTGCTCCTAGAATTGTGATGTTTTCTTAGAATTTCCCTTTAAAGTTAAGACTAGGTCCTTGTAAAGATAAAAGTTATTCACAAAGCGTCTTAGACCTCAAGCTGGCTCCTAAAGTGAAAAAAAATGGAGTAGAGAGAAGGACTTTAAAGAAGCTTAAGAGTTTCTTATGCAGAGGAAAAATGGTGGAAACACAAAGAGATAGTCTCTAAAAACAGAATGACAGTGAATAAATGAAATACTACAGATGAGATCGTGCAGGGAGAGTATTTGTGGACTGTCATAAGGGATACGCAAACATTTCCCACCCAGATAAAATAATGCTGTAACTCCAGAAATAAAATGATCACAACACTAGGATATTTTAAAAACTGAAAAAATGCAAATGCAAAGTGCAGCAGTGATGACTTGTCTGTCTCAACCTACCCTCAGCAGAGTGATCACACTAACAATGGCAACACTTCCAGTCTCATTGTAATACAGCATATTGTGATACAGTTAATTTCATTTCCACTGGGTGTCGACACCTTGCAGGCTCAGAAAGTTGCGTGTCTGTGACAACCAATCACATCTATTAAAAGAATGTGTCATACCTAGCAATGGGGTCAGCCACACAGCCCCACTAAGGTTAAAGTTTCTGTCCCTTCCTTGCTCAAATTTGCTCTGAGAACTTTCCTTAATCACTCCTAGGCTAAGACTCCCTTCTGATAGTTTTTAGGCTAAGTTAGGGGTGCTGTGAGAGTATTCTCAGAATGTTTGTGAATATGGCCCCTGGTATTTTCCTTCGCCGGGTCCATCCTCAGGTGTTGGGTAGAGATTAAATGTGTGAGGGCAAACAGTCTGCAACTTCAAAACACTGCAACAGATCTATTAACTGTAAGCCATTTTCTATGAGTTACTCCTCACAAGAACATTTGTTACACTTCGTCACTTTTTTGTGACATGCACTGAATCATGGCATTAACGGTAAATGTGTTTCTCTCTGTGATCACAAGCAGTCCTTTCATTTGGAGACATATCTATAGTTCATCACCATACTGCATTTCAGCTTCTCCATTTTAATAGAAGTCCATAGGACGTTATATTATGTGAAAAATTACTAAATGCACAAAGGAATGTAAAACCCTTCGTGAAGACACTGAGTTATATTTCCATATGGGTGCAGCCTTTGGCTGTGCTTAGACACACAGACATGTGGAGGCCTCAGGATAGAAGCAGAGCTGAGGTATTAAAAAAAGAAATGATTGATGGTATTGTAATATTTTATTACTTTAAGCTTTCCTTACAGCTTTGAACTGACCCACTTTTTACAGAGAAAGTGCCTGGACCCTTTTTTTGTGTTCCATGAGCCAGTTAGTTGTGGATGTGCGTTCCTGTGAGTTTAAACCTCCTAAAATGTGAAACTTTTGATTTGTGCAGCGTGATTTTCATTTGTATCTTACATTTTTATTGTTGCCCTTTATAACAAACCCCATCCCACCCCCTAAACCTCTTTATGTCTTTAAATCGATGTGACTAAGAATGTTTCCCTCTGTATACATACAACTAGTGAATGTTACAGTTTGACATTATGTAATCATAAATTCAATGAGGTCAGAATATAATTCACATCAAGCTTTTGGCATCTTCATCCAAACACATCCAGCATGTTTTTAAACCTCTCAACAGTAGGAAATAATCCATATACCTAACAGTGGTTTATGTCATAGACCAGCATTTTATTTTTTTTTATTTCATTATCAATGTATACAGCGTACTGTATGAGTGTCTGATATAATTTTGGTACAAACTTTGAATGTGGTATTGAGTTTGATGAAGTGTGTTCTGCTGTGAAAAAAAGTTAAACATATCTAAATAATATATAGATAGCATTTATAGCATTTATTATAGGAAAAAGTTCTACTGTATGTTGAGACCGTTTAAAAGCATGTTTTGGTTGGTTTGTTCCTAGCTCTTTGAGCAGCAATAGTCAACATATTCTTCCTTGTTATTACAGAAACAGGTGTCCTCCTTTCTTCCCTCTTTGAAATATGTTGTTATTGTTGCACAGTATGTAGACGACATTTTGCATGTACGACTGTGGCCTCAAATAAACCAGCTGCTATGTTTGTTGGGCCGTATGTGCTGCTTTGTGCTCATAGCAGCACTGTATGGCTGTTTATCTTTGCTTTATTGTCAGATGTGTAACCTGATGTGGGATGGGACTTATTTATCATTCATAGCTGCTGAACACAACAAAAGGGCTTCACATTTCATTCCATCTGCTAAATGCCAATATGAAGGCATACACTTGTGTTTGTAGCTTGATCTGTTGAATGGATCTGATAGAACTTTCTCTGTACTCAAGCTGGGGAACCATATCACATTTGAGCTGGTTGATGTTATGCTGTTTTAGCTATATTGTTGTTAGAAGATGCCACACTGCCTCACTGTTACTGCAACAGAATAAAGAATATGTCAATGTGATGTATGTGTTTCAAATAACACTTCAGAACAGTCAGACTGAAACGGGTCAGTTTGATCTTTGATAATTGACATATCTATATCTGTTTATGGATTTCTCCGGATTGCCCATATTGAGATTAAGATGAGCTGTTATCTGTAGCAATGACATCAAACTGCAATCAACTTGTTATTCTCTCTGCTAAATTGTGTGCATAGTAACGTGTGTGTGTGTTAGTGAACTCTTTGTACTACTGGACATTTGTATTTAGTTTTGCTTTATTAAAGATTTTAATATTCCCTCTATGCAAAGAAGTGCAATACTTAATACGGTACCAACAAGTGGTTAAATGAGACTACAGAACATTATCACGCTGAACATGACTTTACAGCCATTTGTAGTGGCGATATCAGGTCACGTGACTGTGGTGTAGTTAATTTATAACGTTAGCTTTTTACATGTGGTGATTGCATGTAGGCTTCAATAATCATAAAAATTGACTTATCTCGCTTAAGTTTAAGTTTAGTTTATTTGTTTAGGGACAGTGTACATTGATGAACATTGCTGTAAATGTACCAGTTTATAGCTGATTAGCTAATTTTCAACTGCAGTCCCTAGGCAGAATGTTAATTGCCTAATATATAAAAACATGGAAATACACATTACATAAAAATTACAAATTACAAAATACACATTACATTACCAAATAAGTATTACAAAACAAAACATACAAGTATCCTAAACCTTTGTTTGCCACAGAGCTTATTTTCTGCAATAATCCAAAATCCAATGGAAAAATCCCATAGGCTTTTTGATGAGGTAACCAGCAAAGCTAACCTCTGCATCAGCCTACAAAAAATCATTTTCCCTGGAGCACTCTCCTATCCAGACAGAAACGCTGCTGACAGTTCTCACCCTCCCAGTAGTCCAGGCTATGTAAATCCAGTGAAATAACTGGTCCAAACACATCATTACATCCATAGATACCCACAAACTGCTGTTGCATATTTTAAAGCATTCATGTTTCTCGGCATATTGTCCATAATTTCTACTTTTTGCATGTAAACAGCTGACTCCTCTAATATCAAAATGGAGGTGAACTCCTGACCTTTACACTGACACCTCACTTGAGCCCCCCCCCCCCTTTTTCTGAAAAGTTCCTGGGCGCAAATGTTGAAATGTTTATTTTCTCTGATATTGTTATTTACTTTGAATCTGGACTTTAATATTTTCTGTTGAAACTTCTATAAGTCAATGACAGAAGCATTTACAGTGATTTTTGGGGAAAAAGCTTTAGTGTTATCTTTAAAATGAGACAATGCATGTACATGTATTTAAAGTGAAACGAGAACAGCTTTTTATTTACTTTGAGTATGCCTTGGATAGGTGAGCTGGAAAGTGTCGCTGGTGAGAAGGACATCTGGAGTACAATGCCCTGCCTGCTGCCCCTGCGTCCCAGCCTCAGATAAGGGAATGAAAATAAATGGATGGATGGAATTGTTGTATGGTTGAAAATTATTGATTGTTGAACCTCTGTGAACATGGTCCTGTGTGCGCCCTGCACATTGATCCACAATGACAGTTATGGCCGAGTGAAGTGAATGAGCACTATCTGTAAGTGCGACTTATGAATACACTGCAATTGTTTGGGTTTTTTGGCTATGAATTTAAAAATACAAAACAAAAAAATAAAACCTGTGCATTCGGAGGGGTGTTTTTAATCTGTTTCACCTCGGCTATATTCCAATATAAATGCTAGATGCTTCAATAATTGTTTATTTGATGTTATGCCTTTGTGTCTACAGGCTGCTTGAAAGCAGTAGGAATAAGGAGTTAGGCTCCAGTTTGTGTTTTTTTCCTCATCCTGGTGATCAACACATCTGGCTGATGGAGGCCATTGTGTGTTACCATATAAGATATGTCTTTATTCAAAGCACTTACAGTAGTGAAGTGGTGCAGACACATCATTCCTTTTCACAACCTTCTATCCAGTGCTGCTCCAGGACTACACTACTTTGTGATCAAAAGTTATTAAAAGATCAGTTACCCGTTGAGGGGGGAATCGGCTTTTTGGTGGCGAAGTTTGACGTCTCGCCATGAAAAACAAAATTGCTATAACTTTGGGGTATATGGTCCGATCTGCACCAAACTTCACTGGATATATAACAGTCCTGCCCTGAACACGTCTACATGCAGAAATTTTGTATTTGTCATAGCGCCCCCTGCTGGAAACAGAAAATGCCATGTTTTAGACTTTGAGGTGCAGCTCTGAGCCCGTTCAGCATATCCAACTCAAATTTGGTCAGAGAGGCCTCAAGACCTTGGTAATGCCACATGACGTATCGTCAAACGGCGTTGCGCCCAGAGCGCGGCAAAGTCAATGTTTCGCCAAAACGCATAAAAGTGGCCTTAACTTCAGTGTCCTTGGTCATATCTGCCTGAAACTTCATATGTGTGTTAACGGTCCAGGCCTGAACATGTGCTATGAGTTTCGTTGATGGGCGTGGCTAAATGACGTGGTCACGCCCATTCATAAAAGTAACCCCCATAGGACGTTTCACCGATATGCACGAAAATCAGTACACACATGTATCACACCCAGACGCACAAAAATGCCTCTTGCACCCATAGACCAAACCCAACAGGAAATTGGCCATGTTGAATTTTGCGGCCATTTTTGGCTTTTTGCACGTGTTGTATTTTAACGAACTCCTCCTATAGGATTAATCAGAACGACTTCAAAATCACTGTGCCATCTAGACAACGTTGTCATCAAAAGTTATCAAAAGATTACTAGATCGTTAAACGGTATGGCCGTCAGATGGCGGCGAAGTTTGATGTCTCGCCATGAAACATGAAATTGCTATAATTTTGGGATACATTGTCCAATCTTCACCAAACTCCACATGATTCATAATAGTCCTACCCTGAACACATCTACATTACAAAGTTCTGTGATTGTCACAACGCCCCCTGCTGTTGACAGGAAATGCCATGTTTTAGACTTTGAGGTGCTGCTCTCAGGACGTTGACCTTATCCAACTCACATTTGGTCAGAAAGGCCTTAAGATGTTGGTAATGTGAAAACCATGATGTCTCGTCAAACGCTGTCACCGTGGCAACGCCTTATTTGCCGTAAACCACAAGCTTGTATTTGAGGGGTAAGGGATGCTTGTAAAGTCATGAAACTTGGCTCACATATAACAGGATCCGATTGGTGTTGTGTGATGTGATTTTTGATCTTTGATGTACCAACATGACTCATCAGCGCCCCTATAAATATTCTACGAAGCAGTCCCAGAAGGTGGTTTTGACCTACATCTATGAAACTTGGTAGGAACAAACCCAGCAGGAAGTCCGCCATTTTGAATTTGCTTGTAACTGGTTCACAACTTCACCATACATGTTCCAATCATCCTCACATATCACAGGATTGATGACAGTCCTGCCCTCATTACATCTATACGCCAATACTTGGTTATTAGTACGGTGCCAACTACTGGCAAAATGACATGTCTTTGTATGATTTGAGGGATGACGTGTAACTCCTACGTGAGGGGTCTGCCTTTGACAGGAATGAACGGTGGCGTCAGCCGGCGTCCTGCCAGAGCCCTCGAGTTGCGTGAAGGTGCGAGGGCCCGTTCAGTGCTGCTTGCAGCTTTAATTAGGGGGCCAAGCCCGCGGGTCCTGGGGAACGCGAATGCAAAGCATACGCATTTCCCAGGACCAGCGGTGCCGGGAACCCTATTGTTTTTGTTCGGATTTTTATTATTAGGGCCCGAGCACGTACCGTGCGAGGACCCTATTGTTTTCCTTAGGATTATTATTAGGGCCCGAGCACCAAGCGGTGCGAGGACCCTATTGAAATGCAAGGAATTATTATTATTAAGGCCCGAGCACGTCCGTGCGAGGACCCTATTGAAATTGCAGGAATTATTAGGGCCCGAGCACGTCCGTGCGAGGACCCTATTGAAATTGCAGGAATTATTATTATTACGACAAAAGTAAATCGCTTATTTGGAGGCCTGAACATATTCCAAAACACGCCAATTTTGGCATGCGCATCAGTCGCGGTGTAAATTTAGGTATTTTAGGGTTCGTGGAGGTGGGCGGGTCAAAATGGCTAGGCCACGCCCCTTAAAGAGCACCCTACTCGGCAGGTTTCACGGATCTGCACGAAAATCGGTACGCATGTAGATCATGCTGAGACGCACAAAAAAGGTCACAGGGACACATAGGCTAAACCCAACAGGAAGTGAGATATTTGGCGTTGAACGGCCATTTTTGGCGTTTTCCACGTGTATTTTAACGAACTCCTCCTACAGGAATAATCAGAACGGCTTCAAAATTGCTGTGCACCAACTAGACTAGTTTGTGATCAAAAGTTATTAACGGATTACGTAAACTCCAAACAACCTGACCTGGGCGTGGCGGCGAAGTTTGATGTCTCGCCATGAAAAATGAGATTGCTATAACTTTGGCATTAATAGTCCGAACGGTACCAAACTCCCCAGGATTCATAATAGTCCCGCCCTGAAGACGTCTACATGCAGAAATATTGAAATTTGCATAGCGCCCCCTGCTGGTGACAGAAAAAGCGATGTTTTAGACTTTGAGGTCCAGCTCTGAGCACGTTCAGCAAATCCAGCTCAAATTTGGTCAGAAAGGCCTCAACATGTTGGTAATGCTCCATGATGAAGAATTTTGACTGTCGTCAAACGGCGTTCCATCCGGAGGGTGGCGAAGTCGACCCTTCGCCAAAATGCATAAAAATGGCCTTAACTTTGGTGTTTTTGATGATATCCACCTGAAACTTCATATGTGTGTCAACAGTCCAGCCCTGAATATGTGATATGAATTTCGTCAATGGGCGTGACCATATGGCTTGGCCACGCCCATTCATATGAATTACTTCCATAGGACGTCTCACCGATATGCACAAAAATTGGTACACATCTCCATCACCCCCAGACAAACAAAAAAGTCTCTTGGACCTCTAGGCTAAATTCAACAGGAAGTCGGCCATTTTGAATGTCATGGTCATTTTTGGTGTCGCGCACGCATCGTATTTTAACGAACTCCTCCTACAGAATTCATCAGAACGGCTTCAAAATTACCGATTACCATCTAGAACACTTCCTGATCAAAAGTTATTAAAAGGTCTCGCAGAATCTAAAGGGCACGCCAGTTGTGGGAGGTTGAATTTTGACGTCTCGCCATGAAACAGGAAGTGGCAATAACTTCACTGTACTTGGTCAGATCTGTGTGAAACTTCACAGGTATATTGACAGTCCAACCCAGAACATATGTTATGAATTTCGTTAATAGGCGTGGCTAAATGGATTGGCCACGCCCATTCACACAAATAACCACCATAGGACGTCTCACTGATATGCACGAAACTTGGTAGACACATGTATAACATCCACACGCACAAAAAAGCCTCTTGCACGGATAGGCCACACCCGACAGGAAGTCGGCCATTTTGAAATTTACAGTCATTTTTGGCGTTTTCCACGTGTTGTATTTTAATGATCTCCTCCTCCAGAAATGAATCAATTAACTCCAAAACTGGTGTGTACCATCTACACAAGTGTGTGATCAAAACACATTAAGAGAATTGCTCAGCATGGAACGGTGTGGCTGTGACATGGCTTCGACACTTGATGTCTCACCATGAAACACGATATTGCTATAACATGGGATCTAATGGTCGAATCTGCTCCAAACTTCACATGTATGATAATAGTCCTGGCATGAACACACCCACATGATGCTCAGGAGTCAGAGTCATAGCGCCACCCAGTGGAGACGGGAAGTCGCAACGCATTGGTTCCTACACTGTCCGAAGGAGGCGAACATTCAGCGCCTCGTCTGCCGGTCGACCTCTGGCGACACGGTGGCGGCCGCGCCAGGCCCCGAGTTGCGTGGGGTGCGAGGGCCCGTTCAACGCTGCTTGCAGCTTTAATTAGGGCCCGAGCACGTACCGTGCGAGAGCCCTATTGAAACCGAAGGAATTCTTATTCTTATTATTATTATTTTTTTTATCCTATGATCGCATTTTTGAGGGCCTGAACGTACTCAAAAAGTCCCAGAATTTTGCACACTCGTCACGTCTGGTGAAAAATTCGATATTTTATGGTCATTACAAAGGGGCGTGACAAAATGGCTCAACGGCGCCCCCTAACAGTTTTCAAAATCAAAGCCCCCTGCTTTAACTTTGTCCGAAGCGTACGAATTTTGGTACACATATGTAGCACGCCGAGACGGACAAAAAAGCCTCTTGGGCCCATGCCCTAAACTCAACAGGAAGTCGGCCATTTTGAATTGAATGTGGAAGTTTCATGTATTTTTGGCCATTTGCAGGGGTCATAAATGAACGAACTCCTCCTAGAGATTTTGTCCGATCGCCTTCAAACTCGGTCTGTCCCACCAACATAAACTGAAGACGAAAAGTTATCAAAAGCTTGTGTTTTCGTCACACCGTGTGACCGTGCCGGGACCTCAAACTTCGTTACAAACAGGAAGTAGTATTATAACGCAGGAAGTAGTTTATTACTCCAACATACATGCTCCAATCTTCCCCAAACTTCACAGGATTGATGACAGTCCTGCTCTGAAGAGATCTACATGTCAATAATTTGTGATTAATATAGCGCCCCCTACTGGCAGTAGAAAATGTCATGTTTTACACTTTGAAGCACATCTCCTCCAAAGTTGAACACATCAACCTCATACATGGTGAAATTATCCATAAGGCCTTGATGATGCTTTCTATGGAAAACTGTGAATTTTCGTCAAAGGGCGTGACCTTGGCGTGGCGGCCAACTTTGATGTTTCGCCATGATGACCAAAGTAGCTGTAACTTGACTCTACGTGGACATATCTTTCCAAAACTTCACACATATGATAACTGTCCAGCCCTGAAAACATCTATACAGAAATTTTGAATCAGCATCATAGCGCCACCTACTGGCGGCAGAAGGTTACTTTTTTCATTCTTTCATGTCCCTCTTCTACCAGGTTCCCCCGAACCACCTCAATTTTGCAAATACATACTCCCAAGACCTTGTTGATGGTCAAAGCAGAAGCCTTTGAGGTTTCGTCCAACGCTGTCACTGTGGCGCCACCTTATTCGCCATAAAACACGAGGTTGTTTTTGAGGGGCAAGGGACACTCGAAAACTCACGCAACTTGGCACACACATCAGACATCCCAAATTGTGTTGTCTGATGTGATTTTTGTGTTTTCATGTGCCAAGATGGCTCAACAGCGCCCCCTACTCATTTTCAACGTGTTTTGGGCTATAACTCCCAGACCATATGTCACACATTCAAAAACCTCATATCCACAGATTCCCTGAATAGTGCTGAATCACCTGGGCAGGGCCACTCCCATTTCTGCCTATCATGTTTTTCACAACATCGCAAAAACTGGACAACCTACTTTTTCGAACTCCTCCTTAGGGTTTTGTCCGTTCAGCGTGAAACTTGGCAAGTACAGTCTTCGGCTGGACCTGATCTAAAGTTATCAAAGGAATTTTGATTGGTCATAATATGCTCAAATTATTAATGAATAAATTTTTCTAGCTAGCTATAAAAAGGTGAACGGTGGCATATTTCGGGTCAAAATAAATGCTAACAACACCAAATCTGAGATCCTTGCTTGATATGTGCCTGTGAGAGAATGAACCAAATTTAGCTAATTTTGGCCACTAGGGGGCGCTGCAAATATGGGAAATTTATATCTGGTAAATGGCTGCACCGATATTTATGAAATTTGGTGAGTATTATGCTGGGCCTGTCCTGACGCCATATCTTGAAGGTAGTCACGACTGGTAAAAGTGGGCGTGGCTTATTACAAGATAAAAAACAAACATTTATTTCAGCCCAAGTATTATGCTGAGGGCTGTGAAATTCACAGGGTATATAGAGAATAGCATACAGACCAACCATAGCAAAAATTTAGCGTCTTCTCCACTAGGTGGCGCTATAAGAGATACAAACGCATTTTGGCCTGTAACTTCCACATTTTAAATCACATCTTCATAAATTTTATATCCACGTGTTCCCTAAATAGTGTCGCATCTTCTGACATAGGCCACGCGCACTCCCACTGCAAATTTCTCTTTGTAATTTACTATACATCAAAAACCTACTTTTTCGAACTCCTCCTAGCGTTTAATCTCCATCTTCACAAAACTTTGCACATGCAATCTCCAGACTGGCCTGACCAAAAGTTATCAAAAGAATTTTGCTACTCCAAAAATTAGGCTAGCTAAAAATAAACAGTTTTTTTTCTGCTAGCTAAAAAACACATACCTTTGCATATTTTTGTCAAAGTAAAAGATATCAATGTCAAACTCAATTCACTTCTTTCAGACGTCATCCAGACGATCCTAGCCCAATTTGGCAGAAATTAGCCAATAGGGGGCGCTATAATCAGAGAAAAATCAAGTGACATAAAATTCATCGATTCGCATGAAATTTGGCGAGCATGATGTGGAGTCACTCCTGAGGCCAGCTGTAAAGCTTGGTGATGTTTGGTCACCGTGGCAACGCCTTATTCGCCATAAAACACGAAGTTGTTTTTGACGGGTAAGGGATGCTTGTAATGTCATGAAACTTGACACACATATGACAGGATCCAATATGCATTTTCTGATGTGATTTTTCGGCTCTGATATGCCAACATGGCTCAACAGCGCCCCCTACAAATTTTCTACGAAACAGCCCCCGAAGCTGGTTTGACCTACATCTATGAAACTTGGTACGCACATGCATCACTGAAAGACGTATAAAAAAGCCTCTTGCAGCCATGTGCCAAACCCAACAGGAAGTCGGCCAATTTGAATTTGCTTGTAACTGGTTTGCAACTTCACCATACATGTTCCAATCTTCCGCAAACTTCACAGGATTGATGACAATCCTGCCCTGAATACATCTATATGCCAATACTTGGTTATTAGTACAGCGCCACCTACTGGCAAAATTACATGTCTTCATATGATTTGAGGGATATCACGTCCTGCGTAAGGGATCTGCCGTGGACAGGAATGAAGGGCGGCATGAGCCGGCGTCCTGCCAGCACCCTCGAGTTGCGTGAAGGTGCGAGGGCCCGTTCAATGCTGCTTGCAGCTTTAATTATTATTATTCTCCTTCTTATCCGAAATCAATCGCCTTTTTGGGGGGCGTAACATACTCAAAAACTCATGAAACTTCACGGACTCGTCAGAAGTGGTGAAAATTTACATATGGTAGGGGTTTCATGACAACCTGCACAGAAATGGCTCTATAGCGCCCCCTACTCATTTTCAACGAAGCAGTCCCCCAAGCTGGTTTAACCTACGTGTATGAAACTTGGTAGGCATGTGTAACACTCCAAGACGTACAAAAAAGCCTCTTGGAGCCATGCCCTAAACCCAACAGGAAGTCAGCCATTTTGAATTGCATGTGAAATTTTGATGGATTTTTGGCCATTTGCAGGGGTCGTAAATGAAAAAACTCCTCCTAGAGATTTTGTCCCATCGACTTCAAACTTGGTCTGTCCCACCTACATAAGTTGAAGACAAAAAGTTATCAGAGGTTTTTGTAAACGGGACTTCGTTTGACCGTAGCGGGTCCTCAAACTTCGCAACAAACAGGAAGTAGTATTATAAAACAGGAAGTAGTTTATAACTCCAGCATACATGGTCCAATCTTCTCCAACCTTCACAGGATTGGTGAAAGTCAAGCTCTGAAGAGATCTACATGTCAATAGTTTATGATTGATGTAGCGCCCCCTACTGGTAATAGAAAATGTCATGTTTTCTACCTTGAAGCACATCTCCTCCAAAGTTGACCACATCAACTTCAAACTTGGTGAAATTATCCATGAGACCATGATGATGCTTTAGTGTGAACACTGTGACCTCTCATCAAAGGGCGTGACCATAGCGTGGCGGCGAACTTTGATGTTTCGCCATGATGACAAAAGCTGCTGTAACTTGACTCTAAGTGGACATATCTTTCCAAAACTGCACACATATGATAACTGTCCAGCACTGAAAACATCTACAGAGAAATTTTGAATCAGCATCATAGCGCCACCTACTGGCGGCAGAAAGTTACTTTTTTCATTCTTTCAGGTCCCTCTTCTACCAGGTTCACCCGAACTACCTTAATTTTGCGGATACATACTCCCAAGACCTTGATGATGATCAAACCACAACCTTTTGAGGTTTTGTCAAACGCTGTCACCGTGGCGCCGCCTCATTCGCCATACAACACGAGGTTGTTTTTGAGGGGTAAGGGATACTTGCAAACTCACGAAACTTGGCACACCCATCACAAGGCCCAAATTGTGTTGTCTGATATGGTTTTTGTGTTTTGATGTGCCAAGATGGCTCAACAGCGCCCCCTACAATTTTTCAATGAAGCAGCCCCCGAAGCTGGTTTCACCTACATGTATGAAACTTGGTAGGCATATGTAACACTCCAAGACGTACAAAAAAGCCTCTTGGAGTTATGCCCCAAACCCAACCGGAAGTCCACCATTTTGAATTTACTTGTGCCATTTTTGTGCATTTTTGGCGATTTCCAGTAGACGTAAATGAACGAACTTGTCCTAGAGATTTTAGCCAATCCACTTCTAACTTAGGCTGTCTCACCCCAAGACATTGAAGAAGAAAAAGTTTTCACAAGCTTGAGGTTTTGTCAAAAGCTGTCACCGTGGCTCCGCCTTCTTCGCCATAAAAGACGAACTTGTAACTACTCCTACAGATTTTATCCCATCGACTTCTTACTTGGTCTGTCCCACCTCCAGACATTGAAGAATAAAAAGTTATCAAAAGCTGGACTTGTTGTCACCCCGTGTGACCCTGGCAGGATCTCAAACTTCGGGGTCTCGCCACAAAACAGGAAGTAGTGTATAATTCCAGCATACATGGTCCAATCTTCCTCAAACTTCCAAGGATTGATAACAGTCCCGCTCTGAAAACATCTACATGTCAATAATTTGTGATAAATATAGCGCCCCCTACTGGTAACAGGAAATGACATGGTGTATATTTTGAAGTATAACTCCCACAACTTGGACAGATCCACCTCAAACTTTGTCAATCTATCCAACACATGTAGAAGATGTCTTATTGTGAACACTGTGACTTTTCGTCAAAGGGCGTGGCCATGACATGGCGGCGAACTTTGAGGTTTCGCCATGATCACAAAAGTTGTGTAACTTCACTGTACGTGGACATATCTTTCCAAAACTTCACACATATGACAACAGTGCAGCCCTGAAAACATCTACAGAGTAATTTGTCATCAGCGACATAGCGTCACCTACTGGTGGCAGAAAGTTACTGATTTCATTCTTTCATGTTTCTCCTCTACCAGATGAACCACAACCACCTCATTTTTACTGAGACATTGTCCCAACAATTTGATGATGATGACACTAGAAGTTTTTTGAGGTTTCGTCAAACGCTGTCACTGTGGCAACGCCTTATTCGCCATAAAACACTTATAGAAACAGTCCTGCCCTGAACACATTTATACGCCAATACGTGGTTATTAGTACGGCGCCACCCACTGGCAAAATGACAAGTCTTCGTATGATTTGAGGGACGTGACATGTAAGTCCTGCGTGAGGGGTCTGCCTTCGACAGGAATGAAGGGCGGCATGAGCGGGCAGCATGAGCCGGCGTCCTGCCAGCGCCCTCGAGTTGCGTGAGGGTGCGAGGGCCCGTTCAATGCTGCTTGCAGCTTTAATTAGGGCCCGAGCACGTACCGTGCGAGGACCCTATTGAAATTGAAGGAATTATTATTAGGGCCCGAGCACGTACCGTGCGAGGACCCTATTGAAATTGAAGGAATTATTATTATTATTACGACAAAAGTAAATCGCTTATTTGGAGGTTTTAACATGCTCAAAAACTCCTGAAATTTGGCGGTCGCATCAGTCGCGGTGTAAATTTACGTATTTTAGGGTTCGCGGCAATGGACGGGTCAAAATGGCTAGGCCACGCCCATTAAAGAGCAATCTCCTTATAAACAGCGCCCTCCTCATCAATTTTCACGGATCTGCACGAAAATCGGTACACATGTAGATCATGCCGAGCCGCACAAAAAAGTCTCTTGGAGCCATAGGCCACGCCCAACAGGAAGTTGGCTATTTTGAATTTAGCGGCCATTTTTGGCGTTTTACCACGTGTCATATTTTGACGAACTCCTCCTACACGATTAATCAAAACGGCTTCAAAATCGCCGTGTACCAACTAGATAAGTTTGTGATCAAAAGTTATTCAAAGATCCGCTACCCGTCGAACACGGAATCGGCTTTTTGGCGGCGAAGTTTGAAGTTTGAAGTTTGTCTCGCCATGAAAAACGAAATTGCTATAACTTTGGCATTAATCGTCCGATCTGCACCAAACTTCACATGATTCATAATATTCCCGCCCTGAACACGTCTACATGCAGAAATTTTGTAATTACCCTAGCGCCCCCTGCTGGCGACAGGAAAAGCGATGTTTTTAGACTTTGACGTGCAGCTCTGACCACGTTCACCATATGCAACTCAAATTTGGTCAGACAGACCTCAAGACGTTGGTAATGCTACATTATGAAGATTGTGACTAGGCGTCAAACGGTGTTCCGCCCAGAGGGCGGCGAAGTCGAAAATTCGCCAAAACGCGTTGAAAATGGCTTTAATGACATTAACTTCTGTGTCCTTGGTCATATCTGCCTGAAACTTCACATGTGTGTTAACAGTCCAGGCTTGAACATGTGATATGAGTTTCGTTGATGGGCGTGGCCAAATTACTTGACCACGCCCTTTAAACATCAGCCCCTGCCGCACGTGTCACCGACATGCACGAAAATTGGTACACGCATGTATCACACCGAGACGCACAAAAAAGTCTCTTGGACCCACTGGCCATACCCAACAGGAAGTCGGCCATTTTGAATTTTGATGCTATTTTTGGCTGTTTTCCAGATGTTGTATTTTAACGAACTACTCGTACAGGATTAATCAGAATGACTTCAAAATCACTGTGTGTGATCTAGACAAGGTTGTGATCAAAAGTTATTAAAAGATTTTTCCACAGTTAAACAGTTTGGCCGTCAGGTGGCGGCGAAGTTTGATGTCTCGCCATAAAACACGAAATTAGTATAACTTTGGCATACATAGTCCATTCTTCACCAAACTTCACATGTTTGTTAACAGTCCAGACCTGAATGTATAGTATGAGTTTCATCAATAAGCGTGGCCGTATGGCTTGACCACGCCCCTTAAAGTGCAGCGTCCCCCATAACAACTTTCACCGACGTGCACGAAAATCAGTATGCACATGTATCGTGTCCAGACGCACAAAAAAGCCTCTTGCACATATAGGCCACACCCGACAGGAAGTCGGCCATTTTGAAATGTACAGTCATTTTTGGCGTTTTCCACGTGTTGTATTTTAATGATCTCCTCCTCCAGAAATGAATCAATTAACTCCAAAACTGGTGTGTACCATCTACACAAGTGTGTGATCAAAACATATTAAGAGAATTGCTCAGCATGGAACGCTGTGGCTGTGACATGGCGTCGACACTTGATGTCTCACCATGAAACACGATATTGCTATAACATGGGATCTAATGGTCGAATCTGCTCCAAACTTCACATGTATGATAATAGTCCTGGCATGAACACACCCACATGACGCTCAGGAGTCAGAGTCATAGCGCCACCCAGTGGAGACGGGAAGTCGCAACGCATTGGTTCCTACACTGTCCGAAGGAGGCGAACATTCAGCGCCTCGTCTGCCGGTCGACCTCTGGCGACACGGTGGCGGCCACGCCAGGCTCCGAGTTGCGTGGGGTGCGAGGGCCCGTTCAACGCTGCTTGCAGCTTTAATTAGGGCCCGAGCACGTACCGTGCGAGGACCCTATTGAAATTGAAGGAATTATTATTATTATTACGACAAAAGTAAATCGCTTATTTGGAGGTTTTAACATGCTCAAAAACTCCTGAAATTTGGCGGTCGCATCAGTCGCGGTGTAAATTTACGTATTTTAGGGTTCGCGGCAATGGACGGGTCAAAATGGCTAGGCCACGCCCATTAAAGAGCAATCTCCTTATAAACAGCGCCCTCCTCATCAATTTTCACGGATCTGCACGAAAATCGGTACACATGTAGATCATGCCGAGCCGCACAAAAAAGTCTCTTGGAGCCATAGGCCACGCCCAACAGGAAGTTGGCTATTTTGAATTTAGCGGCCATTTTTGGCGTTTTACCACGTGTCATATTTTGACGAACTCCTCCTACACGATTAATCAAAACGGCTTCAAAATCGCCGTGTACCAACTAGATAAGTTTGTGATCAAAAGTTATTCAAAGATCCGCTACCCGTCGAACACGGAATCGGCTTTTTGGCGGCGAAGTTTGAAGTTTGAAGTTTGTCTCGCCATGAAAAACGCAATTGCTATAACTTTGGCATTAATCGTCCGATCTGCACCAAACTTCACATGATTCATAATATTCCCGCCCTGAACACGTCTACATGCAGAAATTTTGTAATTACCCTAGCGCCCCCTGCTGGCGACAGGAAAAGCGATGTTTTTAGACTTTGACGTGCAGCTCTGACCACGTTCACCATATGCAACACAAATTTGGTCAGACAGACCTCAAGACGTTGGTAATGCTACATTATGAAGATTGTGACTAGGCGTCAAACGGTGTTCCGCCCAGAGGGCGGTGAAGTCGAAAATTCGCCAAAACGCGTTGAAAATGGCTTTAATGACATTAACTTCTGTGTCCTTGGTCATATCTGCCTGAAACTTCACATGTGTGTTAACAGTCCAGGCTTGAACATGTGATATGAGTTTCGTTGATGGGCGTGGCCAAATGACTTGACCACGCCCTTTAAACATCAGCCCCTGCCGCACGTGTCACCGACATGCACGAAAATTGGTACACGCATGTATCACACCGAGACGCACAAAAAAGTCTCTCGGACCCACTGGCCATACCCAACAGGAAGTCGGCCATTTTGAATTTTGATGCTATTTTTGGCGTTTACCACATGTTGTATTTTAACGAACTCCTCTTGCAGGATTAATCAGAATGACTTCAAAATCACTGTGTGTGATCTAGACAAGGTTGTGATCAAAAGTTATTAAAGGATTTTTCCACAGTTAAACGGTTTGGCCGTCAGGTGGCGGCGAAGTTTGATGTCTCGCCATAAAACACTGTTAGTATAACTTTGGCATACATTGTCCATTCTTCACCAAACTTCACATGTTTCTTAACAGTCCAGACCTGAATGTATAGTATGAGTTTCATCAATAAGCGTGGCCGTATGGCTTGACCACGCCCCTTAAAGTGCAGCGTCCCCCATAACAACTTTCACCGACGTGCACGAAAATCAGTATGCACATGTATCGTGTCCAGACGCACAAAAAAGCCTCTTGCACATATAGGCCACACCCGACAGGAAGTCGGCCATTTTGAAATGTACAGTCATTTTTGGCGTTTTCCACGTGTTGTATTTTAATGATCTCCTCCTCCAGAAATGTATCAATTAACTCCAAAACTGGTGTGTACCATCTACACAAGTGTGTGATCAAAACATATTAAGAGAATTGCTCAGCATGGAACGCTGTGGCTGTGACATGGCGTCGACACTTGATGTCTCACCATGAAACACGATATTGCTATAACATGGGATCTAATGGTCGAATCTGCTCCAAACTTCACATGTATGATAATAGTCCTGGCATGAACACACCCACATGACGCTCAGGAGTCAGAGTCATAGCGCCACCCAGTGGAGACGGGAAGTCGCAACGCATTGGTTCCTACACTGTCCGAAGGAGGCGAACATTCAGCGCCTCGTCTGCCAGTCGACCTCTGGCGACACGGTAGCGGCCGCGCCAGGCCCCGAGTTGCGTGGGGTGCGAGGGCCCGTTCAACGCTGCTTGCAGCTTTAATTAGGGCCCGAGCACCAAGCGGTGCGAGGACCCTATTGAAATGCAAGGAATTATTATTATTATTAGGGCCCGAGCACCAAGCGGTGCGAGGACCCTATTGAAATGCAAGGAATTATTATTATTATTATTATTATTATTATTCTTATCCGAAATCAACTGCCTTTTTGGGGGGCGTAACATACTCGAAAACTCATGAAACTTCACACACTCGTCAGAAGTGGTGAAAATTTACATATGGTCGGGGTTTCATGACAAAGTGCACAAAAATGGCTCAATAGCGCCCCCTACTCATTTTCAACGTATTTTGGGCTATAACTCCCAGACCATGTGTCGCACGATCACAAACCTCATATCCACAGATTCCCTGAATAGTTCTGAATCACCTGGATGGGGCCAACCCCATTTCCGCCCTAATTTTTTTTCGCAAAATCGCGAAAACTGGAAAACCTACTTTTTCGAACTCCTCCTTGGGGTTTTGTCCGTTCAGCGTGAAACTTGGCCAGTACAGTCTTCGTCTGGATCTGATATAAAGTTATCAAAGGAATTTTGTTAGGTCAAAATATTCGCAAGTTATTAACGAATAAATTTTTCTAGCTAGCTATAAAAAGGCGAACTGCTGCATATCTCGGTCAAAATAAATGCTACCAAGACCAAATCTGAGATCATGGATTTACATGTCACTGTGAGGGAAAGATCCAAATTTAGCTAATTTTGGCCACTAGGGGGCGCTGCAAATATGGGAAATTTATATCTCGTAAATGGCTGCACCAATATTTATGAAATTTGGTGAGTATGATGCTGGTCCCCTCCTGAGGCCATACTTTGAAGTTAGTCACGACTGGTAAAAGTGGGCGTGGCTAATTACAAGATAAAAAACAAACATTGATTTCAGCTCAAGTATTATGCTGAGGGCTGTGAAATTAACAGGGTATATAGAGAATAGTATACAGACCAACCATAGCAAAAATTGTGCATCTACTCCACTAGGTGGCGCTATAACGGATGCAAACGCATTTTGGCCTGTAACTTCCACATTTTAAATCACATCTTCATAAACTTTATATCCACGTGTTCCCTACACGCAGTCGCATCTTCTGACATAGGCCACGCCCACTCCCACTGCAAATTTCTCTTTGTAATTCACTATACATCAAAAACCTACTTTTTCGAACTCCTCCTAGCGTTTAAGCTCCATCTTCACAAAACTTTGCACATACAATCTCCAGACTTGCCTGACCAAAAGTTATCAAAAGAATTTTGCTACTCCAAAAAATGCGCTAGCTAAAGATAAACATTTTTTTTCTGCTAGCTAAAAAACACATACTGTTGCATATTTTTGTCACAGTAAAACCTATCAACTTCAAACTCGAATCACTTGTTTCAAAGGTCAACCAGAGGGTCTGTGCCACATTTGGTGGAAATTGGCCAATAGGTGGCGCTATAAACAGAGAAAAATCAAGTGACATGAAAATTGATCGATTCGCACAAAATTTGGCGAGCGAGATGTGGAGTCACTCCCGAGACCACCCATCAAGCTTAGTGATGTTTCGTCACCGTGGCAACACCTAATTCGCCATAAAAGACGACGTTGATTTTAAGGGGTAAGGGATGCTTGTAAAGTCAGGAAACTTGGCACACATATGACAGGGTCCGATTTGTGTTGTCTGATGGGATTTTTCTGCTCTGATATGCCAACATGGCTCATCAGCGCCCCCTACAAATTTTCTACGATGCAGCCCCCGAAGCTGCTTTGACCTACATCTATGAAACTTGGTACGCACTTGCATCACTGAAAGACGTATAAAAAAGCCTCTTGCACCCATGTGCCAAACCCAACAGGAAGTCGGCCATTTTGAATTTGCTTGTAACTGGTTTGCAACTTCACCATACATGTTCCAATGTTCCCCAAACTTGACAGGATTGATGACAGTCCTGCCCTGAACACATCTATATGCCAATACGTGCTTATTAGTATGGCGCCACCTACTGGCAAAATTACATTTCTTCGTATGTTTTGAGGGATATCACCTGTAACTCCTACGTGAGGGGTCTGCCTTCGACAGGAATGAACGGTGGCATGAGCCGGCGTCCTGCCAGAGCCCTCGAGTTGCGTGAAGGTGCGAGGGCCCGTTCAATGCTGCTTGCAGCTTTAATTATTATTATTATTAGGGGGCCAAGCCCGCGGGGCCTGGGACCGCGTATGCAAAGCATACGCGTTTCCCAGGACCAGCGGTGCTGGGAACCCTATTGTTTTTGTTCGGATTTTTATTATTATTATTATTATTATTATTATTATTATTATTATTATTATTCTCTATTTTTATTTTTCCGTTGGTAAAAGTGTTGCTGCAGGCTAAACCGTACAAGACAGAGTGGTGCAATTTGGAGGGTTGGTCCACACCCCTGCACGTACCTCAGGTGCCAAAAATGACATATGTCAGCCAGTAGGGGGCGCTATAACTAAGGTCAACACGTTTTGGGCTATAACTCCCACATCGTATTTCGCACATTCAAAAACCTCATATCCCCAGATTTACTGAATAGCGCTGAATCACCTGGCGTGGGCCACGCCCATTTCCGCCATAATTGTTTTTTGCAAAATCGCAAAAACTGGAAAACCTTCTTTTTCGAACTCCTCCTTAGGGTTTTGTCCAATCAGCCTGAAACTTGGCATGTCTAGTCTTCAGCTGGACCTGATCTAAAGTTATCAAAAGAACTTTGATTGGTCAAAAGATGCGCAAATTATTAAAGAATAAAATTTTCTAGCTAGTTATAAAAACGCGAACCATTGTATATGTCAGCCAAAATAAAGGCTAACAACACCAAGTCTGAGATCCATGATCGACATGTGACTGTGAGGGGGTGAGCCAAATTTAGCTAATGTTGGCCACTAGGGGGCGCTGCAAAACTGAGACATTTATATCTCTTAAATGGCAGAACCGATTTTTATGAAATTTGGTGGGTATGATGCTGGGTGACTCCTGAGGCCATATCTTGACGTTAATCACGACTGCTCAAAGTGGGCGTGGCTTATGTCAAGATAAACAACAAACATTGATTTCAGCTCAAGTATTCTGCTGAGGGCTGTGAAATTCACAGGGTATATATAGAACAGCACACCGACCACCCATAGCAAAAATTGTGTGTCTGTGCCACTAGGTGGCGCTATAACGGATGCAAACGCATTTTGGCCTATAACTTCCACATTTTAAATCACATCTTCATAAACTTTATATCCACGTCTTCTCTAAATACAGCCGCATCTTCTGACATAGGCCACGCCCAATTCCACTGCACATTGCTCTTTGTAAGTCACTACATATCAAAAACTTACTTTTTCGAACTCCTCCTAGTGTTTAAGCTCCATCTGCACGAAACTTTGCACATACAATCTCCCGGCTGGCCCGATCAAAAGTTATCAAAAGAATTTTGCCACTCCAAAAAATGCGGTCGTTATAAATAAACAATTTTTTTCGGCTAGCTAAAAAACACATACCATTGCATAATTTTGTCAAAGTACAAGCTATTGATGTCAAACTCGAATCACTTGTTTGAGAGGTCAACCAGAGGGTCTGTGCCACATTTGGTGGAAATTGGCCAATAGGGGGCGCTATAAACAGAGAAACATCAAGTGACATGAAAATTGATCAGATTCGCCTGAAATTTGGCGAGCATGTTGTGGTGTCACTCCCGAGGCCAAAGTTAAATCTTTGTGATGTTTGGTCAAAGTGGGCGTTACTTGTCACAACACACACATTCAGCCTTTCGCACTTCCAGTACTGATCCCATTACAATTACGATACTGCAGTTGAAACGTCAGCCTGTGTCCCGACGCTCGCCCCGAACCCGTCGGCCGTCGGGGTCGACTTCCGTGGGCTCCGCGAGACCCGGGGCCCGAGTCGCGCGGGGAGGCTTGGCCCCCTATCATAACTGCTTGCAGTTCTAGTTATTATTATTAGGGCCCGAGCACGTACCGTGCGAGGACCCTATTGTTTTCCTTAGGATTATTATTATTATTAGGGCCCGAGCACGAACCGTGCGAGAGCCCTATTGAAATCATAAAAATTATTCTTATTATTTTTCTTTTAAACCTTTGATCGCATTTTTGAGGGCCTGAACATGCCCAAAAAGTCAGGAAAATTTGCACACTCGTCACGTCTGGTGAAAATTTCGATATTTTATGGTCGTTACAAAGGGGCGTGGCAAAATGGCTCAATGGCGCCCCCTAACAGTTTTCAAAATCGAAGCCCCCTGCTTTAACTTTGCCCTAGGCGTATGAAATTTGGTACACATATGTATCATCCCGGGACGCACAAAAAAGCCTCTTGGAGCGACACCCTAAACCAAACAGGAAGTCGGCCATTTTGAATTGTTTTTTCAAAATAAGGTCATTTTTGGCCATTTCCACACGTTGTACTTGAGCGAACTCGTCCTACAGATTTTATCGGATTGACTTAAAAATTTACCTGTGCGTGCTCGACTACAGTGGGATCAATTTATTATTAAAAGATCTTCGTCACGTCGAAGGGCGCGGTCGCTGCGGAAGGGTCAATTTGGATATCTCACCAAAAAACACGAAATTATACTACAACTACTACAACTTTGGTGTAGATGATCCTATCTGCACCAAACTTCACATGATGGATAATAGTCCCGCCCTGAACACATCTACATCAAAAAATTCAGTAATTGTCATAGCGCCCCCTGCTGGCAACAGGAAATACCATGTTTTACACTTTGAGGTGCTGCTCTGACCACATTTACCATATTCAACTCAAATTTGGTCAGAAAGGCCTCAACATGTTGGTAATGCTCCATGATGAAGAATTTTGACTGTCGTCAAACGGCGTTCCATCCGGAGGGCGGCGAAGTCGACCCTTCGCCAAAATGCATAAAAATGGCCTTAACTTTGGTGTTTTTGATGATATCCACCTGAAACTTCATATGTGTGTCAACAGTCCAGCCCTGAATATGTGATATGAATTTCGTCAATGGGCGTGGCCATATGGCTTGGCCACGCCCATTCATATGAATTACTTCCATAGGACGTCTCACCGATATGCACAAAAATTGGTACACATCTCCATCACCCCCAGACAAACAAAAAAGTCTCTTGGACCCCTAGGCTAAATTCAACAGGAAGTCGGCCATTTTGAATGTCATGGTCATTTTTGGTGTCGCGCACGCATCGTATTTTAACGAACTCCTCCTACAGAATTCATCAGAACGGCTTCAAAATTACCGATTACCATCTAGAACACTTCCTGATCAAAAGTTATTAAAAGGTCTCGCAGAATCTAAAGGGCACGCCAGTTGTGGGAGGTTGAATTTTGACGTCTCGCCATGAAACAGGAAGTGGCAATAACTTCACTGTACTTGGTCAGATCTGTGTGAAACTTCACAGGTATATTGACAGTCCAACCCAGAACATATGTTATGAATTTCGTTAATAGGCGTGGCTAAATGGATTGGCCACGCCCATTCACACAAATAACCACCATAGGACGTCTCACTGATATGCACGAAACTTGGTAGACACATGTATAACATCCACACGCACAAAAAAGCCTCTTGCACGGATAGGCCACACCCGACAGGAAGTCGGCCATTTTGAAATTTACAGTCATTTTTGGCGTTTTCCACGTGTTGTATTTTAATGATCTCCTCCTCCAGAAATGAATCAATTAACTCCAAAACTGGTGTGTACCATCTACACAAGTGTGTGATCAAAACACATTAAGAGAATTGCTCAGCATGGAACGGTGTGGCTGTGACATGGCTTCGACACTTGATGTCTCACCATGAAACACGATATTGCTATAACATGGGATCTAATGGTCGAATCTGCTCCAAACTTCACATGTATGATAATAGTCCTGGCATGAACACACCCACATGATGCTCAGGAGTCAGAGTCATAGCGCCACCCAGTGGAGACGGGAAGTCGCAACGCATTGGTTCCTACACTGTCCGAAGGAGGCGAACATTCAGCGCCTCGTCTGCCGGTCGACCTCTGGCGACACGGTGGCGGCCGCGCCAGGCCCCGAGTTGCGTGGGGTGCGAGGGCCCGTTCAACGCTGCTTGCAGCTTTAATTATTATTATTATTATTATTTTTTTCCGCGACTTTAAACGCATTTTTGGGGGCTTTACCATATTCGAAAACTCACCAAATTTGGCATGCACATTCGTCTTGGTGAAAATTTATGTGTACGCAAAACTTAAACGATGCCCGTTGCAAAATGGCGAAATGGCGCCCCCTAGAAAATTTCAATCGGCTCCCACCGGCAGCCCGTTTGACCAAATTCCACGAAATTCGGGGAGGTCGTGTATCATCCCAAGACGCACGAAAATGCGCACTTGGACTTTTTTGTAAAACCAACAGGAAGCCGGCTATTTTGATTTGAATATTCATTTTTTTACCGATTTTGACCGATTTTGGCGATTTGCAAGTGTTCTCTCAGAGCTATCTCCTCCTACACGGTTCATTGGATCGGCTTCAAATTTGGCGTGCTGGAACTAGACCACTTGATGATCAAAAGTTATCATACGATTTTCCCTACGTTAAACGGTTTGGCCGTCAGGTGGCGGCGAAGTTTGACGTCTCGCCAAAAAACCCCCCAAAAAACAAAAGTGCTATTACTTGGGCATGATAAGTCCGATCGGCACAAAACTTGCTGGGTATGATCGTAGTCCGGCCTTCATCACGCCAACATCAAAAAATTCCCCCGTTCTCAAAGCGCCCCCTGCTGGCGACAGGAAAAGCGATGTTTTAGACTTTGAGGTGCTACTCTCAGCACGTTCAGTATATCCAACTCAAAATTGGTCAGAAAGGCCTCAACACATTGGTAATGCTACATGATGAAGATTTGTGACGTAGCGCCGAACGGCGTTCCGCCCACAGGGCGGCGAAGTCAACGGTTCGCCAAAACGCAGTTAAGTGGCCTTAACTTCAGTGTCCTTGGTCATATCTGCCTGAAACTTTACATGTGTGTTAACAGTCCAGCCCTGAACATGTGATATGAATTTCGTTGATGGGCGTGGCCAAATGGCTTGGCCACACCCTTTAAACATCAGCCCCTGCGGCACGTTTCACTGACATGCATGAAAATTGGTACACATATGTATCACATCCAGACGCACAAAAAAGTCTCTTGGACCCATTGGCCAAACCCAACAGGAAGTCGGCCATTTTGAATTTAATGGTCATTTTTGGCGTTTTCCACGTGTTGTATTTTAATGAACTCCACCTACAGGATGCATCAGAACAACTTCAAAATCATTGTGTGCCATCTAGACAAAGGTGTAATCAAAACTTAGAAGCAGATTTTTGCATCGTGAAACGGTTTGGCCGTCAGGTGGCGGCGAAGTTTGATGTCTCGCCATAAAACACGAAATTAGTATAACTTTGGCATACATTGTCCATTCTTCACCAAACTTCACATGTTTGTTAACAGTCCAGACCTGAATGTATAGTATGAGTTTCATCAATAAGCGTGGCCGTATGGCTTGGCCACGCCCCTTAAAGTGCAGCATCCCCCATAACAACTTTCACCGACGTGCACGAAAATCAGTATGCACATGTATCGTGTCCAGACGCGCAAAAAAGCCTCTTGCACATATAGGCCACACCCGACAGGAAGTCGGCCATTTTGAAATTTACAGTCATTTTTGGCGTTTTCCACGTGTTGTATTTTAATGATCTCCTCCTCCAGAAATGAATCAATTAAGTCCAAAACTGGTGTGTACCATCTACACAAGTGTGTGATCAAAACACATCAAGAGAATTGCTCAGCATGGAACGGTGTGGCTGTGACATGGCGTCGACACTTGATGTCTCACCATGAAACACGATATTGCTATAACATGGGATCTAATGGTCGAATCTGCTCCAAACTTCACATGTATGATAATAGTCCTGGCATGAACACACCCACATGACGCTCAGGAGTCAGAGTCATAGCGCCACCCAGTGGAGACGGGAAGTCGCAACGCATTGGTTCCTACACTGTCCGAAGGAGGCGAACATTCAGCGCCTCGTCTAACGGTCGACCTCTGGCGACACGGTGGCGGCCGCGCCAGGCCCCGAGTTGCGTGGGGTGCGAGGGCCCGTTTATCGCTGCTTGCAGCTTTAATTATTATTATTATTCTTCTTCTTATCCGAAATCAACTGCCTTTTTGGGGGGCGTAACATACTCGAAAACTCATGAAACTTCACAGACTTGTCAGAAGTGGTGAAAATTTACATATGGTAGGGGTTTCATGACAATGTGCACAAAAATGGCTCAATAGCGCCCCCTAATCATTTTCAACGTATTTTGGGCTATAACTGCCAGACCATGTGTCGCACGTTCACAAACCTCATATCCACAGATTCCCTGAATAGTTCTGAATCACCTGGATGGGGCCAAGCCCATTTCCGCCTTAATTTTTTTTCGCAAAATCGCGAAAACTGGAAAACCTACTCTTTCGAACTCCTCCTTGGGGTTTTGTCCGTTCAGCGTGAAACTTGGCCAGTACAGTCTTCGGCTGGATCTGATGTAAAGTTATCAAAGGAATTTTGTTAGGTCAAAATATGCGAAAGTTATTAACGAATAAATTTTTCTAGCTAGCTATAAAACGGCGAACTGCTGCATATCTCGGTCAAAATCAATGCTACCAAGACCAAATCTGAGATCTTGGATTTACATGTCACTGTGAGGGAAAGACCCAAATTTAGCTAATTTTGGCCACTAGGGGGCGCTGCAAATATGGGAAATTTATATCTGGTAAATGGCTGCACCAATATTTATGAAATTTGGTGAGTATGATGCTGGTCCCCTCCTGAGGCCATACTTTGAGGTTAGTCACGACTGGTAAAAGTGGGCGTGGCTAATTACAAGATAAAAAACAAACATTGATTTCAGCTCAAGTATTATGCTGAGGGCTGTGAAATTAACAGGGTATATAGAGAATAGCATACAGACCAACCATAGCAAAAATTGTGCATCTACTCCACTAGGTGGCGCTATAACGGATGCAAACGCATTTTGGCCTGTAACTTCCACATTTTAAATCACATCTTCATAAACTTTATATCCACGTGTTCCCTACATGCAGTCGCATCTTCTGACATAGGCCACGCCCACTCCCACTGCAAATTTCTCTTTGTAATTCACTATACATCAAAAACCTACTTTTTCGAACTCCTCTTAGCGTTTAAGCTCCATCTTCACAAAACTTTGCAAGTACAATCTCCAGACTTGCCTGACCAAAAGTTATCAAAAGAATTTTGCTACTCCAAAAAATGCGCTAGCTAAAAATAAACATTTTTTTTCTGCTAGCTAAAAAACACATACTGTTGCATATTTTTGTCACAGTAAAACCTATCAGCTTCAAACTCAAATCACTTGTTTCAAAGGTCAACCAGAGGGTCTGTGCCACATTTGGTGGAAATTGGCCAATAGGTGGCGCTATAAACAGAGAAAAATCAAGTGACATGAAAATTGATCGATTCGCACGAAATTTGGCAAGCGTGATGTGGAGTCACTCCCGAGACCACCCATCAAGCTTAGTGATGTTTAGTCACCGTGGCAACGCCTAATTTGCCATAAAAGACGACGTTGATTTTAAGGGGTAAGGGATGCTTGTAAAGTCAGGAAACTTGGCAGACATATGACAGGGTCCGATTTGTGTTGTCTGATGGGATTTTTCAGCTCTGATATGCCAACATGGCTCATCAGCGCCCCCTACAAATTTTCTACGATGCAGCCCCCGAAGCTGGTTTGACCTACATCTATGAAACTTGGTACGCACTTGCATCACTGAAAGACGTATAAAAAAGCCTCTTGCACCCATATGCCAAACCCAACAGGAAGTCGGCCATTTTGAATTTGCTTGTAACTGGTTTGCAACTTCACCATACATGTTCCAATGTTCCCCAAACTTGACAGGATTGAGGACAGTCCTGCCCTGAACACATCTATATGCCAATACGTGCTTATTAGTATGGCGCCACCTACTGGCAAAATTACATTTCTTCGTATGTTTTGAGGGATATGACGTGTAACTCCTACGTGAGGGGTCTGCCTTCGACAGGAATGAACGGTGGCATGAGCCGGCGTCCTGCCAGAGCCCTCGAGTTGCGTGAAGGTGCGAGGGCCCGTTCAATGCTGCTTGCAGCTTTAATTATTATTATTATTATTACGACAAAAGTAAATCGCTTATTTGGAGGTTTTAACATGCTCAAAAACTCCTGAAATTTGGCGGTCGCATCAGTCGCGGTGTAAATTTACGTATTTTAGGGTTCGCAGCAATGGACGGGTCAAAATGGCTAGGCCACGCCCATTAAAGAGCAATCTCCTTATAAACAGCGCCCTCCTCATCAATTTTCACGGATCTGCACGAAAATCGGTACACATGTAGATCATGCCGAGCCGCACAAAAAAGTCTCTTGGAGCCATAGGCCACGCCCAACAGGAAGTTGGCTATTTTGAATTTAGCGGCCATTTTTGGCGTTTTACCACGTGTCATATTTTGACGAACTCCTCCTACACGATTAATCAAAACGGCTTCAAAATCGCCGTGTACCAACTAGATAAGTTTGTGATCAAAAGTTATTCAAAGATCCGCTACCCGTCGAACACGGAATCGGCTTTTTGGCGGCGAAGTTTGAAGTTTGAAGTTTGTCTCGCCATGAAAAACGCAATTGCTATAACTTTGGCATTAATCGTCCGATCTGCACCAAACTTCACATGATTCATAATATTCCCGCCCTGAACACGTCTACATGCAGAAATTTTGTAATTACCCTAGCGCCCCCTGCTGGCGACAGGAAAAGCGATGTTTTTAGACTTTGTGATCAAAAGTTATTAAAAGATTTTTCCACAGTTTAACGGTTTGGCCGTCAGGTGGCAGCAAAGTTTGATGTCTCGCCATAAAACACGAAATTAGTATAACTTTGGCATACATTGTCCATTCTTCACCAAACTTCACATGTTTGTTAACAGTCCAGACCTGAATGTATGGTATAAGTTTCATTAATAAGCGTGGCCGTATGGCTTGACCACGCCCCTTAAAGTGCAGCGTCCCCCATAACAACTTTCACCGACGTGCACGAAAATCAGTATGCACATGTATCGTGTCCAGACGCACAAAAAAGCCTCTTGCACATATAGGTCACACCCGACAGGAAGTCGGCCATTTTGAAATTTACAGTCATTTTTGGCGTTTTCCACCTGGCGTATATTAATGATCTCCTCCTCCAGAAATGATCCAATTCACACCAAAACTGGTGTGTACCATCTACACAAGTGTGTGATCAAAACATATTAAGAGAATTGCTCAGCATGGAACGGTGTGGCTGTGACATGGCGTCGACACTTGATGTCTCACCATGAAACACGATATTGCTATAACATGGGATCTAATGGTCGAATCTGCTCCAAACTTCACATGTATGATAATAGTCCTGGCATGAACACACCCACATGACGCTCAGGAGTCAGAGTCATAGCGCCACCCAGTGGAGACGGGAAGTCGCAACGCATTGGTTCCTACACTGTCCGAAGGAGGCGAACATTCAGCGACTCGTCTGCCGGTCGACCTCTGGCGACACGGTGGCGGCCGCGCCAGGCCCCGAATTGCGTGGGGTGCGAGGGCCCGTTCAACGCTGCTTGCAGCTTTAATTATTATTATTATTAGGGCCCGAGCACCAAGCGGTGCGAGGACCCTATTGAAATGCAAGGAATTATTTTTATTATTATTATTATTATTATTATTATTATTATTATTATTATTCTTATCCGAAATCAAATGCCTTTTTGGGGGCCGTAACATACTCGAAAACTCATGAAACTTCACAAACTCGTCAGAAGTGGTGAAAATTTACATATGGTAGGGGTTTCATGACAACTTGCACAAAAATGGCTCAGTAGCGCCCCCTAGTCATTTTCAACGTATTTTGGGCTATAACTCCCAGACCATGTGTCGCACGTTCAAAAACCTCATATCCACAGATTCGCTGAATAGTACCGAATCACCCGGATGGGGCCAAGCCCATTTCTGACTTAACTTTTTTTCGCAAAATCGCGAAAACTGGAAAACCTACTTTTTCGAACTCCTCCTTGGCGTTTTGGCCGTTCAGTGTGAAACTTGGCAAGTACAGTCTTCGGCTGGACCTGATCTAAAGTTATCAAAGGAATTTTGTTAGGTCAAAAGATGCGCACGTTATTAACGAAGAAATTTTTCTGGCTAGCTATAAAAAGGCGAACTGCTGCATATCTCGGTCAAAATAAATGCTAACAAGACCAAATCTGAGATCCTTGATTGAAATGTCACTGTGAGGGAATTAACCAAATTTAGCTAATGTTGGCCACTAGGGGGCGCTGCAAATATGGGAAATTTATATCTCGTAAATGGCTGCACCGATTTTTATGAAATTTGGTGAGCATGATGCTGGTCCCCTCCTGAGGCCATACTTTGAAGTTAGTCACGACTGGTCAAAGTGGGCGTGGCTAATTACAAGATAAAAAACAAACATTTATTTCAGCTTAAGTATTATGCTGAGGGCTGTGAAATTCACAGGTTATATAGAGAATAGCATACAGACCAACCCTAGCAAAAATTGTGCGTCTTCTCCACTAGGTGGCGCTATAACAGATGCAAACGCATTTTGGCCTGTAACTTCCACATCTTAAATCACATTTTCATAAACTTTATACCCACGTGTTCCCTGAATACAGTCGCATCTTCTGACATAGGCCACGCCCACTCCCACTGCAAATTTGTCTTTGTAATTCACTATCCATCAAAAACCTACTTTTTCGAACTCCTCCTAGTGTTTAAGGTCCATCTTCACGAAACTTTGCACATACAAGCTCCAGACTTGCCTGACCAAAAGTTATCAAAAGAATTTTGCTACTCCAAAAAGTGCGCTAGCTAACAATAAACAGTTTTTTTCTGCTAGCTAAAAAAGACATACCTTTGCATATTTTTGCCAAAGTAAAAGATAACAATGTCAAACTCAATTCACTTCTTTCAGACGTCATCCAGATGCTCTGTGCCAAATTTGGCAGAAATTGGCCAATAGGAGGCGCTATAATCAAAGAAAAATCAAGTGACATGAAAATTCATCGATTCGCACGAAATTTGGCGAGCGTGATCTGGAGTCACTCCTGAGGCCAGCTGTAAGGGTTAGTGATGTTTGGTCACCGTGGCAACGCCTTGTTCGCCATAAAATACGAAATTGTTTTTGAGGGGTAAAGGATGCTTGTAAAGTCATGAAAATTGACACACATATGACAGGTTCGGATATGAGCTGTCTGATGTGATTTTTCGGCTCTGATGTGCCAACATGGCTCAACACCGCCCCCTACAAATTTTCTACGAAACAGCCCCCGAAGCTGGTTTGAACTACATCTATGAAACTTGGTACGCACATGCATCACTGAAAGACGTACAAAAAAGCGTCTTGCACCCATATGCCAAACCCAACAGGAAGTCGGCCATTTTGAATTTGGTGTAACTGGTTTGCAACTTCACCATAAATGTTCCAATCTTCCCCAAACTTCACAGGATTGATGACAGTCCTGCCTTGAACACATCTATACGCCAATACTTGGTTATTAGTACAGCGCCACCTACTGGCAAAATTACATGTCTTCATATGATTTGAGGGATATGACGTGTAAGTCCTGCGTGAGGGGTCTGCCGTGCACAGGAATGAAGGGCGGCGTGAGCCGGCGTCCTGCCAGCGCCCTCGAGTTGCGTGAAGGTGCGAGGGCCCGTTCAATGCTGCTTGCAGCTTTAATTCTTCTTCTTCTTCTTCTTCTTATCCGAAATCAACTGCCTTTTTGGGGCCCGTAACATACCCGAAAACTCATGAAACTTCACAGACTCGTCAGAAGTGGTGAAAATTTACATATGGTAGGGGTTTCATGACAATGTGCACAAAAATGGCTCAATAGCGCCCCCTACTCATTTTCAACGTATTCTGGGCTATAACTCCCAGACCATGTGTCGCACTTTCAAAAACCTCATATCCACAGATTCCCTGAATAGTGCTGAATCACCTGGACAGGGCCATGCCCATTTCCGCCTAAATATTTTTTCGCAAAATCGCGAAAACTGCAAAACCTACTTTTTCGAACTCCTCCTTGGCGATTTGTCCGTTCAGCGTGAAACTTGGCAAGTACAGTCTTCGGCTGGACCTCATCTAAAGTTATCAAAGGAATTTTGTTAGGTCAAAATATGCGCAAGTTATCAACGAATAAATTTTTCTAGCTAGCTATAAAAAGGCGAACTGCTGCATATCTCAGTCAAAATAAATGCTAACAACACCAAATCTGGGATCCTTGATTGAAATGTCACTGTGAAGGAATGAGCCAAATTTAGCTAATTTTGGTCACTAGGGGGCGCTGCAAATATGGTAAATTTATATCTCATAAATGGCTGCACCGATATTTATGAAATTCGGTGAGTATGATGGTGGTCCCCTCCTGAGGCCATACTTTGAAGTTAGTCACGACTGGTAAAAGTGGGCGTGGCTAATTACAAGATAAAAAACAAACATTGATTTCAGCTCAAGTATTACGCTGAGGGCTGTGAAATTCACAGGGTATATAGAGAATAGCATACAGACCAACCCTAGCAAAAATTGTGCGTCTTCTCCACTAGGTGGCGCTATAACAGGTGCAAACGCATTTTGCCCTGTAACTTCCACATTTTCAATCACATCTTCATAAGTTTACATCCACGTGTTCCCTATATAGAGTTGCATCTTCTGATATAGGCCACGCCCACTCCCACTGAATATTTCTCTTTGTAAGTCACTACACATCAAAAACCTACTTTTTCGAACTCCTCCTAGCGTTTAAGCTCCATCTTCATGAAACTTTGCACATACAATCTCCAGAATGACGTGACCAAAAGTTATCAAAAGAATTTTGCTACTCCAAAAAATGCGCTAGCAAAAAATAAACAGTTTTTTTCTGCTATTTAAAAAACACATACTGTTGCATATTTTTGTCAAAGTAAAAGATAACAATGTCAAACGCAATTTACTTCTTTCAGACGTCATCCAGATGCCCTGTGCCAAATTTGGTAGAAATTGGCCAATAGGGGGCGCTATAATCAGAGAAAAATCAAGTGACATAAAAATTCATCGATTCGCACAAAATTTGGCAAGGGTGATGTGGAGTCACTCCTGAGGCCAGCTGTAAAGCTTAGTGATGTTTGGTCACCATGGCCACGCCTTATTCGCCATGAAAGACGAAGTTGTTTTTGAGGGGTAAAGGATGTTTGAAAAGTCATGAAAATTGACACACATATGACAGGATCCGATATGAGTTGTCTGATGTGATTTTTTGGCTCTGATGTGCCAACATGGCTCAACAGCGCCCCCTACAAATTTTCTACGAAGCAGCCCCCGAAGCTGGTTTGAGCTACATCTATGAAACTTGGTAAGCACATGCATCACCGAAAGACGTATAAAAAAGTATCTTGCAGCCATGTGCCAAACCCGACAGGAAGTCCGCCATTTGGAATTTGCTTGTAACTGGTTAGCAACTTCACCATACATGTTCCAATCTTCCCCAGATTTCACAGGATTGATGACAGTCCTGCCCTGAATACATCTATATGCCAATACTTGGTTATTAGTACAGCGCCACCTACTGGCAAAATTACATGTCGTCATATGATTTGAGGGATATGACGTGTAAGTCCTGCTTGAGGGATCGACCGTCGACAGGAATGAAGGGCGCCATAAGCCGGCTTCCAGCCAGCGCCCTCGAGTTGCGTGAAGGTGCGAGGGCCCGTTCAATGCTGCTTGCAGCTTTAATTAGGGCCCGAGCACGAACCGTGCGAGAGCCCTATTGAAACCATAAAAATTATTCTTATTATTTTTCTTTTAAACCTTTGATCGCATTTTTGAGGGCCTGAACATGCCCAAAAAGTCAGGAAAATTTGCACACTCGTCACGTCTGGTGAAAATTTCGATATTTTATGGTCGTTACAAAGGGGCGTGGCAAAATGGCTCAATGGCGCCCCCTAACAGTTTTCAAAATCGAAGCCCCCTGCTTTAACTTTACCCTAGGCGTATGAAATTTGGTACACATATTTATCATCCCAGGACGCACAAAAAAGCCTCTTGGAGCGACACCCTAAACCAAACAGGAAGTCGGCCATTTTGAATTGTTTTTTCAAAATAAGGTCATTTTTGGCCATTTCCACACGTTGTACTTGAGCGAACTCCTCCTACAGATTTTATCAGATTGACTTAAAAATTTACCTGTGCGTGCTCGACTACAGTGGGATCAAAAGTTATTAAAAGATCTTCGTCACCTCGAAGGGCGCGGTCGCTGCGGAAGGGTCAATTTGGATATCTCGCCAAAAAACACGAAATTATACTACAACTACTACAACTTTGGTGTAGATGATCCTATCTGCACCAAACTTCACATGATGGATAATAGTCCCGCCCTGAACACGTCTACATCAAAAAATTCAGTAATTGTCATAGCGCCCGCTGCTGGCAACAGGAAATACCATGTTTTACACTTTGAGGTGCTGCTCTGACCACATTTACCATATTCAACTCAAATTTGGTCAGAAAGGCCTTAACATGTTGGCCATGCTATATTGTGAAGATCATAATGTCTCGTCAAACGGTTTCGCCGTGACGGAGTGGCGAAGGTTGACGTTTCGCCGAAACCCATGAAGTGGCTCTAACTTTGGTGTACTTGATCGGATCTGCCTGAAACTTCACATGTACGTCACTGGTCTCGCCCTGAGCATATGATATTAATTTCATAAGGGGCGTGGCTAAATGACATGGCCACGCCCTTTAAACATCAGCCCCTGCGGCACGTTTCACTGACATGCATGACAATTGGTACACATATGTATCACATCCAGACGCACAAAAAAGGGTCTTGGATCCATTGGCCAAACCCAACAGGAAGTCGGCTATTTTGAATTTAATGGTCATTTTTAGCGTTTTCCACGTGTTGTATTTTAATGAACTCCACCTACAGGATTAATCAGAACAACTTCAAAATCATTGTGTGCCATCTAGACAAAGGTGTAATCAAAACTTAGAAGCAGATTTTTGCATCGTGAAACGGTTTGGCCGTCAGGTGGCGGCGAAGTTTGATGTCTCGCCATAAAACACGAAATTAGTATAACTTTGGCATACATTGTCCATTCTTCACCAAACTTCACATGTTTGTTAACAGTCCAGACCTGAATGTATAGTATGACTTTCATCAATAAGCGTGGCCGTATGGCTTGGCCACGCCCCTTAAAGTGCAGCGTCCCCCATAACAACTTTCACCGACGTACACGAAAATCAGTATGCACATGTATCGTGTCCAGACGCACAAAAAAGCCTCTTGCACATATAGGCCACATCCGACAGGAAGTCGGCGATTTTGAAATTTACAGTCATTTTTGGCGTTTTCCACGTGTTGTATTTTAATGATCTCCTCCTCCAGAAATGAATCAATTAACTCCAAAACTGGTGTGTACCATCTACACAAGTGTGTGATCAAAACATATTAAGAGAATTGCTCAGCATGGAACGGTGTGGCTGTGACATGGCGTCGACACTTGATGTCTCACCATGAAACACGATATTGCTATAACATGGGATCTAATGGTCGAATCTGCTCCAAACTTCACATGTATGATAATAGTCCTGGCATGAACACACCCACATGACGCTCAGGAGTCAGAGTCATAGCGCCACCCAGTGGAGACGGGAAGTCGCAACGCATTGGTTCCTACACTGTCCGAAGGAGGCAAACATTCAGCGCCTCGTCTGCCGGTCGACCTCTGGCGACACGGTGGCGGCCGCGCCAGGCCCCGAGTTGCGTGGGGTGCGAGGGCCCGTTCAACGCTGCTTGCAGCTTTAATATTATTATTATTATTCTTCTTCTTCCGTTTCTTCAGAAATGTTTTCGCAAATTCCCGTGAGATGGTACATCATAGAGACATGAAATTTTCACCAATAACTGGGAGTTGTGTGTTAATGGTGCTCATAATATAGAAATACCAATTGGCCAGATGGTGGCGCTATAACCAAGGTCAATGCGTTTTGGGCTACAACTCCCACACCATATGTCGCACATTCAAAAACGTTATATCCTCAGATTCCCTGGATAGTCCTGAATCACCTGGGCTAGGCCACGCCCATTTCCGCCTAGATTTTTTTTTCACAAAATCGCAAAAACTTAAAAACCTTCTTTTTCTATCTCCTCCTTGGGGTTTTCTCCGTTCAGCGTGAAACTTGGCAAGTACAGTCTTCGGCTGGACCTGATGTAAAGTTATTCACAGAATTTTGTTTGGTCAAAAGATGCGCAAATTATTAACGAATAAAATTTTCTAGCTAGCTATAAAAACGTGAACTGTTGCATATCTCGGTCAAAATGAATGCTAACAACACCAAAACGGAGATCCTTGGTTGCCATGTGACTGTGAGGGTATGAGCCAAATTTTGCGAATGTTAGCCGGCTTCCTGTTGGTTTTAGAAAAAAGTCCAAGTGCGCATTTTCGTGCGTCTTGGGATGATACACGACCCCCCCGAATTTCGAGAAATTTGGTCAAACGGGCTGGCGGTGGGAGCCGATTGAACCATTCTAGGGGGCGCCATTTCGCTATTTTGCAACTGGCATCGTTGAGATTTTGCGTATACATAAATGTCCCCTAGACGAATGTGCACGTCAAATTTGGTGAGTTTTTGAATATGTTAAAGCCCCCAAAAATGCGATTAAGCGAAAAAAAAAAAAAAAAAAAAAAAAAAAAAAAATCCTAAGGAAAACAATAGGGTCCTCGCACGGTACGTGCTCGGGCCCTAAATATAGCCGCAAGCGGCAATTGTGGGGTTCAAGCCAGCATAGCCATTTAAATTTTGAAAGGTGGGTTAACCTTTGATACATTGAGGTTGTTGATGTTTGAAAAAACCCTTTATTGATTTATGGCCGGATTTTGTGAAATTTCACTTCACGTGATGTTTCTCTGTTTGTAGCGCCCCCTATTGGCCAATTTCCGCCAAATTTGGCATAGATCCTCTGGTTGACGTCTAAAACAAGTGACTTGAGTTTGACGTCGATAGCTTTTACTTTGACAAAAATATGCAACGGTATGTGTTTTTTAGCTAGCAGAAAAAAATTGTTCCTTTATATCTACCACATTTTTTGGAGTAGCAAAATTCTTTTGATAACTTTAGATCAGGCAAGTCTGGAGATTGTATGTGCAAAGTTTCGCGCAGATGGAGCTTAAACGCTAGGAGGAGATAGAAAAAGTAGGTTTGTGATGTGTAGTTTTGGGCTATAACTCTCCACACCGGATGTCGCACATTCAAAAACCTCATATCCACAGATTCCCTGAAAAGCTCTGAATCACATGGCCTGGGCCACGTCCATTTCCGCCTATAATTTTTTTTCACAAAATCGCGAAAACTGGAAAACCAACTTTTTCGAACTCCTCCTTGGGGTTTTGCCCGATCAGCGTGAAACTTGGCATGTAAAGTCTTCCACTGGACCTGATCTAAAGTTATAAAAAGAATTTTGTTCGGTTAAAATATGCGCAAGTTATTAACGAATAAAATTTTCTAGCTAGCTATGAAAAGGCAAACTGCTGCATATCTCTGTCAAAATAAATGCTAACAACACCAAATCTGAGATCCTTGATTGACATGTGACTGTGAGGGTGTGAGCCAAATTTGGCTAATGTTGGCCACTAGGGGGCGCTGCAAAGCTGAAACATTTATATCTCTTCAATGGCTGCACCAATTTTTATGAAATGTGGTGGGTATGATGCTGCATCACTCCTGAGGCCATATCTTGAAGTTAATCACGACAGGTGAAAGTGGGCGTGGCTTATTACGAGATAAAGAGCAAACATTTATTTCAGCTCAAGTATTATGCTGAGGGCTGTGAAATTCACAGGGTATATATAGAACAGCACACCGACCACCCATAGCAAAAATTGTGTGTCTGCTCCACTAGGTGGCGCTATAACGGACGCAAACGGATTTTGGCCTATAACATCCACATTTTAAATCACATCTTCATAAAGTTTATATCCACGTGTTCCCTAAATAGATTCGCATCTTCTGACGTAGGCCACGCCCACGTCCACTGCATAATTCTCATTTTAAGTCACTACATATCAAAAACCTACTTTTTCGAACTCCTCTTAGCGTTTAAGGTCCATCTGCACGAAACTTTGCACATACAATCTCCAGACTTGCCTGATCAAAAGTTATCAAAAGAATTTTGCTACTCCAAAAAATGTGGTAGTTATAAATAATCAATTTTTTTCTGCTAGCTAAAAAAGACATACTGTTGCATAATTTTGTCAAAGTGAAAGCTATTGATGTCAAACTCATATCACTTGTTTCAGACGTCAACCAGAGGGTCTCTGCCAAATTTGGCGGAAATTGGTCAATAGTGGGCGCTATAAACACAGAAACATGACGTGACATGAAAATTGATCAAATCCGCCCGAAATTTGGCAAGCATGTTGTGGTGTCACTCCTGAGGCCAGAAATTTTAGTGATGTTTGGTCAAAGCAGGCGTGACTTGTCACAACACACACATTCAGCCTTTCACACTTCCAGTGCTGATCCCATTACAATTACGATACTGCGGGTGAGACGTAGGCCTGCATCCAGACGCTTGCCCCGAACCCATCGTCCTTTGGGGCCGACTTCCGTGGCCTCCGCGAGATCCGGGGGCCGAGTCGCGCGGGGAGGCTTGGCCCCCTATCATAACTGCTTGCAGTTCTAGTTAGGGGGCCAAGCCCGCGGGGCCTGGGGAACGCGAATGCAAAGCATACGCGTTTCCCAGGACCAGCGGTGCTGGGAACCCTATTGTTTTTGTTCGGATTTTTATTAGGGCCCGAGCACGAACCGTGCGAGGACCCTATTGTTTTCCTTAGGATTATTATTAGGGCCCGAGCACGTACCGTGCGAGAGCCCTATTGAAACCGAAGGAATTCTTATTCTTATTATTATTATTATTTTTTTTATCCTATGATCGCATTTTTGAGGGCCTGAACGTACTCAAAAAGTCCCAGGATTTTGCACACTCGTCACGTCTGGTGAAAAATTCGATATTTTATGGTCATTACAAAGGGGCGTGACAAAATGGCTCAACGGCGCCCCCTAACAGTTTTCAAAATCAAAGCCCCCTGCTTTAACTTTGTCCGAAGCGTACGAATTTTGGTACACATATGTAGCACGCCGAGACGGACAAAAAAGCCTCTTGGGCCCATGCCCTAAACTCAACAGGAAGTCGGCCATTTTGAATTGAATGTGGAAGTTTCATCTATTTTTGGCCATTTGCAGGGGTCATAAATGAACGAACTCCTCCTAGAGATTTTGTCCGATCGCCTTCAAACTCGGTCTGTCCCACCAACATAAACTGAAGACGAAAAGTTATCAAAAGCTTGTGTTTTCGTCACACCGTGTGACCGTGCCGGGACCTCAAACTTCGTTACAAACAGGAAGAAGTATTATAACGCAGGAAGTAGTTTATTACTCCAACATACATGCTCCAATCTTCCCCAAACTTCACAGGATTGATGACAGTCCTGCTCTGAAGAGATCTACATGTCAATAATTTGTGATTAATATAGCGCCCCCTACTGGCAGTAGAAAATGTCATGTTTTACACTTTGAAGCACATCTCCTCCAAAGTTGAACACATCAACCTCATACTTGGTGAAATTATCCATAAGGCCTTGATGATGCTTTCTATGGAAAACTGTGAATTTTCGTCAAAGGGCGTGACCTTGGCGTGGCGGCCAACTTTGATGTTTCGCCATGATGACCAAAGTAGCTGTAACTTGACTCTACGTGGACATATCTTTCCAAAACTTCACACATATGATAACTGTCCAGCCCTGAAAACATCTATACAGAAATTTTGAATCAGCATCATAGCGCCACCTACTGGCGGCAGAAGGTTACTTTTTTCATTCTTTCATGTCCCTCTTCTACCAGGTTCCCCCGAACCACCTCAATTTTGCAAATACATACTCCCAAGACCTTGTTGATGGTCAAAGCAGAAGCCTTTGAGGTTTCGTCCAACGCTGTCACTGTGGCGCCACCTTATTCGCCATAAAACACGAGGTTGTTTTTGAGGGGCAAGGGACACTCGAAAACTCACGCAACTTGGCACACACATCAGACATCCCAAATTGTGTTGTCTGATGTGATTTTTGTGTTTTCATGTGCCAAGATGGCTCAACAGCGCCCCCTACTCATTTTCAACGTGTTTTGGGCTATAACTCCCAGACCATATGTCACACATTCAAAAACCTCATATCCACAGATTCCCTGAATAGTGCTGAATCACCTGGGCAGGGCCACTCCCATTTCTGCCTATCATGTTTTTCACAACATCGCAAAAACTGGACAACCTACTTTTTCGAACTCCTCCTTAGGGTTTTGTCCGTTCAGCGTGAAACTTGGCAAGTACAGTCTTCGGCTGGACCTGATCTAAAGTTATCAAAGGAATTTTGATTGGTCATAATATGCTCAAATTATTAATGAATACATTTTTCTAGATAGCTATAAAAAGGCGAACGGTGGCATATTTCGGTCAAAATAAATGCTAACAATACCAAATCTGAGATCCTTGCTTGATATGTGCCTGTGAGAGAATGAACCAAATTTAGCTAATTTTGGCCACTAGGGGGCGCTGCAAATATGGGAAATTTATATCTGGTAAATGGCTGCACCGATATTTATGAAATTTGGTGAGTATTATGCTGGGCCTGTCCTGACGCCATATCTTGAAGGTAGTCACGACTGGTAAAAGTGGGCGTGGCTTATTACAAGATAAAAAACAAACATTTATTTCAGCCCAAGTATTATGCTGAGGGCTGTGAAATTCACAGGGTATATAGAGAATAGCATACAGACCAACCATAGCAAAAATTGTGCGTCTTCTCCACTAGGTGGCGCTATAAGAGATACAAACGCATTTTGGCCTGTAACTTCCACATTTTAAATCACATCTTCATAAATTTTATATCCACGTGTTCCCTAAATAGTGTCGCATCTTCTGACATAGGCCACGCCCACTCCCACTGCAAATTTCTCTTTGTAATTTACTATACATCAAAAACCTACTTTTTCGAACTCCTCCTAGCGTTTAATCTCCATCTTCACAAAACTTTGCACATGCAATCTCCAGACTGGCCTGACCAAAAGTTATCAAAAGAATTTTGCTACTCCAAAAATTAGGCTAGCTAAAAATAAACAGTTTTTTTCTGCTAGCTAAAAAACACATACCTTTGCATATTTTTGTCAAAGTAAAAGATATCAATGTCAAACTCAATTCACTTCTTTCAGACGTCATCCAGACGATCCTAGCCCAATTTGGCAGAAATTAGCCAATAGGGGGCGCTATAATCAGAGAAAAATCAAGTGACATAAAATTCATCGATTCGCATGAAATTTGGCGAGCATGATGTGGAGTCACTCCTGAGGCCAGCTGTAAAGCTTGGTGATGTTTGGTCACCGTGGCAACGCCTTATTCGCCATAAAACACGAAGTTGTTTTTGACGGGTAAGGGATGCTTGTAATGTCATGAAACTTGACACACATATGACAGGATCCAATATGCATTTTCTGATGTGATTTTTCGGCTCTGATATGCCAACATGGCTCAACAGCGCCCCCTACAAATTTTCTACGAAACAGCCCCCGAAGCTGGTTTGACCTACAGCTATGAAACTTGGTACGCACATGCATCACTGAAAGACGTATAAAGAAGCCTCTTGCAGCCATGTGCCAAACCCAACAGGAAGTCGGCCAATTTGAATTTGCTTGTAACTGGTTTGCAACTTCACCATACATGTTCCAATCTTCCGCAAACTTCACAGGATTGATGACAATCCTGCCCTGAATACATCTATATGCCAATACTTGGTTATTAGTACAGCGCCACCTACTGGCAAAATTACATGTCTTCATATGATTTGAGGGATATGACGTCCTGCGTAAGGGATCTGCCGTGGACAGGAATGAAGGGCGGCATGAGCCGGCGTCCTGCCAGCACCCTCGAGTTGCGTGAAGGTGCGAGGGCCTGTTCAATGCTGCTTGCAGCTTTAATTAGGGCCCGAGCACGTCCGTGCGAGGACCCTATTGAAATTGCAGGAATTATTATTATTATTACGACAAAAGTAAATCGCTTATTTGGAGGCCTGAACATATTCCAAAACACGCCAATTTTGGCATGCGCATCAGTCGTGGTGTAAATTTAGGTATTTTAGGGTTCGTGGAGGTGGGCGGGTCAAAATGGCTAGGCCACGCCCCTTAAAGAGCACCCTACTCGGCAGGTTTCACGGATCTGCACGAAAATCGGTACGCATGTAGATCATGCTGAGACGCACAAAAAAGGTCACAGGGACACATAGGCTAAACCCAACAGGAAGTGAGATATTTGGCGTTGAACGGCCATTTTTGGCGTTTTCAACGTGTTGCATTTTAACGAACTCCTCCTACAGGAATAATCAGAACGGCTTCAAAATTGCTGTGCACCAACTAGACTAGTTTGTGATCAAAAGTTATTAACGGATTACGTAAACTCCAAACAACCTGACCTGGGCGTGGCGGCGAAGTTTGATGTCTCGCCATGAAAAATGAGATTGCTATAACTTTGGCATTAATAGTCCGAACGGTACCAAACTCCCCAGGATTCATAATAGTCCCGCCCTGAAGACGTCTACATGCAGAAATATTGAAATTTGCATCGCGCCCCCTGCTGGTGACAGAAAAAGCGATGCTTTAGACTTTGAGGTCCAGCTCTGAGCACGTTCAGCAAATCCAGCTCAAATTTGGTCAGAAAGGCCTCAACATGTTGGTAATGCTCCATGATGAAGAATTTTGACTGTCGTCAAACGGCGTTCCATCCGGAGGGCGGCGAAGTCGACCCTTCGCCAAAATGCATAAAAATGGCCTTAACTTTGGTGTTTTTGATGATATCCACCTGAAACTTCATATGTGTGTCAACAGTCCAGCCCTGAATATGTGATATGAATTTCGTCAATGGGCGTGGCCATATGGCTTGGCCACGCCCATTCATATGAATTACTTCCATAGGACGTCTCACCGATATGCACAAAAATTGGTACACATCTCCATCACCCCCAGACAAACAAAAAAGTCTCTTGGACCTCTAGGCTAAATTCAACAGGAAGTCGGCCATTTTGAATGTCATGGTCATTTTTGGTGTCGCGCACGCATCGTATTTTAACGAACTCCTCCTACAGAATTCATCAGAACGGCTTCAAAATTACCGATTACCATCTAGAACACTTCCTGATCAAAAGTTATTAAAAGGTCTCGCAGAATCTAAAGGGCACGCCAGTTGTGGGAGGTTGAATTTTGACGTCTCGCCATGAAACAGGAAGTGGCAATAACTTCACTGTACTTGGTCAGATCTGTGTGAAACTTCACAGGTATATTGACAGTCCAACCCAGAACATATGTTATGAATTTCGTTAATAGGCGTGGCTAAATGGATTGGCCACGCCCATTCACACAAATAACCACCATAGGACGTCTCACTGATATGCACGAAACTTGGTAGACACATGTATAACATCCACACGCACAAAAAAGCCTCTTGCACGGATAGGCCACACCCAACAGGAAGTCGGCCATTTTGAAATTTACAGTCATTTTTGGCGTTTTCCACGTGTTGTATTTTAATGATCTCCTCCTCCAGAAATGAATCAATTAACTCCAAAACTGGTGTGTACCATCTACACAAGTGTGTGATCAAAACATATTAAGAGAATTGCTTAGCATGGAACGGTGTGGCTGTGACATGGCGTCGACACTTGATGTCTCACCATGAAACACGATATTGCTATAACATGGGATCTAATGGTCGAATCTGCTCCAAACTTCACATGTATGATAATAGTCCTGGCATGAACACACCCACATGACGCTCAGGAGTCAGAGTCATAGCGCCACCCAGTGGAGACGGGAAGTCGCAACGCATTGGTTCCTACACTGTCCGAAGGAGGCAAACATTCAGCGCCTCGTCTGCCGGTCGACCTCTGGCGACACGGTGGCGGCCGCGCCAGGCCCCGAGTTGCGTGGGGTGCGAGGGCCCGTTCAACGCTGCTTGCAGCTTTAATTATTATTATTATTATTATTATTTTTTTTCGCTTGCTCGCATTTTTGGGGGCTTTAACATATTCAAAAACTCACCAAATTTGACGTACACATTCGTCTAGGGGACATTCATGTGTACGCAAAATTTAAACGATGCCCATTGCAAAATGGCGAAATGGCGCCCCCTAGAAAATTTCAATCGGCTCCCACCGGCAGCCTGTTTGACCAAATTCCACGAAATTCGGGGAGGTCGTGTATCATCCCAAGATGCACGAAAATGCGCACTTGGACTTTTTTCTAAAACCAACAGGAAGCCGGCTATTTTGATTTGAATATTCCATTTTTTACCGATTTTGGCGATTTGCTAGTGTGCTCTCAGAGCTATCTCCTCCTAGACGGTTCATTGGATCGGCTTCAAATTTGCCGTGCTGCAACTAGACCACATGATGATCAAAAGTTATTAAAAGATCTTTCCCTCGTTAAACGGTTTGGCCGTCAGGTGGCGGCGAAGTTTGATGTCTCAAAAAAAAAAACCCAAAAACCCAGAATTGCTATTACTTGGGCGTGAAAGGTCCAATCGGCACAAAACTTGCTGGGTATGATCGTAGTCCCGCCCTGAACACGTCTACATCAAAAAATTCCCCTGTTCTCAAAGCGCCCCCTGCTGGCGACAGGAAAAGTGATTTTTTACACTTTGAGGTGCAGCTCTGAGCACGTTCAGCATATCCAACTCAAATTTGGTCAGAAAGGCCTCAACACGTTGTTAATGCTACATGATGAAGATTGTGACGTATCGTCAAACGGCGTTGCGCCCAGAGGGCGGCGAAGTCGATGCTTCGCCAAAACGTAGGAAAGTGGCCTTAACTTCAGTGTCCTTGGGCATATCTGCCTGAAACTTCACATGTGTTTTAAGAGTCCAGCCCTGACAATGTCATGTGAATTTCGTTGATGGGCGTGGCCAAATGGCTTGGCCACACCCTTTAAACATCAGCCCCTGCGGCACGTTTCAACGACATGCATGAAAATTGGTACACATATGTATCACATCCAGGCGCACAAAAAACCCTCTTGGACCCATTGGCTACACCCAACAGGAAGTCAGCCATTTTGAATTTGACGCCAGATTGGGCGATTTGCACTCCTCATACTTTTTCTATCTCCTCCTACATGATTGATCGGATCGGCTTCAAATGTGGCGTGCATCAACTAGACCACTTGATGATCAAAAGTTATCATACGATTTTCCCTATGTTAAACGCTTTAGCTGTCAGGTGGCGGCGAAGTTTGATGTCTCGCCATAAAACACGAAATTAGTATAACTTTGGCATACATTGTCCATTCTTCACCAAACTTCACATGTTTGTTAACAGTCCAGACCTGAATGTATAGTATGACTTTCATCAATAAGCGTGGCCGTATGGCTTGGCCACGCCCCTTAAAGTGCAGCGTCCCCCATAACAACTTTCACCGACGTGCACGAAAATCAGTATGCACATGTATCGTGTCCAGACGCACAAAAAAGCCTCTTGCACATATAGGCCACACCCGACAGGAAGTCGGCCATTTTGAAATTTACAGTCATTTTTGGCGTTTTCCACGTGTTGTATTTTAATGATCTCCTCCTCCAGAAATGAATCAATTAACTCCAAAACTGGTGTGTACCATCTACACAAGTGTGTGATCAAAACATATTAAGAGAATTGCTCAGCATGGAACGGTGTGGCTGTGACATGGCGTCGACACTTGATGTCTCACCATGAAACACGATATTGCTATAACATGGGATCTAATGGTCGAATCTGCTCCAAACTTCACATGTATGATAATAGTCCTGGCATGAACACACCCACATGACGCTCAGGAGTCAGAGTCATAGCGCCACCCAGTGGAGACGGGAAGTCGCAACGCATTGGTTCTTACACTGTCCGAAGGAGGCGAACATTCAGCGACTCGTCTGCCGGTCGACCTCTGGCGACACGGTGGCGGCCGTGCCAGGCCCCGAGTTGCGTGGGGTGCGAGGGCCCGTTCAACGCTGCTTGCAGCTTTAATTATTATTATTTTTCTGCCTACTGAATTGGCTTTTTGAGGGCTTTATCATATTCAAAAACTCACCAAACTTCACAGACTCATCAGAAGTGGTGAAAAATTTGATATTTTTGGGGTTTCCTGATAATGTGCAAAAAAATGGCTCAACAGCGCCCCCTACTCATTTTCAACGAAGCAGCCCCCCAAGCTGGTTTAACCTACGTGTATGAAACTTGGCAGGCATATGTAACACACCAAGACGTACAAAAAAGCCTCTTGGGCCCATGCTCTAAACTCAACAGGAAGTCGGCCATTTTGAATTGAATGTGCAATTTTCATGCATTTTTGGCCATTTGCAGGGGTCGTTAATGGACGAACTCCTCCTAGAGATTTTGTCCGATCGACTTCAAACTTGGTCTGTCCCACCTACATAAGTTGAAGACAAAAAGTTATCAAAAGCTTGTGTTTTCGTCACACCGTGTGACCGTGCCGGGACCTCAAACATTGTTACAAACAGGAAGTAGTATTATAACACAGGAAGTAGTTTATTACTCCAACATACATGCTCCAATCTTCCCCAAACTTTACAGGATTGATGACAGTCCCGCTCTGAAGAGATCTACATGTCAATACTTTGTGATTTATATAGCGCCCCCTACTGGTAGTAGAAAATGTCATGTTTTACACTTTGAAGCACATCTCCTCCAAAGTCGAACACATCAACCTCATACATGGTGGGATTATCCAAAAATCCTTGATGATGCTTTCTATGGAAAACTGTGAATTTTCGTCAAAGGGCGTGACCTTGGCGTGGCGGGGAACTTTGATGTTTCGCCATGATGACAGAAGTAGCTGTAACGTGACTCTATGTGGACATATCTTTCCAAAACTTCACACATATGATAACTGTCCAGCCCTGAAAACATCTATACAGAAATTTTTAATCAGCGTCATAGCGCCGCCTACTGGCGGCAGAAAGTTTCTTTTTTCATTCTTTCATTTCCCTCTTCTACCAGGTTCCCCCGAACCACCTCAATTTTGCGGATACATACTCCCAAGACCTTGATGATGATCAAAGCAGAAGCCTTTGAGGTTTCGTCCAACGCTGTCACTGTGGCGCCACCTTATTCGCCATAAAACACGAGGTTGTTTTTGAGGGGCAAGGGACACTCGAAAACTCACGCAACTTGGCACACACATCAGACGGCGGAAATTGTGTTGTCTGATGTGATTTTGTGTTTTCATGTGCCAAGATGGCTCAACAGTGCCCCCTACTCATTTTCAACGTGTTTTGGGCTATAACTCCCAGACCATATGTCGCACTTTCAAAAACCTCATATCTCCAGATTCCCTGAATAGCGCTGAATCACCTGGGCTGGGCCACGCCCATTTCTGCCAATAAATTTTTTTCGCAAAATTGAGAAAACTGGAAAACCTACTTTTTCGAACTCCTCCTTAGGGTTTTGTCCGTTCAGCGTGAAACTTGGCACATACAGTCTTCGGCTGGACCTGATCTAAAGATATCAAAGGAATTTTGATTGGTCAAAATATGTGCAAATTATTAACGAATACATTTTTCTAGCTAGCTATAAAAAGGTGAACGGTGGCGTTTTTCGGTCAAAATAAATGCTAACAACACCAAATCTGAGATCCTTGCTTGACATGTGCCTGTGAGGGTGTGAGCCAAATTTGGCTAATGTTGGCCACTAGGGGGCGCTGCAAATATGGGAAATTTATATCTCGTAAATTGCTGCACCGATTTTTACGAAATTTGGTGAGTATGATGCTGGCCCCCTCCTGAGGCCATTTTGTGAAGTTAGTCACGACTGGTCAAAGTGGGCGTGGCTTATTACAAGATAAACAACAAACATTTATTTCAGCTCAAGTATTATGCTGAGGGCTGTGAAATTCACAGGGTATACATAGAATAGCATACAGACCACCCTTAGCAAAAATTATGTGTCTACTCCACTAGGTGGCGCTATAACGGATGCAAACGCATTTTGGCCTGTAACTTCCACATTTTAAATCACATCTTCATAAACTTTATATCCACATGTTCCCTAAATAGTTTCGCATCTTCTGACATAGGCCAGGCCCACTCCCACTGCATATTTCTCTTTGTACGTCACTATACATCAAAAACTTACTTTTTCGAACTCCTCCTAGTGTTTAAGCTCCATCTACACGAAACTTTGCACATACACTCTCCAGACTTGCCTGACCAAAAGTTATCAAAAGAATTTTGCTACTCCAAAAAATGCGCTAGCAAAAAATAAACAGTTTTTTTTCTGCTAGCTAAAAAACACATACCGTTGCATATTTTTGTCAAACTAAAAGCTATCAATATCAAACTCAATTCATTTGTTTCAGATGTCAACCAGTAGCTCTGTGCCAAATTTGGTGGAAATTGGCCAATAGGGGGCGCTATAAACAGAGAAAAATCATGTGGCATGAAAATTCATCGATTCGCACAAAATTAGGAGAGCGTGATGTGGAGTCACTCCTGAGGCCAGCTGTAAAGCTTAGTGATGTTTGGTCACCGTGGAAATGCCTTATTCGCCATAAAAGACGAAGTTGTTTTTGAGGGGTAAGGGATGCTTGTAAAGTCATGAAACTTGGCACACATATGACAGGATCTGATTTGTGTTGTTTGATGTGATTTTTCTGCTCTGATGTGCCAACATGGCTCAACAGCGCCCCCGACAAATTTTCTACGAAGCAGCCCCCGATGCTGGTTCGACCTACATCTATGAAACTTGGTATGCATGTGCATCACTGAAAGACGTACCAAAAACCCTCTTGCAGCCATGTGCCAAACATACCAGGAAGTCCGCCATTTTGAATTTGCTTGTAACTGGTTCGCAACTTCACCATACATGTTCCAATCTTCCCCAAACTTCACAGGATTGATGACAGTCCTGCCCTGAACACATCTATAGGCCAATACTTGGTCATTAGTAAGGCGCCACCTACTGGCAAAATTACATGTCTTCGTATGCTTTGAGGGATATGCCGTGTAACTCCTGCGTGAGGGGTCTGCCTTCGACAGGAATGAACGTCGGCATTAGCCGGCGTCCTGCCAGCGCCCTCGAGTTGTGTGAAGGTGCGAGGGCCCGTTCAACGCTGCTTGCAGCTTTAATTATTAGGGCCCGAGCACCTAGCGGTGCGAGGACCCTATTGAAACTGAAGGAGTTATTAGGGCCAGAGCACGTACCATGCGAGAGCCCTATTGAAACCGAAGGAATTCTTATTCTTCTTCTTATTATTATTATTATTTTTTTTTTTATCCTATGATCGCATTTTTGAGGGCCTGAACGTACTCAAAAAGTCCCAGAATTTTGCACACTCGTCACGTCTGGTGAAAAATTCGATATTTTATGGTCATTACAAAGGGGCGTGACAAAATGGCTCAACGGCGCCCCCTAACATTTTTCAAAATCAAAGCCCCCTGCTTTAACTTTGTCCGAAGCGTACGAATTTTGGTACACATATGTAGCACGCCGAGACGTACAAAAAAGCCTCTTGGGCCCATGCCCTAAACCCAACAGGAAGTCGGCCATTTTGAATTGAATGTGCAATTTTCATGCATTTTTGGCCATTTGCAGGGTTCGTAAATGAACGATCTCCTCCTAGAGATTTTGTCCGATCGACTTCAAACTTGGTCTGTCCCACCTACATAAGTTGAAGACAAAAAGTTATCAAAAGCTTGAGTTTTCGTCACACCGTGTGGCCGTTGTGGAACCTCAAACTTCGCTACAAACAGGAAGTAGTATTATAACACAGGAAGTAGTTTATAACTCCAGCATACATTGTCCAATCTTCCCCAAACTTCACAGGATTGATGACAGTCCCGCTCTGAAGACATCTACATGTCAATAATTTGTGATTGATATAGCGCCCCCTACTGGTAGTATAAAATGTCATGTTTTACACTTTGAAGCACATCTCGTCCAAAGTTGAACACATCAACGTCAAACTTGGGGAAATTATCCAAAAGGCATTGATGATGCTTTCTATTGAATACTGTGAGTTTTCGTCAAAGGGCATGACCTTGGCGTGGCGGGGAACTTTGATGTTTCGCCATGATGACAAAAGTTGCTGTAACTTGACTCTACGTGGACATATCTTTCCAAAACTTCACACATATGATAACAGTCCAGCCCTGAAAACATCTGCAGAGGAAATTTGAATCAGCGTCATAGCGCCACCTACTGGCTGCAGAAAGTTACTTTTTTCATTCTTTCATGTCCCTCTTCTACCAGGTTCACCCGACCCACCTTAATTTTGCGGAAACATAGTCCCAAGACCTTGGTGATGATCAAACCAGAACCTTTTGAGGTTTCGTACAACGCTGTCACCGTGGCGCCACCTCATTCGCCATAAAACACGAGGTTCTTTTTGAGGGGCAAGGGATACTTGAAAACTCACGAAACTTGGCACACCCATCACAAGGCCCAAATTGTGTTGTCTGATATGCTTTTTGTGTTTTGATGTGCCAAGATGGCTCAACAGCGCCCCCTACCCATTTTCAACATGTTTTGGGTTATAACTCTCAGACCATATGTCCCACATTCAAAAACCTCATATCCACAGATTCCATGAATAGCGCTGAATCACCTGGGCTGGGCCACGGCCATTTCTGCCTATAATGTTTTTCGCAACATCGCGAAAACTGGAAAACCTACTTTTTTGAACTCCTCCTAGCGTTTAAGCTCCATCTTCTCGACACTTTGCACATACAATCTCGAGACTTGTCTGACCAAAAGTTATCAAAAGAATTTTGCTACTCCAAAAATTGCGCTAGCTAAAAATAAACATTTTTTTACTGCTAGCTAAAAAAAACATCACGTTGCATATTTTTGTCAAAGTAAAAGCGATCAACATCAAACTAAAGTTACTTGTTTCAGACGTCAACCAGAGGCTCTGTGCAAAATTTGGCGCAAATTGGCCGATAGGGGGCGCTATAAACAGAGAAAAATCAAGTGACATGACAATTGATCGATTCGCACAAAATTTGGCGAGCGTGATGTGGAGTCACTCCTGAGACCACCTGTCAAGCTTAGTGATGTTTGGTCACCGTGGCAACGCCTTATTCGCCATAAAATACGGAGTTGTTTTTGAGGGATAAGGGATGCTTGTAAAGTCATGAAACTTGGCACACATATGACAGTATCCGATTTGTGTTGTCTGATGTGATTTCTCTGCTCTGATGTGCCAACATGGCTCAACACCGCCCCCTAGAAATTTTCAACGAAGCAGCCCCCGAAGCTGGTTTGACCTACATCTATGAAACTTGGTACGCACGTGCATCACTGAAAGACGTATAAAAAAGCCTGTTGCAGCCATGTGCCAAACCCAACAGGAAGTCCGCCATTTTGAATTTGCTTGTAACTGGTTCACAACTTCACCATACACGTTCCTATCTTCCCCAAACTTCACAGGATTGATGACAGTCCTGCCCTGAACACATCTATACGCCAATACTTGGTTATTAGTACGGCGCCACCTACTGGCAAAATTACATATCTTCGTATGATTTGAGGGATTTGACGTGTAACTCCTGCGTGAGGGTTCTGCCGTCGACAGGAATGAACGGCGGCGTGAGCCGGCGTCCTACCAGCGCCCTCGAGTTGCGTGAAGGTGCGAGGGCCCGTTCATCGCTGCTTACAGCTTTAATTATTATTATTTTTCTGCCTAATGAATTGGCTTTTTGAGGGCTTTATCATATTCAAAAACTCAGCAAACTTCACAGACTCATCAGAAGTGGTGAAAAATTTGATATTTTTGGGGTTTCGTGATAATGTGCAAAAAAATGGCTCAACAGCGCCCCCTACTCATTTTCAACGAAGCAGCCCCCCAAGTTGGTTTAACCTACGTGTATGAAACTTGGTAAGCATATGTAACACACCAAGACGTACAAAAAAGCCTCTTGGGCCCATGCCCTAAACTCAACAGGAAGTCGGCCATTTTGAATTGAATGTGCAAGTTTCATGCATTTTTGGCCATTTGCAGGGATCATAAATGAACAAACTCCTCCTAGAGATTTTGTCGGATCGCCTTCAAACTTGGTCTGTCCCACCTACATAAAATGAAGACGAAAAGTTATCAAAAGCTTGTGTTTTCGTCACACCGTGTGACCGTGCCGGGACCTCAAACTTCGTTACAAACAGGAAGTAGTATTACAACGCAGGAAGTAGTTTATTACTCCAACATACATGCTCCAATCTTCCCCAAACTTCACAGGATTGATGACAGTCCCGCTCTGAAGAGATCTACATGTCAATAATTTGTGATTAATATAGCGCCCCCTACTGGCAGTAGAAAATGTCATGTTTTACACTTTGAAGCACATCTCCTCCAAAGTTGAACACATCAACCTCATACTTGGTGAAATTATCCATAAGGCTTTGATGATGCTTTCTATGGAAAACTGTGAGTTTTCGTCAAAGGGCGTGACCTTGGCGTGGCGACCAACTTTGATGTTTCGCCATGATGAAAAAAGTAGCTGTAACTTGACTCTACGTGGACATATCTTTCCAAAACTTCACACATATGATAACTGTCCAGCCCTGAAAACATCTATACAGAAATTTTGAATCAGCGTCATAGCGCCACCTACTGGCGGCAGAAAGTTACTTTTTTCATTCTTTCATGTCCCTCTTCTACCAGGTTCCCCCGACCCACCACAATTTTGCAAATACATACTCCCAAGACCTTGATGATGATCAAACCAGAAGCCTTTGAGGTTTCGTCCAACGCTGTCACTGTGGCGCCACCTTATTCGCCATAAAATACGAGGTTGTTTTTGAGGGGCAAGGGACACTCGAAAACTCACGCAACTTGGCACACACATCAGACGGCCCAAATTGTGTTGTCTGATGTGATTTTTGTGTTTTCATGTGCCAAGATGGCTCAATAGCGCCCCCTACTCATTTTCAACGTGTTTTGGGCTATAACTCCCAGACCATATGTCACACATTGAAAAACCTCATATCCACAGATTCCCTGAATAGTCCTGAATCACCTGGGCAGGGCCACTCCCATTTCTGCCTATAATGTTTTTCGCAACATCGCGAAAACTGGAAAACCTACTTTTTCGAACTGCTCCTTAGGGTATTGTCCGATCAGCGTGAAACTTGGCACGTACAGTCTTCACCTGGACCTGATCTAAAGTTATCAAAAGAATTTTGTTCAGTCAAAAAATGCAAAAATTATGAACAAATACAATTTTCTAGCTAGCTATAAAAAGACAAACTATGGCATATTTCGGTCAAAATAAATGCTAACAACACCAAATCAGAGATCTTTGCTTGACATGTGCCTGTGAGGGTGTGAGCCAAATTTGGCTAATGTTGGCCACTAGGGGGTGCTGCAAATATGGGAAATTTATATCTCTAAAATGGCTGCACCGATTTTTACGAAATTTGGTGGGTATGATGCTGGGCCACTCCTGAGGCCATATCTTGAAGTTAATCACGACTGCTCAAAGTAGGCGTGGCTTATTACAAGATAAACAACAAACATTTATTTCAGCTCAAGTATTATGCTGAGGGCTGTGAAATTCACAGGGTATATATAGAATAGCATACAGACCACCCATAGCAAGAATTGTATGTCTACACCACTAGATGGCGCTATAATGGATGCAAACGCATTTTGGCCTGTAACTTCCACATTTTATTTCACATCTTTTTAACTTTATAACCACGTGTTCCCTAAATAGAGTCCCATCTTCTGACATAGGCCACGGCTGCTCCCACTGTAGATTTCTCTTTGTAAGTCACTACACATCAAAAACCTACATTTTCGAACTCCTCCTAGCGATTAAGATCCATCTTCACGAAACTTTGCACATACAAACGCCAGATGTGCCTGACCAAAAGTTATCAACAGAATTTTGCAACTCCAAAAAATGCGCTAGCTAAAAATAAACATTTTTTTTCTGCTACCTAAAATCACATACCATGAAATATTTTTGTCAAACTAAAAGCTATCAACGTCAAACTCAATTCGCTTGTTTCAGACGTGAACCAGAGGCTCTGTGCCAAATTTGGCGTAAATTGGCCAATAGGGGGCGCTATAAACAGAGAAAAATCACGTGACATGAAAATTGATCGATTCGGACGAAATTTGGCGAGCGTGTTGTGGAGTCACTCCCGAGACCAGCTGTGAAGCTTAATGATGTTTGGTCACCGTGACAACGCCTTATTCGCCATCAAACACAAAGATGGTTTTGAGGGGAAAGGGATGCTTGTAAAGTCATGAAACTTGGCATACATATGACAGGGTTCGATTTGTGCTGTCTGATGTGATTTTTCGGCTCTGATGTGCCAACATGGCTCAACAGCGCCCCCTACAAATTTTCTACAAAGCAGCCCCCGAAGCTGGTTTGACCTACATCTATGAAACTTGATACGCACCTGCATCACTGAAAGACGTATAAAAAATGCCTGTTGCAGCCATGTGCCAAACCCAACAGGAAGTCTGCCATTTTGAATTTGCTTGTAACTGGTTCAGAACTTCACCATACATGTTCCACTCTTCCCCAAATTTCACAGGATTGATGACAGACTTGCCCTCAACACATCTGTACGCCAATACTTGGTTATTAGTACGCCGCCACCTACTGCCAAAATGACATGTCTTTGTATGATTTGAGGGATATGACGTGTAATTCCTGCGTGAGGGGTCTGCCTTAACAGGAATGAATGGCGGTGTCAGCCGGCATCCTGCCAGCCCTCTCGAGTTACGTGAAGGTGCGAGGGCCCGTTCAATGCTGCTTGCAGCTTTAATTAGGGCCCGAGCACGTACCGTGCGAGAGCCCTATTGAAACCGAAGGAATTCTTATTCTTATTATTATTAGGGCCCGAGCACGTACCGTGCGAGAGCCCTATTGAAACCGAAGGAATTCTTATTCTTATTATTATTATTTTTTTTTTTATCCTATGATCGCATTTTTGAGGGCCTGAACGTACTCAAAAAGTCCCAGAATTTTGCACACTCGTCACGTCTGGTGAAAAATTCGATATTTTATGGTCATTACAAAGGGGCGTGACAAAATGGCTCAACGGCGCCCCCTAACAGTTTTCAAAATCAAAGCCCCCTGCTTTAGCTTTGTCCGAAGCGTACGAATTTTGGTACACATATGTAGCACGCCGAGACGGACAAAAAAGCCTCTTGGGCCCATGCCCTAAACTCAACAGGAAGTCGGCCATTTTGAATTGAATGTGGAAGTTTCATGTATTTTTGGCCATTTGCAGGGGTCATAAATGAACGAACTCCTCCTAGAGATTTTGTCCGATCGCCTTCAAACTCGGTCTGTCCCACCAACATAAACTGAAGACGAAAAGTTATCAAAAGCTTGTGTTTTCGTCACACCGTGTGACCGTGCCGGGACCTCAAACTTCGTTACAAACAGGAAGTAGTATTATAACGCAGGAAGTAGTTTATTACTCCAACATACATGCTCCAATCTTCCCCAAACTTCACAGGATTGATGACAGTCCTGCTCTGAAGAGATCTACATGTCAATAATTTGTGATTAATATAGCGCCCCCTACTGGCAGTAGAAAATGTCATGTTTTACACTTTGAAGCACATCTCCTCCAAAGTTGAACACATCAACCTCATACTTGGTGAAATTATCCATAAGGCCTTGATGATGCTTTCTATGGAAAACTGTGAATTTTCGTCAAAGGGCGTGACCTTGGCGTGGCGGCCAACTTTGATGTTTCGCCATGATGACCAAAGTAGCTGTAACTTGACTCTACGTGGACATATCTTTCCAAAACTTCACACATATGATAACTGTCCAGCCCTGAAAACATCTATACAGAAATTTTGAATCAGCATCATAGCGCCACCTACTGGCGGCAGAAGGTTACTTTTTTCATTCTTTCATGTCCCTCTTCTACCAGGTTCCCCCGAACCACCTCAATTTTGCAAATACATACTCCCAAGACCTTGTTGATGGTCAAAGCAGAAGCCTTTGAGGTTTCGTCCAACGCTGTCACTGTGGCGCCACCTTATTCGCCATAAAACACGAGGTTGTTTTTGAGGGGCAAGGGACACTCGAAAACTCACGCAACTTGGCACACACATCAGACATCCCAAATTGTGTTGTCTGATGTGATTTTTGTGTTTTCATGTGCCAAGATGGCTCAACAGCGCCCCCTACTCATTTTCAACGTGTTTTGGGCTATAACTCCCAGACCATATGTCACACATTCAAAAACCTCATATCCACAGATTCCCTGAATAGTGCTGAATCACCTGGGCAGGGCCACTCCCATTTCTGCCTATCATGTTTTTCACAACATCGCAAAAACTGGACAACCTACTTTTTCGAACTCCTCCTTAGGGTTTTGTCCGTTCAGCGTGAAACTTGGCAAGTACAGTCTTCGGCTGGACCTGATCTAAAGTTATCAAAGGAATTTTGATTGGTCATAATATGCTCAAATTATTAATGAATAAATTTTTCTAGCTAGCTATAAAAAGGCGAACGGTGGCATATTTCGGTCAAAATAAATGCTAACAACACCAAATCTGAGATCCTTGCTTGATATGTGCCTGTGAGAGAATGAACCAAATTTAGCTAATTTTGGCCACTAGGGGGCGCTGCAAATATGGGAAATTTATATCTGGTAAATGGCTGCACCGATATTTATGAAATTTGGTGAGTATTATGCTGGGCCTGTCCTGACGCCATATCTTGAAGGTAGTCACGACTGGTAAAAGTGGGCGTGGCTTATTACAAGATAAAAAACAAACATTTATTTCAGCCCAAGTATTATGCTGAGGGCTGTGAAATTCACAGGGTATATAGAGAATAGCATACAGACCAACCATAGCAAAAATTGTGCGTCTTCTCCACTAGGTGGCGCTATAAGAGATACAAACGCATTTTGGCCTGTAACTTCCACATTTTAAATCACATCTTCATAAATTTTATATCCACGTGTTCCCTAAATAGTGTCGCATCTTCTGACATAGGCCACGCCCACTCCCACTGCAAATTTCTCTTTGTAATTTACTATACATCAAAAACCTACTTTTTCGAACTCCTCCTAGCGTTTAATCTCCATCTTCACAAAACTTTGCACATGCAATCTCCAGACTGGCCTGACCAAAAGTTATCAAAAGAATTTTGCTACTCCAAAAATTAGGCTAGCTAAAAATAAACAGTTTTTTTCTGCTAGCTAAAAAACACATACCTTTGCATATTTTTGTCAAAGTAAAAGATATCAATGTCAAACTCAATTCACTTCTTTCAGACGTCATCCAGACGATCCTAGCCCAATTTGGCAGAAATTAGCCAATAGGGGGCGCTATAATCAGAGAAAAATCAAGTGACATAAAATTCATCGATTCGCATGAAATTTGGCGAGCATGATGTGGAGTCACTCCTGAGGCCAGCTGTATAGCTTGGTGATGTTTGGTCACCGTGGCAACGCCTTATTCGCCATAAAACACGAAGTTGTTTTTGACGGGTAAGGGATGCTTGTAATGTCATGAAACTTGACAAACATATGACAGGATCCAATATGCATTTTCTGATGTGATTTTTCGGCTCTGATATGCCAACATGGCTCAACAGCGCCCCCTACAAATTTTCTACGAAACAGCCCCCGAAGCTGGTTTGACCTACATCTATGAAATTTGGTACGCACATGCATCACTGAAAGACGTATAAAAAAGCCTCTTGCAGCCATGTGCCAAACCCAACAGGAAGTCGGCCAATTTGAATTTGCTTGTAACTGGTTTGCAACTTCACCATACATGTTCCAATCTTCCGCAAACTTCACAGGATTGATGACAATCCTGCCCTGAATACATCTATATGCCAATACTTGGTTATTAGTACAGCGCCACCTACTGGCAAAATTACATGTCTTCATATGATTTGAGGGATATGACGTCCTGCGTAAGGGATCTGCCGTGGACAGGAATGAAGGGCGGCATGAGCCGGCGTCCTGCCAGCACCCTCGAGTTGCGTGAAGGTGCGAGGGCCCGTTCAATGCTGCTTGCAGCTTTAATTATTAGGGCCCGAGCACGAACCGTGCGAGGACCCTATTGTTTTCCTTAGGATTATTATTAGGGCCCGAGCACGTACCGTGCGAGAGCCCTATTGAAACCGAAGGAATTCTTATTCTTATTATCATTATTATTATTATTTTTTTTTTTATCCTATGATCGCATTTTTGAGGGCCTGAGCGTACTCAAAAAGTCCCAGAATTTTGCACACTCGTCACGTCTGGTGAAAAATTCGATATTTTATGGTCATTACAAAGGGGCGTGACAAAATGGCTCAACGGCGCCCCCTAACAGTTTTCAAAATCAAAGCCCCCTGCTTTAACTTTGTCCGAAGCGTACGAATTTTGGTACACATATGTAGCACGCCGAGACGGACAAAAAAGCCTCTTGGGCCCATGCCCTAAACTCAACAGGAAGTCGGCCATTTTGAATTGAATGTGGAAGTTTCATCTATTTTTGGCCATTTGCAGGGGTCATAAATGAACGAACTCCTCCTAGAGATTTTGTCCGATCGCCTTCAAACTCGGTCTGTCCCACCAACATAAACTGAAGACGAAAAGTTATCAAAAGCTTGTGTTTTCGTCACACCGTGTGACCGTGCCGGGACCTCAAACTTCGTTACAAACAGGAAGAAGTATTATAACGCAGGAAGTAGTTTATTACTCCAACATACATGCTCCAATCTTCCCCAAACTTCACAGGATTGATGACAGTCCTGCTCTGAAGAGATCTACATGTCAATAATTTGTGATTAATATAGCGCCCCCTACTGGCAGTAGAAAATGTCATGTTTTACACTTTGAAGCACATCTCCTCCAAAGTTGAACACATCAACCTCATACTTGGTGAAATTATCCATAAGGCCTTGATGATGCTTTCTATGGAAAACTGTGAATTTTCGTCAAAGGGCGTGACCTTGGCGTGGCGGCCAACTTTGATGTTTCGCCATGATGACCAAAGTAGCTGTAACTTGACTCTACGTGGACATATCTTTCCAAAACTTCACACATATGATAACTGTCCAGCCCTGAAAACATCTATACAGAAATTTTGAATCAGCATCATAGCGCCACCTACTGGCGGCAGAAGGTTACTTTTTTCATTCTTTCATGTCCCTCTTCTACCAGGTTCCCCCGAACCACCTCAATTTTGCAAATACATACTCCCAAGACCTTGTTGATGGTCAAAGCAGAAGCCTTTGAGGTTTCGTCCAACGCTGTCACTGTGGCGCCACCTTATTCGCCATAAAACACGAGGTTGTTTTTGAGGGGCAAGGGACACTCGAAAACTCACGCAACTTGGCACACACATCAGACATCCCAAATTGTGTTGTCTGATGTGATTTTTGTGTTTTCATGTGCCAAGATGGCTCAACAGCGCCCCCTACTCATTTTCAACGTGTTTTGGGCTATAACTCCCAGACCATATGTCACACATTCAAAAACCTCATATCCACAGATTCCCTGAATAGTGCTGAATCACCTGGGCAGGGCCACTCCCATTTCTGCCTATCATGTTTTTCACAACATCGCAAAAACTGGACAACCTACTTTTTCGAACTCCTCCTTAGGGTTTTGTCCGTTCAGCGTGAAACTTGGCAAGTACAGTCTTCGGCTGGACCTGATCTAAAGTTATCAAAGGAATTTTGATTGGTCATAATATGCTCAAATTATTAATGAATAAATTTTTCTAGCTAGCTATAAAAAGGCGAACGGTGGCATATTTCGGTCAAAATAAATGCTAACAACACCAAATCTGAGATCCTTGCTTGATATGTGCCTGTGAGAGAATGAACCAAATTTAGCTAATTTTGGCCACTAGGGGGCGCTGCAAATATGGGAAATTTATATCTGGTAAATGGCTGCACCGATATTTATGAAATTTGGTGAGTATTATGCTGGGCCTGTCCTGACGCCATATCTTGAAGGTAGTCACGACTGGTAAAAGTGGGCGTGGCTTATTACAAGATAAAAAACAAACATTTATTTCAGCCCAAGTATTATGCTGAGGGCTGTGAAATTCACAGGGTATATAGAGAATAGCATACAGACCAACCATAGCAAAAATTGTGCGTCTTCTCCACTAGGTGGCGCTATAAGAGATACAAACGCATTTTGGCCTGTAACTTCCACATTTTAAATCACATCTTCATAAATTTTATATCCACGTGTTCCCTAAATAGTGTCGCATCTTCTGACATAGGCCACGCCCACTCCCACTGCAAATTTCTCTTTGTAATTTACTATACATCAAAAACCTACTTTTTCGAACTCCTCCTAGCGTTTAATCTCCATCTTCACAAAACTTTGCACATGCAATCTCCAGACTGGCCTGACCAAAAGTTATCAAAAGAATTTTGCTACTCCAAAAATTAGGCTAGCTAAAAATAAACAGTTTTTTTCTGCTAGCTAAAAAACACATACCTTTGCATATTTTTGTCAAAGTAAAAGATATCAATGTCAAACTCAATTCACTTCTTTCAGACGTCATCCAGACGATCCTAGCCCAATTTGGCAGAAATTAGCCAATAGGGGGCGCTATAATCAGAGAAAAATCAAGTGACATAAAATTCATCGATTCGCATGAAATTTGGCGAGCATGATGTGGAGTCACTCCTGAGGCCAGCTGTAAAGCTTGGTGATGTTTGGTCACCGTGGCAACGCCTTATTCGCCATAAAACACGAAGTTGTTTTTGACGGGTAAGGGATGCTTGTAATGTCATGAAACTTGACACACATATGACAGGATCCAATATGCATTTTCTGATGTGATTTTTCGGCTCTGATATGCCAACATGGCTCAACAGCGCCCCCTACAAATTTTCTACGAAACAGCCCCCGAAGCTGGTTTGACCTACATCTATGAAACTTGGTACGCACATGCATCACTGAAAGACGTATAAAAAAGCCTCTTGCAGCCATGTGCCAAACCCAACAGGAAGTCGGCCAATTTGAATTTGCTTGTAACTGGTTTGCAACTTCACCATACATGTTCCAATCTTCCGCAAACTTCACAGGATTGATGACAATCTTGCCCTGAATACATCTATACACCAATACTTGGTTATTAGTACAGCGCCACCTACTGGCAAAATTACATGTCTTCATATGATTTGAGGGATATGACGTCCTGCGTAAGGGATCTGCCGTGGACAGGAATGAAGGGCGGCATGAGCCGGCGTCCTGCCAGCACCCTCGAGTTGCGTGAAGGTGCGAGGGCCCGTTCAATGCTGCTTGCAGCTTTAATTATTATTATTTTTTTTTTTCGCTTGATCGCATTTTTGGGGGCTTTAACATATTCAAAAACTCACCAAATTTGACGTGCACATTCGTCTAGGGGACATTTATGTGTACGCAAAATTTAAACGATGCCCATTGCAAAATGGCGAAATGGCGCCCCCTAGAAAATTTCAATCGGCTCCCACCGGCAGCCCGTTTGACCAAATTCCACGAAACTCGGGGAGGTCGTGTATCATCCCAAGACGCACGAAAATGCGCACTTGGACTTTTTTCTAAAACCAACAGGAAGCCGGCTATTTTGATTTGAATATTCATTTTTTGTACCGATTTTGGCGATTTCCAAGAAATCTCTCAGAGCTATCTCCTCTTAGACGGTTCATTGGATCGGCTTCAAATTTGGCGTGCTGGAACTAGACCACTTGATGATCAAAAGATATCATACGATTTTCCCTACGTTAAACGGTTTGGCCGTCAGATGGCGGCTAAGTTTGACGTCTCGCCAAAAAAAACCCCAAAAAACAAAAGTGCTATTATTTGGGCGTGAAAGGTCCAATCGGCACAAAACTTGCTGGGTATGATCGTAGTCCCGCCCTGAACACGTCTACATCAAAAAATTCCCCTGTTCTCAAAGCGCCCCCTGCTGGCGACAGGAAAAGTGATTTTTTACACTTTGAGGTGCAGCTCTGAGCACGTTCAGCATATCCAACTCAAATTTGGTCAGAAAGGCCTCAACACGTTGTTAATGCTACATGATGAAGTTTGTGACGTATCGTCAAACGGCGTTGCGCCCAGAGGGCGGCGAAGTCGATGCTTCGCCAAAACGTAGGAAAGTGGCCTTAACTTCAGTGTCCTTGGGCATATCTGCCTGAAACTTCACATGTGTGTTAAGAGTCCAGCCCTGACAATGTCATGTGAATTTCGTTGATGGGCGTGGTCAAATGGCTTGGCCACGCCCTTTAAACATCAGCCCCTGCGGCACGTTTCACTGACATGCACGAAAATTGGTACACATATGTATCACATCCAGACGCACAAAAAAGCCTCTTGGACTCAATGGCCACACCCAACAGGAAGTCGGCCATTTTGAATTTAACCACCAAATTGGGCGATTCGCATTCCTTGTACTTTTTCTATCTCCTCCTACATGATTCATCGGATCGGCTTCAAATTTGGCGTGCATCAACTAGACCACTTGATGATCAAAAGTTATCATACGATTTTCCCTATGTTAAACGGTTTGGCTGTCAGGTGGCGGCGAAGTTTGATGTCTCGCCATAAAACACGAAATTAGTATAACTTTGGCATACATTGTCCATTCTTCACCAAACTTCACATGTTTGTTAACAGTCCAGACCTGAATGTATAGTATGAGTTTCATCAATAAGCATGGCCGTATGGCTTGGCCACGCCCCTTAAAGTGCAGCGTCCCCCATAACAACTTTCACCGACGTGCACGAAAATCAGTATGCCCATGTACCGTGTCCAGACGCACAAAAAAGCCTCTTGCACATATAGGCCACATCCGACAGGAAGTCGGCCATTTTGAAATTTACAGTCATTTTTGGCGTTTTCCACGTGTTGTATTTTAATGATCTCCTCCTCCAGAAATGAATCAATTAACTCCAAAACTGGTGTGTACCATCTACACAAGTGTGTGATCAAAACATATTAAGAGAATTGCTCAGCATGGAACGGTGTGGCTGTGACATGGCGTCGACACTTGATGTCTCACCATGAAACGCGATATTGCTATAACATGGGATCTAATGGTCGAATCTGCTCCAAACTTCACATGTATGATAATAGTCCTGGCATGAACACACCCACATGACGCTCAGGAGTCAGAGTCATAGCGCCACCCAGTGGAGACGGGAAGTCGCAACGCATTGGTTCCTACACTGTCCGAAGGAGGTGAACATTCAGCGCCTCGTCTGACGGTCGACCTCTGGCGAGACGGTGGCGGCCGCGCCAGGCCCCGAGTTGCGTGGGGTGCGAGGGCCCGTTCAACGCTGCTTGCAGCTTTAATTATTATTATTATTATTATTTTTTTTTTCCGCGACTTTAAACGCATTTTTGGGGGCTTTAACATATTCAAAAACTCACCAAATTTGGCATGCACATTCGTCTTGGCGAAAATTTATGTGTACGCAAAATTTAAAAGATGCCCGTTGCAAAATGGCGAAATGGCGCCCCCTAGAAAATTTCAATCGGCTCCCACCGGCAGCCCGTTTGACCAAATTCCACGAAATTCGGGGGGGGTCGTGTATCATCCCAAGACGCACGAAAATGCGCAGTTGGACTTTTTTCTAAAACCAACAGGAAGCCGGCTATTTTGATTTGAATATTCATTTTTTTACCGATTTTGGCGATTTCCAAGAATTCTCTCAGAGCTATCTCCTCCTACACGGTTCATTGGATCGGCTTCAAATTTGGCGTGCATCAACTAGACCACTTGATGATCAAAAGTTATCATACGATTTTCCCTACGTTAAACGGTTTGGCCGTCAGGTGGCGGCGAAGTTTGACGTCTCGCCAAAAAAACCCCCAAAAAACAAAAGTGCTATTACTTGGGCATGATAAGTCCGATCGGCACAAAACTTGCTGGGTATGATCGTGGTCCGGCCTTCATCACGCGAACATCAAAAAATTCCCCCGTTCTCAAAGCGCCCCCTGCTGGCGACAGGAAAAGCGATGTTTTAGACTTTGAGGTGCTACTCTCAGCACCTTCAGTATATCCAACTCAAAATTGGTCAGACATGCCTCAACACGTTGGTAATGCTACATGATGAAGATTTGTGACGTGTCGCCGAACGGCGTTCCGCCCACAGGGCGACGAAGTCAACGGTTCGCCAAAACGCAGTTAAGTGGCCTTAACTTCAGTGTCCTTGGTCATATCTGCCTGAAACTTCACGTGTGTTAACAGTCCAGCCCTGAAGATGTGATATGAATTTCGTTGATGGGCGTGGACAAATGGCTTGGCCACACCCTTTAAACATCAGCCCCTACGGCACGTTTCACCGACATGCATGAAAATTGGTACACATATGTATCACATCCAGACGCACAAAAAAGCCTCTTGGACCCATTGGCTACACCCAACAGGAAGTCAGCCATTTTGAATTTGACGCCAGATTGGGCGATTCGCACTCCTCGTACTTTTTCTATCTCCTCCTACATGATTCATCGGATCGGCTTCAAATGTGGCGTGCATCAACTAGACCACTTGATGATTAAAAGTTATCATACGATTTTCCCTATGTTAAACGGTTTGGCTGTCAGGTGGCGGCGAAGTTTGACGTCTCGCCAAAAAAACTAAAGTGCGATTACTTGGGCATGATAAGTCCGATCGGCAAAAAACTTGCTGGGTATGATCGTAGTCTGGCCTTCATCACGCCAACATCAAAAAATTCCCCCGTTCTCAAAGCGCCCCCTGCTGGCGACAGGAAAAGCGATGTTTTAGACTTTGAGGTGCTACTCTCAGCACGTTCAGTATATGCAACTCAAAATTGGTCAGAAAGGCCTCAACACGTTGGTAATGCTACATGATGAAGATTTGTGACGTATCGCCGAACGGCGTTCCGCCCACAGGGCGGCGAAGGCAACAGTTCGCCAAAATGCAGTTAAGTGGCCTTAACTTCAGTGTCCTTGGTCATATCTGCCTGAAACTTTACATGTGTGTTAACAGTCCAGCCCTGAACATGTGATATGAATTTCGTTGATGGGCGTGGCCAAATGGCTTGGCCACACCCTTTAAACATCAGCCCCTACGGCACGTTTCACCGACATGCATGAAAATTGGTACACATATGTATCACATCCAGACGCACAAAAAAGCCTCTTGGACCCATTGGCTACACCCAACAGGAAGTCAGCCATTTTGAATTTGACGCCAGATTGGGCGATTCGCACTCCTCGTACTTTTTCTATCTCCTCCTACATGATTCATCGGATCGGCTTCAAATGTGGCGTGCATCAACTAGACCACTTGATGATTAAAAGTTATCATACGATTTTCCCTATGTTAAACGGTTTGGCTGTCAGGTGGCGGCGAAGTTTGACGTCTCGCCAAAAAAACTAAAGTGCGATTACTTGGGCATGATAAGTCCGATCGGCACAAAACTTGCTGGGTATGATCGTAGTCTGGCCTTCATCACGCCAACATCAAAAAATTCCCCCTTTCTCAAAGCGCCCCCTGCTGGCGACAGGAAAAGCGATGTTTTAGACTTTGAGGTGCTACTCTCAGCACGTTCAGTATATGCAACTCAAAATTGGTCAGAAAGGCCTCAACACGTTGGTAATGCTACATGATGAAGATTTGTGACGTATCGCCGAACGGCGTTCCGCCCACAGGGCGGCGAAGTCAACAGTTCGCCAAAATGCAGTTAAGTGGCCTTAACTTCAGTGTCCTTGGTCATATCTGCCTGAAACTTTACATGTGTGTTAACAGTCCAGCCCTGAACATGTGATATGAATTTCGTTGATGGGCGTGGCCAAATGGCTTGGCCACACCCTTTAAACATCAGCCCCTGCGGCACGTTTCACTGACATGCATGAAAATTGGTACACATATGTATCACATCCAGACGCACAAAAAAGTCTCTTGGACCCATTGGCCAAACCCAACAGGAAGTCGGCCATTTTGAATTTAATGGTCATTTTTGGCGTTTTCCACGTGTTGTATTTTAATGAACTCCACCTACAGGATGCATCAGAACAACTTCAAAATCATTGTGTGCCATCTAGACAAAGGTGTAATCAAAACTTTTAAGCAGATTTTTGCATCGTGAAACGGTTTGGCCGTCAGGTGGCGGCGAAGTTTGATGTCTCGCCATAAAACACGAAATTAGTATAACTTTGGCATACATTGTCCATTCTTCACCAAACTTCACATGTTTGTTAACAGTCCAGACCTGAATGTATAGTATGAGGTTCATCAATAAGCGTGGCCGTATGGCTTGGCCACGCCCCTTAAAGTGCAGCGTCCCCCATAACAACTTTCACCGACGGACACGAAAATCAGTATGCACATGTATCGTGTCCAGACGCACAAAAAAGCCTCTTGCACATATAGGCCACACCCGACAGGAAGTCGGCCATTTTGAAATTTACAGTCATTTTTGGCGTTTTCCACGTGTTGTATTTTAATGATCTCCTCCTCCAGAAATGAATCAATTAACTCCAAAACTGGTGTGTACCATCTACACAAGTGTGTGATCAAAACATATTAAGAGAATTGCTCAGCATGGAACGGTGTGGCTGTGACATGGCGTCGACACTTGATGTCTCACCATGAAACACGATATTGCTATAACATGGGATGTAATGTTCGAATCTGCTCCAAACTTCACATGTATGATAATAGTCCTGGCATGAACACACCCACATGACGCTCAGGAGTCAGAGTCATAGCGCCACCCAGTGGAGACGGGAAGTCGCAACGCATTGGTTCCTACACTGTCCGAAGGAAGCGAACATTCAGCGCCTCGTCTGCCGGTCGACCTCTGGCGAGACGGTGGCGGCCGCGCCAGGCCCCGAGTTGCGTGGGGTGCGAGGGCCCGTTCAACGCTGCTTGCAGCTTTAATTAGGGGGCCAAGCCCGCGGGGCCTGGGGAACGCGAATGCAAAGCATACGCGTTTCCCAGGACCAGCGGTGCTGGGAACCCTATTGTTTTTGTTCGGATTTTTATTATTATTATTATTATATTATTATTATTATTATTATTATTATTATTATTCTCTATTTTTATTCTTCTCCCGGTAAAAGTAGTGCTGCAGGCTAAACCGTGCAAGGGAGGGTGGTGCAATTTGGAGGGTTGGTCCAGACCCCTGCACGTACCTCAGGCGCAAAAAATGACATATGTCAGCCAGCAGGGGGCGCTATAACCAAGGTCAATGCGTTTTGGGCTATAACTCCCACACCGGACGTCGCACATTCAAAAACCTCATATCCCCAGATTCCCTGAAAAGAACTGAATCACATGGCCTGGGCCTCGCCCATTTCCACCCTAATTTTTTTTGGCAAAATCGCAAAAACTGGAAAACCAACTTTTTCGAACTCCTCCTTGGGGTTTTGCCCGATCAGCGTGAAACTTGGCACGTAAAGTCTTCCTCTGGACCTGATCTAAAGTTATCAAAAGAATTTTGTTTGGTTGAAATATGCACAAGTTATTAACGAATAAAATTTTCTAGCTAGCTATAAAAAGGCGAACTGCTGCATATCTCTGTCAAAATAAATGCTAACAACACCAAATCTGAGATCCTTGTTTGACATGTGACTGTGAGGGCGTGAGCCAAATTTGGCTAATGTTGGCCACTAGGGGGCGCTGCAAAGCTGAGACATTTATATCTCTTCAATGGCTGCACCTATTTCTACGAAATTTGGTGGGTATGATGCTGTGTCACTCCTGAGGCCATATCTTGAAGTTAATCACGACAGGTGAAAGTGGGCGTGGCTTATTACGAGATAAACAGCAAACATTTATTTCAGCTCAAGTATTATGCTGAGGGCTGTGAAATTCACAGGGTATATATATAACAGCATACCGGCCACCCATAGCAAAAATTGTGTGTCTGCTCCACTAGGTGGCGCTCTAACGGACGCAAACGCATTTTGGCCTGTAACTTCCACATTTTAAATCACATCTTCATAAAGTTTATATCCACGTGTTCCCTAAATAGTTTCGCATCTTCTGACATAGGCCACGCCCACTCCCACAGCATATTTCTTTTTGTAAGTCACTACACATCAAAAACCTACTTTTTCGAACTCCTCTTAGCGTTTAAGCTCCATCTGCACGAAGCTCTGCACATACAATCTCCAGGCTTGCCTGATGAAAAGTTATCAAAAGAATTTTGCTGCTCCAAAAAATGCGGTAGTTACAAATAAACAATTTTTTTTGGCTAGGTAAAAAACACATACCTTTGAATATTTTTGTCAAAGTAAAAGCTATCAACGTCAAACTCAAGTCACTAGTTTCCGAGGTCAGCCAGAGGGTCTGTGCCAAATTTGGTGGAAATTGGCCAATAGGGGGCGCTACAAACACAGAAACATGAAGTGACATGAAAATTGATCAGATTCGCCTGAAATTTGGTGAGGTTGTTGTGGTGTCACTCCTGAGGCCAGAGTCAAATTTTTGTGATGTTGGGTCAAAGTGGGCGTTACTTGTCACAACACAAAAATTCAGCCTTTCGCACTTCCAGTGCTGATCCCATTACAATTATCATACTGCGAGTGAAACGTCGGCCTGCGTCCCGACGCTCGACCCGAACCCTTCTTTCGGTGTCAAGTTCCGTGGGCTCCGCGAGACCCGGGGGCCGAGTCGCGCGGGGAGGCTTGGCCCCCTATTATAACTGCTTGCAGTTCTAGTTATTATTATTATTCTCTATTTTTATTCTTCTCCCGGTAAAAGTAGTACTGCAGGCTAAACCGTGCAAGGGAGGGTGGTGCAATTTGGAGGGTTGGTCCAGACCCCTGCACGTACCTCAGGCGCAAAAAATGACATATGTCAGCCAGCAGGGGGCGCTATAACCAAGGTCAACGCGTTTTGGGCTATAACTCCCACACCGGATGTCACACATTCAAAAACCTCATATCCACAGATTCCCTGAAAAGCAGTGAATCACATGGCCTGGGCCACGCCCATTTCCGCCTATAATTTTTTTTTGGCAAAATCGCGAAAACTGGAAAACCAACTTTTTCGAACTCCTCCTTGGCGTTTTGCCCGATCAGCGTGAAACTTGGCACGTAAAGTCTTCCGCTGGACCCGATCTAAAGTTATCAAAAGAATTTTGTTCGGTTAAAATATGCGCAAGTTATCAACGAATAAAATTTTCTAGTTAGCTATAAAAAGGCGAACTGCTGCATATCTCTGTCAAAATAAATGCTAACACCTCCAAATCTGAGATCTTTGATAAACATGGAACTGTGAGGGTGTGAGCCAAATTTGGCTAATGTTGGCCACTAGGGGGCGCTGCAAAGCTGAGACATTTCTATCTCTTCAATGGCTGCACCGATTCTTACGAAATTTGGTGGGTATGATGCTGCATCACTCCTGAGGCCATATCTTGAAGTTCATCACGACAGGTGAAAGTGGGCGTGGCTTATTACAAGATAAACAGCAAACATTTATTTCAGCTCAAGCATTATGCTGAGGGCTGTGAAATTCACAGGGTATATATAGAACAGCATACCGACCACCCATAGCAAAAATTGTGTGTCTGTTCCACTAGGTGGCGCTATAACGGACGCAAACGCATTTTGGCCTGTAACTTCCACATTTTAAATCACATCTTCATAAAGTTTATATCCACGTGTTCCCTAAATAGTTTCGCATCTTCTGACTTAGGCCACGCCCACTTCCACTGCATATTTCTCGTTTTAAGTCACTACATATCAAAAACCTACTTTTTCAAACTCCTCTTAGCGTTTAAGGTCCATCTGCACGAAATTTGCACATACAATCTCCAGACTTGCCTGATCAAAAGTTATCAAAAGAATTTTGCTACTCCAAAAAATGTGGTAGTTATAAATAATCATTTTTTTTCTGCTAGCTAAAAAAGACATACTGTTGCATAATTTTGTCAAAGTGAAAGCTATTGATGTCAAACTCATATCACTTGTTTCAGACGTCAACCAGAGGGTCTCTGCCAAATTTGGCGGAAATTGGTCAATAGTGGGCGCTATAAACACAGAAACATGACGTGACATGAAAATTGATCAAATCCGCCCGAAATTTGGCAAGCATGTTGTGGTGTCACTCCTGAGGCCAGAGTTAAATCTTAGTGATGTTTGGTCAAAGCAGGCGTGACTTGTCACGACACACACATTCAGCCTTTCAAGCTTCCAGTGCTGATCCCATTACAATTACGATACTGCGGGTGAGACGTAGGCCTGCATCCAAACGCTCGCCCCAAACCCATCGTCCTTCGGGGCCGACTTCCATGGCCTCCGCAAGATCCGGGGGCCGAGTCGCGCAGGGAGGCTTGGCCCCCTATCATAACTGCTTGCAGTTCTAGTTAGGGGGCCAAGCCCGCGGGGCCTGGGGAACGCGAATGCAAAGCATACGCGTTTCCCAGGACCAGCGGTGCTGGGAACCCTATTGTTTTTGTTCGGATTTTTATTATTATTATTATTATTATTATTATTATTATTATTATTAGGGGGCCAAGCCCGCGGGGCCTGGGGAACGCGAATGCAAAGCATACGCGTTTCCCAGGACCAGCGGTGCTGGGAACCCTATTGTTTTTGTTCGGATTTTTATTATTATTATTATTATTATTATTATTATTATTATTATTATTATTATTATTATTCTTCTTCTCTATTTTTATTCTTCTCCCGGTAAAAGTAGTGCTGCAGGCTAAACCGTGCAAGGGAGGGTGGTGCAATTTGGAGGGTTGGTCCAGACCCCTGCACGTACCTCAGGCGCAAAAAATGACATATGTCAGCCAGCAGGGGGCGCTATAACCAAGGTCAATGCGTTTTGGGCTATAACTCCCACACCGGACGTCGCACATTCAAAAACCTCATATCCCCAGATTCCCTGAAAAGAACTGAATCACATGGCCTGGGCCTCGCCCATTTCCACCCTAATTTTTTTTGGCAAAATCGCGAAAACTGGAAAACCAACTTTTTCGAACTCCTCCTTGGGGTTTTGCCCGATCAGCGTGAAACTTGGCACGTAAAGTCTTCCTCTGGACCCGATCTAAAGTTATCAAAAGAATTTTGTTTGGTTGAAATATGCACAAGTTATTAACGAATAAAATTTTCTAGCTAGCTATAAAAAGGCGAACTGCTGCATATCTCTGTCAAAATAAATGCTAACAACACCAAATCTGAGATCCTTGATTGACATGTGACTGTGAGGGCGTGAGCCAAATTTGGCTAATGTTGGCCACTAGGGGGCGCTGCAAAGCTGAGACATTTATATCTCTTCAATGGCTGCACCTATTTTTACGAAATTTGGTGGGTATGATGCTGCGTCACTCCTGAGGCCATATCTTGAAGTTAATCACGACAGGTGAAAGTGGGCGTGGCTTATTACGAGATAAACAGCAAACATTTATTTCAGCTCAAGTATTATGCTGAGGGCTGTGAAATTCACAGGGTATATATATAACAGCATACCGGCCACCCATAGCAAAAATTGTGTGTCTGCTCCACTAGGTGGCGCTCTAACGGACGCAAACGCATTTTGGCCTGTAACTTCCACATTTTAAATCACATCTTCATAAAGTTTATATCCACGTGTTCCCTAAATAGTTTCGCATCTTCTGACATAGGCCACGCCCACTCCCACAGCATATTTCTTTTTGTAAGTCACTACACATCAAAAACCTACTTTTTCGAACTCCTCTTAGTGTTTAAGCTCCATCTGCACGAAGCTCTGCACATACAATCTCCAGGCTTGCCTGATGAAAAGTTATCAAAAGAATTTTGCTGCTCCAAAAAATGCGGTAGTTACAAATAAACAATTTTTTTTGGCTAGGTAAAAAACACATACCTTTGAATATTTTTGTCAAAGTAAAAGCTATCAACGTCAAACTCAAGTCACTAGTTTCCGAGGTCAGCCAGAGGGTCTGTGCCAAATTTGGTGGAAATTGGCCAATAGGGGGCGCTACAAACACAGAAACATGAAGTGACATGAAAATTGATCAGATTCGCCTGAAATTTGGTGAGGTTGTTGTGGTGTCACTCCTGAGGCCAGAGTCAAATTTTTGTGATGTTGGGTCAAAGTGGGCGTTACTTGTCACAACACAAAAATTCAGCCTTTCGCACTTCCAGTGCTGATCCCATTACAATTATCATACTGCGAGTGAAACGTCGGCCTGCGTCCCGACGCTCGACCCGAACCCTTCTTTCGGTGTCAAGTTCCGTGGGCTCCGCGAGACCCGGGGGCCGAGTCGCGCGGGGAGGCTTGGCCCCCTATTATAACTGCTTGCAGTTCTAGTTATTATTATTATTATTATTATTATTCTCTATTTTTATTCTTCTCCCGGTAAAAGTAGTGCTGCAGGCTAAACCGTGCAAGGGAGGGTGGTGCAATTTGGAGGGTTGGTCCAGAACCCTGCACGTACCTCAGGCGCAAAAAATGACATATGTCAGCCAGCAGGGGGCGCTATAACCAAGGTCAATGCGTTTTGGGCTATAACTCCCACACCGGACGTCGCACATTCAAAAACCTCATATCCCCAGATTCCCTGAAAAGAACTGAATCACATGGCCTGGGCCTCGCCCATTTCCACCCTAATTTTTTTTGGCAAAATCGCGAAAACTGGAAAACCAACTTTTTCGAACTCCTCCTTGGGGTTTTGCCCGATCAGCGTGAAACTTGGCACGTAAAGTCTTCCTCTGGACCTGATCTAAAGTTATCAAAAGAATTTTGTTTGGTTGAAATATGCACAAGTTATTAACGAATAAAATTTTCTAGCTAGCTATAAAAAGGCGAACTGCTGCATATCTCTGTCAAAATAAATGCCAACAACACCAAATCTGAGATCCTTGATTGACATGTGACTGTGAGGGCGTGAGCCAAATTTGGCTAATGTTGGCCACTAGGGGGCGCTGCAAAGCTGAGACATTTATATCTCTTCAATGGCTGCACCTATTTTTACGAAATTTGGTGGGTATGATGCTGCCTCACTCCTGAGGCCATATCTTGAAGTTAATCACGACAGGTGAAAGTGGGCGTGGCTTATTACGAGATAAACAGCAAACATTTATTTCAGCTCAAGTATTATGCTGAGGGCTGTGAAATTCACAGGGTATATATATAACAGCATACCGGCCACCCATAGCAAAAATTGTGTGTCTGCTCCACTAGGTGGCGCTCTAACGGACGCAAACGCATTTTGGCCTGTAACTTCCACATTTTAAATCACATCTTCATAAAGTTTATATCCACGTGTTCCCTAAATAGTTTCGCATCTTCTGACATAGGCCACGCCCACTCCCACAGCATATTTCTTTTTGTAAGTCACTACACATCAAAAACCTACTTTTTCGAACTCCTCTTAGCGTTTAAGCTCCATCTGCACGAAGCTCTGCACATACAATCTCCAGGCTTGCCTGATGAAAAGTTATCAAAAGAATTTTGCTGCTCCAAAAAATGCGGTAGTTACAAATAAACAATTTTTTTTGGCTAGGTAAAAAACACATACCTTTGAATATTTTTGTCAAAGTAAAAGCTATCAACGTCAAACTCAAGTCACTAGTTTCCGAGGTCAGCCAGAGGGTCTGTGCCAAATTTGGTGGAAATTGGCCAATAGGGGGCGCTACAAACACAGAAACATGAAGTGACATGAAAATTGATCAGATTCGCCTGAAATTTGGTGAGGTTGTTGTGGTGTCACTCCTGAGGCCAGAGTCAAATTTTTGTGATGTTGGGTCAAAGTGGGCGTTACTTGTCACAACACAAAAATTCAGCCTTTCGCACTTCCAGTGCTGATCCCATTACAATTATCATACTGCGAGTGAAACGTCGGCCTGCGTCCCGACGCTCGACCCGAACCCTTCTTTCGGTGTCAAGTTCCGTGGGCTCCGCGAGACCCGGGGGCCGAGTCGCGCGGGGAGGCTTGGCCCCCTATTATAACTGCTTGCAGTTCTAGTTATTATTATTATGCTCTATTTTTATTTTTCCGTTGGTAAAAGTGTTACTGCAGGATAAACCGTGCAAGGGAGGGTGGTGCAATTTGGAGGGTTGGTCCAGACCCCTGCACGTACCTCAGGCGCAAAAAATGACATATGTCAGCCAGCAGGGGGCGCTACAACCAAGGTCAACGCGTGTTGGGCTATAACTCCCACACCGTAAGTCGCACATTCAAAAGCCTCATATCCATAGATTCCCTGGATAGGGCTGAATCACCTGGGCTGGGCCACGCCCATTTCCGCCTATAATTTTGATTCGCAGAATCGCGAAAACTGGAAAACCTACTTTTTCGAACTCCTCCTTGGGGTTTTGCCCGATCAGCGTGAAACTTGGCACGTAAAGTCTTCCACTGGACCTGATCTAAAGTTAACAAAAGAATTTTGTTTGGTTAAAATATGCGCAAGTTATTCACGAATAAAATTTTCTAGCTAGCTATAAAAAGGCGAACTGCTGCATATCTCGGTCAAAATAAATGCTAACAACACCAAATCTGAGATCCTTGATTGACATGTGACTGTGAGGGTGTGAGCCAAATTTGGCTAATTTTGGCCACTAGGGGGCGCTGCAAAGCTGAGACATTTATATCTCTTCAATGGCTTCACCGATTTTTCCGAAATTTGGTGGGTATGATGCTGCGTCACTCCTGAGGCCATATCTTGAAGTTAATCACGACAGTTGAAAGTGGGCGTGGCTTATTACGAGATAAACAACAAACATTTATTTCAGCTCAAGTATTATGCTGAGGGCTGTGAAATTCACAGGGTATATATAGAACAGCATACCGACCACCCATAGCAAAAATTGTGTGTCTGCTCCACTAGGTGGCGCTATAACGGACGCAAACGCATTTTGGCCTGTAACTTCCACATTTTAAATCACATCTTAATAAAGTTCATGTCCACGTATTCCCTAAATAGAGTCGCATCTTCTGACATAGGCCAGGCCCACTCCCACAGCATATTTCTTTTTGTAAGTCACTACACATCAAAAACCTACTTTTTCGAACTCCTCTTAGCGTTTAAGCTCCATCTGCACGATACTCTGCACATACAATCTCCAGGCTTGCCTGATGAAAAGTTATCAAAAGAATTTTGCTGCTCCAAAAAATGCGGTAGTTACAAATAAACAATTTTTTTTGGCTAGCTAAAAAACACATACCTTTGCATATTTTTGTCAAAGTAAAAGCTATCAACGTCAAACTCAAGTCACTAGTTTCCGAGGTCAGCCAGAGGGTCTGTGCCAAATTTGGTGGAAATTGGCCAATAGGGGGCGCTAAAAACACAGAAACATGAAGTGACATGAAAATTGATCAGATTCGCCTGAAATTTGGTGAGGTTGTTGTGGTGTCACTCCTGAGGCCTGAGTCAAATTTTTGTGATGTTGGGTCAAAGTGGGCGTTACTTGTCACAACACAAACATTCAGCCTTTCGCACTTCCAGTGCTGATCCCATTACAATTATCATACTGCGAGTGAAACGTCGGCCTGTGTCCCGACGCTCGACCCGAACCCTTCTTTCGGTGTCAAGTTCCGTGGGCTCCGCGAGACCCGGGGGCCGAGTCGCGCGGGGAGGCTTGGCCCCCTATCATAACTGCTTGCAGTTCTAGTTATTATTATTATTATTCCCCGAAATGAATCGCCTTTTCGAGGGCCTTAACATACTCGAAAACTCATGAAACTTCGCAGACTCATCAGAAGTGGTGAAAATTTACTTATGGTAGGGGTTTCATCATAATGAAATGGAATTTTCATGCATTTTTGGCCATTTGCTGGGGTCGTGAATGAAAGAACTTGTCCTAGAGATTTTGTCTGATCGACTTCAAACTTGGTCTGTCCCACCTACACTAATTGAAGACGAAAAGTTATCCAAAATATTGACTTTTCGCCACACCGTGTGACCGTGCTGGGACCTCAAACTTCGCTACAAACAGGAAGTAGTATTATAACGCAGGAAGTAGTTTATTTATTTGGAGTTGGCTACCTGATGAATGCAAGTCTGACCTACTTGCAGCTCTGTATGTGTAACGGGTTAGTACTTGTACTAACCCTGGAATTTATGGAATGCTACTATACCGGCAATCCCAGAGAGAGGGGATATATGCAGAGAATGTGGGACAGATACTTTGAAACCCACAATCAAGATTAACTAAGAAACATCTGGTAGCACAGTGTTCCAACATCCATAAATAAATAAATAAAATACTTTAACAACAGGACGACAGGTCGGTGGGGGGATGTCATCATCACCCCCACAATCTGAGATTGGGTACCAAGCCCCAGTAGATACAAACAGCCTCAACGTAAGAGCAGCTGACCTGAGAAGGAGGATCAGGTGCCTCTGACGAATCCCAAAGCTGAGTTGCCAAGTACTTGCAGATGATTTGGTAGAAGATGTGAATGCTGGCCTAAATACCATTCCTACAAGGACCATGACTGAGACCAACAAATAGATTCACAATACAGCAACAGTAACCCTGGAGATGCTTGGATACAAGATGGATATGGTACGTAAGAACCAGTACCCTCCATGGAAAAGACGGTTGAAGGCCAAGATAAAGGCAACACGTTGTTGGGATTCACTGGACCACAAATGATTTTTCATTTCTTAAAATCTAAACTGTTATCTGTGGAGGAGCAGTTATCTGACACCCATCTCAAGAGGATGCCCACCTCACACCTCTTTGAGAGACAAGTTTCAAAACATTCTGCTGAACAACTCAGATCTCTTTCCTTCTGGGCCCTGGACCAGCCCAGATGTGCTCTCTATCTCCTGGGCTCTGACCAGCTCAGAGGCCCTTGCCCTGAACCACGTGAGGGAGGGCAATTGCTCTATAGACTTTTGCTCCTTTTCTCCTAAGACTGTCATGCCCTCACTCAAAGCAGGAGCGCACAGACTTTCGTGTGCAAACACAAGGTTTGCAACTAACCTCTGAGCAATAAGGAGAATCAAGTTGAGTTAGCACCCCAGCATCTAACTCTGCAAGGACCCCAAGCGACCGGCTTCCTTGGATTTGCACCTTTGGAACAAGGACACAACAAGACTGCTTCTAGAGCTAGAGCTCTTTCCAGCCTTCTTCACTGGCTAACAAGAACAACACGCCTCAAACCAACTCTTCCCTCCATCCATTCAAGGATCGGTAACGAAACAACTGGGCATAGCTTTATCACAGCTGTACAGGCTGAGCAAGACTGTTTAACTTGTTGATTGTAATTTAATAATGTTTACTGGGTTATTGTTGTGACTGTCTGCAATTAGGTGATTGATTAGTTGGTTTTACTAAAGCTAAGTCATATTTAGTTTGCTAATGCTGTTCACGGACAATGTCTTGCATGCAACTAAACATCCTCTGCGCTAATCCAGACCCTTTGCAACACAAATCGCACTCACATAGACTCATTTACAAATAGGCTTTCAACAGAGCTACACCCAAACAGGCAGCTCCAAGTTCCCGCTTCTTTTCCCTTGTCTTTGTCCTGACCACACGGTCAGACAGACACCTCCTCCTGTCTGAAGCCAGCTTTGATTTGGCCATCGTGTAGTTCTCTGTTGTCAGCCATTTTGTTTTGTAGGCCAAACGGCTCTTTGATTACACACACACACACACACACACACACACACACACACACACACACACACACACACACACACACACACCTACGTACGCTTGTATATCGTTAGTTAGAATTTGTGTGTTTGGTTTTGCTTTGCTCTTTATGAATAAATATATTTTCTGAAATCATACCTGCTGTTGGTTTGATGTACAAGGATGAATGAATAGTCAACCTCTGCCACGTCAAGAACTCTGAAGTCCTTCAGGCTTCATCATTAATTTTGGTTATGTTTATTAATTTAATTATTAATCAAAATCCCAAATTAATAGTTTAGTGAACTTTATGAGACTGATATCATTAATTGGCTATCATTTTTCCCTTTTCAGGAATGGTGCCCCACGAGGTGATTTGATGTACATTAAGTCATATTATTTTACATAATTAATAATTATTACTAATAATTATTAATTATTTCTGATAGCCAATTTGATACTTAGGTTGGAGATCTGTTACAAGGTCAGGCCCTTGGTGAGGCCTATTAGTGATGTTCCCAATATTTTTGATGCCCCCTTTTGGTGAGGCCAAGTGTAGATTCCCTACATTTATGGTGCCGCTGTGTGAGACCTACTAGATTCAAGTAGTATCCCAGCTTTTTATAATATTTGTAGAACCCCTACATATTTGGTGTCCCTTGGTGAGACCTAGTATTATAAACCCTAACATTATTGTTGAGAAGTTAGCCAATTAGCAGAGCTACACAGAGGAACATGGTGAATACCAAGTTGCCAAGGAAATACAACGGCTGAAGAGATACACCAAAAAAGTAGCTACAAGGAGAATAAACAGGATGTTCTCCACTGACCCCCCTGAGATGACCCAGCTGCTCAGGGATGGGACCAGAATGGTTAACACAGGGTAGGACAGTCCTGATTATGAAATACCCCCAGAAGGGAACCATCCCATCCAACTACAGACCGATAACCTGTCTCTGCACAACATGGAAGCTCGTGTCAGGCATCATAGCGGCTAAGATAACTAAGCATATTGTCCAATACATGAGCGAGGCACAGAAAGGAATTGACAGTAACACCAGAGGAGCCAGCTACAACACCAGCTACTGGTTGACAGAGCAATCGTCCAAGACTGCAAGGGCAGGAAGACCAACCTGTGCACCACCTAGATGGCTACAAGAAAGCCTACGACTCAATGCCACACACATGGATACTGGAATGTCTGCGACTATACAAGATCAACAGGACACTAATAGCCTTCATAAAGAACTCAAAGGTAATGTGGAGAACGACCCTAGACCCTGCTATTGTGCATAAGCCTGAATCCCTTCAATCAGATCATCGAGAAGACTGCCTATGGATACCAATTCCAAAGTGGGGCAACACTCAGCCACCTGCTCTACATGGATGACATCAAGCTGTATGCCAAGAATGAGTGAGAAATAGACTCACTGATCCACACCACCAGGATCTACAGCAAGGAGATAGGGATGATCAGAACTGAGGGAGTTGACCTACCAGAGGGCAACATAGGAGATATCCAGGAGAGCTACAAGTACCTTGGGATCCCACAGGCTAATGGAAATCACGAGGAGGCCGCAAGGAAGTCACCGACAACCAAATACCTCCAGAGAGTAAGGCAAGTCCTGAGAAGTCAGGTGAATGGTTAGAACAAGGTCCGAGACATCAACGTGTACACAGTGCCAGTCATCAGATACCCAGCTGGGATCATAAGCTGGCCAAAGGACGAGATAGAAGCCACCTATATCAAGACAAGAAAGCTCCTCACCATGCATGGAGGGTTCCACCCCAAGTCCAGCACCCTGAGGCTATACACTAAGCATAAAGAGGAAGACCGAGGAGTAGTGAGCATCAGAGCCACTTTCCAGGATGAAACATCCAAAATCCAGGAGTACGTCAAGAAGATGGCCCCAGTGGATGAGCTGCTAAGTGAATGCCTCAGACAACAGAAACCTGATGAGGGCAAAGAGGTGGAGGAGCAAACAACATGGAGGGACAAACCCCTACATGGTGCATACCACTGTCAGATAGAGGAAGTGGCCGACATCAAGAAGACCTACCACTGGCTGTAGAATGCTGGACTGACAGACAGCACGGAGGCACTAATCATCACAGCACAAGAACAGGCCCAAGGTGCAGGCTGTGCAAAGATGCCCCTGAGATGGTCTAGGGTGTAAGATGTAAGCAGGGTCAGCGTACACGAAGAGTCACAACCAAGTTGCTGGGATAGTGTACAGGAACATGTGTAACCAGTATGGACTCAAAGTACCCAAATCCAGATGGGACACACCACCAAAGGTGGTTGAGAACAACAGGGCTAAGATCCTGTAGGACTTCAGCTTCTAGACTGACAAACAGCTGCTGACTAACCAACCGGACATAGTGGTGGTTGACAAACACCAGAAGAGGGCAGAGGTGGTAGATGTGGCAATACCAGCCGACAGCAACATCAGAAAGAAGGAACACAAAAAGGTGGAGATGTATCAAGGTTTGAAAGAACAGCTGGAACAGATGTGGTAGGTTAAAGGTGACGTGGTCCCCATGGTAGTAGGAGCTCTCGGAGCAGTCAGTATAGTCAATCAATATTATTTATAAAGCCCAATATCGCAAATCACAATTTGCCTCAGAGGGCTTTACAGCATATGACAACCCTCTGTCCTTTGGACCCTAACAGCAGATAAGGAAAAACTCCCCCCCAAAAAATTCCAGGAAAAAACAGGGGAAAAAAAAGGTTGAAACCGCAGGAAGAGCAACTGAGGAGGGATCCCTCTTCCAGGACAGACAGACGGGCAATAGATGTCATACAGAACGGATCAACATAATAAATTAACATGATCCAGGCACAGCTGTGATACGAGTTAACCTGCGAGACAGTGGAGCGCAAAGGCTCCGGATAAGAAGCCGAGTTAGTAATATGCGGTAGAACCGAGTTAGCAAGATGCAGTAACAGGACCTGAATGATAGCAAAGGAGAGAGAGCGAGAGAGAGAGAGAGAGAGAGAGAGAGAGAGAGAGAGAGAGAGAGAGAGAAGGAGAGAAGGGGCATAGTGCATTATAGGAGGTCCCCGGCAGACTAGGTCTATGTCAGCCTAACTAGGGGCTGGTTCAAGAGAAGCCTGAGCTTCTGAGTGGGAGAGTGGCTCTGGCAGATTCCAGGAACAACATCTGAAGTGTGCAGTCCTAGGAACAGTTAAGATACTATGCAGAACCCTCAAACTTCCAGGCCTTTGGTAGAGGACCCACGCTTGAGGATGACACAGACACCAGGGTGATTTATACATATGTATATATATATATATATATATATATATATATATATATACAGTACAGGCCAAAAGTTTGGACACACCTTCTCATTCAATGCGTTTTCTTTATTTTCATGACTATTTACATTGTAGATTCTCACTGAAGGCATCAAAATCAAAACTATGAATGAACACATGTGGAGTTATGTACTTAACAAAAAAAGATGAAATAACTGAAAACATGTTTTATATTCTAGTTTCTTCAAAATAGCCACCCTTTGCTCTGATTACTGCTTTGCACACTCTTGGCATTCTCTCAATGAGCTTCAAGAGGTAGTCACCTGAAATGGTTTTCACTTCACAGGTGTGCCTTATCAGGGTTAATTAGTGGAATTTCTTTGCTTATCAATGGGGTTGGGACCATCAGTTGTGTTGTGCATAAGTCAGGTTAATACACAGCCGACAGCCCTATTGGACAACTGTTAAAATTCATATTATGGCAAGAACCAATCAGCTAACTAAAGAAAAACGAGTGGCCATCATTACTTTAAGAAATGAAGGTCAGTCAGTCCGGAAAATTGCAAAAACTTTAAATGTGTCCCCAAGTAGAGTCGCAAAAACCATCAAGTGTTACAACGAAACTGGCACACATGAGGACCGACCCAGGAAAGGAAGACCAAGAGTCACCTCTGCTTCTGAGGATAAGTTCAGCCGAGTCACCAGCCTCAGAAATTGCAAGTTAACAGCAGCTCAGATCAGAGACCAGATGAATGCCACACAGAGTTCTAGCAGCACACCCATCTCTAGAACAACTGTTAAGAGGAGACTGCGCGAATCAGGCCTTCATGGTCAAATAGCTGCTAGGAAACCACTGCTAAGGAGAGGCAACAAGCAGAAGAGATTTGTTTGGGCCAAGAAACACAAGGAATGGACATTAGACCAGTGGAAATCTGTGCTTTGGTCTGATGAGTCCAAATTTGAGATCTTTGGTTCCAACCGCCGCGTCTTTGTGAGATGCAGAAAAGCTGAACGGATGGATTCCACATGCCAGGTTCCCACTGTGAAGCATGGAGGAGGAGGTGTGATGGTGTGGGGGTGTTTTGCTGGTGACACTGTTGGGGATTTATTCAAAATTGAAGGCACACTGAACCAGCATGGCTACCACAGCATCCTGCAGCGACATGCCATCCCATCCGGTTTGCGTTTAGTTGGACGATCATTTATTTTTCAACAGGACAATGACCCCAAACACACCTCCAGGCTGTGTAAGGGCTATTTGACCAAGAAGGAGAGTGATGGAGTGCTGCAGCAGATGACCTGGCCTCCACAGTCACCGGACCTGAACCCAATCGAGATGGTTTGGGGTGAGCTGGACCGCAGAGTGAAGGCAAAGGGGCCAGCAAGTGCTAAACACCTCTGGGAACTCCTTCAAGACTGTTGGAAAACCATTTCAGGTGACTACCTCTTGAAGCTCATCGAGAGAATGCCAAGAGTGTGCAAAGCAGTAATCAGAGCAAAGGGTGGCTATTTTGAAGAAACTAGAATATTTTCAGTTATTATAACTGTTTTTGTTAAGTACATAACTCCACATGTGTTCATTCATAGTTTTGATGCCTTCAGTGAGAATCTACAATGTAAATAGTCATGAAAATAAAGAAAACGCATTGAAAGAGAAGGTGTGTCCAAACTTTTGGCCTGTAATATATATATATATATATGTATATATATATATATATCATATTACATGTACTTGGTGAATATAAAACAAGAAGGTTAGCCTCCACAGCCAGCTCTCATTAATAATGTGGCTTAGCATGCACTGAAACAAAACGAAACAAAACATGTAAGGCTTGCTGCAAATCTAATAGCCACAACACCTGGATTGGCTGCGACTAACAGCCAATCCAAAAACAGCTAACAAGCCAATAAAGTTACCTACACAGTAACCTGCACAGCTACTTGTTCCAAATACATCTCCAACCACCCAACATCATCACAGAACATTAATTAGTGTTTTCAGGAGAATGGCATGTTTATGGCAAATAAAACACAATTTTAACCATAAAAGTAAAGTTTTTTTACCTTTACCTTAAGTCAATTTACCATGAGTCCAGAGAAAAAAAACTGTAACAGAGCATGGGGGCGCCTCTGTGAAGTCTGCATGGGCTTGTCAGTGTGGCGTTCAAGTACACACACACACACACACACACACACACACACACAAAGAAATCTCTGTGGTAACTAATACATCACAACAAACAACAAAATAAGACAGTAAATAACAAAATTAAAGAAGCAGATACGTTTGAAACAACAAATCAAGATCAGTGCACCCTCCATAATGACAGAAAGACAGCTTGTAATGGGAAGTGGGATCACCAACTTATTAACTCTGTTACATTTGGTCTCCACCAACTCCTAAGAAAAATGTCTGGCTTTTCAGAGGCTCAATGTTCCATTATGTTTACCAGCTAGTTGGTCATTTTATTTTTCTGTTGTTTGGTGTTCATCAGGTAATGAAAAGCAGGTTATCAGAACTTTTTAGAGAGTGGTAAGATTGAACCACTTATTCAAGTTGTGAGTCTTAAAATATAACAAAACTACAAAAAGGCTCATAGAACCTCTAAAGACATTGTAGAGTTGGGCTATAAATCTCTGACACTGTCATTATAAGTGACCCCTTTCACATTACAGAGAGTAATTTCCCCCATCAAAAACAAGTTTACCTAATATCAGTCCAATAATGCTGTTTATAAAACCTGAGTATCATAATATGGAGGAAAATTACAATATCTAAAGCTTAAATGAGCTTCTTGAGTTTCTTTAAATGTATCCCACCTTTGCAGTCAATGTGATTTATGGGCATTATAAGATCAAATAGGTTGCAGACTCCCAAGCCAACACAACTGCTCTGTGCAATGAAAACAGTAAATGCGACTACCAGACCTTCTTGCAGAAATCTTGTAGAACAAATTCTCAATGAATGTGATTCTTTTTTCCGTCTGTCTTCCAGATGATATGGAATTGTATTGGAAAAAAAGCAATGTCAGTTGCTTTTATTGCCAAACAAGTTGGTTGTGTGCAAAGAAGAAATGAGTAGAGACATGCTTACTTAAAGGTATCATTACAGAAACTCATTAAAATGAATGAGGAACACTAGATGGGGTCAAATGTTTTATTTTTATTTTGTTATTTTTTTATCAGCAGCCAATTAAATTTCAAATTCTTTGAATGTGCTCAGAGAACAGGGGATTAAAATGAAAGATTACTGACATTTTGTGTCTTTGATAGAGACCTCACTGCTGGCTTTGCTGGCACTAGAAATGACACTTTAATTAACAAATATTAAGCCATTTGTTGTTTATTCTTTTTAAAGGATTTTTTTAAATAAAGGGGATTAAGAAATAAAAGAGCAGAATTTAACTGTGGATTGTTCTATTTCTTACAGCCCCAAATGACAAAGGGGGCTTGAAAAAACTGTTGTCAGTCACACTCCATGATGGCACTTGTGGTTATGGCATTCACCGTTAATATGCATATTAAATCCTGATGTTCTTTCTAGATTTCCTCTGAAGCTACAGAGTAAATATAGCTATATGCTATATACAGTAGTAAAACAAAGAAAACATACCTAATAGGGATGGTTGCGATGTAGGTTTTTGATCCATTTATTAACATTGCAAATTCTTTTGAATATACTCTAAATATAGAAAGATTTTTTCTTTCAAATCCAGGTTACTGGGACACAGGAAACTGTCTTGTCTTTCAGCTGTAGTCCCTTGGGGTTTGTATTCTCAGCATCAAAGCACTGTAAGTAGGAGCTACAGAAGAATAAGCACAGTTTTATTAAACACACTTGGTTTTTGGCTTTATTGTCAAGCTTTCTAGCCAGCAGGCAAATTGAGCAATGAAAACACAAAAGTTAGCACGTAGTCATATTGCTATATTCCACAAAGTATGGTAAAAGAGTGGTTAGAGTAAGTTTACCCTTTCACTTGAAAACACAGATAATAAAGGATTGGTTTGGATTTTTTTCAAGTCTATCTTAATAAAATATTCACATGCCATACATTGAGAGAATTATTGAGCATTCCTCCTATCAATACTGACTGCACAACACTCCCTACATAATACTTTAACACAGTTTTAATTTGTGCCTAAGTTATCTTTCAGATTTATAGTAGTTTTATCAAAAACCTCCCTCTATATGGCGACACAGACAGTGGTTCTGTGGTCCTCCTCTTCAGGGAGGGATTCTTCCCGCCTAGGGGTGCATTGTTAAGAATTTACCAACGGTACTCTGTTCTTCATATTTTTAAAAAGAATTTTAAGGAAAAATAAGAGCAAAATTAGCATTGCTTTATGTTCTTATATGTACCATTCATAAATTAACATTCTGAAGTACCAACAGCAACACCATTTCAGATTTAATTTGTGAAAACACCCGTATTTAGAGCTAAGCAGTCCGGTGGCTAATGGTCACCTATAATGATTAAGAAGTTTGTATAATTTTGTTTACTCCGTGTGAGCTCCAGGCTGCCAGCAAACATGACATACCCAAGGTGGAGGGGGCACACACTTTTGTATACATTTTTGTTTGAGTATGAAAGGCACAAGGATGTTTGTGGGCAGCGTTCAGGTCATATCAGAATCAGAATCAGAAATACTTTATTGATCCCCAAGGGGAAATTGTTTAAGTGGTGGGCTTGTGCTGCTTCTTCAGTTAACAGCTATCTATTTAGTGAGGGCCAGCCAACTCATTCTTTATTTTTTGTAATTTATTTGGTTAGGTGGGTAAAAGTCACAAAGCACTTCATACCTTATTGGTAGTGTAGCTTTACCAATGTAGTTGAAATGGCTGTGTGGAACTGCACTGTATTTAGTTTAACATTTAGTTTACATTGTTTCAGTTAGGCTATGTTTGCTATTTTAAGAAATGTCAAGTAACCTTACCCTGGTTAAGGTCTTTAAAAGTATGATTGTTGGCAGGGTTGAACTGGGAAGAATTTTGGCCCTGGCATTTTTCCTTTGGACTGGCCACATTGCTGCCCACTACACCCCTAATCAAATGGACTTTTACAATGTCAAGTGAGTCACAGCCAGCAGGACTTTTTTTTTTTTTTCCCCTACAGTTTTCTCTTTCAACTTTGCTGGTGGTTGCCTCGCAGCCCACAAAGTGAGCCGGCCCATCTGACATTTTAGATGCCCAATGGCCAGTCCAAGCCTTATTGTCAGTGATTACAGTTCTTGTTGTATTGCTTTATTGGTCCTTATTAATATGTAGATTATGCTAAGCTTACATTAGCTACTAAACAGGCATCTTATGCCAGGGTGCTGGAAAACATTCATGTTGAGAGCTCGGGGAACAAAAGCAGGGTTCAGGATTTATGCACACTAAAAATGATTAAGACACACTTTATGGCTAAAAGTCTGTGGATACCCCTACTAATTATTGCTTACTCTAATGTGTGGTGAAGGAGAAATAATGGTCTGGGGCTGTTTTTAAGGGTGAGGCCCTTTGATCCCAGTGAAATGTTATTTAAATGCTACAGGACACAAAAACAATTAAGACAATGTCTATTCCTAACTTCCACCCCTTTTCACTCTGTGCTCCAATAACAGTGGGAGAGAAACTTGAGCCGTGAGCAAAAGTAAAGTCAGTTTTCATTGATATAGCACCAAATCATTAAAAAAAAGTTATCTCAGGATAATTTTCATAGAGAAGGTCCAGGCCATACTCTTAAAAAACAGAACAGGTGGGTAATGTAAAACTTGTCATTTGTCATCATTAATAACAGGTTTTGGGTTATCTGTCAGATTTTGGCTGGCCGATGGGTAGAGAGTACCAGATGCTGCTGGTATGGGAGGTGCCTTTACACTGTTCACCTCCACACTCTTCGCACACTGCAATGACAAAAACCTGGTTGAAAATCGGCAAAGCATTCCCATGACCAAGCTTGGTACCTGGCTGAGCCTTGGTCAACTTTTCTCTTTCCTAATCTCTACAAACACTTATCTGCATATGTATGCAGAATCTGTATAGGCAGTGAAACAAGATTTTGGGCACACAGTCCAAAAATAATTTTATAATGTCAGGTGTGTGAGTGGAGGTAGTGCATCTGAGTCTGTAATCCAGCCTTGGGCTACAAAATGATATGGATCTGTGTTATTTATCATTGTTAGGTGGTCAAAATACTATTGCTTTGACCTTTGTAGCAAGCCCAGGTAACACAGTGCAATCATCACAAGATGGCACCCTCATTCGTTTGCCTAAATGCTGTTAACCTGTCTTAATTTACTAAACAAACTCTAACCAATGAGCAGTTTACAAGAGAGGAAGCCTTTGTCCAGATATCCACTAGCTACACCGGATCTCCCCAAATATTAGATGTTGTCCCCAGAGGCTATACCTTTATCAGACAGATTGCCCCTTTCCTGTTATGGCAGGATATGCTATATGCTAGTCTTGTCTATGTTGAAAAGAAAGCCAAATTTTAAGACGGTTTAAAGATGTGTGCAAGAGTGACTCTCAATACCATGACCTTGTGAAAGGTGTGGTGTTTAATCCATTCCCAAAACTGAAAACAGATTTGGTCAAATGTGAGGAGTGGCTTATCCAACTTTCATGTGTCCTGGTGGAGGCTGGCTGCCGCTCTGTTTTTGATCCTAAAGTTTGGCAACTGATTCTACACTTTTGATGCTCCTGGGGTGCACATCACTTCTCCTTTCATCGACATCGGGCAACTTACAGCAAACTAGATTTCCTCTGCCTCACTGAAACCTGGCACACACCCCTGGACTATTTTTCACTTAACCAGACAGCATCCACAAGATTTACATATATTGGTAAACTTCTTCTTGAGAGGTAGGGAAATGGTGTTGCTGCTGTTTACAGAAAGGACATTAAAACAAGCATCATCTCCATCCCTGCAATTCATTCCTTTGTTAGCGTTGCCTTCAAACTTTCGGGTTCTACTTACTTACTTATCTACCAACCCCCAAAGCAAAACCCCATCGTTCCCTGTAACTTCTCTAATTTTTCCGACCCAGTTATGTGCCATCTCACCTGCCGGTTTCCTTCTCGTGGTGAAGGGGTGTGCGTGTCCCTGTGAACCAGGGAGCTGTGTTGTCCAGGGCTAATAGCCTGTCTGGTGGCCAGACCTTGGGTCATGGGGCCTGGTCAGGCTCAGTCCAAGGAGATCACATGGAGGTGTCGCCTTGTGGGTCCACCACTTGCAGGGGCAGGATTCAGGGTTCGGTGCATTGTGTGCCGGGCAGCATGCAGGGGCAGGGCCGCAGTTATGCTGATCGCTGATGTTGCAGACTGGTTCTGGGAATGTGGAACATCACCTGTGTGGTGGGGAAAGAGCCAGAGCTGGTGCAGGAGGTGGAGCGGTATCAAGTAGATATAGTTGGGCTCACCTGGGCCCAACCTGGACTCTGGTTCTGGAGTCAAACTCTTGGCGAGGGGCTGGACTCTTGCGTTTTCCTGAGTTGTCCGGGGTGAGGCACGCCATGCGGGTGTGGGGATATTCATGAGTCTCTGGCTGAGCACTGCTGTGTTGGAGCTCTCCGTGGAGAGCGAGAAGGTCACCTCAATGTGACTGAGAGAAGGTACACAGTACGGGGTACCCAGCCTTCTTGGAGTCCCTGGGCAGTGTCCTGGAAGGAGTGCTGGCTGGGGACTCCATAGTTTTTCTAGGGGACTTCAACGCTCACATGGGCAGTAATGGAGAAACCAAGGGGGGGTGTGATTGGAAGAAGGACATGGAATCTAAGTGGTCTATGTTCAATGCCTCCATTGTGGAGGCAGCTGCTAGGAGCTGTGGTCAGAAGGTTGTTGGGGCCTGTAGACTGCAACCTAAGAGCCTGGTGGTGGACACCAGAGGTGAGGGAGGCCGTCAGGCTGAAGAAGGAGAAGGTCTGGCTGGCCCAGGGGTCACCTGAAACAGCAGACGCTTACTGGTTGGTCAGAGGCTGCAGCTGTGGTGGTCACTGAAGCAAAAACCCAGGTGTAGGGATATCATCGAGCTGTGTAAGGAGCACTTTGACGAACTCCTGAGCCTGGCTGTCACTTCCTCCATGGAAGAGACAGAGCCTTAGGACTTGGGGGAACTATCACCCATATCTCTGACCAAGGTTGCTTAGGTAGTCAAAAAAAGCACCCCAGGGGCAGGTGTGGATGAGATTTTCCCTGAGATGCTGAAGGCTCTGGACATTGTTGGGCTGTCTTGGCTGACACACCTTTTTAGTGTCATGTGGCAGACTGGGGTGGTGGTCCCCATTTTCAAAAAACGGGACCAGAGGGTGTGCTCCAATTATCGGGGTATCATACTGCTCAGCCTCTCAGGAAAAGCTTACTCCAGGGTGCTGGAGAGAAGGCTCCAACCGACTGTCAAACGTCAAGAGGGATGATGCAGATTTCATCCTGACTGTGGAACAGTGGACCAACTCTTTACCCTTGTGAGACTGCTGGAGGGGTCATGGGAGTTTGCCCATCCAGTCTACATATGTTTTGTGGACTTGGAGAAGGCTTACAACCGTGCCTTGTGGGGGTACCAAGGTCGCTGCAACAAGCCATCCAGGCCCTGTATTATCAAAGTGAGAGCTGCATCAGCATACTTGAAATAAAGTCAACACATTTTCGTTGAGTGTTGGCCTTCACCAGGGTTGCCCCTTGTCAGCAATCCTGTTTGTGATATTCATGGGCTGGATTTTGAGGTGCAACTGAGAGGAGGAGGGGGTCCAGTTTGGGGACCTCAGAACTGCATCTCTGCTTTTTGCAGATGATATGGTTCTGTTGGCTTCATCACACCTTGACTTTGCAGCTGAATGGGAAGCGGGTGAGATGAGAGCCAGCACCTCCAAATCTGAGGCCATGGTTCTCTGCCGGAAACTGGTTGATTACCCTCTCCTGGTTGGGAGAGAGTTACTGCCTCAAGCAAGGGAGATTAAGTATCTCTCGGTCTTGCTCATGAGTAAGGGTAGAATGGAGCGTGAGATGGATCAGCAGTTTGGTGTGGCTTTTGCAGCTATGTGGGTACTGTGCTGGACTGTCATGGTGAAGAGGGAGCTGAGCCGAAAGGTAAAGCTTTCAATTTACTTGTCCATCTATGTCCCAACCTTCACCTGTGGTCATGAGCTCTGGGTAGTGACTGAAAGAATGACATTGCAGATACAAGCAGCTGAAATGAGTTTCCTCCGTGATGTGGTTGGGCTTAGCCTTAGAGATAGGATGAGGAGCTCGGACATTTGGAGGGAGCTCGGAGTAGAGCTGGTGCTCCTTCGAGTCAGAAGGGTTTAGTCCAGGTGGTTCAGGCATCTGATCAGGATACCTCCTGGGTGCCTCCCATGAGAGGTGTTCCAGGCATGTCACACTGGTAGGAGGCCAAAACACGCTGGAGGGACTACATATCTCATGTAACCCGGGACACCCTGGGGTCCTCCTAGGAGGAGGTAGAAAGCATTTGTGGGGAGAAAGACATCTGGGGTGCTTTGCTTGGCCTGCTGCCCCCACAACCTGGCCTCAGATAAGCGGATGAAAATGGATGGATGGGCTAATGACACTGACTGTAAATCTGCCACAGAATTCCTGGAATTGCTACAGTGTTTCAACTTCACACAACAAATCAACTTTCCCACTCAGTCACAGTCACATTCTGGATTTGGTCTGCTCCACTGGTCTTGCAACATCATCTTTCCAGCCTCAACCTCAATATCTCTGACCACCTGTCGATAACTATGGACACTGACATCCCTTTCCCACAAGACAGATGCAAAATATCCTTCAGAAATCTCAAATCTGTCTCTCCCTCAGCTCTTTCAGCCTCTCTTTTCAGTAAAATGTCCGCCCCTCATGTCCCACTATCTGATAATTCCTCTGACCTTGTAAACTACTATAATGACACACTTTCCTCGTGCCTTGACCAGCTGACTGTCATTAAAACAGCCTCATTCACATACACACAGCTCCCGGGTGTATTCTTGAACTTCACCAGACGAAATTTTGCAAGTGTCAACTTGAAAGATTATCCAAGAAAAACTGGTGTAACAGTAGATCTCCAAGCCTACACAGACTACCTTCAACAATATAAAGTTGCTTTCATCACAGCCTGGTCCACCTCCGACTCACACCCCATACACTGGCTCCACCAATCCCAAGGCTCTCTTTTTCAACATAAGCAAACTCCTCCAAATCCTCCACAGTTACTAAGTGCAACTCTTCCTGGTATTTTTCTAGACAAAAGTCGATACCATCAACAGCAACCTGCCCACTGACCTCACTGCAGCTTTCAATACCATCAACTACACCATTTTTCTTCCCCTGCCCTGAATCCTCCCACATCATTACGTGCAATTGTAATCAACTCCACTCTGACCAACTGTCTCAATGAAATTCAATCATGGATGCAAACCAACTTCCTAGAACTAAACTGTGATGAATCAGACATGGAGGACGGAGAAGAGTTGATGACAGTGTGAGATTTGCGAGAGTCGGGACGTCTGAGCTGAGAATCAACATGGCAGCATCCTACTGCTGAAAAGCACAGCAATAGCTAAAACAAACAAGGGAATAAAGGAATGAATTCTAATTCTTAACAATAAAACTACATTTTGGATCAGTCTACACCCATAGCACATCTGCCACTATCAACCCATAATGAAATACAGTACAGGCCGAAGGTTTGGACACACCTTCTCATTCAATGTGTTTTCTTCATTTTCATGACTATTTACATTGTAGATTCTCACTGAAGGCATCAAAACTATGAATGAACACATGTACTTAACAAAAAAAGGTGAAATAACTGAAAACATGTTTTATATTCTAGTTTCTTCAAAATAGCCACCCTTTGCTCTGATTACTGCATTGCACACTCTTGGCATTCTCTCGATGAGCTTCAAGAGGTAGTCACCTGAAATGGTTTTCCAACAGTCTTGAAGGAGTTCCCAGAGGTGTTTAGCACTTGTTGGCCCCTTTGCCTTCACTCTGCGGTCCAGCTCACCCCAAACCATCTCGATTGAGTTCAGGTCCGGTGACTGTGGAGGCCAGGTCATCTGCTGCAGCACTCCATCACTCTCCTTCTTGGTCAAATAGCCCTTACACAGCCTGGAGGTGTGTTTGGGGTCATTGTTCTGTTGAAAAATAAATGATCGTCCAACTAAATGCAAACCGGATGGGATGGCATGTCGCTGCAGGATGCTGTGGTAGCCATGCTGGTTCAGTGTGCCTTCAATTTTGAATAAATCCCCAACAGTGTCACCAGCAAAACACCCCCACACCATCACACCTCCTCCTCCATGCTTAACAGTGGGAACCTGGCATGTGGAATCCATCCGTTCACCTTTTCTGCGTCTCACAAAGACGCGGCGGTTGGAACCAAAGATCTCAAATTTGGACTCATCAGACCAAAGCACAGATTTCCACTGGTCTAATGTCCATTCCTTGTGTTTCTTGGCCCAAACAAATCTCTTCTGCTTGTTGCCTCTCCTTAGCAGTGGTTTCCTAGCAGCTATTTGACCATGAAGGCCTGATTCGCGCAGTCTCCTCTTAACAGTTGTTCTAGAGATGGGTGTGCTGCTAGAACTCTGTGTGGCATTCATCTGGTCTCTGATCTGAGCTGCTGTTAACTTGCGATTTCTGAGGCTGGTGACTCGGCTGAACTTATCCTCAGAAGCAGAGGTGACTCTTGGTCTTCCTTTCCTGGGTCGGTCCTCATGTGTGCCAGTTTCGTTGTAACACTTGATGGTTTTTGCGACTCTACTTGGGGACACATTTAAAGTTTTTGCAATTTTCCGGACTGACTGACCTTCATTTCTTAAAGTAATGATGGCCACTCGTTTTTCTTTAGTTAGCTGATTGGTTCTTGCCATAATATGAATTTTAACAGCTGTCCAATAGGGCTGTCGGCTGTGACTTATGACTTATGCACAACACAACTGATGGTCCCAACCCCATTGATAAAGCAAGAAATTCCACTAATTAACCCTGATAAGGCACACCTGTGAAGTGAAAACTATTTCAGGTGACTAACTCTTGAAGCTCATTGAGAGAATGCCAAGAGTGTGCAAAGCAGTAATCAGAGCAAAGGGTGGCTATTTTGAAGAAACTAGAATATAAAACATGTTTTCAGTTATTTCACCTTTTTTTGTTAAGTACATAACTCCACATGTGTTCATTCATAGTTTTGATGTCTTCAGTGAGAATCTACAATGTAAATAGTCATGAAAATGAAGAAAACACATTGAATGAGAAGGTGTGTCCAAACCTTCGGCCTGTACTGTATTTCATTATGGGTTGATAGTGGCAGATGTGCTATGGGTGTAGACTGATCCAAAATGTAGTTTTATTGTTAAGAATTAGAATTCATTCCTTTATTCCCTTGTTTGTTTTAGCTATTGCTGTGCTTTTCAGCAGTAGGATGCTGCCATGTTGATTCTCAGCTCAGACGTCCCGACTCTCGCAAATCTCACACTGTCATCAACTCTTCTCCGTCCTCCATGTCTGATTCATCACAGTTTAGTTCTAGGAAGTTGGTTTGCATCCATGATTGAATTTCATTGAGACAGTTGGTCAGAGTGGAGTTGATTACAATTGCACGTAATGATGTGGGAGGATTCAGGGCAGGGGAAGAAAAATGGTGTAGTTGATGGTATTGAAAGCTGCAGTGACGCAAAACGCATTGAATAAGAAGGTGTGTCCAAACTTTTGGCCTGTACTGTAACTTTACAGTGGAGGAACAGTTCAAGAAACTTTTACCGACCGTTATTACCACCTGCAAAACAGTATGGACTTGCCCTCAGGAAACCCACTCAAATGGAGAAAAGCAGACTCTCCAGTGGACACTGTCAAACTTTAAACCACAGAAATTGGGGTTAGTGTGTTGGCCAGCATAAACAAAATAAAGGACCTTCTAGTATCACTTCTTAATGATACAGCCTGGAATTTGCTCACAACAACACAACACACTCAACACGACACAATGAACAAATGCACACTGCCGCTCAAAAAAAAAACTGATGAAAAAAACTATTACAGACATACAAACCCATTCCGCGCACGATAACCATATCCTCTCAGGCATCCCTAAAAAAATCACCAGACAACCCAGTATCATTAAAAGAAACACACTTGAAATAACCATCCAACACGATAAAAAATATCACATTCCACAGAGTTAATGGCCTTAGCAAACCATCAGACAAAGGACCTCAACCCATCATCGCCAAATTCAACACTTTTAGCAAAAAGAACAGGTCAAAACCAAAGGAAGGGAACTTAAAGGCACAACATTTAGACTGAACAATCAATTCCCAAGAGAAATAAATGAACAACAGAAAATACTGTACCCAATCTTCAAGGGAGATTATCAAATTTTTTTAAAATTTATTTATAAGATGATTAATGATTTGGATCCTTTGAAACTGAATTAGGCACCGCCGTTTCTCATATTAACATCATTACCACACACCACAGACTTTCTTTGATACAGAACAAGACACTCACACTCACCCAACATATCCTAGAAGACACAAACCATTCAAACATGATCAGTGATCACATGCCTGTCTCCCTATCACTAAACATTAAGCCTACCACAAGTTGGCACTTAAATAAATCAATTTTAAAGGATCCTGATTGTAACATCAGAGTGGGCATTTTTCCTGGAGATGAACAACTCTCCAGATATTTCACCACCACTGTGTTAAGTTGTATCATATTCAATACATGAGAAAAGACAACAACAAGAACTGGAAAACACCTTAGAGGAAAGTATTAAAGATCTAACAAGCCCATATCCCAAAAACCCCAGTGAAGAAATACAAAATGAATTGAGCAAACCAAAATCCCAACTTGAAAGTGTCATACACAAAAAACACAATTCTTCATCCAACAACTCACATTAAAAAAAAAAAAAAATCAAAACAGTATCAAGTCAAGTAAATGTCTGGCAAACCTGCTACAACACAAAAAAGAGAGAGCTATTATCCCATTTGTACTTAATTCTACAGGCACTTTTACACAGAATCCACAGGATATGAACAATGTCTTCAAAAAATTTATAGCAAACTACTCCTCATATCACAAACCCAAGCAATCAAAAATAGACAAGTTTCTCAACTTACCAATGTTGGGATCTATGCCTCACCAAGGGGGACCATTTGTAGAAAATGACAACAATACTATGTGTCACACGGTGGCACCATTTGTTGTGAATGACAACAATACTGTGCTTCACATTGTTGGGAATCTGATGATTCACTGTATCCTAGGCTTTACTAAAGTCAATAAAAATGGCTCCAGTGACATGACCTTTGTTGAGTGAGTTTCGTATTTATTATTTTCATATTCACCAGTGATAACTTTGAGGGTCTGCCATAATGTTTTGGGTTTTGAAGCAGTATGGATGATTTGTGTTTTGAAGTAAGCAGCCTTGGCTTTGCGCAGTTCAGTACTGCATTTGTTTCTGATCTCTATGAATTGTGTTTTACTTTCTTAAGTTTTTGAGGATTGATATAAATTGAGGGAGAGAGTCTTCAGTTTTAATAGTTGCAGAATTTCATAATTTAAGCATGGTAATTTGGACTGTTGGGATTGTATACTGTAAGCAGTGGTATGTTTTTTGTGAGTGGATTCCACTTTGTAATAAAACTGATGCAGGATTTGTTCTGGGTTTTTGGATGATTATTCATTACTCCAATCAATGTCTCTAATTTCAGCATTAAATTGTGACAGTTTATAATTTGGTATTTTTGAGATGAAGTGGCGAATGTTGCTTCCCAGGGCTTTAACAGTTATACTCACAGTATAAATAAGAGAGTGTTCTGTTGATATTGGTGTGTGTATTACTCCTACCATTGTGTATTTAGAGGGTTGATTAGTGAATATAAGGTCAAGGACTGAACTGCGAGTGTCAAACATCATAAAACAACATAAAAGATACATTCTGTTCATTGTTTGTAATTCAGAGTACATTGTCTGAAAAGGTGTAGGCAGAAGCCAAAGCTTATTGTGCCCACCCTTTAAACATTTAAACTAGTTGACAAAAACAAAAAAGAACTCATGAACATGTCATCATATAACAGCACAGGTCATGGCAGACTAGGTCAAAAACAAAATCCGACAAAAGTTACTAATTATTATTATTTTTTTAATTATATGATATTCCAAATATTATAAGACCAGTACACATAATAAATTATTATTCCTCCCTTTTAAGTCTATCAATACTTTTGTATTTATGAATGGTCTTAAATTTACTCAATGTGTTGCACAGTTTCATCTCCACATCAAAGCTGTTCCACAGATTTACTCCTTTTGCTGATATGCATCTCTGTTTTATATTCGTTCTGGTCTTTGGTTTTTCAAACATGGATTCACCTCTCAATTCATACCTACTGGTTCTGTCTTGGAAGAGTCTCTGTATAGTCAGGTAGCTGGTTAATTTTTTACTTTGAACATAATTTGCGCTGTTTTGAAGTCTACTAGATCTCTGAATTTTTTTTCATATACTCTTTCTATCACTGTGCTGTTAATGTTGATTTGTGGCTGATGTGTAATATTGCGGTAGCCAAATATTATGTATTTGGTTTTCTTTAGGTCTAATGATAGTTTGTTGATATCAAACCAATGTTTTAATGTCATAAATTCCTTTTGACCGTATCCAGAAGCTCCTCCAAATCTTTTCCAGAACACAGCAAGGTTGTGTCATCAGCAAATAGAACACATTTCAAGAGTTTTGACACATTGCAGATGTCATTTAAATATAATATAAATAGTTTGGGGCCCAGGATTGACCCCTGTGGCACTCCGCATGTGACTCGCTGCATGTCGGATTTAATATCATTTAACTGTACAAACTGTTTTCTATTATTTAGATAGTCCTTTAGCCATGTATAGGCAACCCCTCTTATTCCATATCGTTAGAGTTTTTTCATTAGTAATGTGTGGTCAATTGTGTGGAAGGCCTTTTGTAAGTCTATAAAAACTCCAACTGTCTATTCCTTATTTTCTATTGCTGTGGATATTGGTTCAACCAGATCTATCACTGCCATTGCAGTTGATCGGTTTGAGTAAAATCGAAATTGATGTTCAGTGAGTATATTTTGTTTTTCAATAAAAATCGTCTAGACGTTTGACAAATAATTTTTCTAATATTTTGGAAAACTGAGGAAGAAGTGAGATTGGTCTGTAGTTCGAGAATGTATGCTTATCCCCATTCTTGTAAACTGGTATAACCTTTGCTATTTTCATTGAGTTGGGGAATGTACCAGTTTGTAGTGATTGGTTGCAGATATGTACCAGTGGTCTTGATATGTATTCTATTGTACTTTAAACCAGTGCCATATCTACAGTCATGAAAAAAATATTAGACCACCCTTGTTTTCTTCAATTTCTTGTTCATTTTAATGCCTGGTACAACTAAAGGTACATTTGTTTGGACAAATATAATGATAACAACAAAAATAGCTCTTATGAGTTTGATTTAAGAGCTGATATCTAGCCATTTTCCATGGTTTTCTTGATAATAACCAAAATCACTCAAGTTCTCACATCAATAGCTATGGCATTGTACTGCCAAAAACAGTGCTTTTAGGCATTTCATGTTTTCTTTTCTGTCTGTTAGTCACGTGATACACACAGGAGTTAGTACTTGATTGCATAACCATTGTTTTTGATGACTGCAGCCATGCGTCTTGGCATGCTCTCCAACCAGTTTCTGACATTGTTCTGTGGTCACAGCAGCCCATTCCTGTTGCAAAAATTCAAACAAATTTGCTTTGTTTTGGGGCTTGTGGTTCTCCATTTTGAGTTTGATGATGTTCCACAGGTTTTCAATTGGATTTAGATCTGGTGATTGAGCAGGCCAAGGCATGGTTCGAATGTTCTGGTTCTCCATCCAGGCTTTAACTGACCTTGCCATGTGGCAAGGGGCATTGTCTTGTTGGAAAATCCAGTCATTCGAAGCAGGAAAGAGTTTATCAGCTGATGGAAGAAGACTGTTTTCAAGAGTAGCCCTGTACGTGACCTGGCTCATTCGCCTTTCACACAATTGCATTTGCCCTGTTCCACCCATACTGAAACAACCCCAGATCATCACCGGCCCAATCATCAACAGTCCAATCCTTGTGATCCCTAGCAAAGCTTAAGCGGGCCTTCCTCTGCCTTTCGGTAATGAAGGGCTTCTTCCGTGCCCTGTGTGACTTCAGACCAGCTTCAAGAAGTCGGCTTCGAACTGTCCTTGCTGAACAAGTCACATTTCTTGACAGTGCCCACTCATTTTTAAGATCCCTGGAGGTCTGACGACGATTCTTGACACAGGAAGGGATGAGTGCACGGTCCTCTCGTGGGGTAGAAAGATGTTTCCTGCCTTGACCAGCTAGCAATTTGGTAGTACCGTGTTTGGCTTGCTTTGTCTTGGTGTAATGAACGGCTGTCTTGGAGATCTTCAGTTTGTTGGCTACCTGTCTCTCACTCATGCCAATTTCCAGCAGTGCCAAGATGGCTGCCTTTGTGGCTTCACATATTTCTTTTGTTTTAGGCATTATGTGAGAGCTGACAACTTCTGAGTTGTGCTACAGCTTGAATGTAAGCAGCAAACCACTCTACTGTAGGCCTTTGCATGTAAATTGAAGGCATGAAATGGCCTCTTATATACCCTGGGAATACAATTACGCTTAAGCATGTCAAATAGGACATTAAGTATTATGGAATCAGCTGCATTTTTTGTCGTATTCATTGTATTCTTCAGGTAATGCCTTTAGTGGTACCAGGCATTAAAATGAACAATAAATTGAAGAAAACAAGGGTGGTCTAATAATTTTTTCCATGACTGTATGTCATTGCAATCTGTTGATTTTTTACCTGTGAACTTATTAACCACTTCTATTATTTCTTTTTTCTTCAATCTTCTTTAGAAAAATGGTATTTGCATGAAAGTCAATGTCTACATCTGGCTTGTTACTTAATGAAGGTGTTTGAATCTGTTTCGCTAGATTATATCCAGCGTTTACAAAATAATCATTAACTTCAATTGCAGTCTCTTTTGTTTTGGTTGGGATTGGTTGATTGTTTTTAATGAAATTAATTGGAAAGCCAGTTTTACCAATGTCCTTTTTAATTATGCTATTGAGCATAATGTGCTCTGTGTATTGTTTTTATTTTCTTCCAGTTTTTTGTTATAGTATTCCATCTTTTTGGTCCTCATTATGCTTGTCAGTTTATTTTTGTATTTTTTGTGTGAGTGTTACAGTTATTTTTTGTTGAGTGCTACTGATTCTGGTAGGTTCCTTGAATAATTATATAATAATTATATATAACAAGATGGTGGCCCGTGTAGACGCAGCGACCCGGTGCTCTTCTTCAGTTAGCAGCTACACATTGAGAAGGACTTACACCCAAACTGAACTTTTAAGCCTGAAACAACACTGGACCGGCTGGACCCCCCAGAAGGGTTCGACTTGTGCCCGGAGAGGATATGCCGGCAAGAACAGACAGAAAGGAGGCGACGGCGGCGCTGCAAAAGACGCCAGAAACGAGGCAAACGAGCCGACATCAGAGCTGGGCTAACCACGACTCCGAATAAACCCGCGGTTCCAAGCGTCTTTCTCGCCAACGTCTGCTCCCTGGTTAACAAGATGGACGAGATGAAACTACAGGACGTTAACAACCGGATAGACAGCTGTATCATGGTGATAACAGAGACCTGGCTGCATGAAAACATCCCAGACCTAGCCGTGGAGCTAGCAGGACGTACAATCTTCCGGGCAGATCGCACATCGGACTCCAGTAAGAGGAGAGGAGTAGGTGTGTGCATATATATTAACAACAGTTGGTGCACGGACATTGCCGTTATTGAGAAACACTGCTGTCCAGACCTGGAGTTTCTAATGTTGAAGTGCAGACCTTTTTATTTGCCCAGGGAAATAACACAAGTGTTTGTAACTGCCGTGTATATCCACCCGCGAGCTAATGCTAACGTAGCTATGAGCAGGCTGCATGACAGCATCACCAGGCAATAAAACAAACATCCAGAGGGCTTCCTCATCGTGGCTGGAGACTTTAATCACACCAAATTAAAGACTGTGCTCCCCAGATTTTACAAGAATGTTGACATTCAAACAAGGAAGGGCAGAACACTAGACCAGGTCTACACCAACATCTCTGGAGCCTACAGAGCCCGCCACTTCCCCCACCTGGGATACTCAGACATCTTTCCCTGTTCCTGACACCAGCTTACAAGCCCCTCATCTGCAGGTCTAAGCCACAGTACAAGTCAGTGCAGTGCTGGACTGAGGAGGCCACACTATCCTTGCAGGTCTGTTTTGAGGACAGCATATGGGAGCTCTTTTAAGACCCAGACATTGAACTCCGCACCTCCTCTGTACTATCATACATCAGTTTCTGCATGGATAATGTAACATCAAGGAAACAGGTGAAAACATTTCCCAACCAAAAACCCTGGTTTAATGCCAATATCAGAGCACTACTCCAGGCCAGGGATTCAGCACTGAGGTCAAGGGACAGGGAAGCCTACAGGAAGGCTAGAGCAGACCTGAACAGAGGCATCAAGGCTGCTAAAACAAAGTACAGAGAGCAGATAGAGGCCAACTTCAGGGAGAACAACCCCCGCTCCATGTAGAAAGGCATACAGAATATAACTGACTACAAACAATGCCACAACACCCCCGCCTCCACCGACACTTCTCTCCCAGACCAGATTAACACCTTTTTCTCCCGCTTTGAAGAGGACAACAGACAGGCAGAGGACACACAGCTGACATCATCAGAGCACGACCAGCCCCCCACCATCTAACAACATCAGGTACTGCGAGTCCTGCGTGGCATTGACACCAGGAAAGCACCAGGACCGGATGGAGTACCAGGGAGGGTGCTGAAATCATGTGCTCACCAGCTTGCTGCAGTATTCACTAACATCTTCAACCATTCACTGCAGCAAGCCACAGTCCCCACCTGCCTGAAAACTGCCACCATAATCCCTGTGCCCAAATCCTCTGCCATCACAGGGTTGAATGATTACCGGCCTGTGGCCCTGACACCTGACACCTGACACCGGTGATCATGAAATGTATGGAGAGACTGGTGTTACAGCATGTCAAGGCTCACATCCCACCTGGCTTTGATCAACATCACTTCGCCTACAGGTCCAACAGATCCACAGACGACGCCATCTCCATCGCCCTCCACACTGCTCTCAGCCACATTGAAAGCCCCAACACATATATCAGGATGCTGTTTGTTGACTTCAGCTCGGCATTTAACTCCATCAGCCCCAGCAGACTCATCAACAAACTGCAGACACTACAACTTGGAACCTCCCTCTGTCTGTGGAACAAGGACTTCCTGACTAACAGACCCCAGCATGTCAGAATGGGTACCTCCACATCCTCCATCATCATCCTCAATACTGGTGTTCCTCAGGGCTGTGTGCTGAGTTCAGTCTTGTACACACTGTACACTTATGACTGTGTCGCTACTCAAGGCTCCAACACCCTCATCAAATTTGCGGATGATACAATCGTTGTGGGGCTCAACGGTTATGAGACACCATACAGGGAGGAGGTCCAAGCACTGGTGGCCTGGTGCAGTGACAACCACCTCAACACCAAGAAGACAAAAGAAATTATTATTGACTTCCGGAAGTCGAGGACCACACTACACTCAGGCCTGAGCATCAATGGGGAGGAAGTGGAACGGGTCACCAGCTTTAAGTTTCTTGGCCTGCACATCTTGGAGGACCTGGGCTGGACTGTGAACACCACCCACATCATAAAAAAGGCCCAGCAGCATCTCTTCTTTCTGAGAACACTGAGGAGGAACAAACTCCCTCCACCTCTGCTGAAAAACTTCTACCACTGCACAATAGAGAGTGTCCTCACCTATGGCTGTACGGTGTGGTACGCCAGCTGCACTGCATCTGAAAAGAAACAACTGCAGCGGGTCACCAAGACGGCTGAGTGGATCATCGGCTCCCCACTTCCACGCCTAGAGGAGATCTATTCCAGCCGTCTCCTCCAGGACATTGTAGCTGCTACAAGAGAGCACCGAACGAAATTTCACTGTATTTATTGCAGTGACAATAAAGCTTCTTCTTCTTCTTCTTCTTCTTCTTCTTCTTCTTCTTCTTCTTCTCCTTCTTTTTTTTTACATCTGGAAGTCTCATCCATAAATGACAAATTAAAATAATTCTAAATAAACATGCCTGTAATCTTTTATTGAAATGTTCTATTTTTAGGAGTTTGAGTTCTATGCTTTGGAAAAATAGAAACAATTGGACAAGTGTTTCAATTCTCACTTTTAAATGGTTACTATGTCCTTTAACTATTAAATATTTTTATAAACAGCATACATTGATTGCCACTGATATCGACTGTGAGGCAAATACCTTTTACAAGCATAATTAGTGCTGGAAAAATGAATAATCAACATGGGTACACATGATTGTATTTTTTCATGTACTTTTAGTATCTTTATGCAAATATTTTAAGTCCAACTATAATTTAAAATGTTTGGACTCATAAGTCAAAGTTTAGGACCATTCAGTGGGTCCAAAAAGCCAGGGTCCCATTCGTTGCTAGGCGCAGACCTCTCCAAATTTTTTGTGATTAATATTGGAAAACAACGATAACATACAACCTTTAATCACTCATCAGGATAAGGAAATCAACTCACTGCTTTGTGAACTTTCATTCTGCTGACTCTGCTAACTGGTGGGTGGAGGTTTTCAAATGTAAACATCTGACAAAACATCAAGGAAAAAGTGGAAAACATGAGCTTTAGCTACAATCCATACTGCATGGACAAGCAAGACCATCTCTGTGTCCATCTCAATATCTTAGGACACGCAAAGGCAAGTGTGGGGGGATCAAACACTAGCAACTATATGTTTTCTGCCAAGCATCCTGCTAGTCAATGTACAGGCACTGGACCATTTTTAAAAAAAGTTTCATAGATACCAGTCCAGATTCTGTAATGCAGATCTTGGGTCTAGCTTTTTACCCTTGTTGTCTGTCAAAAAAAATGACACATTTTATTCCTGATATAAACAACATGGGTGTGTAAAAGGAATACTAGATAACAATGAATACTCATCCCATCATGCATAGGATATTAATTTGCTAAGGAACATTTGCTTGTTTCATGCGGGACCAATCCTCATTTTCAATCAATCAATCAATCAATCACTGATTTGTCACATGGAACCATACAAGGTACGGAGGACCAAAACTGCCATAATAATAAATAAATAAATTAATGAACATGATAATAAAAAAATTAATTAATTAATTAATTAATTAGAGAAATGTAGAAATAAAAGTCTCAATTATCAAATAAATGTGATAAATAAATAAATGAACACGATAATAAATAAATAAATAAATAAATGCCTCAATAAATAAAATTAAAAAATTATCTATTTGACAAAAGATTTATTTTTGCATTAATTTATTTTCATATTATTTTTTTCCAAATTCATTCATTTATTTTTACATTTATTTATTTATTTCCCTATTAATTCATTTCCCTATTTATTCATTTCCAGATTTATTTATTGCTGCTTTTATTCATTCCTGTATTTCCTCGCCTGTATGCAAATGAGGGGGCGCGGCTTGATGGTGTTCACATAACCATTGGTTAATCTATATGAGAGTTCACAGATTGATTGCACTTGTCTTGCTATAGCACTTTTCATGGCACACAGCGTGTTCTACCACAGCGATTAAGGTATGCTACTTATACCAGACTGGACATGCAGTCTGTCAAAAATATATATCCCCCTGTAACTCTTGACAGAAAAGAAGAAACTTTTCTATATTCTCCAGTGTTATTAGACATGATTCAAAGTATCTGTAAAATAAAACACTTGATGGTATGATAAAGCCTGGGCTTTATAGACAGGGGATACATATTTTGGCAGGCTTGGCACAACATGCAGCCTGCCAAAATATGTATCCCCCTGTAACTCTAACCCCATATAATGGGGGATACATATTTTGACAGACTGCATGTCCAGTCTGGTATAAGTAGCATACCTTAATCGCTGTGGTACAACACGCTGTGTGCCATGAAAAGTGCTATATAAATACAAGAGGACCTGTATTATTACCATAGTTATTATTGTGATTATTGTTTAGCCTTTTAGGGGGACGAATTCAACCACATGTAAAGGAAAGTCATCATTTGCAATGTAAGCAGGAATGTAATTGTTTGCAGTGCTGCATGCAGTCTAATATACATTTCGAGTCCCGCAGATGTGCAGTAGCCTTGTTGAAGTGAAAAATGTTAAAATTAAATCGGCGACCTTGATTCTACTGTATTTACAGAATGAACAAGTTCCTTACAGACTTTCGAATTACATCGTGTTTAGATCTAGTCTCCAGACAGTGGAAAAGTAAGAAATGAACTAGCCTGCATAGTGATTAATAACACTGTCAAATAATAATGAAAACGTGTCCTTCACGAAGAAAGGAAAGCATATGATTGCATTCACGCGATAAACTTTGATACGCACAGAGGAATAAAAACATTTATTTGAATGCATGAGCCATGTGAAACATTTTAAAGCCTCCTTGACAAAACAACAGTACTCACACGATAAATTATACAATTATAATATTGCTGTATTTCATTATTTCATTCAGCGTAGTAACGTCCCTCTTTACTGAGTGCAGGCACGCTCCCGCGGAAGGGGATACACTTCCTATCGGGGATAAGTACCTTGGCAGGACACCGGCACCACAGTACTATGTGGGTTTGATTGCTAATGCCTGAATAGTCAAGCTGCGCCCCCTTATTTGCATACAGGCGAGGAAATGCAGGAATGAATAAAAGCAGCAATAAATAAATCCGGAAATGAATAAATAGGGAAATGAATTAATAGGGAAATAAATAAATAAATGTAAAAATAAATGAATGAATTTGGAAAAAAATAATATGAAAATAAATTAATGCAAAAATAAATCTTTTGTCAAATAGATCATTTTTAAATTTTATTTACTGAGGCATTTATTTATTTATTTATTTATTTATTATCGTGTTCGTTTATTTATTTACTTATTTATTTATCACATTTATTTGGTAATTGAGACTTTTATTTCTACATTTCTCTACATATTATTTCATTTATGTATTTATTGAGGCATTTATTTATTTATTTGTTTATTATCATGTTCATTAATTAATTAATTAATTAATTTATTCATTTATTTTTTATTATGGCAGTTTTGGTCCTCGATAACAAGGTACCACGCCAGTAAAAACTGACGACATTTTGAGGAACTCTCAAATCACAAATCAAACACATTCAACCCTCCAATTTTAATTTTAGTTTTAATTCATCCGTCTCAGTTTCCTGATGACAAAAAAAAAACAAAACCTGGGCACTACTGAAAAGTCAATGCCTTCATTCATGCTGGGCTCATGAATATTGTTGCATCTCTAACAAAATATTGTAAGTTGCAAGTTATAAGTACCAACACTCTGGAGAATATTTTTTTTGTTATAAAATGAAAAATTGCTTTTAACGAGTGTCTTTACACACCTGCTTTATCCAACCAACGTCCCCACAACAACCCAGCCTTGAAAAAAAAACAGTAATTTGTAGAGAGGGTTTTTAATCTGTGAGGTCATATGGCCGACAGTGACATTAAATAGTTGTTTTCTCTGTGGAGCCACCAGGACCTGGTGGCCCTGTTAGAGATATTTCACAGTTTCTTCACAACTCTAACACAACTCTGGCTGAACACTCTACCATCTGGTTCAACTGGTCAGCCACATGCTACCATCTTGGAGTGATCACATGCTGACAGAATATGATGCAGGCCATTGGCATATAAAATTTTGGTGGTTACTTTTATTTAAAGTAGCTTACAGCATCATGAGTGCATATAGACAGAATGGCCCAAATAGGAAATTTTGGTAGTGAGCCTTGCTGTACCAGACTGAGTTCCACATGGCCGTAAGAATGCCCACAGCCAAAACGGAAAGAAGATGTTGCAGCATGTTTGTGTCTGACATCCTACATCCACGTGTTTGAAAAATGCCTGTCCATGCAGTGTATATAAAAAAAAGTCATTCACAAGGTAGCTAGTTTGTTGCTTTCCCAACAGCTGCTGACTGTGCACATCTAATTCACAAAGTGTGTGTCTGTGTGTATTTACAAGGACTAATGAAGGTCATTTTGAGAATGTGTGTATTCACCACATCAGCAGGGGGAAGCGGAAGCATGAGATGTCTGGAAGTGAGCTCAGGCCACCAGAATGTGGGTTATACAGTTAAAATACCACATGAAAGGGGTTCCTCTGGGTTTTGTGAGAGTCGATGACTTCTTTCCCTCACTGCAGGAGTTTTCCATCCCCATGTTAACCATGGTTAGAGTGTTGCTGAGTGATACAGTACATGACCATGGTAAATCAGCTACTGGTTATTTAACTGAATGCTGACATACCTCTGTAGACCTCAAATTCTGTAATTGAGTGTGAGGTGAGGATGACTTTCTCATTAGTGTGCCTACTTGATCTGAACTGATGAACTGATGAACTTTGGCATGCTGACCTGATGCTAAGTTGTAATTGGTCTAATGGACCTCTGGTGAGTCAGAGCTAAAAGGAGATGAAAATTCAAAACGTTTCCATCTTAGCTGGGAAGAAATTGTGCTTTGGGGCTAACAGGCATATTATATTATTATAGGTTCAGTTCAAAGTAAGGGGGAGCGTTCAATAGCAGCTCTGTTGCTCAGTAGGTAACTCGTTACTGTAATGATGAACAACACAGCAGGTAGAAACTCTGAGAGCCCAGCGGCATCTCCTGAATGCCATTTACTGTTTCCATTGAGTAGTAAAACAGCTGCTGGCCCAAAGTTAAATAGACCAGAGAACACACAGTGTGGTGTGTCCTCTTGAGGGCCCGTGACAATATGTGATTTTGTGGCACAAAGTGATCGAAGACAAACATAAGAAGTAAGTCGATTTTCAATTTTCAGAGGGCTTTACAACATACAACATCGCTCTGTCCTTTGGACCCTCACAGCGGACAAGGAAAAATTCCAAATAAAATCTTTCACAAGGAAGAACAGACAGACGTGCAATAGATGTCGTACAGAACATATCAACATAATAAATTAACAGTAATCCACATGACAAAATGATACATAAAGAGAGACAGAGACAGAGCCAGAGAGAGAAATTGAGACAGAGCCAGAGGGAGATGCAGGGCAGACTGCAATAATAATAGCTTACAATGACATTAATTTAAGTAATAATATTATAGTAATAATTATGGTAATTGTAGTACAATATGATGTAGGTATATATTAATATATGATAGTATATATATGTGACAATAATCATACGTGTATAATAACAGTAGAAGTATGACTCATTGTAACAGCAGCAGTTGGAGGCATTAGGCAGGACCACGGTGGCAGCACAACCACGACACATGATCCAGGCACAGCTGCTATACGAGTTTACCTGCGAGACAGTGAAGCACAAAGGCTCCAGAGAAGAAGCCGAGTTAGTGATATACAGTAGAGCCAAGTTAGCGAGATGCAGTAACAGGACATGAATATTAGCAAAGGAGAGAGAGAGAGAGAGAGAGAGAGAGAGAGAGAGAGAGAGAAGGAGAGAAGGGGCTTGGTGTATCATAAGAGATCCCCCGGCAGACTAGGCCTATGTCAGCCTAACTAAGGGCTGGTCCAAGACAAGCCTGAGCCAGCCCTAACTATAAGCTTTATCAAAAAGGAAAATCTTAAGTCTAGTCTAAAATGTGGAGATGGCGTCTGACTCCTGGGCCGAAACAGGAAGATGGTTCCACAGAAGAGGAGCCTGATAGCTGAACGCTCAGGCTCCTGTTCTACTTTTGGAGACTTTAGTGACCACGGGTAACCCTGCATTCTCAGAGCACAGTGTTCTGGTGGGATAATATGGTACTATGAGCTCTTTAAGATATGATGGACCCTGACCATTTAGAGCTTTGTAAGTATGGTCCAGTATATCTCTGCCAAGATGGATACCAGGGAAATGAGAAAGTAATACTCAATACTCAGACTAACAACCACAACCTTAAATTAATAAGCAGTTACAGCAGGAGAAAAATTCAGTGATTGTTTGGCAGATGGGCTCTGTGATCTCACTGTTGGGTGACAAGATGGCTACTGACTTGGGGACAAGAAGGTCACAGCTCACCTCAGTTTCCCGATGTTTGCAGCATTAAACACCATCCTAATTGTCACCAGGCATTTCGAACATGTGTGATGCTGCCTGGTGTTTATTAACACCGCTAGCTGTTTTGGTAGGTAACTCCGCCCCCTTTCCTCCCACAGACAATAACTGCTGTCAGCCATATAAACAGCTTTGACCTGTTGATATGACTGTGTTCCTTTTCGCATATTTGAACATGTGAATCAATAAATCAAAATTATAAAAATTGATAAATAAACAATAAATGACATCAGGGCCCTATTTCAAAAAGCCAGATCAGTGAAAACTCTCAGTATATTGAGCCTGAGATGAGGGAAACTCTGAGTTTTCCGTTCCACAAAGCCAGTTCAGCGAAACCGTGAGTCAGTCAATATGGCAACATACTCTGTGAAGTAAACCTGCTGGCTCGCAGGTTTGCTTCATCTAAGCCTGACGACGATCACCCGCTGAGCATGTAGCAGGAAGGAGAAACACGGCAAGTCCTTTTGAAGTTGTGGACGTCGAGGCAGAATTTATTCAGAGGCTGTTACGTAAGCAGAAGGTGATTAGACCCCATTTGGATTTCTCCCCAGAGGAGTGTCTATATGAAAGATACAATTTCACCTCACACTCTATCATTTATCCAAAAATCATCTCCACCCAGATACAGTGTATACTGTATATCAAATATTACACATCGTGGGTTTGCATTATAATTGGAGCAAATTTTTTGCATTACCCTTTGATTCTTCAGCAACGGCAGTTTTCTTTCTAACATCAGAGACACTGAACACATCAGCAACATAGCAATTTGTCCAATCGAAAGAAAAGTGTCTCTGGCTCTGAAAAGACTTTTGTCCATTTTTGTGGTTTTCCCTGGGCATAAATCAGAAAAAATTATCAAAGAAATGCATTACAGGGCATCAGTGGCTTAGTGGATGGAGCGGGCCCCCCATGTACAGGTGTTGTACAGTCCCTGCTGCAGTGGCCGTGGGTTCGATGTCAGCCTGTAGTCCTTTGCTGCGTGTCATTCCCTCTCTCTCCCCCTTCACATTATGCTGTCCTGCCATTAAAGTTAACAAATGCCCCCAAAAAAACTTAAAAAAAAAAAAAAAAAGTTGCAAGGTTGTCAGTGTTAATGGGTTAATGAGAAATTAATCTATGTGGATACATTATGCAATGATTTATGAATACTTTTCATATATTCAAAGATTCCACAGTGTAATTGGCTGCATTTATGGAACTGACATCTCCATCATAGCTCCATCTGAGAATAAAGGAGATTACGTGAATCATAAGACATTTCACAGCAATTCAGCAATTCATTTAACCTCAACCTAATATTGCAAGAATGACATAAGCAAAATTTTTACCAGTCTGTACAATATCTTTGTGTTTGATTTTGAGTTTCTGCCAAGTGTGTTTGGGCCCCATCAGATTACAGCTCAATAAAAGAATATAGCAAATTATATTAAAATATATGTACACTGTTAAGATATATAAATGTTTCTATGTTTTATGTTTATTAGATATGCAGTAATGCATCACATTACATAGCGTCACTTCACATTATTTAATAACACACTCTGCAGTCTATTCCCATCACACCTCATGCTGTTTAGCTGCAGCTGCTGTAATATATACAGATGCAGCCATCTCAAATTTCTGTTTGGCCCGTGGTAGAACCATGACCAATGTGTGACAGGTCCCTACCATCACCTGGCAAGGCGCGTAGAACCCCCGCGATGATATAGAGAATATGAGGCCGGCTGGTAACGCCCCTTAGTTTAATTTGTAGAAACCCATTGCAATGGTCTGTGAGTGTGGAAGCTGAAGTGGTTTACTGTGCCTGTTATTACTGTTATCATGGCAGAGAGCTTCCCACACAGAGCATATTTAATGATTATCAGGCTACCATATCACAGGTCATAAATAATATGCTTCAGCGTTTTGTTATTCAAAAGAATTGCACGAAAATTAAAGTGATATGGCTGGGAACCGAGCGATAGTACAGTGAGAACAAAACTGCGTTTGAATCATTAGTCTTAGTGGCTGAGTTTATTTGCAGTGGTAACGATAATAATGTCATATAGTAATATATATATATATATATATTACTGTGCTAGCGCTGTTAGATTGCTGTTAGACAACCTCACTCCGTGTACAGAATGTGCGAAAGACGAGGATTTTTTAACCTCAGCAAAAATGTTGTTTTTCAAAGAGTACATGTCAACAAATATGGACTGAAACAGAATCTTTCGTTAGATAAACAGCTTGTGAATATTGGAAATGATTATATAGATCTTTTCTTTTTTAATTATTATTTTGGCGTTCGGACTGTACAGCGCTCTGCACACGGCACACAGCACGGCTTCACCTCATTGATCTGTCGCTGTCTGTCTAAACAGATTCATGGAAGTGATATATCACAATTCTTTATATTATAATCTTACGGAATTCGTTAAAGCAAGTCATCAGCTGCGACTTCAGCAGAAGGCTGACACAGTGTGCACCGCGGTGTTTCTCAATACTCAATAAAGTCACCGATATCACTCAAAGATAAACTGAACAAGATGTCTTGTGTTAACAATGGCAGTTTCTAAGCAATCTCCCATGGTGTTCATGTAGAGCATCGCCCATTCAGCTGTTTTACATAGTGTGAAAATGACTCCTCGGCTCAAACACATCATTAGCATTACGATGAAGCTTTTCGTTCCCTCTGAATGGGCGAGTGTTCCATCTGATTCAACAACACATCGTCACTGTCAATATCTGAACTACCTCAGTGACATTTTACAGTTCTTCATATATATTGATATGTATATTCATACAGGTTGTGCAATTCTAAGTGTTGTAATTTTGTCATGTTTTTTTTTTTGTAGCCTTTTGTGAACAACATGAACAGAGATACTCATGTTAAAGACCCTACAAACATAAATATTCAGATTGAAACCCATTCAAATCACTACTTTTGATCCTGCTCAAATAGAAAGTATAAAACATGCATCCTCTCATTTCTCCACCTCATTTGAAGCCCGTGGCTTGTAAGGGTGTGCCCAAGGGATTTCCTTCCCGATGACATCATGTTTATCAGATTTGAAAATTCTTAATATTAATTGTGAATTTGTCACAGGCAGCTTTCACAAAGTTCATAAAGTTTCCCTAACTTACTAACTCAGAGGGAGCGCATGTGAAATAAAGTGGCCTTGTGGAGGTAGCCTCCACACATCATTTACATTACCATGAACCTTTTTGTTCTTACTGAATATGTGAATGTGCGATCTGAACAGCTTTCCATCCCCCACTGTCACACACATCATCACACTGAGTGAGTCTCTTACTGAGCAACTTTTTCAAAATGATTTAAGTAATTATTTTCAGGTACCAAGTTACTTTCAGAACATTTCTCATTATTCTGAGTGACTACCTAGGTATTTTCACATAGGGTAGACCAGGGCCAATTGAAACAAAATATTAGGTTTTCCTTAATAACTAATGTGTTTATAACAGCGATGCTGCAGCAGATAAAGGTGGTCATTTTAATAACTTAAATACTGCTGGGTGGCATTTTGTAACCTATAATATAACCTAGCAACAAATTTATATTATTGTACAAAAGTATTGTAACTTATAGGCCAAACTAAATCTTTAAAATAAAAATAGTGCAATAAAAGTGTAATATTTGTATCTGAGAGAGTGGAGTAGATTACTAATGTAGCATAGCAAGGAAATACTACTAGGTAAATTACAAGCACCTCTTAATCTTTAGTTTTTGTGTTTCTGTGAGGGAAGCGCCATCTAATGGTGACACCTTGTAATTGAATAAATGGGCGTGTTACAGTGGAATCCAGGCACACCCCCAGAAAGGTGGGGGGCGGGGGCATTTGGCTGGAAACTGGCTGGAAACTGGCTGGCTTCCGGCTGGCTTTCGGATGGCCTGGGAAATTTTAAGTGGCTGCATCTGTATATATATATATATTATTATTTTTTTTTTCATGTCTTCATTTGCGATCATTCAAATCTCCGATTCAGCTGGGATGAAGTAAGTTGCTCTGCTTTTAATTCTACTTTCTGCAACTGAAAATCATGTTATCTGCACTCTGTTGATGATGGCTTTTGGAGCTCACTAGGAACGCCCTTCTCTCAGGCTGAACATACTCAAGAGTTGATTGATCTAATTCTGAGAGCTTGTTAATGTGAGCTCTGAGCAGCCGGTGTCTGCGAATAACAGTTCACAGAGATTGCATGGAGTTAAGCCCTTTTTAAATAGGAATTGTGCAGATTTGCAGGAAAGCCCAATCAGTCTTCGTTCAGCATTGGCAGTATAAAAACAAAATTGGGGAGTGCAGCAAAATGCTGCCTGCCTACTTTTGTTCATACAGAATGTGCCTTTTTCAGGGCAATGGGGGGGCGTAACAATATGTGTAGCTCAGTGTGTGACGTAAACAGTGACGTCCTTCACCACTCCCGTCATTGGACGGTTAATGGCCTCTTCGTTTGCAAGGGCAAGGAGGGTGCTTGATTCCTTGTCTCCCCAGTTGCTCATCTTTACAGTTTCATTCAGGTTGGTGTCGACATTGTTTGCGTTTCCCTCTTGCTACTAGCTGCTCATTCCTGCTATCAGCTGTTTCCTGTTTTTAAGTCCACCGCCAGTGGGTCGCATGTGCGACATCATCAACAGCTCCTCCCACAAGTCATCAGCAACCCCTCCCGTGGCGGAAGGGCACCTCGTTTTTTTTTTTTAACCAAAAAGGTTCCACCAATATGTTTAAACCTACGTGGCAGAAAATGGGGCTCCTCGGATCAACTCGCCAATCCGGCTCTGTGTGTCTAAACGCTCACAGCTTGCCTCCAAAATGTCCCAACATTCGCCGAAAATCTGGCAGTGTAAAAGGGGCTTTAGATTATGATACATTCAAGCCCTATTCAGTAAAAGTGAGCATTAGGCAAATGTAAACAATAATCTTCTCATGATGTGTTCAATGTAATCTTGTAAAATGTGCTGTATGGTAATAAACTCGAATAAATACAGCTGCTTGAAGGAGATATTTGTTAATGTTTTCACAGCAACATAAAGTAGATGCTAGAGAGTGAATTATGATATATACAGTAAAAAATGTATTTTTTTTTCACGTAAAAGTTTATATTAAAAGTTGTTTCATAAATTTGTATGATTGAATTATTTCTCATTCAAAGGTAGTGTAATGAAGGGCTTAATAACTTTAAAACAGTTCAGGTATTTTTTTTAAGTGTCAATGTCTTTGTTTCCCCAGCACAAAAGATAATAAGTAACAACAAAGACAAAATAAACAACAACATAAAAACATCATTATGGACTATCAGCCAAATTGTTACTTTAAACACTAGTATCGGCCCAGAATTTTAATTTAAGTGAATCGCACCTTATCAAAAGCTGTTCAGTTTTCAACCATACATCAAGATTCACTGTGGACCGTGAGCATGAAAAAGCATCTTGTAGAAGACCTGCTACAGCTATAGCACACTGGCAAATACTGTAATAGTAAGGTAATAAGTGAAAATAGTAAGTATGTATAATAGTCATTGTAAGTAACAGTAAGGCTATTGAATTTAAATACTGAATTTAAATACTTTGATATCTGATCAGAGACTCAAACCTACAGGGTTTATGACTAGGTTTTAAATATGTTAATAAGTAAACCAGGGAAGAAAATCTGGCCTGGAATTGTGTTGTGACACAGATGTTTCCTCTTTGATCTTTTAGTCCAGGGGTATCCAAACTTTTTTTTTTTTTTAACAGGGGCAAGAATCATATGAAATGCCTGGGGGCCATCTTATGTGGGTTGCTTAAAAAACAAAAAAAAATTGCTTGCATAACTTACACAGGTCTTCAGAAACATCAACACAAATATCAATCGCACATTGCACAGTTCAGTTTATCCATGCAGGGTTCAATATTTTAAACACACACATTAATAAATACATTAAAAGCAAACCAGGAGAATAAAAATAAATAAATATAGCCACAAGTGGCAATTTGGGGTTCAAACCACCATGGACCTTTAAAACTTGAAAGATAGGTAGGATTATCAGAAAGATGATCAATCATTTATGTCCAAAACTTTGCTGGGCTACACTCTTCTTGGGAAATGATGTCGCTTCCTATTGATCAACTGCAGAAACATTTTGGTGAGATGCTACAATGGCTTAGTTAAAAAGGCCCACTGATTTGGTAATGTGTGAACACACCCTCACTAATGTATGGGCAAATTTTGTGAAAGGCCATTGCACTTGTTTGGAGGTTGTGGAGCCCCCTACTGACAGATTTCAATATAATTTTACATACAAGGTTCAACCTTAGCAATTAACATACTTGCCAAAATTTGTAACGATTGGATAAACTTTTTTTTCTGATTTATAGTCTGATTTTAGTCTAATTTCAGGGTATTATGCAAGTCCTTATGCAGACATTTCCCGCAACTTTTTGTGATGATTGGCTCAAGGGTTATGGAGTTAGGCCTATTTCAATGCGTCGCCCCATCCCCCCAAAAGTACATTAGCCATTATCATCAGAACACAATGAAATATCAGTTAAAAATAACAATATAAAACTAGAACTGCGGAGCCCAGGGAAGTTGACCCCGTAGGCCGATGGGTTCGGGGCGAACATCGGGACACAGGCCGACGTCTCACCCGCAGTATCGTAATTGTAATGTAATTGTAATGGGATCAGCACTGGAAGTGCGAAAGGCTGAATGTATGTGTTGTGACAAGTCACGCCCACTTTGAGCAAACATCACTAAGCTCTACAGCTGCCCTCGGGAGTGACGCCACTACAAGTTCGCCAAATTTCGTGCAAATCTGATCAATTTTCATGTCACTTGATGTTTCTCTGTTTATAGCGCCCCCTATCGGCCAATTTCCACCAAATTTGGCACAGACCCTCTGGTTGACGTCTGGAACAAGTGATTCGAGTTTGACATTGATAGCTTTTACTTTGAAGTGGGCTATGTCAGAAGATGAGACTCTATTTAGGGAATACGTGAATATAAAGTTTATGAAAATGTGATTTAAAATGTGGAAGTTACAGGCCAAAATGCATTTGCATCCATTATAGCGCCACCTAGTGGTGTAGACACACAATTTTTGCTATGGGTGGTCGGTGTGTTGTTCTATATATACCCTGTGAATTTCACAGCCCTCAGCATAATACTTGAGCTGAAATAAATGTTTGTTGTTTATCTTGACATAAGCCACGCCCACTTTGAGCAGTCGTGATTCACTTCAAGGTATGGCCTCAGGAGTGAACCAGCATCATACCCACCAAATTTTGTAAAAATCGGTGCAGCCATTTAAGAGATATAAATGTCTCACATTTGCAGCGCCCCCTAGTGGTCAACATTAGCCAAATTTGGCTCACACCCTCACAGTCTTATGTCAATCAAGGATCTCAGATTTGTTGTTGTTAGCATTTATTTTGACCGAAATATGCAGCAGTTCGCGTTTTTATAGCTAGCTAGAAAATTTTATTCGTTAATAACTTGCGCACATTTTGACCGAACAAAATTCTTTTGATAACTTTAGGTCAGTTCCAGTGGAAGACATTACATGCCAAGTTTCACGTTGATCGGACAAAACCCCAAGGAGGAGTTCGAAAAAAAAACGCTCAAAACACGTTGACCTTGGTTATAGAGGCCTCTGCTGGCTGACATATGTCATTTTTTGGGCCTGAGGTATGTGCAGGGGTCTGGACCAACCCTCCAAATTGCACCATCCTCCCTTGCACGGTTTAGCCTGCAGCACCACTTTTACCAACGGAAAAATAAAAATAGAGAATAATAATAATAATTAAAGCTGCAAGCAGCGTTGAACGGGCCCGAGCACCCCACGCAACTCGGGGCCTGGCGCGGCCGCCACCGTGTCGCTAGAGGTCGGCCGGCAGACGAGGCGCTGAATGTTCGCCTCCTTCGGACAGTGTAGGAACCAATGCGTTGCGACTTCCCGTCTCCACTGGGTGGCGCTATGACTCTGACTCCTGAGCGTCATGTGGGTGTGTTCATGCCAGGACTATTATCATACATGTGAAGTTTGGAGCAGATTCGACCATTAGATCCCATGTTATAGCAATATCGTGTTTCATGGTGAGACATCAAGTGTCGACGCCATGTCACAGCCACAGCGTTCCATGCTGAGCAATTCTCTTGATGTGTTTTGATCACACACTTGTGTAGATGGTACACACCAGTTTTGGACTTAATTGATTCATTTCTGGAGGAGGAGATCATTAAAATACAACACGTGGAAAACGCCAAAAATGACTGTAAATTTCAAAATGGCCGACTTCCTGTCGGGTGCGGCCTATATGTGCAAGAGGCTTTTTTGTGCGTCTGGACACGATACATGTGCATACTGATTTTCGTGCACGTCGGTGAAAGTTGTTATGGGGGACGCTGCACTTTAAGGGGCGTGGCCAAGCCATACGGCCACGCTTATTGATGAAACTCATACTATACATTCAGGTCTGGACTGTTAACAAACATGTGAAGTTTGGTGAAGAATGGACAATGTATGCCAAAGTTATACTAATTTCGTGTTTTATGGCGAGACATCAAACTTCGCCGCCACCTGACAGCCAAACCGTTTAACATAGGGAAAATCGTATGATAACTTTTGATCATCAAGTGGTCTAGTTGATGCATGCCAAATTTGAAGCCGATCCGATGAATCATGTAGGAGGAGATAGAAAAAGTACAAGGAGTGCGAATCGCCCAATCTGGTGGTTAAATTCAAAATGGCCGACTTCCTGTTGGGTGTGGCCATTGAGTCCAAGAGGCTTTTTTGTGCGTCTGGATGTGATACATATGTGTACCAATTTTCGTGCATGTCAGTGAAACGTGCCGCAGGGGCTGATGTTTAAAGGGCGTGGCCAAGCCATTTGACCACGCCCATCTACGAAATTCACATGACATTGTCAGGGCTGGACTCTTAACACACATGTGAAGTTTCAGGCAGATATGCCCAAGGACACTGAAGTTAAGGCCACTTTCCTACGTTTTGGCGAAGCATCGACTTCGCCGCCCTCTGGGCGCAACGCCGTTTGACGATACGTCACAATCTTCATCATGTAGCATTAACAATGTGTTGAGGCCTTTCTGACCAAATTTGAGTTGGATATGCTGAACGTGCTAAGAGCTGCACCTCAAAGTGTAAAAAATCACTTTTCCTGTCGCCAGCAGGGGGCGCTTTGAGAACAGGGAAATTTTTTGATGTAGACGTGTTCAGGGCGGGACTACGATCATACCCAGCAAGTTTTGTGCCGATTGGACCTTTCACGCCCAAGTAATAGCAATTCTGGGTTTTTGGGTTTTTTTTTTTGAGACATCAAACTTCGCCGCCACCTTGACGGCCAAACCGTTTAACGAGGGAAAGATCTTTTAATAACTTTTGATCATCATGTGGTCTAGTTGCAGCACGGCAAATTTGAAGCCGATCCAATGAACCGTCTAGGAGGAGATAGCTCTGACAGCACACTAGCAAATCGCCAAAATCGGTAAAAAATGGAATATTCAAATCAAAATAGCCGGCTTCCTGTTGGTTTGAGAAAAAAGTCCAAGTGCGCATTTTCGTGCGTCTTGGGATGATACACGACCCCCCCGAATTTCGAGAAATTTGGTCAAACGGGCTGGCGGTGGGAGCCGATTGAACCATTCTAGGGGGCGCCATTTCGCTATTTTGCAACTGGCATCGTTGAGATTTTGCGTATACATAAATGTCCCCTAGACGAATGTGCACGTCAAATTTGGTGAGTTTTTGAATATGTTAAAGCCCCCAAAAATGCGATCAAGCGAAAAAAAAAAAAAAAAAAATAATAATAATAATAATTAAAGCTGCAAGCAGCATTGAACGGGCCCTCGCACCTTCACGCAACTCGAGGGCGCTGGCAGGACGCCGGCTCACGCCGCCGTTCATCACTGTCGAAGGCAGACCCCTCACGCAGGACTTACACGTCATATCCCTCAAATCATAGAACACGTGTAATTTTGCCAGTAGGTGGCGCCATACTAATAACCAAGTATTGGCGTATAGATGTGTGCAGGGCAGGACTGTCAGCAATCCTGTGAAGTTTGGGGAAGATTGGAACATGTATGGTGAAGTTGCGAACCAGTTACAAGCAAATTCAAAATGGCGGACTTCCTGTTGGTTTTGGCACATGGCTGCAAGAGGCTTTTTTATACGTCTTTCAGTGATGCATGTGCGTACCAAGTTTCATAGATGTAGGTCAAACCAGCTTCGGGGGCTGCTTCGTAGAAAATTTGTAGGGGGCGCTGTTGAGCCATGTTGGCACATCAGAGCCAAAACATCACATCAGACAACCCACATCGGATCCTTTCATGTGTGTGTCAAGTTTCATGACTTTACAAGCATCCCTTACCCCTCAAAAACAACTTCGTCTTTTATGGCGAATAAGGCGTCGCCACGGTGACCAAACATCACTAAGCTTTACAGCTGGCGTCAGGAGTGACTCCACATCATGCTCACCAAATTTCGTGCAAATATATGTATTTTCATGTCACTTGATTTTTCTCTGATTATAGCGCCCCCTATTTGCCAACTTCTGCCAAATTTAGCACAGAGTGTCTGGATGATGTCTGAAAGAAGTGAATTGAGTTTGACATGGATAGCTTTTACTTTGACAAAAATATGCAATGGTATGTGTTTTTTAGCTAGCAGAAAAAAAATGTTTATTTTTAGCTAGCGCAGTTTTTGTAGTAGCAAAATTCTTTTGATAACTTCTGGTCAGGCAAGTCTGGAGATTGTATGTGCAAACTTTCGTGAAGATGGACCTTAAACGCTAGGAGGAGTTCGAAAAAGTAGGTTTTTGATGTATAGTGACTTACAAAGAGAAATGTGCAGTGGGAGTGGGCGTGGCCTATGTCAGAAGATGCGACGCTATTTAGGGAACACGTGGATATGAAGTTTATGAAGATGTGATTTAAAATGTGGAAGTTACAGGCCAAAATGCGTTTGCAGCTGTTATAGCGCCACCTAGTGTAGTAGACACACAATTGTTTCTATGGGTGGTCTGTATGCTGTTCTATATATAGCCTATCAATTTCATAGCCCTCAGCATAATACTTGAGCTGAAATAAATGTTTGTTGTTTATCTTGTAATAAGCCACGCCCACTTTGACCAGTCGTGATGAACCTCAAGACATGGCCTCAGGAGTGGCCCAGCATCATACCCACCAAATTTCGTAAAACTCGGTGAAGCCATTTACATGATATTAATTTTCCATATTTGCAGCGCCCCCTAGTGGCCAACATTAGCCACATTTGGCTCACATGCTCACAGGCACAGGTCAAGCAAGGATCTGAGATTTGGTGTTGTTAGCATGTATTTTGACCGAGATATACCACAGTTCGCCTTTTTGTAGCTAGCTAGAAAAATTTGTACGTTAATAATTTGCGCATATTTTGACCAATCAAAATTCCTGTGATAACTTTAGATCAGGTCCAGTCAAAGACTGTACCTGCCAAGTTTCACGCTGAACGGACAAAACCCTAAGGAGGAGTTCGAAAAAGTACGTTTTCCAGGTTTTGCGCATTTGCAAAAAAAATTTTAGGCGGAAATGGGCGTGGCCCCTTCCAGGTGATTCAGCGCTATTCAGGGAATGTGGTGATATGAGGTTTTTGAATGTGCGACACATGATCTGGGAGTTATAGCCCAAAATACATTGAAAATGAGTAGGGGGCGCTACTGAGCCATTTTTTTTCACGTTGTCATGAAACCCCTACCATATGTAAATTTTCACCACTTCTGACGAGTCTGTGAAGTTTCATGAGTTTTCGAGTATGTTACGGCCCCCAAAAAGGCAGTTGATTTCGGATAAGAAGAAGAAGACTAATAACTAGGGGGCGTTATGACTATCACAGAACTTTGTCATGTAGACGTGTTCAGTGTGGGACTATTATGAATCATGTGAAGTTTGGTGAAGATTGGACACTGTGTCCCAAAATTATAGCAATTTCGTGTTTCATGGCGAGACATCAAACTTCGCCGCCACCTGACGGCCAAACCGTTTAACTGTGGAAAAATCTTTTAATAACTTTTGATCACAACCTTGTCTAGATCACACACAGTGATTTTGAAGTCATTCTGATTAATCCTGTAGGAGGAGTTCGTTAAAATACAACATGTGGAAAACGCCAAAAATAGCATCAAAATTCAAAATGGCCGACTTCCTGTTGGGTATGGCCAGTGGGTCCGAGAGACTTTTTTGTGCGTCTCGGTGTGATACATGCGTGTACCAATTTTCGTGCATGTCGGTGACACGTGCGGCAGGGGCTGATGTTTAAAGGGCGTGGTCAAGTCATTTGGCCACGCCCATCAACGAAACTCATATCACATGTTCAAGCCTGGACTGTTAACACACATGTGAAGTTTCAGGCAGATATGACCAAGGACACAGAAGTTAATGTCATTAAAGCCATTTTCAACGCGTTTTGGCGAATTTTCGACTTCGCCGCCCTCTGGGCGGAACACCGTTTGACGCCTAGTCACAATCTTCATAATGTAGCATTACCAACGTCTTGAGGTCTGTCTGACCAAATTTGAGTTGCATATGGTGAACGTGGTCAGAGCTGCACGTCAAAGTCTAAAAACATCGCTTTTCCTGTCGCCAGCAGGGGGCGCTAGGGTAATTACAAAATTTCTGCATGTAGACGTGTTCAGGGCGGGAATATTATGAATCATGTGAAGTTTGGTGCAGATCGGACGATTAATGCCAAAGTTATAGCAATTTCGTTTTTCATGGCGAGACAAACTTCAAACTTCAAACTTCGCCGCCAAAAAGCCGATTCCGTGTTCGACGGGTAGCGGATCTTTGAATAACTTTTGATCACAAACTTATCTAGTTGGTACACGGCGATTTTGAAGCCGTTTTGATTAATCGTGTAGGAGGAGTTCGTCAAAATATGACACGTGGTAAAACGCCAAAAATGGCCGCTAAATTCAAAATAGCCAACTTCCTGTTGGGCGTGGCCTATGGCTCCAAGAGACTTTTTTGTGCGGCTCGGCATGATCTACATGCGTACCGATTTTCGTGCAGATCCGTGAAAATTGATGAGGAGGGCGCTGTTTATAAGGAGATTGCTCTTTAATGGGCGTGGCCTAGCCATTTTGACCCGTCCATTGCCGCGAACCCTAAAATACGTAAATTTACACCGCGACTGATGCGACCGCCAAATTTCAGGAGTTTTTGAGCATGTTAAAACCTCCAAATAAGCGATTTACTTTTGTCGTAATAATAATAATAATAATAATAATTAAAGCTGCAAGCAGCGATAAACGGGCCCTCGCACCCCACGCAACTCGGGGCCTGGCGCGGCCGCCACCGTGTCGCCAGAGGTCGACCGTTAGACGAAGCGCTGAATGTTCGCCTCCTTCGGACAGTGTAGGAACCAATGCGTTGCGACTTCCTGTCTCCACTGGGTGGCGCTATGACTCTGACTCCTGAGCGTCATGTGGGTGTGTTCATGCCAGGACTATTATCATACATGTGAAGTTTGGAGCAGATTCGACCATTAGATCCCATGTTATAGCAATATCGTGTTTCATGGTGAGACATCAAGTGTCGACGCCATGTCACAGCCACACCGTTCCATGCTGAGCAATTCTCTTGATGTGTTTTGATCACACACTTGTGTAGATGGTACACACCAGTTTTGGACTTAATTGATTCATTTCTGGAGGAGGAGGTCATTAAAATACAACACGTGGAAAACGCCAAAAATGACTGTAAATTTCAAAATGGCCGACTTCCTGTCGGGTGTGGCTTATATGTGCAAGAGGCTTTTTTGCGCGTCTGGACACGATACATGTGCATACTGATTTTCGTGCACGTCGGTGAAAGTTGTTATGGGGGATGCTGCACTTTAAGGGGCGTGGCCAAGCCATACGGCCACGCTTATTGATGAAACTCATACTATACATTCAGGTCTGGACTGTTAACAAACATGTGAAGTTTGGTGAAGAATGGACAATGTATGCCAAAGTTATACTAATTTCGTGTTTTATGGCGAGACATCAAACTTCGCCGCCACCTGACGGCCAAACCGTTTCACGATGCAAAAATCTGCTTCTAAGTTTTGATTACACCTTTGTCTAGATGGCACACAATGATTTTGAAGTTGTTCTGATGCATCCTGTAGGTGGAGTTCATTAAAATACAACACGTGGAAAACGCCAAAAATGACCATTAAATTCAAAATGGCCGACTTCCTGTTGGGTTTGGCCAATGGGTCCAAGAGACTTTTTTGTGCGTCTGGATGTGATACATATGTGTACCAATTTTCATGCATGTCAGTGAAACGTGCCGCAGGGGCTGATGTTTAAAGGGTGTGGCCAAGCCATTTGGCCACGCCCATCAACGAAATTCATATCACATGTTCAGGGCTGGACTGTTAACACACATGTAAAGTTTCAGGCAGATATGACCAAGGACACTGAAGTTAAGGCCACTTAACTGCGTTTTGGCGAACCGTTGACTTCGCCGCCCTGTGGGCGGAACGCCGTTCGGCGATACGTCACAAATCTTCATCATGTAGCATTACCAACGTGTTGAGGCCTTTCTGACCAATTTTGAGTTGGATATACTGAACGTGCTGAGAGTAGCACCTCAAAGTCTAAAACATCGCTTTTCCTGTCGCCAGCAGGGGGCGCTTTGAGAACGGGGGAATTTTTTGATGTTGGCGTGATGAAGGCCGGACTACGATCATACCCAGCAAGTTTTGTGCCGATTGGACTTATCATGCCCAAGTAATAGCACTTTTGTTTTTTGGGGGGTTTTTTGGCGAGACGTCAAACTTCGCCGCCACCTGACGGCCAAACCGTTTAACGTAGGGAAAATCGTATGATAACTTTTGATCATGAAGTGGTCTAGTTCCAGCACGCCAAATTTGAAGCCGATCCAATGAACCGTGTAGGAGGAGATAGCTCTGAGAGAACACTTGCAAATCGCCAAAATCGGTCAAAATCGGTAAAAAAATGAATATTCAAACCAAAATAGCCGGCTTCCTGTTGGTTTTAGAAAAAAGTCCAAGTGCGCATTTTCGTGCGTCTTGGGATGATACACGACCTCCCCGAATTTCGTGGAATTTGGTCAAACGGGCTGCCGGTGGGAGCCGATTGAAATTTTCTAGGGGGCGCCATTTCGCCATTTTGCAACGGGCATCGTTTAAGTTTTGCGTACACATAAATTTTCACCAAGACGAATGTGCATGCCAAATTTGGTGAGTTTTCGAATATGTTAAAGCCCCCAAAAATGCGTTTAAAGTCGCGGAAAAAAAAAAAAAAAAAAATAATAATCCTAAGGAAAACAATAGGGTCCTCGCACGGTACGTGCTCGGGCCCTAATTAAAGCTGCAAGCAGCGTTGAACGGGCCCTCGCACCCCACGCTACTCGGGGCCTGGCGCAGCCGCCACCGTCTCGCCAGAGGTCGACCGGCAGACGAGGCGCTGAATGTTCGCCTCCTTCGGACAGTGTAGGAACCAATGCGTTGCGACTTCCCGTCTCCACTGGGTGGCGCTATGACTCTGACTCCTGAGCGTCATGTGGGTGTGTTCATGCCAGGACTATTATCATACATGTGAAGTTTGGAGCAGATTCGACCATTAGATCCCATGTTATAGCAATATCGTGTTTCATGGTGAGACATCAAGTGTCGACGCCATGTCACAGCCACACCGTTCCATGCTGAGCAATTCTCTTAATATGTTTTGATCACACACTTGTGTAGATGGTACACACCAGTTTTGGAGTTAATTGATTCATTTCTGGAGGAGGAGATCATTAAAATACAACACGTGGAAAACGCCAAAAATGACTGTAAATTTCAAAATGGCCGACTTCCTGTCGGGTGTGGCCTACATGTGCAAGAGACTTTTTTGTGCGTCTGGACAAGATACATTTGCATACTGATTTTCGTGTACGTCTGTGAAAGTTGTTATGGGGGACGCTGCACTTTAAGGGGCGTGGCCAAGCCATACGGCCACGCTTATTGATGAACCTCATACTATACATTCAGGTCTGGACTGTTAACAAACATGTGAAGTTTGGTGAAGAATGGACAATGTATGCCAAAGTTATACTAATTTCGTGTTTTATGGTGAGACATCACACTTCGCCGCCACCTGACGGCCAAACCGTTTCACGATGCAAAAATCTGCTTATAAGTTTTGATTACACCTTTGTCTAGATGGCACACAATGATTTTGAAGTTGTTCTGATGCATCCTATAGGTGGAGTTCATTAAAATACAACACGTGGAAAACGCCAAAAATGACCATTAAATTCAAAATGGCCGACTTCCTGTTGGGTTTGGCCAATGGGTCCATGAGACTTTTTTGTGCGTCTGGATGTGATACATATGTGTACCAATTTTCATGCATGTCAGTGAAACGTGCCGCAGTGGCTGATGTTTAAAGGGTGTGGCCAAGCCATTTGGCCACGCCCATCAACGAAATTCATATCACATGTTCAGGGCTGGACTGTTAACACACATGTAAAGTTTCAGGCAGATATGACCAAGGACACTGAAGTTCAGGCCACTTAACTGCATTTTGGCGAACTGTTGACTTCGCCGCCCTGTGGGCGGAACGCCGTTCGGTGATACATCACAAATCTTCATCATGTATCATTACCAACGTGTTGAGGCCTTTCTGACCAATTTTGAGTTGGATATACTGAACGTGCTGAGAGTAGCACCTCAAAGTCTAAAACATCGCTTTTCCTGTCGCCAGCAGGGGGCGCTTTGAGAACGGGGGAATTTTTTGATGTTGGCGTGATAGAGGCCGGACTACGATCATACCCAGCAAGTTTTGTGCCGATCGGACTTATCATGCCCAAGTAATAGCACTTTTGTTTTTTTGGCGAGACGTCAAACTTCGCCGCCACGTGACAGCCAAACCGTTTAACATAGGGAAAATCGTATGACAACTTTTGATCATCAAGTGGTCTAGTTGATGCACGCCAAATTTGAAGCCGATCCGATGAATCATGTAGGAGGAGATAGAAAAAGTATGAGGAGTGCGAATCGCCCAATCTGGCGTCAAATTCAAAATGGTTGACTTCCTGTTGGGTGTAGCCAATGGGTCCAAGAGGCTTTTTTGTGCGTCTGGATGTGATACATATGTGTACCAATTTTCATGCATGTCGGTGAAACGTGCCGTAGGGGCTGATGTTTAAAGGGTGTGGCCAAGCCATTTGGCCACGCCCATCAACGAAATTCATATCACATGTTCAGGGCTGGACTGTTAACACACATGTGAAGTTTCAGGCAGATATGACCAAGGACACTGAAGTTAAGGCCACTTAACTGCGTCTTGGCGAACTGTTGACTTCGCCGCCCTGTGGGCGGAACGCCATTCGGCGATACGTCACAAATCTTCATCATGTGGCATTACCAACGTGTTAAGGCCTTTCTGACCAATTTTGAGTTGGATATACTGAACGTGCTGAGAGTAGCACCTCAAAGTCTAAAACATCGCTTTTCCTGTCGCCAGCAGGGGGCGCTTTGAGAACGGGGGAATTTTTTGATGTTGGCGTGATGAAGGCCGGACTACGATCATACCCAGCAAGTTTTGTGCCGATCGGACTTATCATGCCCAAGTAATAGCACTTTTGTTTTTTGGGGGGTTTTTTGGCGAGACGTCAAACTTCGCCGCCACCTGACGGCCAAACCGTTTAACGTAGGGAAAATCGTATGATAACTTTTGATCATCAAGTGGTCTAGTTCCAGCACGCCAAATTTGAAGCCGATCCAATGAACCGTGTAGGAGGAGATAGCTCTGAGAGAATTCTTGGAAATCGCCAAAATCGGTAAAAAAATGAATATTCAAATCAAAATAGCTGGCTTCCTGTTGGTTTTAGAAAAAAGTCCAACTGCGCATTTTCGTGCGTCTTGGGATGATACACGACCTCCCCGAATTTCGTGGAATTTGGTCAAACGGGCTGCCGGTGGGAGCCGATTGAAATTTTCTAGGGGGCGCCATTTCGCCATTTTGCAACACGCATCGTTTAAATTTTGCGTACACATAAATTTTCACCAAGACGAATGTACATGCCAAATTTGGTGAGTTTTCGAATATGTTAAAGCCCCCAAAAATGCGTTTAAAGTCGCGGAAAAAAAAAAAAAAAAAAAAAAAAAAAATAATAATAATAATAATAATAATAATCCTAAGGAAAACAATAGGGTCCTCGCACGGTACGTGCTCGGGCCCTAATAATAATTCCTTCAATTTCAATAGGGTCCTCGCACGGTACGTGCTCGGGCCCTAATTAAAGCTGCAAGCAGCGTTGAGCGGGCCCTCGCACCCCACGCAACTCGGGGCCTGGCGCGGCCGCCACCGTGTCGCCAGAGGTCGACCGGCAGACGAGGCACTGAATGTTCGCCTCCTTCGGACAGTGTAGGAACCAATGCGTTGCGACTTCCCGTCTCCACTGGGTGGCGCTATGACTCTGACTCCTGAGCGTCATGTGGGTGTGTTCATGCCAGGACTATTATCATACATGTGAAGTTTGGAGCAGATTCGACCATTAGATCCCATGTTATAGCAATATCGTGTTTCATGGTGAGACATCAAGTGTCGACGCCATGTCACAGCCACACCGTTCCATGCTGAGCAATTCTCTTAATCTGTTTTGATCACACACTTGTGTAGATGGTACACACCAGTTTTGGAGTTAATTGATTCATTTCTGGAGGAGGAGATCATTAAAATACAACACGTGGAAAACGCCAAAAATGACTGTAAATTTCAAAATGGCCGACTTCCTGTCGGGTGTGGCCTATATGTGCAAGAGGCTTTTTTGTGCGTCTGGACACGATACATGTGCATACTGATTTTCGTGCACGTCGGTAAAAGTTGTTATGGGGGACGCTGCACTTTAAGGGGCGTGGCCAAGCCATACGGCCACGCTTATTGATGAAACTCATACTATACATTCAGGTCTGGACTGTTAACAAACATGTGAAGTTTGGTGAAGAATGGACAATGTATGCCAAAGTTATACTAATTTCATGTTTTATGGCGAGACATCAAACTTCACCGCCACCTGACGGCCAAACCGTTTCACGATGCAAAAATCTGCTTATAAGTTTTCATTACACCTTTGTCTAGATGGCACACAATGATTTTGAAGGTGTTCTGATGCATCCTGTAGGTGGAGTTCATTAAAATACAACACGTGGAAAACGCCAAAAATGACCATTAAATTCAAAATGGCCGACTTCCTGTTGGGTTTGGCCAACGGGTCCAAGAGACTTTTTTGTGCGTCTGGATGTGATACATATGTGTACCAATTTTCATGCATGTCAGTGAAACGTGTGGGTGTGGCCAAGCCATTTGGCCACGCCCATCATATCACATGTTCAGGGCTGGACTGTTAACACACATGTGAAGTTTCAGGCAGATATGACCAAGGACACTGAAGTTAAGGCCACTTAACTGCGTTTTGGCGAACCGTTGACTTCGCCGCCCTGTGGGCGGAACGCCGTTCGGCGATACGTCACAAATCTTCATCATGTAGCATTACCAACGTGTTGAGGCCTTTCTGACCAATTTTGAGTTGGATATACTGAACGTGCTGAGAGTAGCACCTCAAAGTCTAAAACATCGCTTTTCCTGTCGCCAGCAGGGGGCGCTTTGAGAACGGGGGAATTTTTTGATGTTGGCGTGATGAAGGCCGGACTACGATCATACCCAGCAAGTTTTGTGCCGATCGGACTTATCATGCCCAAGTAATAGCACTTTTGTTTTTTGGGGTTTTTTTGGCGAGACGTCAAACTTCGCCGCCACCTGACAGCCAAACCGTTTAACATAGGGAAAATCGTATGATAACTTTTGATGATCAAGTGGTCTAGTTGATGCACGCCAAATTTGAAGCCGATCCGATGAATCATGTAGGAGGAGATAGAAAAAGTACGAGGAGTGCGAATCGCCCAATCTGGCGTCAAATTCAAATTGGCCGACTTCCTGTTGGGTTTGGCACATGGCTGCAAGAGGCTTTTTTATACGTCTTTCAGTGATGCATGTGCGTACCAAGTTTCATAGATGTAGGTCAAACCAGCTTCGGGGGCTGTTTCGTAGAAAATTTGTAGGGGGCGCTGTTGAGCCATGTTGGCATATCAGAGCCGAAAAATCACATCAGAAAATGCATATTGGATCCTGTCATATGTGTGTCAAGTTTCATGACATTACAAGCATCCCTTACCCGTCAAAAACAACTTCGTGTTTTATGGCGAATAAGGCGTTGCCACGGTGACCAAACATCACCAAGCTTTACAGCTTGCCTCAGGAGTGACTCCACATCATGCTCGCCAAATTTCATGCGAATCGATGAATTTTATGTCACTTGATTTTTCTCTGATTATAGCGCCCCCTATTGGCTAATTTCTGCCAAATTGGGCTAGGATCGTCTGGATGACGTCTGAAAGAAGTGAATTGAGTTTGACATTGATATCTTTTACTTTGACAAAAATATGCAAAGGTATGTGTTTTTTAGCTAGCAGAAAAAAACTGTTTATTTTTAGCTAGCCTAATTTTTGGAGTAGCAAAATTCTTTTGATAACTTTTGGTCAGGCCAGTCTGGAGATTGCATGTGCAAAGTTTTGTGAAGATGGAGATTAAACGCTAGGAGGAGTTCGAAAAAGTAGGTTTTTGATGTATAGTAAATTACAAAGAGAAATTTGCAGTGGGAGTGGGCGTGGCCTATGTCAGAAGATGCGACACTATTTAGGGAACACGTGGATATAAAATTTATGAAGATGTGATTTAAAATGTGGAAGTTACAGGCCAAAATGCGTTTGTATCTCTTATAGCGCCACCTAGTGGAGAAGACGCACAATTTTTGCTATGGTTGGTCTGTATGCTATTCTCTATATACCCTGTGAATTTCACAGCTCTCAGCATAATACTTGGGCTGAAATAAATGTTTGTTTTTTATCTTGTAATAAGCCACGCCCACTTTTACCAGTCGTGACTACCTTCAAGATATGGCGTCAGGACAGGCCCAGCATAATACTCACCAAATTTCATAAATATCGGTGCAGCCATTTACCAGATATAAATTTCCCATATTTGCAGCGCCCCCTAGTGGCCAAAATTAGCTAAATTTGGTTCATTCTCTCACAGGCACATATCAAGCAAGAATCTCAGATTTGGTGTTGTTAGCATTTATTTTGACCGAAATATGCCACCGTTCGCCTTTTTATAGCTAGCTAGAAAAATTTATTCATTAATAATTTGAGCATATTATGACCAATCAAAATTCCTTTGATAAATTTAGATCAGGTCCAGCCGAAGACTGTACTTGCCAAGTTTCACGCTGAACGGACAAAACCCTAAGGAGGAGTTCGAAAAAGTAGGTTGTCCAGTTTTTGCGATGTTGTGAAAAACATGATAGGCAGAAATGGGAGTGGCCCTGCCCAGGTGATTCAGCACTATTCAGGGAATCTGTGGATATGAGGTTTTTGAATGTGTGACATATGGTCTGGGAGTTATAGCCCAAAACACGTTGAAAATGAGTAGGGGGCGCTGTTGAGCCATCTTGGCACATGAAAACACAAAAATCACATCAGACAACACAATTTGGGATGTCTGATGTGTGTGCCAAGTTGCGTGAGTTTTCGAGTGTCCCTTGCCCCTCAAAAACAACCTCGTGTTTTATGGCGAATAAGGTGGCGCCACAGTGACAGCGTTGGACGAAACCTCAAAGGCTTCTGCTTTGACCATCAACAAGGTCTTGGGAGTATGTATTTGCAAAATTGAGGTGGTTCGGGGGAACCTGGTAGAAGAAAGAATGAAAAAAGTAACCTTCTGCCGCCAGTAGGTGGCGCTATGATGCTGATTCAAAATTTCTGTATAGATGTTTTCAGGGCTGGACAGTTATCATATGTGTGAAGTTTTGGAAAGATATGTCCACGCAGAGTCAAGTTACAGCTACTTTGGTCATCATGGCGAAACATCAAAGTTGGCCGCCACGCCAAGGTCACGCCCTTTGACGAAAATTCACAGTTTTCCATAGAAAGCATCATCAAGGCCTTATGGATAATTTCACCAAGTATGAGGTTGATGTGTTCAACTTTGGAGGAGATGTGCTTCAAAGTGTAAAACATGACATTTTCTACTGCCAGTAGGGGGCGCTATATTAATCACAAATTATTGACATGTAGATCTCTTCAGAGCAGGACTGTCATCAATCCTGTGAAGTTTGGGGAAGATTGGAGCATGTATGTTGGAGTAATAAACTACTTCCTGCGTTATAATACTACTTCCTGTTTGTAACGAAGTTTGAGGTCCCGGCACGGTCACACGGTGTGACGAAAACACAAGCTTTTGATAACTTTTCGTCTTCAGTTTATGTTGGTGGGACAGACCGAGTTTGAAGGCGATCGGACAAAATCTCTAGGAGGAGTTCGTTCATTTATGACCCCTGCAAATGGCCAAAAATAGATGAAACTTCCGCATTCAATTCAAAATGGCCGACTTCCTGTTGAGTTTAGGGCATGGGCCCAAGAGGCTTTTTTGTCCGTCTCGGCGTGCTACATATGTGTACCAAAATTCGTACGCTTCGGACAAAGTTAAAGCAGTGGGCTTTGATTTTGAAAAATGTTAGGGGGCGCCGTTGAGCCATTTTGTCACGCCCCTTTGTAATGACCATAAAATATCGAATTTTTCACCAGACGTGACGAGTGTGCAAAATTCTGGGACTTTTTGAGTACGTTCAGGCCCTCAAAAATGCGATCATAGGATAAAAAAAAAAAAAATAATAATAAGAATAAGAATTCCTTCGGTTTCAATAGGGCTCTCGCACGGTACATGCTTGGGCCCTAATTAAAGCTGCAAGCAGCGTTGAACGGGCCCTCGCACCCCACGCAACTCGGGGCCTGGCGCGGCCGCCACCGTCTCGCCAGAGGTCGACCGGCAGACGAGGCGCTGAATGTTCGCCTCCTTCGGACAGTGTAGGAACCAATGCGTTGCGACTTCCCGTCTCCACTGGGTGGCGCTATGACTCTGACTCCTGAGCGTCATGTGGGTGTGTTCATGCCAGGACTATTATCATACATGTGAAGTTTGGAGCAGATTCGACCATTAGATCCCATGTTATAGCAATATCGTGTTTCATGGTGAGACATCAAGTGTCGACGCCATGTCACAGCCACACCGTTCCATGCTGAGCAATTCTCTTAATATGTTTTGATCACACACTGGTGTAGATGGTACACAGCAGTTTTGGAGTGAATTGGATCATTTCTGGAGGAGGAGATCATTAAAATACGCCAGGTGGAAAACGCCAAAAATGACTGTAAATTTCAAAATGGCCGACTTCCTGTTGGGTGTGGCCTATCCGTGCAAGAGGCTTTTTTGTGCGTGTGGATGTTATACATGTGTCTACCAAGTTTCGTGCATATCAGTGAGACGTCCTATGGTGGTTATTTGTGTGAATGGGCGTGGCCAATCCATTTAGCCACGCCTATTAACGAAATTCATAACATATGTTCTGGGTTGGACTGTCAATATACCTGTGAAGTTTCACACAGATCTGACCAAGTACAGTGAAGTTATTGCCACTTCCTGTTTCATGGCGAGACGTCAAAATTCAACCTCCCACAACTGGCGTGCCCTTTAGATTCTGCAAGACCTTTTAATAACTTTTGATCAGGAAGTGTTCTAGATGGTAATCGGTAATTTTGAAGCCGTTCTGATGAATTCTGTAGGAGGAGTTCGTTAAAATACGATGCGTGCGCGACACCAAAAATGACCATGACATTCAAAATGGCCGACTTCCTGTTGAATTTAGCCTAGAGGTCCAAGAGACTTTTTTGTTTGTCTGGGGGTGATGGAGATGTGTACCAATTTTTGTGCATATCGGTGAGACGTCCTATGGAAGTAATTCATATGAATGGGCGTGGCCAAGCCATATGGCCACGCCCATTGACGAAATTCATATCACATATTCAGGGCTGGACTGTTGACACACATATGAAGGTTCAGGTGAATATCATCAAAAACACCAAAGTTAAGGCCATTTTTATGCATTTTGGCGAAGGGTCGACTTCGCCGCCCTCCGGATGGAACGCCGTTTGACGACAGTCAAAATTCTTCATCATGGAGCATTACCAACATGTTGAGGCCTTTCTGACCAAATTTGAGCTGGATTTGCTGAACGTGCTCAGAGCTGGACCTCAAAGTCTAAAACATCGCTTTTTCTGTCACCAGCAGGGGGCGCTATGCAAATTTCAATATTTCTGCATGTAGACGTCTTCAGGGCGGGACTATTATGAATCCTGGGGAGTTTGGTACCGTTCGGACTATTAATGCCAAAGTTATAGCAATCTCATTTTTCATGGCGAGACATCAAACTTCGCCGCCACGCCCAGGTCAGGTTGTTTGGAGTTTACGTAATCCGTTAATAACTTTTGATCACAAACTAGTCTAGTTGGTGCACAGCAATTTTGAAGCCGTTCTGATTATTCCTGTAGGAGGAGTTCGTTAAAATACAACACGTGGAAAACGCCAAAAATGGCCGTTCAACGCCAAATATCTCACTTCCTGTTGGGTTTAGCCTATGTGTCCCTATGACCTTTTTTGTGCGTCTCAGCATGATCTACATGCGTACCGATTTTCGTGCAGATCCGTGAAACCTGCCGAGTAGGGTGCTCTTTAAGGGGCGTGGCCTAGCCATTTTGACCCGCCCACCTCCACGAACCCGTAAAATACCTAAATTTACACCGCGACTGATGCGCATGCCAAAATTGGCGTGTTTTGGAATATGTTCAGGCCTCCAAATAAGCGATTTACTTTTGTCGTAATAATAATAATTAAAGCTGCAAGCAGCATTGAACGGGCCCTCGCACCTTCACGCAACTCGAGGGCGCTGGCAGGACGCCGGCTCACGCCGCCGTTCATTGCTGTCGAAGGCAGACCCCTCACGCAGGACTTACACGTCATATCCCTCAAATCATAGAACACGTGTAATTTTGCCAGTAGGTGGCGCCATACTAATAACCAAGTATTGGCGTATAGATGTGTGCAGGGCAGGACTGTCATCAATCCTGTGAAGTTTGGAGAAGATTGGAACATGTATGGTGAAGTTGCGAACCAGTTACAAGCAAATTCAAAATGGCGGACTTCCTGTTGGTTTTGGCACATGGCTGCAAGAGGCTTTTTTATACGTCTTTCAGTGATGCATGTGCGTAGCAAGTTTCATAGATGTAGGTCAAACCAGCTTCGGGGGCTGCTTTGTAGAAAATTTGTAGGGGGCGCTGTTGAGCCATGTTGGCAATCAGAGCCAAAAAATCACATCAGACAACCCACATCGGATCCTTTCATGTGTGTGTCAAGTTTCATGACTTTACAAGCATCCCTTACCCCTCAAAAACAACTTCGTCTTTTATGGCGAATAAGGCATCGCCACGGTGACCAAACATCACTAAGCTTTACAGCTGGCCTCAGGAGTGACTCCACATCATGCTCACCAAATTTCGTGCAAATATATGAATTTTCATGTCACTTGATTTTTTTCTGATTATAGCGCCCCCTATTTGCCAACTTCTGCCAAATTTGGCACAGAGTGTCTGGATGATGTCTGAAAGAAGTGAATTGAGTTTGACATGGATAGCTTTTACTTTGACAAAAATATGCAATGGTATGTGTTTTTTAGCTAGCAGAAAAAAAATGTTTATTTTTAGCTAGCGCAGTTTTTGTAGTAGCAAAATTCTTTTGATAACTTCTGGTCAGGCAAGTCTGGAGATTGTATGTGCAAACTTTCGTGAAGATGGACCTTAAACGCTAGGAGGAGTTCGAAAAAGTAGGTTTTTGATGTATAGTGACTTACAAAGAGAAATGTGCAGTGGGAGTGGGCGTGGCCTATGTCAGAAGATGCGACGCTATTTAGGGAATACGTGGATATAAAGTTTATGAAGATGTGATTTAAAATGTGGAAGTTACAGGCCAAAATGCGTTTGCATCTGTTATAGCGCCACCTAGTGTAGTAGACACACAATTGTTTCTATGGGTGGTCTGTATGCTGTTCTATATATAGCCTGTCAATTTCATAGCCCTCAGCATAATACTTGAGCTGAAATAAATGTTTGTTGTTTGTCTTGTAATAAGCCACGCCCACTTTTACCTGTCGTGATTACCTTGAAGATATGGCCTCAGGAGTGGCCCAGCATCATACGCACCAAATTTCGTAAAAATCGGTGAAGCCATTTACATGATATTAATTTTCCATATTTGCAGCGCCCCCTAGTGGCCAACATTAGCCACATTTGGCTCACATGCTCACAGGCACAGGTCAAGCAAGGATCTGAGATTTAATGTTGTTAGCATGTATTTTGACCGAGATATACCACAGGTCGCCTTTTTGTAGCTAGCTAGAAAAATTTGTTCGTTAATAATTTGCGCATATTTTGACCAATCAAAATTCCTGTGATAACTTTAGATCAGGTCCAGTCAAAGACTGTACCTGCCAAGTTTCACGCTGAACGGACAAAACCCTAAGGAGGAGTTCGAAAAAGTAGGTTTTCCAGGTTTTGCGCATTTGCAAAAAAAATTTTAAGCGGAAATGGGCGTGGCCCCTTCCAGGTGATTCAGCGCTATTCAGGGAATGTGGTGATATGAGGTTTTTGAATGTGCGACACATGATCTGGGAGTTATAGCCCAAAATACATTGAAAATGAGTAGGGGGCGCTACTGAGCCATTTTTTTTCACGTTGTCATGAAACCCCTACCATATGTAAATTTTCACCACTTCTGACGAGTCTGTGAAGTTTCATGAGTTTTCGAGTATGTTACGGCCCCCAAAAAGGCAGTTGATTTCGGATAAGAAGAAGAATAATAATTAAAGCTGCAAGCAGCGTTGAACGGGCCCTCGCACCCCACGCAACTCGGAGCCTGGCGCGGCCGCCACCATGTCACCAGAGGTCGACCGGCAGACGAGGCGCTGAATGTTCGCCTCCTTCGGACAGTGTAGGAACCAATGCGTTGCGACTTCCCGTCTCCACTGGGTGGCGCTATGACTCTGACTCCTGAGCGTCATGTGGGTGTGTTCATGCCAGGACTATTATCATACATGTGAAGTTTGGAGCAGATTCGACCATTAGATCCCATGTTATAGCAATATCGTGTTTCATGGTGAGACATCAAGTGTCGACGCCATGTCACAGCCACACCGTTCCATGCTGAGCAATTCTCTTAATATGTTTTGATCACACACTTGTGTAGATGGTACACACCAGTTTTGGAGTTAATTGATTCATTTCTGGAGGAGGAGATCATTAAAATACAACACGTGGAAAACGCCAAAAATGACTGTACATTTCAAAATGGCCGACTTCCTGTCGGGTGTGGCCTATATGTGCAAGAGGCTTTTTTGTGCGTCTGGACACGATACATGTGCATACTGATTTTCGTGCACGTCGGTGAAAGTTGTTGTGGGGGACGCTGCACTTTAAGGGGCGTGGTCAAGCCATACGGCCACGTTTATTGATGAAAGTCATGCTATACATTCAGGTCTGGACTGTTAACAAACATGTGAAGTTTGGTGAAGAATGGACAATGTATGCCAAAGTTATACTAATTTCGTGTTTTATGGCGAGACATCAAACTTCGCCGCCACCTGACGGCCAAACCGTTTCACGATGCAAAAATCTGCTTCTAAGTTTTGATTACACCTTTGTCTAGATGGCACACAATGATTTTGAAGTTGTTCTGATGCATCCTGTAGGTGGAGTTCATTAAAATACAACACGTGGAAAACGCCAAAAATGACCATTAAATTCAAAATGGCCGACTTCCTGTTGGGTTTGGCCAATGGGTCCAAGAGACTTTTTTGTGCGTCTGGATGTGATACATATGTGTACCAATTTTCATGCATGTCAGTGAAACGTGCCGCAGGGGCTGATGTTTAAAGGGTGTGGCCAAGCCATTTGGCCACGCCCATCAACGAAATTCATATCACATGTTCAGGGCTGGACTGTTAACACACATGTAAAGTTTCAGGCAGATATGACCAAGGACACTGAAGTTAAGGCCACTTAACTGCGTTTTGGCGAACCGTTGACTTTGCCGCCCTGTGGGCGGAACGCCGTTCGGCGATACGTCACATATCTTCATCATGTAGCATTACCCACGTGTTGAGGCCTTTCTGACCAATTTTGAGTTGGATATACTGAACGTGCTGAGAGTACCACCTCAAAGTCTAAAACATCGCTTTTCCTGTCGCCAGCAGGGGGCGCTTTGAGAACGGGGGAATTTTTTGATGTTGGCGTGATGAAGGCCGGACTATGATCATACCCAGCAAGTTTTGTGCCGATCGGACTTATCATGCCCAAGTAATAGCACTTTTGTTTTTTGGGTTTTTTTTGGCGAGACGTCAAACTTCGCCGCCACCTGACAGCCAAACCGTTTAACATAGGGAAAATCGTATGATAACTTTTGATCATCAAGTGGTCTAGTTGATGCACGCCAAATTTGAAGCCGATCCGATGAATCCTGTAGGAGGAGATAGAAAAAGTAAGAGGAGTGCGAATCGCCCAATCTGGCGTCAAATTCAAAATGGCTGACTTCCTGTTGGGTTTGGCCTATGTGTTCAAGAGACTTTTTAGTGCGTCTGCGGATGATACATGTGCACACCTATTTTCGTGCATATCGGCAAAACTTGCTATGGGGGATGCTGCACTTTAAGGGGTGTGGCCAAGCCATACGACCACACTCATCCACGAAACTCATACCATATGTTCAGGCCTGGACTGTTAACAACCATGTGAAGTTTCAGTCAGATTGGACCAAGTATAATAAAGTTAATGCCAATCAAAGTTTAAAATATGTCATTTCCTGTCGCCACTAGGTGGCGTTATGACTATCACAGAACTTTGTCATGTAGACGTGTTCAGTGTGGGACTATTATGAATCATGTGAAGTTTGGTGAAGATTGGACAATGTGTCCCAAAATTATAGCAATTTCGTGTTTCATGGCAAGACATCAAACTTCGCCGCCACCTGACGGCCAAACCGTTTAACTGTGGAAAAATCTTTTAATAACTTTTGATCACAACCTTGTCTAGATCACACACAGTGATTTTGAAGTCATTCTGATTAATCCTGTAGGAGGAGTTCGTTAAAATACAACATGTGGAAAACGCCAAAAATAGCATCAAAATTCAAAATGGCCGACTTCCTGTTGGGTATGGCCAGTGGGTCCAAGAGACTTTTTTGTGCGTCTCGGTGTGATACATGCGTGTACCAATTTTCGTGCATGTCGGTGACACGTGCGGCAGGGGCTGATGTTTAAAGGGCGTGGTCAAGTCATTTGGCCACGCCCATCAACGAAACTCATATCACATGTTCAAGCCTGGACTGTTAACACACATGTGAAGTTTCAGGCAGATATGACCAAGGACACAGAAGTTAATGTCATTAAAGCCATTTCCAACGCGTTTTGGCGAATTTTCGACTTCGCCGCCCTCTGGGCGGAACACCGTTTGACGCCTTGTCACAATCTTCATAATGTAGCATTACCAACGTCTTGAGGTCTGTCTGACCAAATTTGAGTTGCATATGGTGAACGTGGTCAGAGCTGCACGTCAAAGTCTAAAAACATCGCTTGTCCTGTCGCCAGCAGGGGGCGCTAGGGTAATTACAAAATTTCTGCATGTAGACGTGTTCAGGGCGGGAATATTATGAATCATGTGAAGTTTGGTGCAGATCGGACGATTAATGCCAAAGTTATAGCAATTTCGTTTTTCATGGCGAGACAAACTTCAAACTTCAAACTTCGCCGCCAAAAAGCCGATTCCGTGTTCGACGGGTAGCGGATCTTTGAATAACTTTTGATCACAAACTTATCTAGTTGGTACACGGCGATTTTGAAGCCGTTTTGATTAATCGTGTAGGAGGAGTTCGTCAAAATATGACACGTGGTAAAACGCCAAAAATGGCCGCTAAATTCAAAATAGCCAACTTCCTGTTGGGCGTGGCCTATGGCTCCAAGAGACTTTTTTGTGCGGCTCGGCATGATCTACATGTGTACCGATTTTCGTGCAGATCCGTGAAAACTGATGAGGAGGGCGCTGTTTATAAGGAGATTGCTCTTTAATGGGCGTGGCCTAGCCATTTTGACCCGTCCATTGCCGCGAACCCTAAAATACGTAAATTTACACCGCAACTGATGCGACCGCCAAATTTCAGGAGTTTTTGAGCATGTTAAAACCTCCAAATAAGCGATTTACTTTTGTCGTAATAATAATAATAATTCCTTCAATTTCAATAGGGTCCTCGCACGGTACGTGCTCGGGCCCTAATAATTAAAGCTGCAAGCAGCGTTGAACGGGCCCTCGCACCCCACGCAACTCGGGGCCTGGCGCGGCCGCCACCGTCTCGCCAGAGGTCGACCGGCAGACGAGGCGCTGAATGTTCGCCTCCTTCGGACAGTGTAGGAACCAATGCGTTGCGACTTCCCGTCTCCACTGGGTGGCGCTTTGACTCTGACTCCTGAGCGTCATGTGGGTGTGTTCATGCCAGGACTATTATCATACATGTGAAGTTTGGAGCAGATTCGACCATTAGATCCCATGTTATAGCAATATCGTGTTTCATGGTGAGACATCAAGTGTCGACGCCATGTCACAGCCACACCGTTCCATGCTGAGCAATTCTCTTAATATGTTTTGATCACACACTGGTGTAGATGGTACACAGCAGTTTTGGAGTGAATTGGATCATTTCTGGAGGAGGAGATCATTAAAATACGCCAGGTGGAAAACGCCAAAAATGACTGTAAATTTCAAAATGGCCGACTTCCTGTTGGGTGTGGCCTATCCGTGCAAGAGGCTTTTTTGTGCGTGTGGATGTTATACATGTGTCTACCAAGTTTCGTGCATATCAGTGAGACGTCCTATGGTGGTTATTTGTGTGAATGGGCGTGGCCAATCCATTTAGCCACGGCTATTAACGAAATTCATAACATATGTTCTGGGTTGGACTGTCAATATACCTGTGAAGTTTCACACAGATCTGACCAAGTACAGTGAAGTTATTGCCACTTCCTGTTTCATGGCGAGACGTCAAAATTCAACCTCCCACAACTGGCGTGCCCTTTAGATTCTGCGAGACCTTTTAATAACTTTTGATCAGGAAGTGTTCTAGATGGTAATCGGTAATTTTGAAGCCGTTCTGATGAATTCTGTAGGAGGAGTTCGTTAAAATACGATGCGTGCGCGACACCAAAAATGACCATGACATTCAAAATGGCCGACTTCCTGTTGAATTTAGCCTAGAGGTCCAAGAGACTTTTTTGTTTGTCTGGGGGTGATGGAGATGTGTACCAATTTTTGTGCATATCGGTGAGACGTCCTATGGAAGTAATTCATATGAATGGGCGTGGCCAAGCCATATGGTCACGCCCATTGACGAAATTCATATCACATATTCAGGGCTGGACTGTTGACACACATATGAAGTTTCAGGTGGATATCATCAAAATCACCAAAGTTAAGGCCATTTTTATGCATTTTGGCGAAGGGTCGACTTCGCCGCCCTCCGGATGGAACGCCGTTTGACGACAGTCAAAATTCTTCATCATGGAGCATTACCAACATGTTGAGGCCTTTCTGACCAAATTTGAGCTGGATTTGCTGAACGTGCTCAGAGCTGGACCTCAAAGTCTAAAACATCGCTTTTTCTTTCACCAGCAGGGGGCGCTATGCAAATTTCAATATTTCTGCATGTAGACGTCTTCAGGGCGGGACTATTATGAATCCTGGGGAGTTTGGTACCGTTCGGACTATTAATGCCAAAGTTATAGCAATCTCATTTTTCATGGCGAGACATCAAACTTCGCCGCCACGCCCAGGTCAGGTTGTTTGGAGTTTACGTAATCCGTTAATAACTTTTGATCACAAACTAGTCTAGTTGGTGCACAGCAATTTTGAAGCCGTTCTGATTATTCCTGTAGGAGGAGTTCGTTAAAATACAACACTTGGAAAACGCCAAAAATGGCCGTTCAACGCCAAATATCTCACTTCCTGTTGGGTTTAGCCTATGTGTCCCTATGAACTTTTTTGTGCGTCTCAGCATGATCTACATGCGTACCGATTTTCGTGCAGATCCGCGAAACCTGCCGAGTAGGGTGCTCTTTAAGGGGCGTGGCCTAGCCATTTTGACCCGCCCACCTCCACGAACCCTAAAATACCTAAATTTACACCGCGACTGATGCGCATGCCAAAATTGGCGTGTTTTGGAATATGTTCAGGCCTCCAAATAAGCGATTTACTTTTGTCGTAATAATAATAATTAAAGCTGCAAGCAGCGTTGAACGGGCCCTCGCACCCCACGCAACTCGGGGCCTGGCGCGGCCGCCACCGTGTCGCCAGAGGTCGACCGGCAGACGAGGCGCTGAATGTTTGCCTCCTTCGGACAGTGTAGGAACCAATGCGTTGCGACTTCCCGTCTCCACTGGGTGGCGCTATGACTCTGACTCCTGAGCGTCATGTGGGTGTGTTCATGCCAGGACTATTATCATACATGTGAAGTTTGGAGCAGATTCGACCATTAGATCCCATGTTATAGCAATATCGTGTTTCATGGTGAGACATCAAGTGTCGACGCCATGTCACAGCCACACCGTTCCATGCTAAGCAATTCTCTCAATATGTTTTGATCACACACTTGTGTAGATGGTACACACCAGTTTTGGAGTTAATTGATTCATTTCTGGAGGAGGAGATCATTAAAATACAACACGTGGAAAACGCCAAAAATGACTGTAAATTTCAAAATGGCCGACTTCCTGTTGGGTGTGGCCTATCCGTGCAAGAGGCTTTTTTGTGCGTGTGGATGTTATACATGTGTCTACCAAGTTTCGTGCATATCAGTGAGACGTCCTATGGTGGTTATTTGTGTGAATGGGCGTGGCCAATCCATTTAGCCACGCCTATTAACGAAATTCATAATATATGTTCTGGGTTGGACTGTCAATATACCTGTGAAGTTTCACACAGATCTGACCAAGTACAGTGAAGTTATTGCCACTTCCTGTTTCATGGCGAGACGTCAAAATTCAACCTCCCACAACTGGCGTGCCCTTTAGATTCTGCGAGACCTTTTAATAACTTTTGATCAGGAAGTGTTCTAGATGGTAATCGGTAATTTTGAAGCCGTTCTGATGAATTCTGTAGGAGGAGTTCGTTAAAATACGATGCGTGCGCGACACCAAAAATGACCATGACATTCAAAATGGCCGACTTCCTGTTGAATTTAGCCTAGAGGTCCAAGAGACTTTTTTGTTTGTCTGGGGGTGATGGAGATGTGTACCAATTTTTGTGCATATCGGTGAGACGTCCTATGGAAGTAATTCATATGAATGGGCGTGGCCAAGCCATATGGCCACGCCCATTGACGAAATTCATATCACATATTCAGGGCTGGACTGTTGACACACATATGAAGTTTCAGGTGGATATCATCAAAAACACCAAAGTTAAGGCCATTTTTATGCATTTTGGCGAAGGGTCGACTTCGCCGCCCTCCGGATGGAACGCCGTTTGACGACAGTCAAAATTCTTCATCATGGAGCATTACCAACATGTTGAGGCCTTTCTGACCAAATTTGAGCTGGATTTGCTGAACGTGCTCAGAGCTGGACCTCAAAGTCTAAAACATCGCTTTTTCTGTCACCAGCAGGGGGCGCTATGCAAATTTCAATATTTCTGCATGTAGACGTCTTCAGGGCGGGACTATTATGAATCCTGGGGAGTTTGGTACCGTTCGGACTATTAATGCCAAAGTTATAGCAATCTCATTTTTCATGGCGAGACATCAAACTTCGCCGCCACGCCCAGGTCAGGTTGTTTGGAGTTTACGTAATCCGTTAATAACTTTTGATCACAAACTAGTCTAGTTGGTGCACAGCAATTTTGAAGCCGTTCTGATTATTCCTGTAGGAGGAGTTCGTTAAAATGCAACACGTGGAAAACGCCAAAAATGGCCGTTCAACGCCAAATATCTCACTTCCTGTTGGGTTTAGCCTATGTGTCCCTATGACCTTTTTTTTGCGTCTCAGCATGATCTACATGCGTACCAATTTTCGTGCAGATCCGTGAAACCTGCCGAGTAGGGTGCTCTTTAAGGGGCGTGGCCTAGCTATTTTGACCCGCCCACCTCCACGAACCGTAAAATACCTAAATTTACACCGCGACTGATGCGCATGCCAAAATTGGCGTGTTTTGGAATATGTTCAGGCCTCCAAATAAGCGATTTACTTTTGTCGTAATAATAATAATTAAAGCTGCAAGCAGCGTTGAACGGGCCCTCGCACCCCACGCAACTCGGGGCCTGGCGCGGCCGCCACCGTCTCGCCAGAGGTCGACCGGCAGACGAGGCGCTGAATGTTAGCCTCCTTCGGACAGTGTAGGAACCAATGCGTTGCGACTTCCCGTCTCCACTGGGTGGCGCTATGACTCTGACTCCTGATCGTCATGTGGGTGTGTTCATGCCAGGACTATTATCATACATGTGAAGTTTGGAGCAGATTCGACCATTAGATCCCATGTTATAGCAATATCGTGTTTCATGGTGAGACATCAAGTGTCGACGCCATGTCACAGCCACACCGTTCCATGCTGAGCAGTTCTCTTAATATGTTTTGATCACACACTGGTGTAGATGGTACACAGCAGTTTTGGAGTGAATTGGATCATTTCTGGAGGAGGAGATCATTAAAATACGCCAGGTGGAAAACGCCAAAAATGACTGTAAATTTCAAAATGGCCGACTTCCTGTTGGGTGTGGCCTATCCGTGCAAGAGGCTTTTTTGTGCGTGTGGATGTTATACATGTGTCTACCAAGTTTCGTGCATATCAGTGAGACGTCCTATGGTGGTTATTTGTGTGAATGGGCGTGGCCAATCCATTTAGCCACGGCTATTAACGAAATTCATAACATATGTTCTGGGTTGGACTGTCAATATACCTGTGAAGTTTCACACAGATCTGACCAAGTACAGTGAAGTTATTGCCACTTCCTGTTTCATGGCGAGACGTCAAAATTCAACCTCCCACAACTGGCGTGCCCTTTAGATTCTGCGAGACCTTTTAATAACTTTTGATCAGGAAGTGTTTTAGATGGTAATCGGTAATTTTGAAGCCGTTCTGATTATTCCTGTAGGAGGAGTTCGTTAAAATACAACACGTGGAAAACGCCAAAAATGGCCGTTCAACGCCAAATATCTCACTTCCTGTTGGGTTTAGCCTATGTGTCCGTATGACCTTTTTTGTGCGTCTCAGCATGATCTACATGCGTACCGATTTTCGTGCAGATCCGTGAAACCTGCCGAGTAGGGTGCTCTTTAAGGGGCGTGGCCTAGCCATTTTGACCCGCCCACCTCCACGAACCCTAAAATACCTAAATTTACACCGCGACTGATGCGCATGCCAAAATTGGCGTGTTTTGGAATATGTTCAGGCCTCCAAATAAGCGATTTACTTTTGTCGTAATAATAATAATAATTCCTGCAATTTCAATAGGGTCCTCGCACCGCTTGGTGCTCGGGCCCTAATAATTCCTGCAATTTCAATAGGGTCCTCGCACGGACGTGCTCGGGCCCTAATTAAAGCTGCAAGCAGCGATGAACGGGCCCTCGCACCCCACGCAACTCGGGGCCTGGCGCGGCCGTCACCGTGTCGCCAGAGGTCGACCGGCAGACGAGGCGCTGAATGTTCGCCTCCTTCGGACAGTGTAGGAACCAATGCGTTGCGACTTCCCGTCTCCACTGGGTGGCGCTATGACTCTGACTCCTGAGCGTCATGTGGGTGTGTTCATGCCAGGACTATTATCATACATGTGAAGTTTGGAGCAGATTCGACCATTAGATCCCATGTTATAGCAATATCGTGTTTCATGGTGAGACATCAAGTGTCGACGCCATGTCACAGCCACACCGTTCCATGCTGAGCAATTCTCTTAATATGTTTTGATCACACACTTGTGTAGATGGTACACACCAGTTTTGGTGTGAATTGGATCATTTCTGGAGGAGGAGATCATTAATATACGCCAGGTGGAAAACGCCAAAAATGACTGTAAATTTCAAAATGGCCGACTTCCTGTTGGGTGTGGCCTATCCGTGCAAGAGGCTTTTTTGTGCGTGTGGATGTTATACATGTGTCTACCAAGTTTCATGCATATCAGTGAGACGTCCTATGGTGGTTATTTGTGTGAATGGGCGTGGCCAATCCATTTATCCACGCCTATTAACGAAATTCATAACATATGTTCTGGGTTGGACTGTCAATATACCTGTGAAGTTTCACACAGATCTGACCAAGTACAGTGAAGTTATTGCCACTTCCTGTTTCATGGCGAGACGTCAAAATTCAACCTCCCACAACTGGCGTGCCCTTTAGATTCTGCGAGACCTTTTAATAACTTTTGATCAGGAAGTGTTCTAGATGGTAATCGGTAATTTTGAAGCCGTTCTGATGAATTCTGTAGGAGGAGTTCGTTAAAATACGATGCGTGCGCGACACCAAAAATGACCATGACATTCAAAATGGCCGACTTCCTGTTGAATTTAGCCTAGAGGTCCAAGAGACTTTTTTGTTTGTCTGGGGGTGATGGAGATGTGTACCAATTTTTGTGCATATCGGTGAGACGTCCTATGGAAGTAATTCATATGAATGGGCGTGGCCAAGCCATATGGCCACGCCCATTGACGAAATTCATATCACATATTCAGGTCTGGACTGTTGACACACATATGAAGTTTCAGGTGGATATCATCAAAAACACCAAAGTTAAGGCCATTTTTATGCATTTTGGCGAAGGGTCGACTTCGCCGCCCTCCGGATGGAACGCCGTTTGACGACAGTCAAAATTCTTCATCATGGAGCATTACCAACATGTTGAGGCCTTTCTGACCAAATTTGAGCTGGATTTGCTGAACGTGCTCAGAGCTGGACCTCAAAGTCTAAAACATCGCTTTTTCTGTCACCAGCAGGGGGCGCTATGCAAATTTCAATATTTCTGCATGTAGACGTCTTCAGGGCGGGACTATTATGAATCCTGGGGAGTTTGGTACCGTTCGGACTATTAATGCCAAAGTTATAGCAATCTCATTTTTCATGGCGAGACATCAAACTTCGCCGCCACGCCCAGGTCAGGTTGTTTGGAGTTTACGTAATCCGTTAATAACTTTTGATCACAAACTAGTCTAGTTGGTGCACAGCAATTTTGAAGCCGTTCTGATTATTCCTGTAGAAGGAGTTCGTTAAAATACAACACGTGGAAAACGCCAAAAATGGCCGTTCAACGCCAAATATCTCACTTCCTGTTGGGTTTAGCCTATGTGTCCCTATGACCTTTTTTGTGCGTCTCAGCATGATCTACATGCGTACTGATTTTCGTGCAGATCCGTGAAACCTGCCGAGTAGGGTGCTCTTTAAGGGGCGTGGCCTAGCCATTTTGACCCGCCCACCTCCACGAACCCTAAAATACCTAAATTTACACCGCGACTGATGCGCATGCCAAAATTGGCGTGTTTTGGAATATGTTCAGGCCTCCAAATAAGCGATTTACTTTTGTCGTAATAATAATAATAATTCCTGCAATTTCAATAGGTTCCTCGCACCGCTTGGTGCTCGGGCCCTAATAATAATTCCTGCAATTTCAATAGGGTCCTCGCACCGCTTGGTGCTCGGGCCCTAATAATTCCTGCAATTTCAATAGGGTCCTCGCACCGCTTGGTGCTCGGGCCCTAATTAAAGCTGCAAGCAGCGTTGAACGGGCCCTCGCACCCCACGCAACTCGGGGCCTGGCGCGGCCGCCACCGTCTCGCCAGAGGTCGACCGGCAGACGAGGCGCTGAATGTTCGCCTCCTTCGGACAGTGTAGGAACCAATGCGTTGCGACTTCACGTCTCCACTGGGTGGCACTATGACTCTGACTCCTGAGCGTCATGTGGGTGTGTTCATGCCAGGACTATTATCATACATGTGAAGTTTGGAGCAGATTCGACCATTAGATCCCATGTTATAGCAATATCGTGTTTCATGGTGAGACATCAAGTGTCAACGCCATGTCACAGCCACACCTTTCCATGCTGAGCAATTCTCTTAATATGTTTTGATCACACACTTGTGTAGATGGTACACCAGTTTTGGAGTTAATTGATTCATTTCTGGAGGAGGAGATCATTAAAATACAACACGTGGAAAACGCCAAAAATGACTGTAAATTTCAAAATGGCCGACTTCCTGTCGGGTGTGGCCTATATGTGCAAGAGGCTTTTTTGTGCGTCTGGACACGATACATGTGCATACTGATTTTCGTGCACGTCGGTGAAAGTTGTTATGGGGGACGCTGCACTTTAAGGGGCGTGGCCAAGCCATACGGCCATACACGATGCAAAAATCTGCTTATAAATTTTGATTACATCTTGTCTAGATGGCACACAATGATTTTGAAGTTGTTCTGATGCATCCTGTAGGTGGAGTTCATTAAAATACAACACGTGGAAAACGCCAAAAATGACAATTAAATTCAGAATGGCCGACTTCCTGTTGGGTTTGGCCAATGGGTCCAAGAGACTTTTTTGTGCGTCTGGATGTGACACATAGGTGTACCAATTTTCATGCATGTCAGTGAAACGTGCGGCAGGGGCTGATGTTTAAAGTGTGTGGCCAAGCCATTTGGCCACGCCCATCAACGAAATTCATCACATGTTCAGGGCTGGACTGTTAACACACATGTAAAGTTTCAGGCAGATATCACCAAGGACACTGAAGTTAAGGCCACTTAACTGCGTTTTGGCGAACCGTTGACTTCGCCGCCCTGTGGGCGGAACGCCGTTCGGCGATACGTCACAAATCTTCATCATGTAGCATTACCAACGTGTTGAGGCCTTTCTGACCAATTTTGAGTTGGATATACTGAACGTGCTGAGAGTAGCACCTCAAAGTCTAAAACATCGCTTTTCCTGTCGCCAGCAGGGGGCGCTTTGAGAACGGGGGAATTTTTTGATGTTGGCGTGATGAAGGCCGGACTACGATCATACCCAGCAAGTTTTGTGCCGATCGGACTTATCATGCCCAAGTAATAGCACTTTTGTTTTTTGGGGGTGTTTTTGGCGAGACGTCAAACTTCACCGCCACCTGACGGCCAAACCGTTTAACGTAGGGAAAATCGTATGATAACTTTTGGTCATCAAGTGGTCTAGTTCCAGCACGCCAAATTTGAAGCCGATCCAATGAACCGTGTAGGAGGAGATAGTTCTGAGAGAACACTTGAAAATCGCTAAAATCGGTAAAAAAATGAATATTCAAATCAAAATAGCCGGCTTCCTGTTGGTTTTAGAAAAAAGTCCAACGCGCATTTTCGTGCGTCTTGGGATGATACACGACCTCCCCGAATTTCGTGGAAGTTGGTCAAACGGGCTGCCGGTGGGAGCCGATTGAAATTTTCTAGGGGGCGCCATTTCGCCATTTTGCAACGGGCATCGTTTAAATTTTGCGTACACATAAATTTTCACCAAGACGAATGTGCATGCCAAACTTGGTGAGTTTTCGAATATGTTAAAGCCCCCAAAAATGCGTTTAAATTCACAGAAAAAAAAAAAAAAAAATAATAATAATAATAATCCTAAGGAAAACAATAGGGTCCTCGCACGGTACGTGCTCGGGCCCTAATTAAAGCTGCAAGCAGCGTTGAACGGGCCCTCGCACCTTCACACAATTCGAGGGCGCTGGCAGGACGCCGGCTAATGCCGACCTTCATTCCTGTCGAAGGCAGACCCCTCACGCAGGAGTTACACGGCATATCCCTCAAAGCATACGAAGACATGTAATTTTGCCAGTAGGTGGCGCTGTACTAATGACCAAGTATTGGCCTATAGATGTGTTCAGGGCAGGACTGTCATCAATCCTGTGAAGTTTGGGAAAGATTGGAACATGTATGGTGAAGTTGCGAACCAGTTACAAGCAAATTCAAAATGGCGGACTTCCTGGTATGTTTGGCACATGGCTGCAAGAGGGTTTTTGGTACATCTTTCAGTGATGCACATGCATACCAAGTTTCATCGATGTAGGTCGAACCAGCATCGGGGGCTGCTTCGTAGAAAATTTGTAGGGGGCGCTGTTGAGCCATGTTGGCACATCAGAGCAGAAAAATCACATCAAACAACACAAATCAGATCCTGTCATATGTGTGCCAAGTTTCATGACATTACAAGCATCCCTTACCCCTCAAAAACAACTTCGTCTTTTATGGCGAATAAGGCATTTCCACGGTGACCAAACATCACTAAGCTTTACAGCTGGCCTCGGGAGTGACTCCACATCACGCTCTCCTAATTTTGTGCGAATCGATGAATTTTCATGCCACGTGATCTGTTTATAGCGCCCCCTATTGGCCAATTTCCACCAAATTTGGCACAGAGCCACTGGTTGACATCTGAAACAAATGAATTGAGTTTGACATTGATAGCTTTTAGTTTGACAAAAATATGCAACGGTATGTGTTTTTTAGCTAGCAGAAAAAAAAATGTTTATTTTTAGCTAGCGCATTTTTTGGAGTAGCAAAATTCTTTTGATAACTTTTGGTCAGGCAAGTCTGGAGATCATGTAGATGGAGCTTAAACACTAGGAGGAGTTCGAAAAAGTAAGTTTTTGATGTATAGTGACGTACAAAGAGAAATATGCAGTGGGAGTGGGCCTGGCCTATGTCAGAAGATGCGACTCTATTTAGGGAACATGTGGATATAAAGTTTATGAAGATGTGATTTAAAATGTGGAAGTTACAGGCCAAAATGCGTTTGCATCTGTTATAGCGCCACCTAGTGGAGTAGACACATAATTTTTGCTAAGGGTGGTCTGTATGCTATTCTATGTATACCCTATGAATTTCACAGCCCTCAGCATAATACTTGAGCTGAAATAAATGTTTGTTGTTTATCTTGTAATAAGCCACGCCCACTTTGACCAGTCGTGACTAACTTCACAAAATGGCCTCAGGAGGGGGCCAGCATCATACTCACCAAATTTCGTAAAAATCGGTGCAGCAATTTACGAGATATAAATTTCCCATATTTGCAGCGCCCCCTAGTGGCCAACATTAGCCAAATTTGGCTCACACCCTCACAGGCACATGTCAAGCAAGGATCTCAGATTTGGTGTTGTTAGCCTTTATTTTGACCGAAAAATGCCACCGTTCACCTTTTTATAGCTAGCTAGAAAAATGTATTCGTTAATAATTTGCGCATATTTTGACCAATCAAAATTCCTTTGACAACTTTAGATCAGGTCCAGCCGAAGACTGTACGTGCCAAGTTTCACGCTGAACGGACAAAACCCTAAGGAGGAGTTCGAAAAAGTAGGTTTTCCAGTTTTCTCAATTTGGCGAAAAAAATTTATTGGCAGAAATGGGCGTGGCCCTGCCCAGGTGATTCAGCGCTATTCAGGGAATCTGGAGATATGAGGTTTTTGAAAGTGCGACATATGGTCTGGGAGTTATAGCCCAAAACACGTTGAAAATGAGTAGGGGGCACTGTTGAGCCATCTTGGCACATGAAAACACAAAATCACATCAGACAACACAATTTCGGCCGTCTGATGTGTGTGCCAAGTTGCGTGAGTTTTCGAGTGTCCCTTGCCCCTCAAAAACAACCTCGTGTTTTATGGCGAATAAGGTGGCGCCACAGTGACAGCGTTGGACGAAACCTCAAAGGCTTCTGCTTTGATCATCATCAAGGTCTTGGGAGTATGTATCCGCAAAATTGAGGTGGTTCGGGGGAACCTGGTAGAAGAGGGAAATGAAAGAATGAAAAAAGTAACTTTCTGCCGCCAGTAGGCGGCGCTATGACGCTGATTAAAAATTTCTGTATAGATGTTTTCAGGGCTGGACAGTTATCATATGTGTGAAGTTTTGGAAAGATATGTCCACATAGAGTCACGTTACAGCTACTTCTGTCATCATGGCGAAACATCAAAGTTCCCCGCCACGCCAAGGTCACGCCCTTTGACGAAAATTCACAGTTTTCCATAGAAAGCATCATCAAGGATTTTTGGATAATCCCACCATGTATGAGATTGATGTGTTCGACTTTGGAGGAGATGTGCTTCAAAGTGTAAAACATGACATTTTCTACTACCAGTGGGGGGCGCTATATAAATCACAAAGTATTGACATGTAGATCTCTTCAGAGCAGGACTGTCATCAATCCTGTAAAGTTTGGGGAAGATTGGAGCATGTATGTTGGAGTAATAAACTACTTCCTGTGTTATAATACTACTTCCTGTTTGTAACAATGTTTGAGGTCCCGGCACGGTCACACGGTGTGACGAAAACACAAGCTTTTGATAACATTTTGTCTTCAACTTATGTAGGTGGGACAGACCAAGTTTGAAGTCGATCGGACAAAATCTCTAGGAGGAGTTTGTCCATTTACGACCCCTGCAAATGGCCAAAAATGCATGAAAATTGCACATTCAATTCAAAATGGCCGACTTCCTGTTGAGTTTAGGGCATGGGCCCAAGAGGCTTTTTTGTACGTCTTGGTGTGTTACATATGCCTGCCAAGTTTCATACACGTAGGTTAAACCAGCTTCGGGGGCTGCTTCGTTGAAAATGAGTAGGGGGCGCTGTTGAGCCATTTTTTTGCACATTATCACGAAACCCCAAAAATATCAAATTTTTCACCACTTCTGATGAGTCTGTGAAGTTTGGTGAGTTTTTGAATATGATAAAGCCCTCAAAAAGCCAATTCATTAGGCAGAAAAATAATAATAATAACTCCTTCAGTTTCAATAGGGTCCTCGCACCGCTAGGTGCTCGGGCCCTAATAATCCTAAGGAAAACAATAGGGTCCTCGCACGGTACGTGCTCGGGCCCTAACTAGAACTGAGAGCAGTTATGATAGGGGGCCAAGCCTCCCCGCGCGACTCGGCCCCCAGGTCAAGCGGAGCCCACGGAAGTCGGCCCCGAAGGACGACGGGTTCGGGGCGAGTATCGGGACGCAGGCCTACGTCTCACCTGCAGTATCATAATTGTAATGGGATCAGCACTGGAGGTGCGAAGGACAGAATGTGTGTGTTGTGACAAGTAACGCCCACTTGGGCCAAACATCACAAAGATTTAACTCTGGCCTCAGGAGTGACACCAAAACATGCTCGCCAAATTTCAGGCGAATCTGATCAATTTTCATGTCACTTCATGTTTCTCTGTTTATAGCGCCCCCTATTGGCCAATTTCCGCCAAATTTGGCACAGACCCTCTGGTTCACCTCTGAAACAATTGGTTCGAGTTTGACATCAATAGCAACGGTATGTCTTTTTTAGGGTAGCAGAAAAAAATGGATTATTTATAACTACCGCATTTTTTGGAGTAGGAAAATTCTTTTGATAATTTTTGATCAGGCAAGTCTGGAGATTGTTTGTGCAAAGTTTCGTGCAGATGGAGTTTAAATGCTAGGAGGAGTTCGAAAAAGTACGTTTTTGATATGTAGTGACTTACAAAGAGAAATATGCAGTGGAAGTGGGCGTCGCCTATGTCAGAAGATGTGACTGTATTTAGGGAACACGTGGATATAAAGTTTATGAAGGTGTGATTTAAAATGTGGAAGTGACAGGCCAAAATGCGTTTGCATCCGTTATAGCGCCACCTGAGCTGAAATAAATGTTTGTTTTTTGTCTTGTAATAAGCCACGCCCACTTTTAACAGTCGTGACTAACTTCAAAGTATGGCCTCAGGAGTGACCAAGCATCATACCCACCAAATTGCGTAAAAATCGGTTCAGCCATTTATGAAATATACGTTTCTCATATTTGCAGCGTCCCTTAGTGGCCAACATTAGCCAAATTTGGCTAAGCCCCTCACAGGCACATGACAAGCGAGGATGTCCGATTTGGTGTTCTTAGCATTTATTATGACCGAAATATGCCACAGTTCGCCTTTTTATAGCTAGCTAGAAAATTTTATACGTTAATAATTTGGACATGTTTTGACCAATCAAAATTCCTTTGATAACTTTAGATCAGGTCCAGCTGCAGACTCTATCTGCCAAGTTTCACGCTGAACGAACAAAACCCCAAGGAAGAGTTTGAAGAAGTAGGTTTTCCAGTTTTCGTGATTTTGCGAAAAAAAAAATTATAGGCGGAAATGGGCGTGACCCCATCCAGGTGATTCAACGCTATTCAGGGAATCTGGGGATATGAGGTTTTTGAAAGTGCTACATATGGTCTGGGAGATATAGCCCAAAACATTTTGAAAATGAGTAGGGGGCGCTACTGAGCCATTTTTGTGCACATTGTCATGAAACCCCTACCATATGTAAATTTTCACCACTTCTGACGAGTCTGTGAAGTTTCATGAGTTTTCGAACATGTTACGGCCCCCAAAAAGGCAATTGATTTCGGAAAAGAAGGAGAATTAAAGCTGCAAGCAGCATTGAACGGGCCCTCGCACCGTCACGTAACTCGAGGGGGCTGGCAGGATGCCGGCTGACACCGCCGTTCATTCCTATTAAGGCAGACCCCTCACGCAGGAATTACACATCATATCCCTCAAATCATACAAAGACATGTCATTTTGGCAGTAGGTGGCTCCGTAATAATAACCAAGTATTGGCGAATAGATGTGTTGAGGGCAGGACTGTCATCAATCCTGTGAAATATGGGGAAGAGTGGAACATGTATGGTGAAGTTGTGAACCAGTTACAAGCAAATTCAAAATGGCGGACTTCCTGCTGGGTTTGTTCCTACCAAGTTTCATAGGTGTCTGTCAAACCACCTTCGGGGACTGCTTCCTAGAACAGTCATGGGGGCGCTGATGAGCCATGTTGGTATATCGAAGATCAAAAATCACCTCACACAACACCAATTGGATCCTTTCATATGTGTGCCAAGTTTCATTACTTTACAAGCATCCCTTACCCCTGAAAAACAAGCTTGTGGTTTATGGCAAATAAGGCGTTGCCACGGTGACAGCGTTTGACGAGACATCATGGTTTTCACAATATAGCATTACCAACATCGTAAGGCCTTTCTGACCAAATGTGAGTTGGATAAGGTCAACGTCCCGAGAGCAGCACCACAAATTCTAAAACATGGCTTTGTCTGTTTCCACCAGGGGACACTATGACAAATACGAAATTTCTGCATGTAGACGTGATCAGGGCGGGACTATTATATATCCAGTGAAGTTTGGTGCAGATCGGAAAATTTACCCCAAAGTTACAGCAATTTTGTTTTTCATGGCGAGACGTCAAACTTCGCCGCCAAAAAGTCGATTTCCCCCTCAACGGGTAACTGATCTTTTAATAACTTTTGATCACAAAGTAGTGTAGATGATACACAGCGATTTTGAAGCCGTTCTGATTAATCCTGTAGGAGGAGTTTGTTAAGATACAAAACGTGGAAAACGCCAAAAATGGCCGCTAAATTCAAAATGGCCGACTTCCTGTTGGGTTTGGCCTATGGCTCCAAAAGACTTTTTTCTGCATCTGGGTGGGATACATATGTGTACCGATTTTCATGCATGTCGGTGAAACGTGCCGCAGGGGCTGATGTTTAAAGGGTGTGGCCAAGCCATTTGGCCACGCCCATCAACGAAATTGATATAACATGTTCAGGGCTGGACTGTTAACACACATGTGAAGTTTCAGGCAGATATGACCAAGGACACTGAAGTTAAGGCCACTTAACTGCGTTTTGGTGAACCGTCGACTTCACCGCCCTCTGGGCGCAACGCCGTTTGACGATACGTCACAATCTTCATCATGTAGCATTACCAACGTGTTGAGGCCTTTCTGACCAAATTTGAGTTGGATGTGCTGAACGTGCTCAGAGCTGCACCTCAAAGTGTAAAACATCACTTTTCCTGTCGCCAGCAGGGGGCGCTTTGAGATTGGGGGAATTTTTTGATGTTGGCGTGTTGAAGGCAGGACTACAATCATACCCAGCAAGTTTTGTGCCGATCGGACTTATCATGCCCAAGTAATAGCACTTTTGTTGTTTTTTCACCTAGACGAATATGCACACCAAAGTTGGTGAGTTTTTGAATATGTTAAAGCCCCCAAAAACGCGATTCAATACGCGGAAAAAAAAAAAAAAAATCCTAAGGAAAACAATAGGGTCCTCGCACCGCTTGGTACTCGGGCCCTAATTAAAGCTGCAAGCAGCGATGAACGGGCCCTCGCACCTTCACGCAACTCGAGGGAGCTGGCAGGACGCTGGTTGACGCGGCCGTTCATTCCTGTCGAAGGCAGACACTGCACGCAGGAGTTACACATCATATCCCTCAAATCATATGAAGACATGTAATTTTGCCAGCAGGTGGCGCCGTACTAACAACCAAGTATTGGCGTATAGATGTGTACAGGTCAGGATTTTCATCAATCCTGTGAAATTTGGGAAAGTTTGGAACATGTATGGTGAAGTTGTGAACCACTTACAAGCAAATTCAAAATGGCAAACCTCCTGTTGGGTTTGGCACATGGCTGCAACAGGCTTTTTTGTACGTCTTTCAGTGTTGCATGTGCCTACCAAGTTTCATACATGTAGGTCAAACCAGCTTCGGGGGCTGCTTCGTTGAAAATTTGTAGGGGGCGCTGTTGAGCCATGTTGGCACATGAAAGCACAAAAATCTCATCAGACAACACATATCGGGTCCTATCATATGTGTGCCAAGTTTCATGCCTTTACAAGCATGCCTTACCCCTCAAAAACAATTTCGTGTTTCATGGTGAATAAGGCATTGCCACAGTGACAGCGTTTGACGAAACCTCAAAAGCTTCTGATGTGATCATTATCAAGGTTTTGGGACTATGTCTCAGCAAAATTGAGGTGGTTGCGGTTAACTTGGTAGAAGAGAGACATGAAAGAATGAAAGCAATATCTTTCTGCCACCAGTCGGTGGCGATATGATGCTGACTAAAAATGTTTCTGTAGATGTTTTCAGGGCTGGACTTTTATCATATGTGTGAAGTTTTGGAAAGATATGTCCACGTAGAGTCAAGTTACACAAGTTTTGTTATCATGGCGAAACATCAAAGTTTGCCGCCACGTCATGGCCACGCCCTTTGACGAAAACTTACAGTGTTCACATTAAAACATCTTCCACATGTGATGGATAGACTGACCAAGATTGAGGTGGATCTGGCCAAGTTGTGGGAGGTATACTTCAAAATATAAAACATGTCACTTTCTGTTACCAGTAGGGGGCGCTACATTTTTCACAAATTATTGACATGGAGATTTCTTCAGCGCATAACTGTCATCAATCCATGGAAGTTTGGGGAATATTGGACCATGTCTGCTGGAGTTATACATTACTTCCTGTTTTGTGGCGAGACCTCAAAGTTTGAGGCCCTGCCACGGTCACATGGTGTGACAAGTCCAGCTGTTGATAGCTTTTCTTCCTCAATGTCTGGAGGTGGGACAGACCAAGTTTGAAGTCGATGGGATAAAATCTGTAGTAGTAGTTAGAAGTTAGTGTTTTATGGCGTAGAAGGCGGAGCCACGGTGACAGCGTTTGACGAAACCTCAAGGCTGTGATAACTTTTTGTCTTCAAGGTCTTGGGGTGGGACAGAACAAGTTTGAAGAGGATTGGATAAAAACTCTAGGACAAGTTCGTTCATTTACGTCTACTGGAAATTGCCAAAAATGCACAAAAGTGGCACAAGTAAATTCAAAATGGCGGACTTCCTGTTGGGTTTGGCCTATGCGTTAAGGAGGCTTTTTTGCGCCTCTAGGGATGATACATGTGCATACCGATTTTTGTGCATGTCGGCAAAACTTGCTATGGGGGATGCTGCACTTTATGGAGTGTGGCCAAGCCATGCGGCCACCCTCATTGATGAAACTCATACCATATGTTCAGGCCTGGACTGTTAACAAACGTGTTAAGTTTCAGTCAGATTGGACCAAGTACACTAAAGTTAATGCGAATTTCTGTTTTTTGGCGAAACCTCAACCTTCGCCGCCACCTGATGGCCAAACCGTTTATCTATGGAAAAATCTTTTAATAAGTTTTGATCACAACTTTGTCTAGATCACACACAGTGATTTTCAAGTTGTTTCTGATTAATCCTGTAGGAGGAGTTCGTTAAAATACAACAAAAATCACCATGAAATTCAAAGTAGCCAACTTCCTGTTGGGTGTGGCCAATGGGTCCAAGAGACTTTTGTGTGTGTCTGGGTGTCATACATGTGTCTACCAATTTTCGTGCATGTCAGTGAAACATGCGGCAGGGGCTGATGTTTAAAGGGCGTGGTCAAGCCATTTGGCCACGCCCATCAACGAAACTCATATCACATATTCAGGCCACACGGCATGGCCACGCCCATCGCCAAAACCCATATCACATGTAAATTTCCACCACGACTGACACGTGTGCCAAATTTGGTGAGTTTTTGAGTATGTTAAAGCTCCCAAAAATGCGATTCATTACAAGGAAGAAGAAAAATAATAATAATTCCTTCAATTTCAATAGGTTCCTCGCACCGCTAGGTGCTCGGGCCGTAATAATGAGGGAATTTTTTGATGTTGGCGTGTTGAAGGTGGGATTACGATCATAACCAGCAACTTTGGTGCCGATTGGACCTCTAAGTGAAAAGTTGTCTCATTTCATTTTTCATGGCGAAAGGCCAATCTTCGCCACCCTATAGAGGCCACACCCTTTGACGAACGCAAGATCTTTCAATAACTTTTGATCACAAAGGGGTCTAGTTGATGCACGCCGAATTTGAAGCCGATCCGATGAATCATGTAGGACGAGATAGAAAAAGTACGAGGAGTGCGGATCGCCCGATCTGGCGGTTAAATTCAAAATGGCTGACTTCCTGTTGGGTGTGGCCAATGAGTCCCAGAGACTTTTTTGTGCGTCTGGGTGTCATACATGTATGTACCAATTTTGGTGAATGTCGGTGAAACATGCGGCACGGGCTGATGTTTAAAGGGCGTGGTCAAGCCATTTGGCCACGCACATCAACACAACTCATATCACATGTTCAGGCCTGGACTGTTAACACACATGTGAAGTTTCAGGCAGATATGACCAAGGACACTGAAGTTAAGGCCACTTTTATGCGTTATGGCGAAACATCGACTTTGCTGCGCTCTGGGCGCAACGCCGTTTGACGATACGTCACAATCTTCATAATGTAGCATTACCAAGGTCTTGAGGCCTCTCTGACCAATTTTGAGTTGGATATGCTGAACGTGCTCAGAGCTGCACCTCAAAGTCTAAATCATGGCATTTTCTGTTTCCAGCAGGGGGCGCTATGACAAATAAAAATTTTCTGCATGTAGACGTGTTCAGGGTGGGACTATTATATAACCAGTGAAGTTCAAATGAATTCAAAATGGCCGACTTCCTGTTGGGTTTGGCCTATGGCTCCATAAGACTTTTTTGTGCGTCTGGGTGGGATACATATGTGTACCGATTTTCATGCATGTCGGTGAAACGTGCCGCAGGGGCTGCTGTTTAAGGGGCCACGTCGGGTGACCACGCCCATCGCCAAAACCCATATCACATGTAAATTTCCACCACGACTGACACGTGTGCCAAATTTGGGGAGTTTTTGAGTATGTTAAAGCTCCCAAAAATGCGATTCATTACAAGGAAGAAGAAAAATAATAATTCCTTCAATTTCAATAGGGTCCTCGCACGATACATGCTCGGGCCCTAATAATAATTCCCTCAATTTCAATAGGGTCCTCGCATGGTACATGCTCTGGCCCTAATAATTCCTTGCATTTCAAGAGGGTCCTGGCACCGCGTGGTGCTCAGGCCCTAAAAATAATGGTGGGGCTTTTACTTACCACAATTGCAGAGGCAACCAGCTTCATGTGAAACAGACTACATGATAAACGGGCTTTTATTTATTCCCTCTGTAATTATTTATATTTATACCTTTTATCCACTCGTTTGCATGCATCGCGCTGTCATTTCAAAATCAACACTTCCTGTACCTTTCAAATTAAAAGCCCACTCAGAACTTCGGTTGAGAGAATCTCTTTATTTTCTAAATATACTTTTATTGTGAAACATTTGCAGGAACTTGGTTGTGGAGGATTCAGTGACTTGACTGTTTGCGTAGCTCCTGACATGTGGTGGCACATGAACAGACACAGTGACTGAAATAATACAATAATAATATAAATAGGACAAGAATAACCTGATGACATTACACGCGTCGTAAAAGACGACCGGGGAAAATTGGTGTGGACCATCGTGTAGTGTGTCATGTCTGTCGGCCAAGTCACGGCAAGATTTTACGAGTCCACAATCGCCTAATGTGACATAGTGACTTTCAGAAAGGACAGAAATGTCATGTAGTGTGAACCAGGCATAAGTGGTCAGAGATGGCTAGGTCGACACCATAGAGATGATGCAAGGTGAGTCCAGTGGAGCAAACAAGGTCCAGAGTGTGACCACAGTTATGGGTGGGAAAATGAACATGTTGAATGAAATTAAAGCAGTTGAGTGTATCAATAAAGTCGGTGGTTGCAGAGGAGTTTGTGGAGTCAATGTGGATATTGAAATCGCTAAGAAGAAGGACTGAAGGGGAGAGAGAACAGAGCTGGGTCAGAAGGACCATAGAGAGGCTGAAGCTAGACCGAGGCAGGGTGGGGGTATACAAGATCCGATGTCTGCAGAGGTGCGGAGCAGGCAGGGGAGCAGAGCAGGCAGAGGAGGATGCAACTAGAGGCTTTGACTGCAGTGGGCAAAAAGCAGTGACAGGTGAGGCAGGTCAGCAGCTGGAGTCCCGGAGTGATGTCGGCTGGAAACAGAGGAGATAGGAGTCAGGAGCAAGAAAAAACGGCACAGGGAAAACACACACAAAAACTGGTGCAAGACAGGAGCCACGAACTTTACCACACAATGGTTTGCTACAAACTGGCAATGACTGAAGAAAAGAGCTGGTCTCATATACTCCGGGGTGATTGCTGAATAACTGCAAAAAAAAAAACAAAAACAGGTGCAATCCTAACAGGGATGGAGCGGGAATTTGGAAGAAGCTGCTGGAAGCGGCGAGTGACGATAAGACAGTGGCCCCACTTAGCTTTGCTGTAATCTCCTCTATACTAAGCAGGATTGGATACTCTGTTCTCTTTCAACAGCCTTGTTCACCTTCTTGAGGTCAACACAAATGCAGGCTTTACCTGTAGTCCACTGCAAGACTGACACTATGGGTGCACACCAGTCGGTAGGTTGTGTCACTCTATGATGCTGTTTCTCTCCATCCTGCATAGCTCCTCCTTTACCTTCTGCAGCATAGGCAAAGGTACATGTTGTGCCGTGTGTACAGTGTATGGTTGAGCATTGTCTGTCAGCTGTATTGTCACAGGTTCAGTCTTTGTCCCGTGCTCACCATGCCTGTACATGCCTTCTGCTGCCTATGGTCCAATTCACTCTCCTAACCAGTTTAATTTCTACAGACAGCAGCCTACTGAGTAAATTAAGTCATATGCTTCAAGTGGGTAGGTCTTTCCTTTGTGTGTCACCATGCTCTGGATCTGTGAAATGCACTCCAGCTCTCCACCTGGGCTATCCAGTGGAATACCTGCAAGCTCCAGTGGGCTTTGGGGATGAGTGAGTGGTAGGTCTGCTCATGAATTATGCTCACATTGGCCCCTGTGTCAGTTTTGAATTTGACTGGACAGGCTGCAGGCTGCTGAAGCTCCTGTTAGCCACTGAGCATATGGACAGTGTCTAATCATTAAAATAAATGGAATAAAAAACATTTGCCCGCATTTCAGTGTTGCAGGTCAACTACAGTACTAGAGTCTTTCCACCATCACATTCTGAGGTATGCTGGCAAGCAGTTTGGATTCTCCGTCCATGTATGGAGCTGAAATCCTGCTACCTGCCCTGAACTACGACCACCATCTTAGCAGAATACTTAAGTGAAAAACAGATCATTTGAGTAAGTTCAATACAAATTTATCTTATGCTTTAGACATGAAGTCAACATGAAGGTAGGAGTGTAGAAAGTCTGATCAATAGTATTTCAAATGTAAGTATTTCATTGGTGTTTATCAAAGTTAGGAAAAATTTCCTACAGTACAAAAGGTTAGTTGGAAAAATTTTCTTTCTTAATGTTAACACTTTTACCATCTAAAAAGATACTGTAAGCTTTGCAGTAAGAAGTCAAGGAAGATAAGAATTACAGCTACATTCCAGGGGCCGTATTCACAAAGCTTCCTAGTGCTAAGAGTTGCTCCTAGTGATGAAATCCTAAGAAAATTCTTAGAATTGTGACGTTTTCTTAGAATTTCCCCTTAGAGTTAAGATTCGGTTAAAAGATAAAAGTTATTCACAAAGCACCTTAGACATTAAAAGAGCTCCTAAGGTGAAAAAATGTTAGGAGCAAGGAGGAGGACTTTTAAGAGGCTTAAAAGTTTCTCAATCAGAGGAGAAAATGGTGGAAACACATAGAGGTCAGAGAAATAGTTTGTAAACACAAAATGGCAGTGACTAAATGAAATGCTACAGATGAGACTGTGCAGGGATATTTGTGGTCAATCTCATTAGGGATACACACACATTTCCCACCTAACAAAATAATGCTATAATGCCAGAAATAAAATGATCACAATACTAAGATATTTGAAAAACTGGAAAAATGCAAGAGTGCAGCAGTGATGACTTTTGTATGTTTCAACCTTAGATCAGCAGAGTGATCACACTAACAATGACAACAGTGACAATCTCATATTGTGATGCTGTTCATTTCATTTCCACTGGGTATCCACACCTTGCAGGCTCACAAAAGGGCATGTGTCTGACAACCAATCACATCTGTTAAAAGAAAACACATCCTCACTAAGATAAAAGTTTCTTTCTCTTCCTTGCTCAGAGTTGCTCTTGTTTTCACTCTGTCATCGTTTTTTTTTACATGTACACACAGGTCCGAAATACACACACACAAATGGGACGTAAACATGTATTAAATGGAGAGATGTCAGAGTGAGGGGGCTGCCCATGGACAAGCAGTTGGGGGGTTCGGTGTCTTGCTCAAGGGCACTGACAGCAGGATAGATTATGGCCAATTTTGCATTTGTGTAGTGGGTTCTGTGCAGGACTTTACATTGAATCAGGCCATGGCAGGCACATATAGAGGAAGAGTGAACCAGGTTTAGGGCAGAGGTCTGCTGTTGCTCCGTTAGTGACATGGACAGGTTGTCTTCCCAAACGGTCTTAATTAGGTTGAGAGGCTCCGGGGTGTTGAATCCAAGAGAATTGTATAAGACTGAAATGCATTTCTTTTTATTAGGATCTGTCAAAAGAGAGTGTCGGCCATGGTTTCAGGAGGGCGGTTTGGAAATGGGGGAATTGCTTTTTCACAAAGTCTCTGATTTGGAAGAAACTGAAAAGGTGAGAGTTTGTGTTGCACTCTCAAGCAGACATGACTCCGTCTCTCTCTTTGGCAACTTTTATTGTCCCAGTTCTACATCTCTTTGACAAGGCAAGCATCGACGAGCGTGGCGCACATGTGAAACAACCAGCACCATTCATTCTTGGCGCCGGCTGATGACATCACCTGAACTCTGACCTCAGTCAGAAAAATATAAAATAAACTGAAAATACAGTGTAGCATCTATTTACTTTTTTTTAAAAGTGATTTAGCTCACTTGCATTTAAATTATAAACATGTAAAATAGTAAAACGTAAATGAAATAATATATTTTATATCTTGGTCTCAACATTTGCCAGCTGAAATCTGGACGTGAGGTCGGAAAAAGATGAGAAAATACCATCACTGTATAGTTCTTTAATACTGATAATACTGTTGTTGTGCCAGAGTAAAATGCTGGATCGGTATTTGAAGGTTGGAAGACATGTTTTTTTGAGCAGTGGGGTTAGGATAGAAGGGCCGTGTAAACCATAATGCTTCCTGAGTTGGCTCCATATTTTCAGTGAGGTAGATACAATAGGGTTGGTGCTCACGCCTGCTACAGGAAGAGGAAGTTGGGAGCACAAGACAGAGTGCAATGAGAGGTGTGAGGTTACCTTTTCCAAGTGTACCCAGACAGGTGTAGAGTCACAATCATTGTGTGTCCAATACAAGATTTTCTGCACATTGGCCACCCAGTAGTATCACCTAAAATTAGGGAGTGCTAGGCCCCCATCTCTCCTAGGGGATTGTAGGATTGCCCTTCGAATTCGAGCTGGCCTGTTTCCCCAGAGGAATTTAGATATTATCCTGTCTAATTTGTCAAAGAATGTTATGGTGATGTATACAGGGACATGTGGAAAAAGATAGAGAAATCTGGGGAGGGTGACCATCTTAACCAAGTTTGTCCTACCCGCAAGGGATAATGGTAGAGCAGACCAGTGGTCAAAGTCTTTCCTGGCTTCTTCAATTAAAGGCGGGAAGTTTGCACAGAACATGTCGGACACAGATTGAGTGATAAAGACGCCCAAGTAGCGGAATCCTTTGTCAGTCCATTTGAAAGGTGCTATGAAGTGCGGGAGCTGCCTGGCTAGTGGGTTAATTCGCAGTAGCTCACTCTTTTGGTAGTTGAGCTTGTAACTGGAGTATGCACTGAACCTTTCCAGGATGCCGACAATCACAGGCAGAGAGCTTACTGCGTCTGAAATGTACAAGAGCAGGTCATCTGTGTATAGTGAACCTTGTGAGTTGTGTCTGGCGATTCCTTTGAAGCCTTCCTCTGAGCTTAGCCAGAGTGCTAGGGGTTCGATCAGGATAGCGAACAAAAGTGGCGACAGGGGGCAGCCCTGCCTTGTGCCTCTTTGGAAAGCAAAGGGGGTGACAGCGTGTTGTTAGTTTGAACCGAGGCCATGGAAAACTTATATAGTAGTTTCACCCAGAGAATGAAGTCCTTGCCGAGGCCAAATTTATCCATCACCTTGTAGAGTTACCCCCTGTCAAAGGCTTTTTCAGCATCGAGGGACACCACCACCTCAGGGGTCTCAGTGTTCGGCGAGTGGATGATGTTGAGTAGACACCTGGTATTATGAGTGGACTGCAGACCTGACATGAAACCTGTTTGGTGAAGAGAAAAAAAAAAAAAGAAAAAAAAACTTCCGGTTTTTTGGTGCTCGGCTTTGGACTATTTTTTATGTTTTCCTACCACTGCTTTTGGATTACGGACATCAGACTATCTGTTGACACCACTGGTTTGAACTCCACCTGGCTTACAGACTGAACTTGTTGGCTAGTTGGCAAACTAGCTAGCGGGTGGCTAAGCTAAGAGCTGATGCTAAGATAGCGTACCTAGTAACATGGGCCCAAAGAAAGTGCTCACAGCTGACATCAAGAGGTCATTGTAGTTTACTAGCAGCAGAAAGCCATCCTGGACCTGGTGGCGGAGGTGAAGGCTCTCCGGATCCAGAACGCCGAGAAGGACCGGCGTCTGGTGTACCTGGAGAGCAGAAAGCTGGCTTGGAGCAGTACACCAGGATAAATGACGTGATTGTGACAGGGTTCCGCATCAAACCCCGGTCATACGGTCGGGCGATGACTGCTGACAATGGGGGGGGGGGGGGGGCATGAGCAGGATGTCACCTCCACGGAGCAACAAGTGGCTACCTTCCTTCAATCCAAGGGGACTGAAGTCGACTGAATAAGATCGAGGCATGCCACCCCCTGCCCCCGAGAAATTGCAACGACACATCAGCCATCATCATGAGGTTCATCAACAGAAAATACAAAACCGCACTGTAAAAACAAGGAGGAAGCTGAAAGTATCAAACATCTTGATGAAGGAACATCTGACAAAACGAAATGCCGACATCACCAGGAAAGCATGCAATTTGAAAAAACTGGAAAATTCAAAACACATGGACATTGAAGAATGGACAAATACCAATGCTCATCATAAACCCAACCATAAGGTATGCTCAAGTGACTCAATTCACAACACACAATCATGACACAGTCTGAAAGAGACATCTCATCTACATCTGGAGACAGTGATGTAATCCAAAAGATTACTGGTCATGATAAACTGGAACTGAGAACATGTAATTACACTGATCATAATTTACTGGGCTTGGAAAGTGATATAGACCCAGACAATAATTTCTTCTTTAACATCAATGACAACGGCTGCTACTATACAGATAAACTAAGCTGAGCTGTGGACTAATTTAGGATGGGGTGATTTATTTATTTATTGGTATTGCTGTGATTTCTGTGTCCTGACAGTGTCTATGTGGTGCACCTGTGCGTTGCTGTAGTGTATGTTGCATTGTGCCCTGTCTTGATGTATCAATCTGTCCTGTTGATTGTATGATTGTATGTTGGACTGTGCCCTGTCTTGATGTATCTACTGTCCTGTTGATTGTATGTTGTCGTGTGATGTGGTTTGGTGGCAAAAGAATTTCCCCCTTGGGGATTATTAAAGTGCAATCAATCAATCAACAGTACAACCAGAACATTAACACAGATGGCAAATTGTCAGAAATTCATTTCAATAGCAGAAGCCTGTATGCAAACTACAATAACATCAAAGAATATTTAAGTAAATTTACAAAACCATTCAAAATAATTGGAAACATGGATCAATGCTGATGAAGGAATGGACTTTGAAATGGATGGTCATTAATTTAACTGTATGAACAGACCACCCAAAGAGTGGAGGAGGAGTAGCTTTGTATGTGGACAAAGACTTAAATTATAAGGTGGTAGAAAGCATGACAACTGTGATTGACAACTTAGTTGAATGTATAACAACTGAAATCTGTAAAGAAAAAAAGAAAAATGTAATTATAAGCTGACCAGGCTCAAGTATTGAAGCATTTAAGGACTGGGTGGAAGAAATATTTTCAAAAATGAATCAAAGAGTTATTTTCATCTGTGGTGATTATAACATTGATATGCTAAATCCAAATAAGCATGACTGATAAATTTGTCAACACAATGTATAGTATGAGCTTATATCCAAAAATCACCAGACCCAGCAGAATCACATCCCACTGTGCTACATTAATAGACAACATATTCACCAACGACACTGAAAACAATACAGTGAACTATTAATCAACGACATCAGCGACCACCTACCAGTTTTTACAGTTTATGACAGCAACTACAGAAAAAAAAATCACCCAGATGAAAAACTTAATTACAGACGAGTGAGGACAGAGGAAACCATGCATGCATTAAAGAACGACTTAATAGCACTAAATTGGGAAACGGTATATAAAGAAAATGATATAGACAGTGCATATAACAATTTTTTAAGAATATTCACTTTATATGAAAAAAAAGTCCAATAAAACAATATAGCAGAAAACAAAAATACACAGATCGACCATGGATCACAAAATGCTTGTAAAAAGAAAAATACACTCTATAGAGAATTCATAAAACAAAGAACTAAAGAAGCAAAAGATAAATATAAAAAAATATAAAAATAAGTTAACTAATATTATAAGGATATGTAGGAAGGAATATAATAGTAAAATACTGAATAGTAAAAGAAACAATATTAAAGGAATATGGGACATACTAAACAGTCTTATCAAAAATGGTTCTAGACAACAGAGTTACCCTCAATATTTTATTGATAACGACATAAAAAAGGACAATATGGAAGAAGGTGTTAATAGTTTTAACAACTTTTTTGTAAATGTTGGATTAAAACTGGCAGAGAAAATCCCTGATCCTCTGTCATCTGAGGATTGGAGTGATAACATTAAAGATAGGAAATCCCAGCTCAATGTTCCTTATGGTAGTGGAGGAAAAAGAAGTAATAGATATTGTAAATAAATTTAAATACAAAACATCTACTGATTGTAATGAAATAGACATGAAAATTGTAAAACCCGTCATTGAGGGGATTTCAGAACCACTAACATATATCTGTAATTTATCATTCCAAACCGGTAAACATGAACATAGCAAAAGTTGTGCCGCTGTGTAAAACTGGGGATAGACACCACTTCACAAAATACAGGCCTGTTTCTTTACTTCCGCAATTCTCCAAAATTCTAGAAAAACTATTTAATAGCAGATTAGACAAATTCATAGATAAACATAAACTACCTTCTGACAGTCAATATGTTTATGTTTATGTTTATTTGTTTAGGACAATGCACAATAATGAACAGTTTGCGCCGTGGCATCCTGTAAGTGTGCCGGATTTAGCTCAAAGCTAATTTCCATCCGCAGTCCTCACATTAAAAAGACAGACTTGACATATTACAGAACATATATAGTAATAACAAACATATATAGTAATAACAAACATATATAGTAATAACAAATGGATTCAGATCAAACAGCTCAACATCACTGGTGTTAACCGAATCAATTGAGGAAATTTCAAATGCAATAGATCACAAACAGTATGCAGTAGGAGTATTTATCAATCTCAAAAAAGCTTTTGACACAATAAATCATGACATATTAATCAATAAATTAGAATGACATGGGAGGGTGGTATTGCACTGGGTGAAAAGTTACTTAATCAACAGGAAACAATTTGTGAAGTTGGGACAATATTCATTGTCGTGCTTGGACATTGCTTGTGGCGTCCCCCAGGGGTCAGTATTGGGTCCAAAACTGTTTTTAATATATATAAATAACATTTGCAAAATATCGAAAGTTTAAAAAATTTTTCTCTTTGCAGATGACACAAATATTTTTTGATTAACAGGAGCTACTGGAGACTATCAGCTGTGAAATGTGCAAACTGAAAAGGTGGTTTAACAGAGATAAATTATCATTAAACTTAAGTAAAACTAAATTCATGTTATTTGGTTATGGTAAAGGGGATACTTTATGAAAGCAAATTTCTTGGTGTGATAATAGATGACAAAATAAACTGGAAATCTCATATAAAATGTACAAAACAAACTGCCAAGAAGCATTTCTATACTGAGTAAAGCAAAACACATTCTGGACCACAAATCACTCCACATTCTCTACTGTTCACTGGTTTTGACATATCTAAATTACTGTGCGGAGGTTTGGCGCAATACATATGAATGTTTACTACAGTCACTATTTAAACTGCAAAAAAGAGCCATAGTTCATAAGACTGGTTATAGAAATCACACAAATTCACCATTCTTAAAATCAAAAATACTAAAATTCACAGATCTGGTTCATTTTCAAACAGCACAAATAAAGCAATAAACAACCAACTTCCTGGAAATATTCAAAAATTGTTTTTTAGCAGAGATGGGGATTATAATTTGAGGGGGGTGTTAAAATTAAAACCGTAGATTTCGTGCTACATTAAAATCATTTTGTCTTTCTATATGTGGATTGAAGTTGTGGAACGGATTAGGTGTGGAGCTCAAGCAATGTCCAAGCATGACCCAGTTGAAAAAGCAGTACAAAAACATGGTTTTCATGAGGTACAGTGAGGAAGAAAAGCTTTGACACAGGTGTTTTCACAGATTATTTATTATTTGTTTATTTATATTATTCATTTTGTATTTGTTTGCAAATATGTAAATAATTATGGGAGTGGAGGCATTGGCGTTATCATAGGGAGTAACTAATGGTCAAGGCTGAGTAGTGGATAAGGGGTAGGATTTAGATGGATGGATGGATGGATGGATGGATGGATAGTACTTTATTGATCCCAAACTGGGAAATTCTTGTGTTACAGCAGCAAGTAATCAAACAGTATGTGGAGATTAACAATATAGAAATATTAAATATACTGTATACAAAATTAGTAGTACTAAAATTTAAAATACACAAGAATACACAAGAATAAAATAAAATAAAATTAAAGCTGCAAGCAGCGATGAACGGGCCCTCGCACCTTCACGCAACTCGAGGGAGCTGGCAGGACGCTGGCCGTCGCGGCTGTTCATTCCTGTCGAAGGCAGACACCGCACACAGGAGTTACACATCATATCCCTCAAATCACATGAAGACATGTAATTTTGCCAGTAGGTGGCGCTGTACTAATAACCAAGTATTGGTGTATAGATGTGTTCAGGGCAGGACTTTCATCAATCCTGTGAAATTTGGGAAAGTTTGGAACATGTATGGTGAAGTTGTGAACCAGTTACAAGCAAATTCAAAATGGCAAACTTCCTGTTGGGTTTGGCACATGGCTGCAAGAGGCTTTTTTGTACGTCTTTCAGTGTTGCATGTGCCTACCAAGTTTCATACATGTAGGTCACACCAGCTTCGGGGGCTGCTTCGTTGAAAATTTGTAGGGGGCGCTGTTGAGCCATGTTGGCACATGAAAGCACAAAAATCTCATCAGACAACACATATCGGGTCCTATCATATGTGTGCCAAGTTTCGTGCCTTTACAAGCATCCCTTACCCCTCAAAAACAATTTCGTGTTTGATGGTGAATAAGGCATTGCCACAGTGACAGCGTTTGACGAAACCTCAAAAGCTTCTGATGTGATCATTATCAAGGTCTTGGGACTATGTCTCAGCAAAATTGAGGTGGTTGCAGTTAACTTGGTAGAAGAGAGACATGAAAGAATGAAAGCAATATCTTTCTGCCACCAGTCGGTGGCAATATGATGCTGACTAAAAATGTTTCTGAGGATGTTTTAAGGGCTGGACTTTTATCATATGTGTGAAGTTTTGGAAAGATATGTCCACGTAGAGTCAAGTTACACAAGCTTTGTTATCATGGCGAAACATCAAAGTTTGCCGCCACCTCATGGCCACGCCCTTTGACGAAAACTTACAGTGTTCACATTAAAACATCTTCCACATGTGATGGATAGACTGACCAAGATTGAGGTGGATCTGGCCAAGTTGTGGGAGGTATACTTCAAAATATAAAACATGTCACTTTATGTTACCAGTAGGGGGCGCTACATTTTTCACAAATTATTGACATGGAGATCTCTTCAGCGCATAACTGTCATCAATCCATGGAAGTTTGGGGAATATTGGACCATGTCTGCTGGAGTTATACACTACTTCCTGTTTTGTGGCGAGACCTCAAAGTTTGAGGCCCTGCCACGGTCACATGGTGTGACAAGTCCAGCTGTTGATAGCTTTTCTTCCTCAAAGTCCGGAGGTGGGACAGACCAAGTTTGAAGTCGATGGGATAAAATCTGTAGTAGTAGTTACAAGTTTGTGTTTTATGGCGTAGAAGGCGGAGCCACGGTGACAGCGTTTTACGAAACCTCAAGGCTGTGATAACTTTTCGTCTTCAAGATCTTGGGTGGGACAGACCAAGTTTGAAGAGGATTGGATAAAAACTCTAGGACAAGTTCGTTCATTTACGTCTACTGGAAATTGCCAAAAATGCACAAAAGTGGCACAAGTAAATTCAAAATGGCGGACTTCCTGTTGGGTTTGGCCTATGCGTTAAGGAGGCTTTTTTGCGCCTCTAGGGATGATACATGTGCATACCGATTTTTGTGCATGTCGGCAAAACTTGCTATGGGGGCTATGCTGCACTTTAAGGGGCGTGGCCAAGCCATACGGCCACCCTCATTGATGAAACTCATACCATATGTTCAGGCCTGGACTGTTAACAAACGTGTTAAATTTCAGTCAGATTGGACCAAGTACACTAAAGTTAATGCGAATTTCTGTTTTTTGGCGAAACCTCAACCTTCGCCGTGACCTGACGGCCAAACCGTTTATCTATGGAAAAATCTTTTAATAACTTTTCATCACAACTTTGTCTACATCACACACAGTGATTTTCAAGTTGTTCTGATTAATCCTGTGGGAGGAGTTCGTTAAAATACAACACGTGCAAAATGCCAAAAATCACCATGAAATTCAAAGTAGCCAACTTCCTGTTGGGTGTGGCCAATGGGTCCAAGAGACTTTTTTGTGTGTCTGGGTGTCATACATGTGTTTACCAATTTTCGTGCATTTCTGTGAAACATGCGGCAGGGGCTGATGTTTAAAGGGCGTGGTCAAGCCATTTGGCCACGCCCATCAACGAAACTCATATCACATGTTCAGGCCTGGACCGTTAACACACATATGAAGTTTCAGGCAGATATGACCAATGACCCTGAAGTTAAGGCCACTTTTATGCGTTTTGGCGAAACATCGACTTTGCCGCGCTCTGGGCGCAACGCCGTTTGACGATACGTAACAATCTTCATAATGTAGTATTACCACGGTCTTGAGGCCTCTCTGACCAAATTTGATTTGGATATGCTGAACGAGCTCAGAGCTGCACCTCAAAGTCTAAAACATGGGGCTATGACAAATACAAAATTTCTGCATGTAGACGTGTTCAGGGCGGCACTATTATATATCCTGTGAAGTTTGGTGCAGATCGGACCATTTACCCCAAAGTTATAGCAATTTTGTTTTTCATGGCGAGACGTCAAACTTCGCCGCCAAAAAGCTGTTTCCCCCTTCAACGGGTAACTGATCTTTTCATAACTTTTGATCACGAAGTAGTGTAGATGATACACAGCGATTTTGAAGCCGTTCTGATTAATCCTGTAGGAGGAGTTCGTTAAAATACAAAACGTGGAAAACGCCAAAAATGGCCGCTAAATTCAAAATAGCCGACTTTGGCCTATGGCTCCAAAAGACTTTTTTCTGCGTCTGGGTGGGATACATATGTGTACCGATTTTCATGCATGTCGGTGAAACGTGCGGCAGGGGCTGCAGTTTAAGGGGCGTGGTCACGTCGTGTGGCCACGCCCATCGCCAAAAGCCATATCACATGTAAATTTCCACCACGACAGACACGTTTGCCAAATTTGGTGAGTTTTTGAGGTCGACCGGCAGATGAGGCGCTGATCGTTCGCCTCCTTCGGACAGTGTAGGAACCAATGCGTTGCGACTTCCCGTCTCCACTGGGTGGCGCTATGACTCTGACTCCTGAGCGTCATGTGGGTGTGTTCATGCCAGGACTATTATCATACATGTGAAGTTTGGAGCAGATTCGACCATTAGATCCCATGTTATAGCAATATCGTGTTTCATGGTGAGACATCAAGTGTCGACGCCATGTCACAGCCACACCGTTCCATGCTGAGCAATTCTCTTAATATGTTTTGATCACACACTTGTGTAGATGGTACACACCAGTTTTGGAGTTAATTGATTCATTTCTGGAGGAGGAGATCATTAAAATACAACACGTGGAAAACGCCAAAAATGACTGTAAATTTCGAAATGGCCGACTTCCTGTCGGGTGTGGCCTATATGGGCAAGAGGCTTTTTTGTGCGTCTGGACACGATACATGTGCATACTGATTTTCGTGCACGTCGGTGAAAGTTGTTATGGGGGACGCTGCACTTTAAGGGGCGTGGCCAAGCCATACGGCCACGCTTATTGATGAAAGTCATACTATACATTCAGGTCTGGACTGTTAACAAACATGTGAAGTTTGGTGAAGAATGGACAATGTATGCCAAAGTTATACTAATTTCGTGTTTTATGGCGAGACATCAAACTTCGCCGCCACCTGACGGCCAAACCGTTTCACGATGCAAAAATCTGCTTCTAAGTTTTGATTACACCTTTGTCTAGATGGCACACAATGATTTTGAAGTTGTTCTGATGCATCCTGTAGGTGGAGTTCATTAAAATAAAACACGTGGAAAACGCCAAAAATGACCATTAAATTCAAAATGGCCGACTTCCTGTTGGGTTTGGCCAATGGGTCCAAGAGACTTTTTTGTGCGTCTGGATGTGATACATATGTGTACCAATTTTCATGCATGTCAGTGAAACGTGCCGCAGGGGCTGATGTTTAAAGTGTGTGGCCAAGCCATTTGGCCACGCCCATCAACGAAATTCATATCACATGTTCAGGGCTGGACTGTTAACACACATGTAAAGTTTCAGGCAGATATGACCAAGGACACTGAAGTTAAGGCCACTTAACTGCGTTTTGGCGAACCGTTGACTTCGCCGCCCTGTGGGCGGAACGCTGTTCGGCGATACGTCACAAATCTTCATCATGTAGCATTACCAACGTGTTGAGGCCTTTCTGACCAATTTTGAGTTGGATATACTGAAGGTGCTGAGAGTAGCACCTCAAAGTCTAAAACATCGCTTTTCCTGTCGCCAGCAGGGGGCGCTTTGAGAACGGGGGAATTTTTTGATGTTGGCGTGATGAAGGCCGGACTACGATCATACCCAGCAAGTTTTGTGCCGATCGGACTTATCATGCCCAAGTAATAGCACTTTTGTTTTTTGGGGGTTTTTTGGCGAGACGTCAAACTTTGCCGCCACCTGACAGCCAAACCGTTTAACATAGGGGAAATCGTATGATAACTTTTGATCATCAAGTGGTCTAGTTCCAGCACGCCAAATTTGAAGCCGATCCAATGAACCGTGTAGGAGGAGATAGCTCCTAGAGAATTCTTGGAAATCGCCAACATCGTAAAAACAGGAATATTCAAATCAAAATAGCCGGCTTCCTGTTGGTTTTAGAAAAAAGTTCCAGTGCGCATTTTCGTGCATCTTGGGATGATACTCGACCTCCCTGAATTTCGTGGAATTTGGTCAAACGGGCTGCCGGTGGGAGCCGATTGAAATTTTCTAGGGGGCGCCATTTCGCCATTTTGCAACGGGCATCGTTTAAATTTTGCGTACACATAAATTTTCACCAAGACGAATGTGCATGCCAAATTTGGTGAGTTTTCGAATATGTTAAAGCCCCCAAAAATGCGTTTAAAGTTGCGGAAAAAAAAAAAAAAATAATAATCCTAAGGAAAACAATAGGGTCCTCGCACGGTACGTGCTCGGGCCCTAAGTATCAAATTGCAGGAGTAAAAAGATAAAATTCTATGCACAACACAGTCAGAAGTGAGGTAGAGGTTGTAAAAAAATATGCAAAATAGCTACAAGTGTGCAATTTGTTATTACCAGTAGTGCAAACAAATGGTTGTAACGTAACTATTATGCTATAGAGGAGAGGCTGTAGGGAGCTCTGAGTGTTCTCTGTCAGACAGAGGTGAGGTATTATATAGCGCTATGGCTTAGGGGAGGAATGATTTTCTGTATCTGTCCTTGTGACAGCAAAGCTGTATCAGTCTGTTGGAGAAAGAGCTCTGCTGTCGGTCCAGTATGTAGTGAAGAGGGTGGTCAGGATTATCCATGATGGATAACAGTTTGTTCAATGTCCTCCTTTCCACCACTGCTTCGAATGAGTTGGGTTTGCAGCCAATCACAGAGCCAGCTGTCTCAATGAGTTTATGTAGTCTGTTGGTCTCACCGGCTCCGATGCTGCTCCCCCAACAGACTACAGCAAAGTAAAGTGCACTGGCAACAACAGATTGGTAGAAGATCTCCAACATCTTGCTGCACACATTGAAAGATCTCAGCTTCCTCAGGAAATAGAGTCTGCTCATCCCCTTTTTGTACACAGCATCGGTGTTAGCCTTCCAACTCAGTATGTTGTCTATGTGGATGCCAAGGTACTTGTAGTCCACGACCACGGTAATGCCCTCTCCCCTTATGAACAGGGGTTGAGAAGCCATCCTCTTCCTCTTGAAGTCGATCACCATCTCCCTAGTCTTGGCCACATTCAGCAACAGGTGATTTCTTCCAGCCCACTCCACAAAATCGTCCACCAGTGCCCTGTATTCCTCCTCCCGTCCATCACTTATACACCCAACCACTGCAAAGTCATCAGAGAAGTTCTGTAGGTGGCATGACCCAGAGTCATATTGAAAGTCTATGGTGTAAAAGGTGAAAAGGAAAGGTGACAGAACAGTCCCCTGTGGAGCTCCTGTGCTACTCTTAAAAATAAATAAGCTTATGCTTCTTCCTCCTCCTTTTCAGATATGTTGGGTTACTATGTTTTTGTTGTTTGAATATTTTGATTTGTTTATGGCTTTTATTTTGTATTCTCACATGTCCGAAATAAAACCTTCATTCATTCATTAATTCATGAATGATGGAGGGCATCACCCGCTGGAGGCGCAAAGCGAGGATTTTAGAGAGAATTTTCAGGTCTACGTTTAAAAGTGATATTGGTCTGTAGCTACTGAAGCACAGAGGATCTTTCTCCTTTTTCAATATTAAGGAGATGGTAGCCATTGACAGAGTGTTTGGTAGCCGACTGTGTAGAAATGCCTCATTGTATGCATCTCTAAGGGCTGGCGCCAAAAGATCGGAGAAAGTCTTATAATATTCCACAGTGAAGCCATCTGGGCCAGGTGATTTGCCACTCTGTAGTGTTTTAATGGTGTCTTGGACCTTGGCTGTCATTATGGGTCCACCCAAGCTACTTGCAATTTCACCATCTATTCAAGGAAAGGAGATGTTGTTAAGTGTGTCGCTTGTGACAGGGGAGCAGTCCGAAATGTAAAGGTCAGAGTAAAATTTGGAAAATATTTCATTAATCTTTGTTGGGTCAGTATGGATCTCTCCGGAATCCGATCTGATGGCCGAGATTAATCTTGAAGACACCTAAGCTCTGGCCTGGTGAGCCAAAAGCTTCCTGGTCTTGTCCCCTGATTCAAAGAATCGCTGCCTGGACTTAAGTATTTGAAGCTTAGCTTTGTTGGTGGATGCCAGATCAAAGTCTATTTGTAGCCTGAGGTGTTCCTTATAGAGGTTGGGATCCGGGTCAAAAGCATATTTGTTGTCAATATCCTTTATTTGTCGTGCTAATTCTGTAAAGTGTGCTGTTTCAGTTCTGTTTAAATTTGAAACAAAAGAGATTAGTTGGCCTCTTATGTAAGCTTTAGATGCCTCTGATAACACTCCTCTTTTAGATTCTGGTAAGTCATTTACTTCAAAACAGTTTTATTTGTGTAAGCAGATGTTGTTGGTGCCAGTCTTCTGCTAATAGTGCTGAGTTAAACCTCCATTGTTTAAAGGGTTTGATTTGTGCACGTAAATCAAGATCGAGGGAGGTTGGAGCGTGAGCCGATATCAGGATACTGTGATAGTTGCAGGAGTTGACTTTGGAGAGCAGTCTGTTGTCTAATATACAGTATATATAAGTATAATAAAAAAAGTATAAGTATATATATATATATATATATATATATATATAAGTATAATATAAGTACAGAGAGCAGATAGAGGCCAACTTCAGGGAGAACAACCCCCGCTCCATGTGGAAAGGCATACAGAATATAACTGACTACAAACAATGCCACAACACCCCCCCCCTCCACCGACACTTCTCTCCCAGACCAGCTTAACACCTTTTTCTCCCGCTTTGAAAAGGACAACAGACAGGCAGAGGACACACAGCTGACATCATCAGAGCACGACCAGCCCCCCACCATCCAACAACATCAGGTACTGCGAGTCCTGCGTGGTATTGACACCAGGAAAGCACGAGGACCGGATGGAGTACCAGGGAGAGTGCTGAAATCATGTGCTCACCAGCTTGCTGCAGTATTCACTAACATCTTCAACCGTTCACTGTAGCAAGCCACAGTCCCCACCTGCCTGAAAACTGCCACCATAATCCCTGTGCCCAAATCCTCTGCCATCACAAGGTTGAATGATTACCGGCCTGTGGCCCTGACGCCGGTGATCATGAAATGTATGGAGAGACTGGTGTTACAGCATGTCAAGGCCCACATCCCACCTGGCTTTGATCAACATCAGTTGGCCTACAGGTCCAACAGATCCACAGACGACGCCATCTCCATCACCCTCCACACCGCTCTCAGCCACATTGAAAGCCCCAACACATATATCAGGATGCTGTTTGTTGACCTCAGCTCGGCATTTAACTCCATCAGCCCCAGCAGACTCATCAACAAACCGCAGACACTACAACTTGGAACTTCCCTCTGTCTGTGGATCAAGGACTTCCTGACTAACAGACCCCAGCATGTCAGAATGGGTACCTCCACATCCTCCACCATCGTCCTCAATACTGGTGTTCCTCAGGGCTGTGTGCTGAGTCTAGTCTTGTACACACTGTACACTTATGACTGCTACTCACGGCTCCAACACCCTCATCAAATTTGCGGATGATACAACCGTTGTGGGGCTCATCAACAACGGTTATGAGACACCATACAGGGAGGAGGTCCAAGCACTGGCGGCCTGGTGCAGTGACAACCACCTCAACCTCAACACCAAGAAGACAAAAGAAGTCATTATTGACTTCCGGAAGTTGAGGACCACATTGCACTCAGGCCTGAGCATCAATGGGGAGGAAGTGGAACGGGTCACCAGCTTTAAGTTTCTTGGCCTGCACATCTCGGAGGACCTGGGCTGGACTGTGAACACCACCCACATCATCAAAAAGGCCCAGCAGCATCTCTTCTTTCTGAGAACACTGAGGAGGAACAAACTCCCCCCACCTCTGCTGAAAAACTTCTACCACTGCACAATAGAGAGTGTCCTCACCTATGGCTGTATGGTGTGGTACGCCAGCTGCACTGCATCTGAAAAGAAACAACTGCAGCGGGTCATCAAGACGGCTGAGTGGATCATCGGCTCCCCACTTCCACACCTAGAGGAGATCTATTCCAGCCGTCTCCTCCGACGGGCCACAAAGATTCGGAATGACCCCGCCCACCCAGGACACTCTCTATTCACCAGCCTTCCCTCTGGCAGACTCAGAGTCATGAGAGCCCGCACCAACAGACTGAAACATAGCTTCTTCCCCATGGCTGTGAAGAGACTGCTACAAGAACCATGACCCCCCCCCCCAGTTTATTTTATGACAAGGACACTGTAACTGCTACAAGAGAGCACCAAACAAAATTTCACTGTATTTATTGCAGTGACAATAAAGCTTCTTCTTTTTCTTAATAGGAAAAAGTCTATGAGAGTGTACGATCGGTGTGGGTGTGGAAAGAAAGAGAATAATTTGGCCGCAGGATATTGGTGCTTCCAAGGGTCTGTGAGTCCAAGCTGTCTGGCAAAAGTGTCCAACATCCTAGTCGATTTAGGGGAGACACTTTTTTTGATAATCTATCGAGTATAGGATCTTGGACAAGGTTAAAATCTCCTCCCACAATAATCTGATAGTTACCAATGTTTGGGAAAGATGTAAAAAATTTGGTCAGAAACTAATTGTCAATTTTAGAACAGTCTGGCTTGCAACATTACCACACTACTAACATGGTACACAGTGCCCATAGTATATTCAGACCCGGATAAATGAGCAAATGGATAAATTAAGACCACCTGAGGCAGATACAGTGAATGAGTTACTTAGAGTGGCTGTACATGGATCAGTAAACAGTACAATAGTGTAAATGGGTCACAACAGAGAATTATGAGGAAGAAAGTTGTAAAGTGCACTAAGGTTGATAAGGGGAGAACAATATGGTCTAGGTTAAACTTAGCTGCCGTGGTAAGAAATAACACATTGCAGCATTGAGTTATGATGAATTAACACCAGCCATAAGTCGGGTAACTAGCAGTAGGGGATTTGCCTGATAATGGCAATGGCTATCTGCTGAAAACAAACAAGCTAAAGGCTATCCCCGATGTGGTATATATATGTCAGATATTTGGCATGGCACAGTAAAAACAAATAAAATAAACTGGTGAAAACAAAAAACAGTCAGAGCGACAATTCACATGTCAGTAAACCGCGGGGTTAACAATATCAAGATAGCCGACCATTGGCAGCTGCTAGGAGCTAACACACACACACTAGGGTTAGCCCCCAGCCTATGTTGCATTAACCAGTTTGTTTTGGCAATCCGACACAGCCACGTTGAGTGAAGTCAGTCTGGTGTAGACACTGAGTTGTGTCGATGACGAGACTTGATGAAGTCCTGCGGATCCTTGGGGGAGGTGAGCCATCTTCTCTTCCCATCCTCAGTCATAATGAACAGTTTGGCCGGGTAATGGAGGGCAGGTTTGAGACCAAGATAAAAGAGCTCCTTCATGACGTCGCGGTACACCCAGCATTGTTCCAGTATCTGGGGGAAGTAGTCTTCGAAGATGTGGATCAGAGAGTCTCGGTATGTCAGCTTGCGGGCCTCGCGTACCACCAGCTCCCGGGTCTGGAATCGGTGGAAGCATATCACGACTGGCGTGGGTCTCTCACCGGTGCCCGGCCTAGCCGCAAATGTGCAATGAGCACGGTCCAGCTCTGGGGCTGATGTGAGCATGTGTTCCCCAAAAACCTCAAGTAGGAGTTGAAAAACGCTGTTGGGTGAGGACCTTCAATGTTCTTGGGGAGGGCAACGATCCTTATATTGTTCTGGCGGCTTCTGCTTTGCAGGTCGATGAGCTTAGCTTTTAGCATACCATTCTCCTCGGCCACTGTGGTAAGCTTGGTCGTCATGGCTTGCATGTCTTGGCTGGTCGTGGTGGTGAACGCTTCCAACGAGGTGAGGCGTTGTTGATGGTCAAGGTTGGTAGCTTGAATGTTATCTAGTTTCACTTCAAGTTTAGAGAAGCCTGTGCTGAAGACTTCCAGGAGTGATGTTTTATGCTCCGCTAGCATAGCCATTAGTGCGGCTGTGACGGTGTCGGTCGCCAAGACTTCCTTCTTTTGCTCATCTCTCCTCGGTCTGTTAGACATGTTTTGGGTGTCAGTGTGTGTTTTAGATGATATCCGAGTGTTTACAGCTGGTTATGTTACTGTGGCAAGGCTATTAAGAGTAATAAGACGTTAATAGGACAAGAGCGTGGAAAAGTGTGGCTACTCCATCTTGCCGTCAACTGGAAGTCCCCCTCCTATAAAGAACTTTTCAAAATCAATATTTAATGAGAAATTTTTGATTATATCTAGTTGCAATTTTAATGGATTTTACCTTAACAGTTCTCATAAACTATATAGTAAAATTGTATGAAAATTGATATGGACATAGTGGGGTCACCTTCGATGAGAATTCAAGAAAGATTTATGTAACCTATAAAGGATTTATTTAAAATTAATATTTAATATGACGAAATCCTGATTATAAAATAAAGTAATTTTAACAGACTTTACCATAAAATGTCTCATAAAGTATTCTGTACAATTGCATCAAAATTGATATGGACGTAGTGGGGGTCATGTACAACAAGAATCCATTGAAAGATTTATGTAACCTATGAAGGATTCTTTTTAAATTAATATTTAATATGTGAAAATTCTGATTTTACTACATGGTAATTTTTACCATTACATTTCTCATTAGCCATACTGTAAAATTGCATGAAAATTGATATGATTATAGTGGGGGTCACCTACAACAAGAATCCATGAATAAAACGCATAACATAAAAAGTATTTTGTTTAGTGACAGGTAAAAGATGTATATTTTTTGTTGCTATTTTTAATTTAGAGTTCCTTCAAAACAGAGAGTAGAGTAGAAAACTTATAATACTTTGTAACTGAAATTCATACAATGTGCAATACAATGTACTATTTATTTGGCATATTCATGGGAGAAACAGGGGGGAACGCATTGCTGAAAAACGGGTCTCTCTTTGTTACTTGGCTGTTCTAACCATCCGTACCCTAATATCACGAATAGACAAGCATCAAAATCCGTGTTGCGGCTGACTTGTCTGGACTTTCACAAATGAGGGTTCACTTGACCGCAGTAATGAACTGAATTACCATATCTACACACAGCGCCGTCTTACAAATTATGAATGAATGAATATCAGAGAATATATGCAAATGAGTTGATCTCCGACCCATTTCTCTGTGCAGGAGACAGACAAAGGAAGGGCACTTGCACAGCTGATATTAATTACATCAGAGCAAGCCGGCATCCCTCTCTCTATACCTGAATCACCGGAAGCATAGGTTGTAACACCTATTAAATTAATTGGCTCATCTCTGCCTTTTTTGTGCTATTGAAATTACATAACCAAATGTGCTGGAGCCGCCACTGAGGTCCATATTGTGAAATCATTTCTGCATCATCCACGCACATTGCAGCATTATATTTTATGTAGAAGTAGACAGAGCACAGAACTCTCTGCTGTATTAGCTGCGAATGCCTGTGTAGTGTGGGTTGCAGCAGTAATCACCAAAGAATGAGCACATACTACTACTCTGCAGCAAAGACACTGGGGACATCTGTCATTCAGATAAGGACAAATGTAGGTCACCGTTCTTTGTGTCTTTGCTTAGCAGGGCCTGATTAAAGCAGCAGCCTATGCTCTACGATCTATTCCATGCCGTCGCTTCCAAGTAACACAACATCTGACTTTTTTTTACTTGTGTGTGGTTGTGAGCGCTGTGTGTTTTAATATCCTTTCTCACTAAGATAACTTGCCCCACACCTCCTCAGCAATCATTTGGAAGAGAAGAGATTGGATAACCTAACTGTCAATCAGTCATACCAGTGCCGATGCAAGCCCACCATGAAACATCCCAAACAGATGGCCAGCCACTACCACATGCTTGCACCCCCACCCAGCCCTAAACCAGACCTAGTCCCTTGGTAAGAGACTGTAAGCTCCTTAGAATTTCATGTTTATCACGAATTTAGGTTTTTTATGAAAGGGATCAAAGTCATATTTTTGCAACAATGATGATACTGATTCAGTGCTTATGATTTAACCACTCTCATTACTCTCATTCACAATAATTAATGGTCATGCAACTAATAAGAAATGTGTAAAAATTTCTTATAGAGTCCTTAAATCTGTGACTGTGCTTAAGACAATAGCATGCCAGGGGGCTGAGCGATGGATGTATTTTGGGGCAAGGCAGTGACCCCGGACACCCGGACCGGCAGTCAGCAAAGGAAGAGGCTGAGCCGGAGCAGGTGTCTCTGCTAACATCTGCTTCAGTTCACGAGGGAGACACAAACACCCTGTGGCTTCAGGACTGACACTGAAGGGACTCAGCATCATATAAACAAGGTATATTTTTTTCAACTACTTCTTATGGCTTTGCAATAATCATGTTAAGGACTGAAGCCTTACTTTTCAGGCAGCATTTTATTAAGTTTTTTTGTTTATGATTTGTTATTCTGTTAAGAAAGGTTTTAGGTTTTTGTTTTTTCCTATGATGAAAGAGTGCTGTTTTATCAGCAACATAAAAGCTACTGATTTTGCACTGGGAAACATTTCTGATTTTGTTCTTGACTTTACTATTCTTGCTTTTGACACTTTCTATGTTCCATGTTCATTTTTAATGTGGAAGTTTAATCCATGAAAAAAAAAAAAAAACATGTCAGAGTGCTAAGAGGATTCGACCCAGATTTCTTACAGACATTAAAGAAATTGTTGGAAGTTCAGTCTCATGCAATATTGATGCTGTCATGTTTACTCATAAACCCACTTTTCTCCTGAATCTAATCAAGCTGACAAGCCCACAAGGCTATGTATTCAGACACATTATTGATCCCAGTTTGTGTTCCATTGACCTGAGTGCATTTTTAAAGATTTTGTAGCGTAATCAAAGGCTCTGTGAAAACCCTACTTTTCCCTAATCTGTGATTAGCAGATGCAGCCTATATATTTTTTCCCTGCAGCTTGTATACAGCTCTGACAGGCGTTCACATCACAATGCCTTACTTTGTGTGTTTGCTTTATCACACATTGACCTCTCAGTGCGCTCCGCAAACAATGGAATATAATAGGACAATGATATAATGGCAGGTTTGGAGATGGTGACAAGATGGTGATGTGTTGAGACAGATTTATGTTGAAGTGAGGATGAATGGAGGGGGATGGCTGACAAGAGTACCTGATAGAAATTCTGAGCATGCACTGGGGTGGCTTGAATCCCAATCCATATGTGTCCTATAAATGAAAGAAGCTGTCATCTTTTTTTTAACTGTAACCGACCTATTTCAAAACTAGCCTAAAATGAAGAAAGCCTATGAATTTTAAAAAGAACAACAACAAACAACAAGAACAACAGAAAGAAGCTTTCTGATCTCTACTTTTCTTACAGATATTTTTTAAGAGCCTGGAGGTTTTAATAAGCCCAGTGTTCAAGATTTATTTACTTGCGTTTGGGGCAGCTTTCCTTTTCTCTGTCCAGTGGCTTGCTCGTTTCCACTTGTGTTCAAGACATAGTTTCATTCTACTCACACACACACACACTCTGTCTGCCTAACCAACAGTGTGTCACTGCTTATTTCTTAGCAGCCAATAAATGCCTTTAAAATTTTAAATCCAAATGTCATGAGGTGAAATTGATTCTGGGTTATGGACAGCTTTGTGTATTTTGACAGATTTAGGTGCCCTTTAGGTGTTGAGTTATAGGTGTTATGGTGAGCAGGGTGGAAGCAGTGTGTCCTCTGAACCTGTAAGTTAGAGAAGCAAGTTTGATTTCTGGAAGGTTGCATAGTTGAACTCCTGCAGGAGTAGAGGAAAAGTGAATTAGCTTATCTATAGTCAAGGCCTTTAATATCTGAAGATGAAATGTGTGAAAGCAAAAGAAAGTGTCATAGTCCTCATGCTATAATGCAGCTATAATGATGTAGGCTTACTAACAACTCTTAAGGCTACTTGATGAAGTGCTCTGACTGCCAAGCTAACTGCTACACCCGGATAACATGCTAGTGCTTGAAAAGTTACAATACCTCTTCAAGGTACTAACTGTCAGTATTTTTTAATCATTGACTCTTGTTCAGAGCAGGGGTTTATGAAAGCTTCTTCTGTTTTGGACTCTCAAGCTCTCTGTTCCCTCAGTTAGCTTGCTGTTGGTTAACAGTTTGAATTTGCATGTCACAATTCATCACTCTATACATTGCTTTACTTTACAGATGCCAATTGTGGCATTTTCTTTATAATTAATTAATTTTACTCTTTTATGCTGGTATGACTGGGCCTTTAGCAACATCTAATGTAACGTAGCACTGTCATGTCTGCTGCATTACACTCTATACTCTGTGCAATCTACATACTCTGTGCAAAATTCTGCATCTATAAATATATTGTATATATATTGTTAATTACTGTACATACATATTTTCTATTTTTAATCGTTATTTTATTTTTAGAATTAAATTGTCACTCTTCACTTACTGTCTGTGCTTTTGAGCTGCTGTGACATGTACATTGTGGGATCAATACAGTTTTATCTTATCTTATCTTATCTTATCTTATCTTATCTTAAGCTGAATGATGCTGGGAAATCAGGTATCCTGTGGCACTCAAAGGATAATTAATAACCAATGTAGGCATTTATATCATATGTTGTTATTTCACTTGGAAAAGACTGCAGCTCTATGGCTTCCTAGTTTATTTTTGCAAAGAAAATGAATTAAAAATTTTAAACAGCTCAACATCCTCAAACATGAAGTTCTTAAAATGGTCAGGTGTGGGTCAGGAGGTAGAACAGGTCATCAACTGATTGGATGATCAGCGGTTTGATCTGTGGCTCTTCCAGTTTGCATGCCAAAATTTCCTTGAACAAGATACTGAACTCCAACTTGTTCATGATGGCTGTTCCATCTGTGTGATTCATGTGAATGTTAAGTTAAGTAGCAGGTGGCACCTCGTATAGTAACATTGGCCAGTAGTTTGTGAAAGTGACATGTAGTTTAAAGGCATTTGAGTGGTTGGAAGACTAAAAAGATATTATACAAGTGCAAGTCTGTTTACCTTTCACCATAGTCACATACATATAGTACATTTAGCACTGCTTACAAAACATAGGAGTAGTAAAATTATTTAGGTATAGCACTGTACATCATTGTATGGTAGCAATCCTGGTGGAAAAAAATTCATTTTCAAGAAAAAGAGCTCTGTACTTATTTAAAACTAAAGAAATTGTTTAACTGATACACATGAAATTAAACAATGAAACAATACCAATTAACTGCTAGTGGAATCTTTTTAGTCTACTAAGTGCCCAGCAGGTCAGCTGACCAATACAAGATGTAAAATGTTTCTCCAGGCAAGTACACAAATAAAGTTAGGCTTTAAATGAAACTGTTCCTACGACATCTCTAGTTTACCCTAAGGACAAAATTACTTATTTTGAGGGTTAAAAATATTTAATATGAAGATTTACATTTAGACATAAATTTTAAAGTGATCACTTATCTCTTTTGTGAATGATATACTGCCCAGTAAATGGCAGACTTGTAGAAGATGAGCTTGAATTAGCACAACAATGCACAAGCATAAAGAAGTAATGTATTTGGACAGCTTTCAGTTGTCTCACCCACATCTTGACAAATAAACATGACAACAATGACTTATGGAGACTGATCCTCAGGCCAGTGGGCATATGTGTGAAGATGGGGGCCCCTCCAGCCTACAGTCAGTGCTGATCTGGCATCAGCCTGTCTGGGGACAGGATTAGGGGTGAATATGGAGTTGTGGACTTGCAGATAGATCAATGACCACTGACTGAGCCACACATGCAAACAAGGACATTATCAGCAGGACTAATGTACCTAAACACATCTCCTTTAAATAGATCTGCTGCTTAATCCTATCACTGCAGATCCTGGAATATTCTGTTAGTTCTGCAAGCATGTAAAATGTACAAGCCATTGGTAAATCATACAAGTCATGTTGTACAATAGATAAGTAAGCTGTTTCTTTGGAAATTGTATTCTACAGCGATTTTCTTGATCTTTTTAACCAGATTTGGTTTATATTGAAGATAATTTACTCAAGATCCTTCCTGTTTAGCCCAACAGATTTCATTCATTTAAGCTATTATTATTCTTAACCGCCACTTATTGTATTGTAAAGTTAGCCTATGTTTAATTTAATTAAGTTAATTTTATTTTTATTCATTTATTTGTTTGTTTGTTTCAAAAGGAAGAATTAGCCCTCATTCTTCTTATGATAAATCCAAATAATAAAGCTGGGATACGTGTAATCAGATGGGATAGTGAGCATGTATACACCTGATCCCATCTTTGTTAATGAAGTGTCTGTGGCAAGAGCCATAAAATCTGGAGAACTTGTTGGTAACTAATTAACTCAAATAAGTAAATGGACTGCTGTCTGGTGGTCTCTATGTAAGTAGGTGTTGGCAAGTGTGGTCTGTGTAGTCTATGTGCCCAGTGTGTACTAATTAAAGGCAAATTTAGCAATATCTGTGACTGAATTGAATGTGAATACAAGTCTTGCTGTGCTCAATTGGACATTAGCATTAATATGTTTCAGTTTAGTTTATTAAAGAATGGACCGTTAAAATTAATAAATACACATGGTATGAAAATGCCAGAATTAGCCAAGAGGCTATTTTCTTCTGCAGTCCCTTGGCCAAGATATTACACAAGGCCGCCTAAAATAACTAATCCCAACAAACAAACAAACAACAAAAAACAGGGCATACTGTTTAAAAACGCATCAAACAATCAATCAATTTTATTTATAAAGCCCAATATCACAAATCACAATTTGCCTCAAGGGGCTTTACAGCATACAACATCCCTCTGTCCTTTGGACCACATCAACAAGAGAAAGGAAAAAGAAAAAAAAAACAAGAACAGGACATGCATTTTAAAGACTGGAAAAGACCATACAAGGACATTTTAATCGGTTACTGAAAGATCTACAAGTGTTTAGTTCTCTGATATGAATTGAAATTATGATCCACTGTCTTGAATCGCCGACAGAACAGGCTGACTGGCTAAAGGCCTTTATCTGCAACAGAATAGTAAAATCTCCTCTTATGGAACCCTGAGTGACGCAATTAATGTTCAGTCTTCTGTTGATAAAAGCTACATGTGGTGGTGGAGCTAAGTCATGGCAGACTTTGTATATGAAAAACAAGTATTTTTTTAAGTAATTTCAACTTCAAATCTGATTTTTTTTAAATTCGGCAGTGATGTAAGTGCTTTGGTTTTTTGTCTAGTGTTTTAAATGCTTGTTTATATAATGATTCAAGTGGTTTCAACATAATATGGTTAGCCTGTGACCAGCTTGTTATGCAGTAATCATAGAGTGTAGAAACATCTTGGCAGCCTCTGTAAACATTTCTAATGCATCTAAAATTTGCAAGATTGAGTTGAAAAATGATCTGCTCAGCTACCCATTTCTCAACAACCTCAGATACTATTAGAAGAAGAATACTGTAATTACATATGGAATGTGGGTCAGGGTGAGAGGTGCCGGGCGGGTGTGGGGATATTCACAAGCCCCCGGCTGAGCACTGCCGTGTTGGGTGTTCTCCCTAGAGAATGAGAGGGTCGCCTCGATGCGACTGCGGGTCACAAAGAGAAGGTCTCTGACTGTTGTTTGTGCCTACGCACCGAACAGCAGTACGGAGTACCCGGCCTTCTTGGAGTCTCTTGGTGGTGTCCTGCAAGGGGTGCCAGCTGGGGACTCCATAGTTCTCCTGGGGGACTTCAACACTCACGTAGGCAATGACAGAGAAACCTAGAGGGGAGTGACTGGGAGGAACAGCCTGCCTGATCTGAACCCGAGTGGTGTTTTGTTATTGGACTTCTGTGCTAGTCATGTACTGGCCATAACAAACACCACGTTCATAAGTGTACCCGGTACCAGAACGCCTAGGCCAAAGATCAATGATCGACTTTTTGGTTGTATCATCAGATCTGCGGCCGTGTGTCTTGGACACTCAGGTGAAGAGAGGAGCAGAGCTGTCAACTGATCATCATGGTGGTGAGTTGGATCAGATGGCAGGGGAGGCCACTGGACAGACCTGGTAAACCCAAACGTGTAGTGAGGATGAACTGGGAACGTCTGGCTGAGGCCCCTGTCCGTGGGGTCTTCAACTCACACCTCCGGAAGAATTTCTCGTGCATCCTAAGTGGGTCATGTTCAGAGCCTCCATTGTGGAGGCGGCTGCTAGGAGCTGTGGTCAGAAGGTCGTCGGTGCCAGTTGTAGTGGCAACCTAAGAACCCGCTGGTGGACACCAGCGGTGAAGGAGGCTGTCAGGCTGAAGAAGGAGGCCTTTCGGGTCTGGCTGCCCGGGGGTCTCCTGAAGCAGCAGACGGGTACCGGTTGGCCAGAAGGGCTGCAGCTGTGGCGGTGGCTGAGGCAAAAACCCCGGTGGGGGAGAGTTTGGGAAGGCTATGGAGAAGGACTTTCGGTCGGCGTCAAGGAAGTTCTGGCAGACTGTTAGATGTATCAGGAAAGGAAAGCAGGGCTTGTCTCAGGGTGTGCTCAGCAGAGACGGAGAACTGCTGACCCGAACTGGGGACATCGTCGAGCGGTGGAAGGAGCACTTTGAGGACCTCCTGAACCCGGCCATCACGTCCACTGTGAACGAGGCAGAGCCTGAAGACTCGGGGGAATTCTCGCCCATATCCCTGGCAGAGGTCACTGAGGTAGTTAAAAAGCTCCCCAGTGGCAAGGTGCCGGGTGTGGATGAGATTCACCTGGAGATGCTGAAGGCTCTGGACATTGTTGGGCTGTCTTGGTTGACACGTCTTTTCAGTGTCGCGTGGAGGTCGGGTACAGTACCTGCAGAGTGGCAGACCCAGGTGGTGGTCCCCACCTTCAAAAAAGGGGACCGGAGGGTGTGCTCCAACTATCAGGGTATCACACTGCTCAGCCTCCTGGGTAAAGTTTACTCAAGGGTGCAGGAAAGGAAGCTCCGACCGATTGTCGAACCTTTGATTCAGGAGGAGCAATGCAGATTCCGTCGTGGCTGTGGAACAGTGGACCAGGTCTTTACCCTTGCGAGGCTGCTGGAGGGGTCATGGGAGTTTGCCCATCCAGTCTACATGTGCTTTGTGGACTTGGAGAAGGCTTATGACCGCGTCCCTCGGGGGGTCTTGTGGGGGTGACTGCGGGAATATGGGGTACCGGGCTCGCTGCTATGAGCCATCCGGTCCCTGTATGACCAAAGTGAGAGTTGTGTCTGCATACTTGGTGTAAAGCCCAGCACGTTCTCAGTGGGTGTGGGCCTCCGCCAAGGCTGTCCCTTGTCACCGATCCTGTTTGTGATTTTCATGGACAGGATCTCGAGGCACAGCCGGGGGGGGGGGTTGATGACCTCAGAATTGCATCTCTGCTTTTCGCAGATGATGTGGTTCTGTTGGCCTCATCGCACTGTGACCTCCAGGTTCTCTGCCGGAAACAGGTGGATTGCCCCCTCTGGGTTGGGGGAGAGTTACTGCCTCAAGCGAGGAAGTTCAAGTATCTCAGGGTCTTGTTCACGAGTGAGGGTAGAATGGAGCGTGAGATGGATCTGTGGTTTGGGGCGGCTTCTGCAGTGATGCAGGCGCTGCGCCGGGCCGTCGTGGTGAAGAAGGAGCTGAGCCAGAAGGTGAAGCTTTCGATTTACTGGTCCATCTATGTCCCAACCCTCATCTATGGTCACGAGCTCTGGGTAGTGACCAAAAGAATGAGATTGCGGATACAAGCGGCCAATATGAGTTTTCTCCGTGGGGTGGCTGGGCTCAGCCTTAGAGACAGGGTAAGGAGCTCGGACATCCGGAGGGAGCTCGGAGTAGAGCCGGTGCTCCTTCGCATCGAAAGCGGTCAGTTGAGGTGGTTCAGGCATCTGATCAGGATGCCTCCTGGGTGCCTCCCACTGGAGGTGTTCTAGGCACGTCCCACTGGTAGGAGGCCCCGGGGCAGACCCAGAACACGCTGGAGGGATTACATATCTCATCTGGCCTGGGAGCTGGAAAGTGTTGCTGGGGAGAGGGATGTCTGGGGTGCTTTGCTTGGCCTGCTGCCCCCGCGACCCGGCCCCGGATAAGCGGATGAAAATGGATGGATGGATGGATGGATGGATGTGGGTCACCAGATTTGAAGATTGAAGTGACAATGGCAGATTTCCAGACATTTGGGAACTGGCCAAGGGAAATTGCAAGGTTGATGAGTGAGGCAATTGGATTAACTAATGCTGATTCAAGGTCTTTGACCATAGTTATATCCATCCCAAACACATCCTTGGCTCTAGAGGGTTTGGGGAACCTTATGAATTTCATGACTTCTGGCTCAGTGATGTTTTCTATGGTAAAGGCAGGTTCTACTGTAGTTGCTCGGTGCACTCTGTTCTAGTTACCTGAAAAACGCTGGGCAACAAGTAGCAATTAAAGGCCTCTGCTTTTTCAGCTGAGTCCCTGAGGAGGTTTCCATTTAGATTATTTTTTTAGGATTATGGTGCTGTCCTGTCAGCTTTTTTAACTAATACCGCAAATCATTTTTGTGTTTCCTCTGGCCTCATTTATAGCTGTTATGAAACAGTTTGCTATAGCTTTCCTGATATCCTTCACTACCTTATTTCTCATCATAGCATAGTGATATCTGTCATGCTGCAATTTTGTTATGATGGCAGTTTTTAAAATGTTCTTCTATCAATTTCAAAATATCATCATTTATCCAAGGAGGGCTATTCTCTTTAGCCCTATGTTTAATCTTGCGAGTAAATTCTGTAATGATGTTATGTGTTTTGCTACGGAATGCCATAGAATCCTGTCCCAGATTAACTCTTGACAACTCATTCCAGTTTAGCTGTTGGAATGAAGTTATTGTTCTGCTCACTTTTGGGGATTCTATTAGACTCATTGGCAGCAGATGGTTTAAATCACTTACTACTCACCTCCCTGGCCACCATGATCAGGTTATGATCAGACAGTCCAGTCAGCATACTGAAAAATCTTAAAAGTCTATGAGGTCTGTTGCTAAAAACTAAACCAATCTACATGCTGGTAGAATTTGTTATTCTTGTGGATTAGCTGTGATAAATCCATTTTGTCTGTTATCTGTTTCAGGTTTTTCCTATTGAGTTTATCCTCCCAGTTTATGTTCAGGTCACCCACAATGATTACATTTTTCTTACAATTACATTCCTTCAGCTTGTTATCAAGTTTTTCATAACTTGCTGAGTGGGCTCTGTAAATTGTAATAAGGACAAATGATATATGTGGTGATATAATTACATTTGAAGCAATACATTCCAGTCCATTATCATGTGACCACGAGAGTTCATGGCAGTTAAAAAGTGCTGTGTTGGGGTGACAATTTTCTTTGGGTATGACACTCTACGTGATGCCTTTTACATTACATCTTAATCGAATCCACTGTGAATATAAATATATATTGATCAGTGCAGCTTGAGTTAAGCGTTTTGTGTAACCCTAAAGGTTGGTCACTTTAACCTTTGAACCCTGTGGGATCAGTTATCTCACTCCTCAATCTGTCCATGTCTTTTAGGAACAGAGAACCTTGGTTAGTGCCTTGGCCATGAGTAATACACCAAACCGCATGCACATCTATGTCCTGTCACATCTTTAGGTTTGTGTCTGCACTTACTTTGTTTTTTGCTCAGAAAGAATCTGCAAATTGAAATTTTGGGTCAAACTGGTTCCCAAGTCTGAGCATGAGTGGATGTGAACAAGGATAAGGATCAAACAAAGCCTGTTTGAGGATGGAGAAGGAGGCTGACGTGTACACACTTACACACAGATGCATGCATGCAAACACACATGCACACACCCCTCCAGCAAGCTGATATGCAGGAGATTATTTCCCTTTTGAATATGTAAAGAGTTTAACATGTATGATGAGCTGATGGTTGACTCCTGGAGAAGCAGCTGTGATCCATTTAGCACATTCAGGATTATCTGTCGCTGAAGATAACGGACAGAACAAAGCTTGGGAGACTGCGGCAGGCAGAGGAAACCCTCACAGCTCAGTAGCGCTAGCCCCTTACAGCTATTTGATTGGAGAATTCCCCCCACATTACCTTTGCATAACTCCTGGCTGAACTCCACATTTGGGGGAGGGTGGCCTTGGGGGAGGCAGTGTTGGCTCAGAAGGCAACAACACTTTAGCTAACATTGTGTTTAGAAAGAATCTTAATTAAAAAGTATAGGACAGAATTTTGCTTAAAGCTCTTCTTTCCATCAACCCAGCTTTGATCATAGTCTGGTACCTGATACCAAGTAGCCAAACTGGTAGAATAATGATATATAATGTGTGCACTGCACTTGCACTTGCATGAACCTGGGGGACCTTAAAGAAAAAATCAAAATCAAAGCAGTAATGGAGATATCGCGACCTCTTTTGCCTAGTATGGGCCAAGCTAAGAAGAAATTATGTGATCTATATCCCATCATGCAAAACTTATAAGATTTAGTACAGAAGAATTTGAGCTACAAAAGATTTTACACCACAGTCTGAGTAAAGTGCCACCTGCACTTTATCTGTAATATTGTGAACTAAATTATTGACTTCCATTTTAATTTTGAACTGTGCTGTTTTAAAAGACACCACCTGTAAAAAAAAAAAAAAAAAAAAAAAAACGTTATCTCTCCATTACTTTGTAGATGTAAAAATAAAAATGACCACATAAATGAAGTACATATAGTAACACAAAAAAATGGCATAATGTTCTAAAATCGGTCAATAGGGGGCCCCGCAACTTCCAAACAAGTGCAACGGCCTTTCACAAAATCCGGCCATAAATCAATTAGGGTTTTTTCAAACATCAACAAACTAAGTGTATCAAAAGTCTTGATCTTACCCAGCTTTCACAATTTAAATGTCCATGCTAGCTTGAACCCCAGAATTGCCGCTTACGGCTATATTTATTAGGGGTTCAAGCCCGAAGGGCTGAAACCCTATTGTTTTCCTACTGTTTTATTCTTCTTCTTCTTCAGAAATGTTTATGCAAATTCCCGTGAGATGGTACATCGTAGAGACATGAAATTTTCACCAATGACTTGAAGTTGTGTCCAAATGGTGCTCATAATATAGAAATGCCAATTGGCCAGATGGTGGCGCTATAACCAAGGTCAATGTGTTTTGGGCTATAATTCCCACACCATATGTCGTACCTTCAAAAACCTCATATCCTCAGATTTGCAAAATCGCGAAAACTGAAAAACCTTCTTTTTCTATCTCCTCCTTGGGGTTTTGTCCAATCAGCGTGAAACTAAATAGAGTCGCATCTTCTGACATAGGCCACGCCCACTCCCACTGCATATTTCTCTTTGTCAGTCACTACACATCAAAAACCTACTTTTTCGAACTCCTCCTAACGTTTAAGCTCCATCTGCACGAAACTTTGGACATACAATCTCCTGACATGCCTGATCAAAAGTTATCAAAAGAATTTTGCTACTCCAAAAAATGCGCTAGTTAAAAATAAACTTTAAAGGGGGCGTGGCTCAGCAAATGACTCCACACCGTTTGGATCAATGGTCACAAACCTTGCAAGCAATGTCTTAAGAGGTACCAGGCACATATCCTGAAAGTTTCATTCAAATTGACCACTAGGGGGCACCAACATTTAAAAAATGAGCATGCAGTAACACAAATCAGACTACAAATCAGAAACGGATTGCCCAATCATTACAAAACTTGCAGTGTATGTCAAATAATAATTATGAAACACGTGTATTGTTCTAAAATCGGACAATAGCAGGCGCCACAACTTCCAAACAAGTGCAATGGCCTTTCACAAAATCCGGCCATAAAACAATGAGGGTTTTTTCAAACATCAACAAAATCAGTGTATCAAAGGTTTTGATCCTATCCAGCTTTCACAATTTAAATGTCCATGCTGGCTTGAATCCCGGAATTGCCGCTTGCGGCTATATTTTTGTCTGTTTGTCCTTCTGCATTATGCTATATTTGCTACTTGGTGCCACAGTGATAACTGGTCAGCAAGTTATACAGTCTGTCTTTAATGGAATATTTTCCTGATTTTCAACCATCTTTCTATCATAACAATGTGGGCAGGATGTGTAAATGAATTATAGTAAACTTCCCTCTATCTTACCAGCACCCAGACCTCCCTGCTTCTCTCTCAGCTCAAGTTGGCTGCATTATGCAGTTTTGCGTCATCTGGTGGATTTTCGCTGGCTCTTGGGCTGTTGCTCAAACTACAGATTATACTTCTGCATTCTTGTATGGTCACCACCATGGACACAAAGAGTATAGAAGTGAGAGAGACCCACCCCTCTGTCTCTCAAACACAGACCAAACAGATATCGAACTGTAAAACTAGGCAGTGCTGATCTAATTTAAACCACCTCTGAGGAAGACGGAAGGTTCCGTCGAAACATGTCATGTATTAAGTAAAAAACCTACCCTGTTGGTTGTCTGTCTCTACATGTCAGCCCTGCGATAGTCTGGCGACCTATTCAGGGTGTACCCCGCATCTCGCGGGATAGGCTGCCCCGTGACCCTCAACAGGATAAGCAGTTAGAAAATGGATGGATATTTCTGTCGTTGTGCTGCTGCAACAACTGGTTCATTTTATCCCACTGATGAAGCTGCTGTGACAACCATGGCTCATAATATTCATAGTGCATTACAGGCTTACTGTCTACACTCACATCTACAAACGTATTGCTGAGCATGAAAATCTACTTACCACATTAGCCATTTCAAGACGTAAGCAAGGAAACACACTGTCATATTTCTTCCTTAAAGCCAACAAAACCTGAAAAAATGACATGACCTCAGACTTGTATAATGGTAAAATTGACAGTTGTTATTATTCCTACTATCCACGCATGATCAAGTAGATAAATGCTATTCAGATAAATTAGAAAAAGTGTTAAATCAGCCAAGGTTTCTTGTTCTAGAAATAAAGTTAGGGTTGCTCTGTTTTTTAATTGGTGAAGGGGAGTTTAAACATTTGGCCTTCTGTTGCTTCCAGTCCACTGCTGGACTTGAATAAAACAGTGACCTAGTTAGGAAAAAGTTGATGTTGATGCAAACGATCCGGACCCCTGGCGACTTGGCGCTGGGAGCTGGCAAAAACCCTCCACTCATCTGGCCCCCGGCTTTCTCTGGACTGAGCTAAAGACCTGCAGAGAGGGAAGCTTCAAATTGCTACAGTCAAGTACTGTTGGCAACCAATTTTTGTTAGAAAGGGGGGAAAAGAGGGGAAGGAAAATGCACCTTGTACATCAGTTTTCTCAGGCTCTTGTTTCCATGGGCACAAGCTCTCCACGGGGGTTGATGTCAATGGTGCAACGTCCTCTGAGCGATGACATCTTTGTAGGATTTTTTTGTCATGTATCAGCTGCAAACTTTGCAAACTGAGGACTGCTGGAATGTGTGATTTCTCCTCTTCCCCTTTTCTGGTGGTTATGTGAGGGTGAATTCTTTTCAAGAACTCTATTTTTTTACCCCCTCTTCTCTTCTTGACAGAGGGCGGTGCTCTTCTACCAGATCATCTGCCAGCAGAGCTGCCTCAGTGCCAACTGCTTTTCATTTAAACAGAACAAACGCCTGCATTATTCAGGCTGCCATCTTACTGGAATGGATTGGATAGATCGTTTTGCCAAGCCTCTGGGATGCACACTCACCAACAAATATGTTTGCTGTTAGTGTTGAATGATATATCTTTTCAACAGAGTCCATTTCCAGTGCTACTTTACTGTATCATCCAGAGGCACGTGCCAGGAACCATACCAGAAGATCAAACTCAGGGCGTAAACCCCAACAGAGTGTGAAGATTTTCTGCTGATTTATTAGACAGTGATGAGCAGAAACGATATCTAATGCTGCTGTAGAGTGTTGATGCACTTTACCACCAGCACCAGCAAATTGCCAGTGTAGAAGAATAAGGCATGTCCATAATCCACACATAAATGTAGCACACTCTAGTCTACAGTGCACTCTCAGTGCATTATTTGATGATGTGCAGAAGGTCAAACCGCAGGCTGCCACGCCAGGGGCCTAGTGTGTCGTTGCGACCTGCCTGCCTGCTGCTCAGTGTCATTCCACCCACTGCTGTATTGCTATATCAGCACTAATGGTGGGGAAATCTCTGCACTCCAAGATGTTCGGTGTTGATATAAGTGTTGTGATGACTTGTAGCATTTTATACAATCTAAAAACATTTCAAACTATCCCATGATTCCCAACTCATTCTAGCAGAAATGGAGCAAAATAAATGATTATTTATATTAGCCTACAGAATGTATATCAGGAACTAAATTCCAACACTTTTTCTAATATAATCCTCTTCTGAGAATAATATGTTTTTTTTTGTTTGTTTGTTTGTTTTTTTAAGTTGTATATTTTATAGGGGTATCTAGAATATGTTTTTGTAATTTGGATGATCCAAACCTTTAAAAGCAGAGCTTCTCTTCAACAGAAAGCAGAACAGCTGCATGTGTATATCCCTGTGTTCAAGGAAATATATCAATGTTTATTTTTTAAACTGTGTCCTACTTTATATAAAGTGTCTTGGAGGACTTTGAAAAGTGCTATATAAGTCCTGTGTATTATTGTTATTATTATCATTATTATTATTATTATTATTATTATTATTGTTGTTGTTGTTATTATAAGTATTACGAGTACTAATATTATAAATGTCATATAATGGTTGTGGGGAGTGCCTCCACACACCTGCAGTGTAACACATCTCCACCTCTCCATGTACGCTGATCCTGCCTGCATCTTACACCCTGCCACTATGTGGTGGACAGTCTCAGGGGCATCTTTGCACAGCCTGCACCTGAGGTCTAATCTGTTGTGTTAGACCCTGGCCTCTATGGTCCTTGTGCTTAAGGCCTGTTCTTGTGCTGCGATGATTAGTGCCTCTGTGCTGTCTGTCAGTCCAGCATTCTCCAGCCAGTGGTAGGTCTTTTTGATATCAGCCACTTCCGCTATCTGACGGTGGTATGCCCCATGCAGGGGTTTGTCAATCAATCAGTCAATCAATCAATTTTATTTATAAACCCCAATATCACAAATCACAATTTGCCTCAAAGGGCTTTACAGCAACAACATCCCTCTGTCCTTAGGACCCTCACAGCGGATAAGGAAAAACTCCCCCAAAAAACCCCTTTAACTGGGGAAAAAAAATGGTAGAAACCTTAGGAAGAGCAACTGAGGAGGGATCCCTCTTCCAGGATGGACAGACGAGCAATAGATGTTGTACAGAACAGATCAACATAATAAATGAACAGTAATCCATATGACACAATGAGACATAAAGAGAGACAGAGATTATATTAATAATATGATTATATATGTATGTGACAATAATGATATGTGTATAATAGTACAAGTATGACTAATAGTAACAGCAGCAGTGGGAGGCATCAGGCAGGACCACGGCAGCAGCACAACCATGACACACCATCCAGGCACAGCTGCAACATGAGTTAACCTGTGAGACAGTGGAGCACAAAGGCTCCGGAGAACAAGCCGAGTTAGCGACATGCAGTAGAGCCGAGTTAGGGAGATGCAGTAACAGGACATGAATGTTAGCAAAGGAGAGAGAGAGAGGAGGAGGGAAGGGGCTCGGTGTAATATAGGAGGTCCCCCAGCAGACTAAGCCTATGTCAGCCACACTAGGGGCTGGTCCAAGACAAGCCTGGGCCAGCCCTAACTATAAGCTTTATCAAAAGGAAAGTCTTAAGTCTAGTCTTAAAAGTGGAGACGGTGTCTGCCCCCCGGACCGAAACAGGAAGGTGATTCCACAAAAGAGGAGCCTGATAGCTGAAGGCTCTGGCTCCTGTTCTACTTTTGGAGACTTTAGGGACCACGAGTAACCCTGCATTCTCAGAGCGCAGTGTTCTGGTGGGATAATAGGGCACTATGAGCTCTCTAAGATATGATAGAGCCTCATCATTTAGAGCTTTGTAAGTTAGGAAAAGGATTTTAAATTCAATTCTGGATTTTACCGGGAGCCAGTGCAGGGAAGCTAAAACAGGAGAGATGTGATCTCATTTCTTAGTTCCTGTCAGTACACGTGCCGCCGCGTTCTGGATTAGCTGGAGAGTTTTTAGGCACTTCTTAGAGCTACCTGATAATAGAGAATTACAGTAATCCAGCCTCGAGGTAACAAACGCATGGACCAATTTTTCTGCATCTTTTAGTAACAGGATAGGCCTAATTTTCGCAATATTACGCAGATGAAAAAATGCAGTCCGAGATGTTAAATGGGAGTTAAAAGACAACTATTGATCAAATATTACGCCGAGGTTTCGTATGGTGGTGCTAGAAGCCAGAGCAATGCCATCCAGAGAAACTATATCATCAGATAAAGAATTTCTGAGGTGTTTGGGACCCAGAATAATAACCTCAGTTTTGTCTGGATTTAACATCAGGAAATTGGAGCTCATCCAGGTTCTTATATCTTTAAGGCATTTCTGAAGTTTAGTTAATTGACACGTGTCTTCTGGCTTTATCGATAAATATAACTGTATCATCCGCATAACAATGGAAATTTATAGAGTGATTTCTAATGATGTTACCTAAGGGAAGCATATACAGAGTGAATAGAACTGGTCCGAGTACTGAACCTTGAGGTACTCCAAAACAAACTTTAGTACGCGAAGATGATTCATTATGAACGTCAACAAACTGAAAGCGATCGGATAAGTAAGATTTAAACCAGCATAGTGCAGAACTTTTAAGGCCAACTGAATGTTCCAGTCTGTGAATTTGATGGTCAGTTGTGTCAAATGCGTCACTAAGATCTAGTAAAACAAGTACAGAGACGAGTCCTTGGTCTGAAGAATCAGAAGATCATTTGTAATTTTAACTAGTGCTGTCTCGGTACTATGATGAACCCTAAATCCTGACTAAAATTCCTCAAATAAATTATTATCATGGAGAAAGTCACACAGCTGGTCTGCGACTACTTTCTCAAGGATCTTTGAGAGAAAGGGAAGGTTGGAAATTGGTCTATAGTTGGCTAACACCTCTGGATCCGGTGTGGGCTTTTTTAACAGAGGTTTAATTACAGCTACCTTAAAAGACTGTGGTACATAGCCTGTTAATAAAGATATATTGATCATGTAAAGTATGCAAGTGTTAACTAAAGGTAAGACTTCCTTAAGTAGCCTAGTTGGGATGGGGTCCAAGAGACACGTTGATGACTTGGATGAAGAAATCATTGAGGTCAATTTTTTAATAGAAATCAGGAAGAAGCAATCTAAATATGTATCAGCGCTTATAGCTGTGCTTGAAGGCAGATTAGTACTGTTAGAGGGCAGGAAGTCATGAATTTTGCCTCTAATAGTTAGAATTTTATCATTAAAAAAGCTCATAAAATCATTACTGCTAAGGGCTAAAGGAATACAAGGCTCAATAGAGCTGTGACTCTCTGTCAGCCTGGCTACAGTGCTGAAAAGAAACCTGGGGTTGTTCTTATTTTCTTCTATCAATGATGAGTAATAGTTTGCTCTGGCATTGCGGAGGGCTCTCCTATATGTTTTGAGACTGTCTAACCAGACTAAACGAGAATCTTCCAGTTTGATTAATCGCCAATTCCTTTCAGATTTACGCGATATTTGTTTTAATTTTCTGGTTTGGGAGTTATACCAGGGAGCAAACTTTCTTTGCTTTGCAGACTTCTTTTTAAGAGGTGCTACAGAGTCGAGTGTTGTTCGCAGCGAGCCTGCAGTGCTATCGACGAGATAATCAATTTGGGAGACTTAAAAGTCGGTACGGGAAGCCTCAGTTACAGAGGGACATGGTATTAAATTTAATGCCGATGGAATCACTTCCTTAAATTCAGATAAACACCTAGTATAGTAACTGTTACTGAGTGGTGAGTAATCGAGAAGAAAGAAATCAAAAGTTATTAAGTAATGATCTGATAGAGAGGGATTCTCTGGACAGACCACTAAGTTATCAATCTCAATTCCATATGCCAGAACTAGATCGAGGGTGTGGTTAAAACGGTGAGTGGGCTTATGTACACTTTGACTGAAGCCAATGGAGTCTAATAATGTGATAAACGCAGTAGCGAGGGCATCATTATCAATGTCCACGTGAATATTGAAATCGCCTACAATAATAACTTTATCTAATTTCAGAACTAAACTGGATAAAACCTCTGAGAATTCAGATAGAAATTCTGAATACGGGCCAGGAGCACGGTACACTATAACAAATAGAAGAGGCTGTGAGGTTTTCCAGGTCGGATGTAAAAGAGTAAGGACAAGGCTTTCAAAGGATTCATAATCTAGTTTAGGTTTAGCGCTGATTAATAGACTAGAGTTAAAAATGGCTGCAACTCCCCCTCCTCAGCTGCTGCCTTGAGGAACGTGAGTATTATTATGACTGGAAGGAGTGGATTCATTTAGACTAACATATTCATCTTGACACAGCCAAGTTTTGGTGAGGCTGAGTAACTCAATTTGATTATCTGATATTAATTTGTTTACTAACACTGCTTTGGAAGATAAAGATCTGACATTTAACAGTCCACGTTTAATTCTCCTGTTTTGTCTTTCTGTCACAGAAGAGGTTTTAATTTTAATCAGGTTGTTATGTACAACTCCTCTTTGTTTGACTTTATATTTAAATAATTTAGGTGGTCGAGGGACAGACACCGTTTGTATAATACTATGGGTGGGTAACTGCACTTGAAGCTCAGAGAAGCGTTTTAGACTGCGACTCTGATTCCTCGTCTCAACTCTGGGTTGTCACGGTTTTAGGTCACTAATAAACTTGTCCAGGTTTCTAGATATGAGAGCAGCTCCATCCAAACTGGGATGAATGCCATCTCTCCTAATCAGACCAGGTTTTCTCTCCATGTTGTTTGCTCGTCCACCTCTGGGAGGTCAGCTCCCTCAGTTCCGATTATCTTGCCTCTCTTTGATCCATCCGGCCACACTTATCTAATCCGAATGACATCCCTATGTCCTTGCTGTAGATCCTGGTGGTGTGGATCAGCGAGTCGATTCCTTGCTCGTTCTTGGCGTACAGCTTGATGTCATCCATGCAGAGCAGGTGGCTGAGTGTTACTCCACTTCGGCATTGGTATCCGTTGCCAGTCTTCTTGATGATCTGACTGAGGGGATTCAGGCCTATGCAGAACAGCAGTGGTGACAGTGTATCCCCTTGGTATATGCCGTATTTGATGTTGACTTGGGCAATCGGTTTTGAGTTGGCCTCTAGGGTCGTTCTCCATATTACCATTGAGTTCTTTATGAAGGCTGTTGGTGCCCTGTTAATCTTGTATAGTCGCAGACATTCCAGTATCCATGTGTGTGGAATTGAGTCATAGGCTTTCTTGTAATTAATCCAGGCGGTGAACAGGTTGGTCTTCCCGCTCTTGCAGCCTTGGGCAATTGCTCTGTCGACCAGTAGCTGGTGCTTGACTCCTCTGGTGTTACTGCCAATTCCTTTTTGTGCCTCGTGCATGTATTGGACCATATGCATAGTTATCTTAGCCACTATGTTGCCCGACAGGAGCTGCTGTGGAGAGACAGGTTATCGGTCTGTAGTTGGGTGAGATGGTTCCCTTATGGGAGTATTTCATGATCAGGACTGTCTTGTCCTGTGTAAACCATTCTGGGTGGGTAACATCCCTTAGCAGCTGGGTCATTTATGCTGCTAGGAGTTCATGGAACGCCATAGGGCCCAAGCACCAAGCAGTGCGAGGACCCTATTGAAATGCGAGGAATTATTATTCTTCTTCCACCAAATGAATTGCCTTTTTGGGAGGCTTATCATACTCTAAAACTCATGACATATATCTGGTGAAAAAATACGGCTCAGTAGTGCCCCCTACACAATTTCACGCAGCCCTCAAAGCTGGTTTGACAAACGTCTAAGAAACTTGGTAGGCACGTGGAGCATCTAAAGGTGTACACAAAAAGCCTCTTGGACTCATTCTCTAAACACAACAGGAAGTTGGCCATTTTGAATGGAAAAAAACAAAAACAGAAATGTTCGAAAATGAGTGGGTTGAAGTAAAACTTATATGTTCCTACCCCTCTTTCACTTTTCTTCTATTAACTTAAATTCTTTTCACAAATTTTTACATATATTTCTTCTCTTAACTTAAATTATTTGCACAATTTCTTACATGCATATACAGTTACATACAGCAAGTAAGCCATTTTTACAACCCAATTTTATAATTATAGTACTTTAAATTATTTACAATACACCTGGTGATACTAAATAAATACAAATTTCCCTAAAACAGCTTTTCCTCACCCACCCCACACACTGAAATTCAGATAAACAAATAAAAGAATTCAAATAAAACAAATTTAATTTTTTTGAAACAATACATATATCATTTATGTACAAAATAAACAGTTTTAGCCCTCAAACAGATCCCTGCGGGACCTCGACTGTTATATCAAGGCATGTTGACATGTGATTGCCTATTTGTACAAACTGTTGTCTCTTTCTCATGTAGCTTTTCACCCACTCTAACACAACCCTTCTTATCCCGATATGGACATGACACTAGTAAAGACAGTTATTGAAGGTATCTCAAAACCATTCGCATACATCTGTAACTTATCATTTCAAACTTGTTCATTTCCACACAAAATGAAAACAGCCAAAGTCATACCTCTGTACAAAACCGGAAACAAACACCACTTTGCAAACTACAGACCTGTCTCCTTACTTCCACAATTTTCAAAAATATTAGAAAAACTCTTCAATAGCAGACTGGATACATTCTTAGAAATTACTGGTAGAAAATCAATATGAGTTCAGAACAAAAAGATCAACATCATTAGCAATAATAGAAGCAATAGAAGAAATTACAAGTGCCATAGATCGGAAGCAATTTGCAGTTGGGGTATTCATTGATTAAAAAAAAAAAAAAAGCATTTGACACAATCGACCATGAAATACTAACAAATAAATTAGAAAGATATGGAATTAGGGGAATAGTATTAGGGTAATAGTAGGGTAATAGGGTAATAGGGTTAAAAGTTATTTGAGTGGGAGACAGCAGTTTGTGAAGCTGGGAGACTGTTCCTCAAAGTGTTTGAACATTACTTCTGGTGTCCCCCAGGGGTCAGTGTTGGGCCCCAAATTCTTCATTTTATATATTAATGAAATCTGTAACGTTTCACAATTATTGAAATGAATTTTGTTTGCTGATGACACCAACATTGTTTGTGCTGGGGATAACCTGAAACAACTACAGGAGGACATCACTACTGAAATGAACAAACTAAAAATAAGGTTCGATACAAACGCACAAGTACAAATAAGAATAGACGGAGTAGAAATTGAAAGAGTTCATGAAAAACAATTTCTAGGGGTAATCATAGATGACAGAATCAGCTGGAGATCACAAATCAAACAGGTTCAAACAAAAATCTCAAGATGCATTGCAATAATAAATAGAGTAAAGACGGTTTTGGACCAGAAACTCCTCTACACTCTATACTGTTCACTAGTCTCACCTTACTCACAGTACTGTGCAGAGTTATGGGGCAATAACTACAAAACTTCATTATCATCACTAACAATTCTACAACAGCGAGCAATACGAATAATTTAGAATGGTACCAGGAGCATACTAACTAATTATTTTTACAGTCCAAAATACTAAAACTAGCAGACATGATTGATCATCCAACAGCACAAATAATGTTCACAGCAAAAAACAATTTACTACCAGGAAACATTCAGTGAGCGAGAAGGGGGTCATAATCTAAGAGGTAAATCTAATTTCAAAATACACTGCATATGCACAACTAGGAAAAGCTTTTGTTTATCAGTTTGTGGGGTGAGGTTATGGAATGGGTTTACTGTGTAGTTGAAGGAATGTACAAATATGAAACAGTTTAAAATAATGTACAAAAACATGGTGTTCACTAGGTACAGGGAGGAAGGAGGTACTGAAAATCATTAGGTGTCATAGGGGTTAGTGGTTATTTGGCTGTTTTCTGTGAATTGGTTGTATTCTGTGTTGTGTTGTTTATTTTGTCATGTTTACGTGTATTTTGTATTCATATGTATGTATGTATGTATATATGTGTGTGTACATATATATATATATATATATATAGGTTGATAAATATTTACTGTGGGATTCTAGAGATAACGAATTATCAAATGAATAACATATAAACATAAACAAATAATAATGCACTATATAATTATTAATATTATTATTATTATTAATTATTAATTACGAATGAATATTAGAATATTAGTGGAGATATATAGTAATGTACTTGTCACAAATTATGAAGAATTATGAAGCTATTTAATAATACATTTTTAAAAAAGAAAAAAATGTATAGATATATAACTTAATCTATGATCGACATGGAATATTATATTTTTATGGATAAGGGGTGAGAGTATATAAGTTTTACTTCTTCTCACTCCTTTTCGAATATGTGCATTTTTTCTTTTTTCACTCTCTTTCATTTATTTCTTTATTTATTTTTTTCCTGTTCATTTGCTATGCCTCTGTTATATTTGTTTTCCTTGGTTTTATATTATTTGCATATATTCGAAATAAACTTATCAAATCAAATCAAAATCCCATATCTTTCCATTTTCCTGAACAATAAGTCATGGTCCAAGGTGTCAAATGCTTTTTTTTTAATCAATAAAGACTCCTACTGTATACTTTTTATTATCCATACAACCAGTAATTTCTTCTACTAAATCCAGTCGTGCCAGATGTATTTGCTCTAAAACCATACTGACTGTCTGACAATAAATTAGGTTTTTCAATGAACCTTTAAACAGTTTTTCCAGTATTTTAGAGAACTGACACAGTAATGACACAGGCCTATAATTATTGAATTGCCGTTTGTCCCCCAGCTTTATATAGTGGAATGACTTTGGCAGTTTCCATTTCTTTTGGAAATGTACCCATTGTGAATGATAAATTGCAGATGTAGGTTAGTGGGTTTACAATACTATGGATAACTTTCTTGATTACAAACGTATCAATTCCACTACAGTCAGTAGATGTTTTGTTTTTACATTTGTTCACAACATCTATGATTTCTTTTAAATCTACAGGATGGAGAAAGAGTGAGTGTGGATTTTTTTTGTATTTTTGTGTATGTATTTTTCATCATCCACCCCATTTTTTGATTTCTTACCGATGATTTTTTTCAGCCAATTTTGGTCCAACATTTACAAAAAAAGCATTAAACCCACATACTACATCATTGATATTATCAGTTTCTTTGTTATCATCAATAAAGTACTCTGGATAATTTTTATTAGTAGAAGTGTTCCTTACTATATTGTTTAATATTTTCCATATTCCTTTGATATTATTTCTGTTATCCTCTAATATTTTGGTATAATAATCCTTTTGAATGACCTCATGATATTTGTTAGTTTCTTATTGTATTTCTTATATTTTTGTTCGGCCTCTTCAGATCTACATTTTATAAATTGTCTGTACAAAGAGTTCTTTTTTGTAACAGGCATTTTGCAATACTTTTGTAATCCATGGTCTGTTAGTATTATTTTGCCTCATATTGTGTTGCTTAATTGGACAGGTTTTGTCATATAATGTCTTGAATACTTTCAAAAATGCTTCATAAGCTATGTTGATATTATTTTCTTCATATAGGTTTTCCCAGTTTTGAGCGTGTAATTCCGCTCTGAATGCCATTATGGAATCATCAGTTCTTCTCTCTGTTTTTTACTGTCACAATCATGAATCACAAAAACAGGCAAATGGTCACTTGTGTCATTTATCATCAGTCCACTTACTAAACTTTTTTCCATACAATTAGTAAATATGTTGTCAATCAATGAAGCACAATGTGTAGTAACTCTGCTTGGCTTGGTTATTAATGGATATAAATTCAAACTATACATTGTGTCCATAAATTCATCTGTCACTTTGTGTTTGCTCAAGTTTTGCAAGTCTATGTTAAAATCACCACAGAGGAACATGCCATTGCAATAACTCCCTCCAAACAGTTCATGCGAGTGTACTGTTCCAGATCTGCCACCCGAAACTCCAATACTGCTATCTCTTTGTCTTTTTCAACATTTTGTTTTTGCAGATCTTTGATCTGCCCCATCATGTCTGGTAGCAGTTTCTGTTGTTTGGCAATGTTTGAAATTTCTCTCAACATGAAGTTGAGCAACTGCTTTATGTCCTCCATCTCCTACTCTGTAATGTGTGTATGTTAATCCAAGCAGTAGCTTGCCGGCTGATACTTCTGATGATGACGGCGAAGGCGACCAATCACAGCATTGAGCGGCAAAAACAACACCAGAATAGGGAAGAGTTGCACAGAGATCAAAAAGACAGCTTCCACTGAAAACTTTTACTGTAGTTTTATACAGAAAAAACAAACCAAAAATATATATATAAATAAAACCCTCATTGATTTATGGCCGGATTTTGTGAAATTTCATTTCACTTGATGTTTCTCTGTTTATAGCACCCCCTATTGGCCAATTTCCACCAAATTTGGCACAGATCCTCTGGTTGATGTCTAAAACAAGTGACTTGAGTTTGACGTCGATAGCTTTTACGTTGACAAAAATATGCAGCGGCATGTGTTTTTTAGCTAGCAGAAAAAAATTGTTCCTTTATATCTACCATATTTTATGGATTAGCAAAATTCTTTTGATAACTTTTCATCAGGCACATCTGGAGATTGTATGTGCAAAGTTTCGTCCAGATAGAGCTTAAACGCTAGGAGGAGATATAAAAAGTAGGTTTTTTATGTGTAGTGACTTACAAAGAGAAATATGCAGTGGAAGTGGGCTTGGCCTATGTCAGAAGATGAGAGTCTATTTAGGGAACACGTGGATATAAAGTTTATGAAAATGTGATTTAAAATGTGGAAGTTACAGGCCAAAATGCGTTTTCACGTGTTATAGCGCCACCTAGTGGAGTAGACACACAATTTTTGGTATGGATGATCTGTGTCCTATCCTATATATACCCTGTGAATTTCATAGCTCTCAACATAATACTTGAGCTAAAATAAATGTTTGTTTTTTATCTTGTAATAAGCCACGCCCACTTTGACCAGTCGTGATGAACTTCAAGATATGGCCTCAGGAGTGACCCAGCATCATACCCACCAAATTTGGTAAAAATCGGTGCAGCCATTTAAGAGATATAAATTTCCCATATTTGCAGCGCCCCCTAGTGGCCAACATTCGCCAAATTTGGCTCATACCCTCACAGTCAAATGCCAACCAAGGATCTCCGATTTGGTGTTGTTAGCATTTATTTTGACCGAGATATGCAACAGTTCGCGTTTTTATAGCTAGCAAGAAAAATGTATTCATTAATAATTGGCGCATCTTTTGACCAAACAAAATTCTGTGAATAACTTTAGATCAGGTCTAGCTGAAGACTGTACGTGCCAAGTTTCACACTAATCGGATGGAACCCCAAGGAGGAGATAGAAAAAGAAGGTTTTCAAGTTTTTGCGATTTTGTGAGAAAAATTTCTAGGCGACAATGGGCGTGGCCTAGCCCAGACGATTCAGGACTATCCAGGGAATCTGAGGATATAAAGTTTTTGAATGTGCGACATATGGTGTGGGAGTTATAGCCCAAAACGCATTGACCTTGGTTATAGCGCCACCATCTGGCCAATTGGTATTTCTATATTATGAGCACCATTTGCACACAACTTCCAGTTATTGGTGAAAATTTCATGTCTCTATGATGTACCATCTCACGGGAATTTGCGAAAACATTTCTGAAGAACAAGAAGAATAATAATTAAAGCTGCAAGCAGCGTTGAACGGGCCCTCGCACCCCACGCAACTCGGGGCCTGGCGCAGCCGCCACCGTGTCACCAGAGGTCGACCGGCAGACGAGGCGCTGAATGTTCGCCTCCTTCGGACAGTGTAGGAACCAATGCGTTGCGACTTCCCGTCTCCACTGGGTGGCGCTATGACTCTGACTCCTGAGCGTCATGTGGGTGTGTTCATGCCAGGACTATTATCATACATGTGAAGTTTGGAGCAGATTCGACCATTAGATCCCATGTTATAGCAATATCGTGTTTGATGGTGAGACATCAAGTGTCGACGCCATGTCACAGCCACACCGTTCCATGCTGAGCAATTCTCTTAATATGTTTTGATCACACACTTGTGTAGATGGTACACACCAATTTTGGAGTTAATTGATTCATTTCTGGAGGAGGAGATCATTAAAATACAACACGTGGAAAAGGACAAAAATGACTGTAAATTTCAAAATGGCCGACTTCCTGTCGGGTGTGGCCTACATGTGCAAGAGGCTTTTTTGTGCGTCTGGACATGATACATGTGCATACTGATTTTCGTGCACGTCGGTGAAAGTTGTTATGGGGGACGCTGCACTTTAAGGGGCGTGGTCAAGCTATACGGCCACGCTTATTGATGAAACTCATACTATACATTCAGGTCTGGACTGTTAACAAACATGTGAAGTTTGGTGAAGAATGGACAATGTATGCCAAAGTTATACTAATTTCGTGTTTTATGGCGAGACATCAAACTTCGTCGCCATCTGACGGCCAAACCGTTTCACTGTGGAAAAATCTTTTAATAACTTTTGATCACAACCTTGTCTAGATCACACACAGTGATTTTGAAGTCATTCTGATTAATCCTGCAGGAGGAGTTCGTTAAAATACAACATGTGGAAAACGCCAAAAATAGCATCAAAATTCAAAATGGCCGACTTCCTGTTGGGTATGGCCAGTGGGTCCGAGAGACTTTTTTGTGCGTCTCGGTGTGATACATGCGTGTACCAATTTTCGTGCATGTCGGTGACACGTGCGGCAGGGGCTGATGTTTAAAGGGCGTGGTCAAGTCATTTGGCCACGCCCATCAACGAAACTCATATCACATGTTCAAGCCTGGACTGTTAACACACATGTGAAGTTTCAGGCAGATATGACCAAGGACACAGAAGTTAATGTCATTAAAGCCATTTTCAACGCGTTTTGGCGAATTTTCGACTTCGCCGCCCTCTGGGCGGAACACCGTTTGACGCCTAGTCACAATCTTCATAATGTAGCATTACCAACGTCTTGAGGTCTGTCTGACCAAATTTGAGTTGCATATGTTGAACGTGGTCAGAGCTGCACGTCAAAGTCTAAAAACATCGCTTTTCCTGTCGCCAGCAGGGGGCGCTAGGGTAATTACAAAATTTCTGCATGTAGACGTGTTCAGGGCGGGAATATTATGAATCATGTGAAGTTTGGTGCAGATCGGACGATTAATGCCAAAGTTATAGCAATTTCGTTTTTCATGGCGAGACAAACTTCAAACTTCAAACTTCGCCGCCAAAAAGCCGATTCCGTGTTCGACGGGTAGCGGATCTTTGAATAACTTTTGATCACAAACTTATCTAGTTGGTACACGGCGATTTTGAAGCCGTTTTGATTAATCGTGTAGGAGGAGTTCGTCAAAATATGACACGTGGTAAAACGCCAAAAATGGCCGCTAAATTCAAAATAGCCAACTTCCTGTTGGGCGTGGCCTATGGCTCCAAGAGACTTTTTTGTGCGGCTCGGCATGATCTACATGTGTACCGATTTTCGTGCAGATCCATGAAAATTGATGAGGAGGGCGCTGTTTATAAGGAGATTGCTCTTTAATGGGCGTGGCCTAGCCATTTTGACCCGTCCATTGCCGCGAACACTAAAATACGTAAATTTACACCACGACTGATGCGACCGCCAAATTTCAGGAGTTTTTGAGCATGTTAAAAGCTCCAAATAAGCGATTTACTTTTGTCGTAATAATAATAATAATAATTCCTTCAATTTCAATAGGGTCCTCGCACGGTACGTGCTCGGGCCCTAAATATAGCCGCAAGCGGCAATTCCGGGGTTCAAGCCAGCATAGCCATTTAAATTTTGAAAGGTGGGTAAGATCAAGACCTTTGATACATTGAGTTTGTTGATGTTTGAAAAAACCCTCATTGATTTATGGCCGGATTATGAGAAATTTCACTTCACTTGATGTTTCTCTGTTTATAGCGCCCCCTATTGGCCAATTTCCGCCAAATTTGGCACAGATCCTCTGGTTGACGTCTAAAACAAGTGACTTGAGTTTGACGTCGATAGCTTTTACGTTGACAAAAATATGCAGCGGCATGTGTTTTTTAGCTAGCAGAAAAAAATTGTTCCTTTATATCTACCATATCTTTTGGATTAGCAAAATTCTTTTGATAACTTTTCATCAGGCACATCTGGAGATTGTATGTGCAAAGTTTCGTGCAGATGGAGCTTAAACGCTAGGAGGAGATAGAAAAAGTAGGTTTTTGATGTGTAGTGACTTACAAAGAGAAATATGCAGTGGAAGTGGGCGTGGCCTATGTCAGAAGATGAGACTCTATTAAGGGAATACGTGGATATAAAGTTTATGAAAATGTGATTTAAAATGTGGAAGTTACAGGCCAAAATGCGTTTTTACCTGTTATAGCGCCACCTAGTGGAGTAGACACACAATTTTTGGTATGGATGGTCTGTGTCCTATCCTATATATACCCTGTGAATTTCATAGCTCTCAACATAATACTTGAGCTAAAATAAATGTTTGTTTTTTATCTTGTAATAAGCCACGCCCACTTTGACCAGTCGTGATGAACTTCAAGATATGGCCTCAGGAGTGACCCAGCATCATACCCACCAAATTTTGTAAAAATCGGTGCAGCCATTTAAGAGATACAAATTTCCCATATTTGCAGCGCCCTCTAGTGGCCAACATTCGCCAAATTTGGCTCATACCCTCACAGTCAAATGCCAACCAATGATCTCCGATTTAGTGTTGTTAGCATTTATTTTGACCGAGATATGCAACAGTTCGCGTTTTTATAGCTAGCTAGAAAAATGTATTCGTTTATCATTTGCGTATTTTTTGACTGAACAAAATTCTTTTGATAACTTTAGATCAGGTCCAAGAGAAGACTGTCCGTGCCAAGTTTCACGCTGATTGGACAAAAACCCAAGGAGGAGATAGAAAAAGAAGGTTTTTTATTTTTCGCGATTTTGTGAAAAAATTTTCTAGGCGGAAATGGGCGTGGCCTATCCCATGTGATTCAGCACTATTCAGGGAATCTGTGGATATGATGTTTTTGAATGTGCGACATATGGTGTGGGAGTTATAGCCCAAAACGCATTTACCTTGGTTATAGCGCCACCATCTGGCCAATTGGTATTTCTATATTATGAGCACCATTTGCACACAACTTCCAGTTATTGGTGAAAATTTCATGTCTCCACGATGTAACATCTCACGGGAATTTGCGAAAACATTTCTGAAGAAGAAGAAGAAGAAGAAGAAGAAGAAGAAGAAGAAGAAGAATTAAAGCTGCAAGCAGCGTTGAACGGGCCCTCGCACCCCACGCAACTCGGGGCCTGGCGCGGCCGCCACCGTGTCGCCAGAGGTCGACCGGCAGACGAGTCGCTGAATGTTCTCCTCCTTCGGACAGTGTAAGAACCAATGCGTTGCGACTTCCCGTCTCCACTGGGTGGCGCTATGACTCTGACTCCTGAGCGTCATGTGGGTGTGTTCATGCCAGGACTATTATCATACATTTGAAGTTTGGAGCAGATTCGACGATTAGATCCCATGTTATAGCAATATCGTGTTTCATGGTGAGACATCAAGTGTCGACGCCATGTCACAGCCACATTGTTCCATGCTGAGCAATTCTCTTAATATGTTTTGATCACACACTTGTGTAGATGGTACACACCAGTTTTGGAGTTAATTGATTCATTTCTGGAGGAGGAGATCATTAAAATACAACACGTGGAAAACGCCAAAAATGACTGTAAATTTCAAAATGGCCGACTTCCTGTCGGGTGTGGCCTATATGTGCAAGAGGCTTTTTTGTGCGTCTGGACACGATACATGTGCATACTGATTTTCGTGCACGTCGGTGAAAGTTGTTATGGGGGATGCTGCACTTTAAGGGGCGTGGCCAAGCCATACGGCCACGCTTATTGATGAAAGTCATACTATATATTCAGGTCTGGACTGTTAACAAACATGTGAAGTTTGGTGAAGAATGGACAATGTATGCCAAAGTTATACTAATTTCGTGTTTTATGGCGAGACATCAAACTTCGCCGCCACCTGACAGCCAAAGCGTTTAACATAGGGAAAATCGTATGATAACTTTTGATCATCAAGTGGTCTAGTTGATGCACGCCAAATTTGAAGCCGATCCGATGAATCATGTAGGAGGAGATAGAAAAAGTATGAGGAGTGCAAATCGCCCAATCTGGCGTCAAATTCAAAATGGCTGACTTCCTGTTGGGTGTAGCCAATGGGTCCAAGAGGGTTTTTTGTGCGTCTGGATGTGATACATATGTGTACCAATTTTCATGCATGTTGGTGAAACGTGCCGCAGGGGCTGATGTTTAAAGGGTGTGGCCAAGCCATTTGGCCACGCCCATCAACGAAATTCACATGACATTGTCAGGGCTGGACTCTTAAAACACATGTGAAGTTTCAGGCAGATATGCCCAAGGACACTGAAGTTAAGGCCACTTTCCTACGTTTTGGCGAAGCATCGACTTCGCCGCCCTCTGGGCGCAACGCCGTTTGACGATACGTCACAATCTTCATCATGTAGCATTAACAACGTGTTGAGGCCTTTCTGACCAAATTTGAGTTGCATATGCTGAACGTGCTCAGAGCTGCACCTCAAAGTGTAAAAAATCACTTTTCCTGTCGCCAGCAGGGGGCGCTTTGAGAACAGGGGAATTTTTTGATGTAGACGTGTTCAGGGCGGGACTACGATCATACCCAGCAAGTTTTGTGCCGATTGGACCTTTCACGCCCAAGTAATAGCAATTCTGGGTTTTTGGGTTTTTTTTTTTGAGACATCAAACTTCGCCGCCACCTGACGGCCAAACCGTTTAACGAGGGAAAGATCTTTTAATAACTTTTGATCAGCATGTGGTCTAGTTGCAGCACGGCAAATTTGAAGCCGATCCAATGAACTGTCTAGGAGGAGATAGCTCTGAGAGAATTCTTGAAAATCGCTAAAATCGGTAAAAAAATGAATATTCAAATCAAAATAGCCGGCTTCCTGTTGGTTTTAGAAAAAAGTCCAAGTGCGCATTTTCGTGCGTCTTGGGATGATACACGACCTCCCCGAATTTCGTGGAATTTGGTCAAACGGGCTGCCGGTGGGAGCCGATTGAAATTTTCTAGGGGGCGCCATTTCGCCATTTTGCAATGGGCATCGTTTAAATTTTGCGTACACATAAATGTCCCCTAGACGAATGTGCACGTCAAATTTGGTGAGTTTTTGAATATGTTAAAGCCCCCAAAAATGCGATCAAGCGAAAAAAAAAAAAAAAAATAATAATAATAATAATAATAATCCTAAGGAAAACAATAGGGTCCTCGCACGGTTCGTGCTCGGGCCCTAATTAAAGCTGCAAGCAGCATTGAACGGGCCCTCGCACCTTCACGCAACTCGAGGGCGCTGGCAGGACGCCGGCTCACGCCGCCGTTCATCACTGTCGAAGGCAGACCCCTCACGCAGGACTTACACGTCATATCCCTCAAATCATAGAACACGTGTAATTTTGCCAGTAGGTGGCGCCATACTAATAACCAAGTATTGGCGTATAGATGTGTGCAGGGCAGGACTGTCAGCAATCCTGTGAAGTTTGGGGAAGATTGGAACATGTATGGTGAAGTTGCGAACCAGTTACAAGCAAATTCAAAATGGCGGACTTCCTGTTGGTTTTGGCACATGGCTGCAAGAGGCTTTTTTATACGTCTTTCAGTGATGCATGTGCGTACCAAGTTTCATAGATGTAGGTCAAACCAGCTTCGGGGGCTGCTTCGTAGAAAATTTGTAGGGGGCGCTGTTGAGCCATGTTGGCACATCAGAGCCAAAAAATCACATCAGACAACCCACATCGGATCCTTTCATGTGTGTGTCAAGTTTCATGACTTTACAAGCATCCCTTACCCCTCAAAAACAACTTCGTCTTTTATGGCGAATAAGGCGTCGCCACGGTGACCAAACATCACTAAGCTTTACAGCTGGCGTCAGGAGTGACTCCACATCATGCTCACCAAATTTCGTGCAAATATATGTATTTTCATGTCACTTGATTTTTCTCTGATTATAGCGCCCCCTATTTGCCAACTTCTGCCAAATTTAGCACAGAGTGTCTGGATGATGTCTGAAAGAAGTGAATTGAGTTTGACATGGATAGCTTTTACTTTGACAAAAATATGCAATGGTATGTGTTTTTTAGCTAGCAGAAAAAAAATGTTTATTTTTAGCTAGCGCAGTTTTTGTAGTAGCAAAATTCTTTTGATAACTTCTGGTCAGGCAAGTCTGGAGATTGTATGTGCAAAGTTTCGTGAAGATGGACCTTAAACGCTAGGAGGAGTTCGAAAAAGTAGGTTTTTGATGTATAGTGACTTACAAAGAGAAATGTGCAGTGGGAGTGGGCGTGGCCTATGTCAGAAGATGCGACGCTATTTAGGGAACACGTGGATATGAAGTTTATGAAGATGTGATTTAAAATGTGGAAGTTACAGGCCAAAATGCGTTTGCAGCTGTTATAGCGCCACCTAGTGTAGTAGACACACAATTGTTTCTATGGGTGGTCTGTATGCTGTTCTATATATAGCCTATCAATTTCATAGCCCTCAGCATAGTACTTGAGCTGAAATAAATGTTTGTTGTTTATCTTGTAATAAGCCACGCCCACTTTGACCAGTCGTGATGAACCTCAAGACATGGCCTCAGGAGTGGCCCAGCATCATACCCACCAAATTTCGTAAAACTCGGTGAAGCCATTTACATGATATTAATTTTCCATATTTGCAGCGCCCCCTAGTGGCCAACATTAGCCACATTTGGCTCACATGCTCACAGGCACAGGTCAAGCAAGGATCTGAGATTTGGTGTTGTTAGCATGTATTTTGACCGAGATATACCACAGTTCGCCTTTTTGTAGCTAGCTAGAAAAATTTGTTCGTTAATAATTTGCGCATATTTTGACCAATCAAAATTCCTGTGATAACTTTAGATCAGGTCCAGTCAAAGACTGTACCTGCCAAGTTTCACGCTGAACGGACAAAACCCTAAGGAGGAGTTCGAAAAAGTACGTTTTCCAGGTTTTGCGCATTTGCAAAAAAAATTTTAGGCGGAAATGGGCGTGGCCCCTTCCAGGTGATTCAGCGCTATTCAGGGAATGTGGTGATATGAGGTTTTTGAATGTGCGACACATGATCTGGGAGTTATAGCCCAAAATACATTGAAAATGAGTAGGGGGCGCTACTGAGCCATTTTTTTTCACGTTGTCATGAAACCCCTACCATATGTAAATTTTCACCACTTCTGACGAGTCTGTGAAGTTTCATGAGTTTTCGAGTATGTTACGGCCCCCAAAAAGGCAGTTGATTTCGGATAAGAAGAAGAAGACTAATAACTAGGGGGCGTTATGACTATCACAGAACTTTGTCATGTAGACGTGTTCAGTGTGGGACTATTATGAATCATGTGAAGCTTGGTGAAGATTGGACAATGTGTCCCAAAATTATAGCAATTTCGTGTTTCATGGCGAGACATCAAACTTCGCCGCCACCTGACGGCCAAACCGTTTAACTGTGGAAAAATCTTTTAATAACTTTTGATCACAACCTTGTCTAGATCACACACAGTGATTTTGAAGTCATTCTGATTAATCCTGTAGGAGGAGTTCGTTAAAATACAACATGTGGAAAACGCCAAAAATAGCATCAAAATTCAAAATGGCCGACTTCCTGTTGGGTATGGCCAGTGGGTCCGAGAGACTTTTTTGTGCGTCTCGGTGTGATACATGCGTGTACCAATTTTCGTGCATGTCGGTGACACGTGCGGCAGGGGCTGATGTTTAAAGGGCGTGGTCAAGTCATTTGGCCACGCCCATCAACGAAACTCATATCACATGTTCAAGCCTGGACTGTTAACACACATGTGAAGTTTCAGGCAGATATGACCAAGGACACAGAAGTTAATGTCATTAAAGCCATTTTCAACGCGTTTTGGCGAATTTTCGACTTCGCCGCCCTCTGGGCGGAACACCGTTTGACGCCTAGTCACAATCTTCATAATGTAGCATTACCAACGTCTTGAGGTCTGTCTGACCAAATTTGAGTTGCATATGGTGAACGTGGTCAGAGCTGCACGTCAAAGTCTAAAAACATCGCTTTTCCTGTCGCCAGCAGGGGGCGCTAGGGTAATTACAAAATTTCTGCATGTAGACGTGTTCAGGGCGGGAATATTATGAATCATGTGAAGTTTGGTGCAGATCGGACGATTAATGCCAAAGTTATAGCAATTTCGTTTTTCATGGCGAGACAAACTTCAAACTTCAAACTTCGCCGCCAAAAAGCCGATTCCGTGTTCGACGGGTAGCGGATCTTTGAATAACTTTTGATCACAAACTTATCTAGTTGGTACACGGCGATTTTGAAGCCGTTTTGATTAATCGTGTAGGAGGAGTTCGTCAAAATATGACACGTGGTAAAACGCCAAAAATGGCCGCTAAATTCAAAATAGCCAACTGCCTGTTGGGCGTGGCCTATGGCTCCAAGAGACTTTTTTGTGCGGCTCGGCATGATCTACATGTGTACCGATTTTCGTGCAGATCCGTGAAAATTGATGAGGAGGGCGCTGTTTATAAGGAGATTGCTCTTTAATGGGCGTGGCCTAGCCATTTTGACCCGTCCATTGCCGCGAACCCTAAAATACGTATATTTACACCGCGACTGATGCGACCGCCAAATTTCAGGAGTTTTTGAGCATGTTAAAACCTCCAAATAAGCGATTTACTTTTGTCGTAATAATAATAATAATAATAACTTCAATTTCAATAGGGTCCTCGCACGGTACGTGCTCGGGCCCTAATTAAAGCTGCAAGCAGCGTTGAACGGGCCCTCGCACCCCACGCAACTCGGGGCCTGGCGCGGCCGCCACCGTCTCGCCAGAGGTCGACCGTCAGACGAGGCGCTGAATGTTCGCCTCCTTCGGACAGTGTAGGAATCACTGCGTTGCGACTTCCCGTTTCCACTGGGTGGCGCTATGACTCTGACTCCTGAGCGTCATGTGGGTGTGTTCATGCCAGGACTATTATCATACATGTGAAGTTTGGAGCAGATTCGACCATTAGATCCCATGTTATAGCAATATCGTGTTTCATGGTGAGACATCAAGTGTCGACGCCATGTCACAGCCACACCGTTCCATGCTGAGCAATTCTCTTAATATGTTTTGATCACACACTTGTGTAGATGGTACACACCAGTTTTGGAGTTAATTGATTCATTTCTGGAGGAGGAGATCATTAAAATACAACACGTGGAAAACGCCAAAAATGACTGTAAATTTCAAAATGGCCGACTTCCTGTCGGGTGTGGCCTACATGTGCAAGAGGCTTTTTTGTGCGTCTGGACACGATACATGTGCATACTGATTTTCGTGTACGTCTGTGAAAGTTGTTATGGGGGACGCTGCACTTTAAGGGGCGTGGCCAAACCATATGGCCATGCTTATTGATGAACCTCATACTATACATTCAGGTCTGGACTGTTAACAAACATGTGAAGTTTGGTGAAGAATGGACAATGTATGCCAAAGTTATACTAATTTCGTGTTTTATGGCGAGACATCAAACTTCGCCGCCACCTGACGGCCAAACTGTTTCACGATGCAAAAATCTGCTTCTAAGTTTTGATTACACCTTTGTCTAGATGGCACACAATGATTTTGAAGTTGTTCTGATGCATCCTGTAGGTGGAGTTCATTAAAATACAACACGTGGAAAACGCCAAAAATGACCATTAAATTCAAAATGGCCGACTTCCTGTTGGGTTTGGCCAATGGGTCCAAGAGACTTTTTTGTGCATCTGGATGTGATACATATGTGTACCAATTTTCATGCATGTCAGTGAAACGTGCCGCAGGGGCTGATGTTTAAAGGGCGTGGCCAAGCCATTTGACCACGCCCATCAACGAAATTCACATGACATTGTCAGAGCTGGACTCTTAACACACATGTGACGTTCCAGGCAGATATGCCCAAGGACACTGAAGTTAAGGCCACTTTCCTACGTTTTGGCGAAGCATCGACTTCGCCGCCCTCTGGGCGCAACGCCGTTTGACGATACGTCACAATCTTCATCATGTAGCATTAACAACGTGTTGAGGCCTTTCTGACCAAATTTGAGCTGGATATGCTGAACGTGCTCAGAGCTGCACCTCAAAGTGTAAAAAATCACTTTTCCTGTCGCCAGCAGGGGGCACTTTGAGAACAGGGGAATTTTTTGATGTAGACGTGTTCAGGGCGGGACTACGATCATACCCAGCAAGTTTTGTGCCGATTGGACCTTTCACGCCCAAGTAATAGCAATTCTGGGTTTTTGGGGTTTTTTTTTTTGAGACATCAAACTTCGCCGCCACCTGACGGCCAAACCGTTTAACGAGGGAAAGATCTTTTAATAACTTTTGATCATCATGTGGTCTAGTTGCAGCACGGCAAATTTGAAGCCGATCCAATGAACCGTCTAGGAGGAGATAGCTCTGAGAGCACACTAGCAAATCGCCAAAATCGGTAAAAAATGGAATATTCAAATCAAAATAGCCGGCTTCCTGTTGGTTTTAGAAAAATGTCCAACTGCGCATTTTCGTGCGTCTTGGGATGATACACGACCCCCCCGAATTTCGAGAAATTTGGTCAAACGGGCTGGCGGTGGGAGCCGATTGAATCATTCTAGGGGGCGCCATTTCGCTATTTTGCAACTGGCATCGTTGAGATTTTGCGTACACATAAATGTCCCCTAGACGAATGTGCACGTCAAATTTGGTGAGTTTTTGAATATGTTAAAGCCCCCCAAAATGCGATCAAGCGAAAAAAAAAAAAAATAATAATAATAATAATAATCCTAAGGAAAACAATAGGGTCCTTGCACGGTACGTGCTCGGGCCCTAAATATAGCCGCAAGCAGCAATTCCGGGGTTCAAGCCAGCATAGCCATTTAAATTTTGAAAGGTGGGTAAGATCAAGACCTTTGATATACTGAGTTTGTTGATGTTTGAAAAAACCCTCATTGATTTATGGCCGGATTTTGTGAAATTTCATTTCACTTGATGTTTCTCTGTTTATAGCGCCCCCTATTGGCCAATTTCCGCCAAATTTGGCACAGATCCTCTGGTTGATGTCTAAAACAAGTGTCTTGAGTTTGACGTCGATAGCTTTTACGTTGACAAAAATATGCAGCGGCATGTGTTTTTTAGCTAGCAGAAAAAAATTGTTCCTTTATATCTACCATATTTTTTAGATTAGCAAAATTCTTTTGATAACTTTTCATCAGGCACATCTGGAGATTGTATGTGCAGAGTTTCGTGAAGATGGAGCTTAAACGCTAGGAGGAGATAGAAAAAGTAGGTTTTTGATGTGTAGTGACTTAAAAAGAGCAATATGCAGTGGAAGTGGGCGTGGCCTATGTCAGAAGATGAGACTCTATTTAGGGAACACGTGGATATAAAGTTTATGAAAATGTGATTTAAAATGTGGAAGTTACAGGCCAAAATGCGTTTTCACCTGTTATAGCGCCACCTAGTGGAGTAGACACACAATTTTTGGTATGGATGGTCTGTGTCCTATTCCATATATACCCGGTGAATTTCAAAGCTCTCAACATAATACTTGAGCTAAAATAAATGTTTGTGTTTTATCTTGTAATAAGCCACGCCCACTTTGACCAGTCGTGATGAACTTCAAGATATGGCCTCAGGAGTGACCCAGCATCATACCCACCAAATTTTGTAAAAATCGGTGCAGCCATTTAAGAGATACAAATTTCCCATATTTGCAGCGCCCCCTAGTGGCCAACATTCGCCAAATTTGGCTCATACCCTCACAGTCACATGCCAACCAAGGATCTCCGATTTGGTGTTGTTAGCATTTATTTTGACCGAGATATGCAACAGTTCGCGTTTTTATAGCTAGCTAGAAAAATGTATTCATTAATAATTTGCGCATCTTTTGACCAAACAAAATTCTGTGAGTAACTTTAGATCAGGTCTAGCTGAAGACTGTACGTGCCGAGTTTCACGATAATCGGATGGAACCCCAAGGAGGAGATAGAAAAAGAAGGTTTTCAAGTTTTTGCAATTTTGTGAAAAAAATTTTTAGGCGGAAATGGGCGTGGCCTAGCCCAGGTGATTCAGGACTATCCAGGGAATCTGTGGATATAACGTTTTTGAATGTGCGACATATGGTGTGGGAGTTATAGCCCAAAACGCATTGACCTTGGTTATAGCGCCACCATCTGGCCAATTGGTATTTCTATGTTATGAGCACCATTTGCACACAACTTCCAGTTATTGGTGAAAATTTCATGTCTCTATGATGTACCATCTCACGGGAATTTGCGAAAACATTTCTGAAGAACAAGAAGAAGAAGAATAATAATAATAATTAAAGCTGCAAGCAGCGATGAACGGGCCCTCGCACCTTCACGCAACTCGAGGGTGCTGGCAGGACGCCGGCCGATGCGGCCATTCATTCCTGTCGAAGGCAGACCCCTCACGTTGGAGTTACACGTCATATCCCTCAAATCATACGAGGACATGTTATTTTGCCAGTAGGTGGCGCCGTACTAATAACCAAGTATTGGCGTATAGATGTGTTCAGGGCAGGACTGTCATCAATCCTGTGAAGTATGGGGAAGATTGGAACATGTATGGTGATTTTGTGAACCACTTACGAGCAAATTCAAAATGGCGGACTTCCTGTTGGGTTTGGCACATGGTTGCAAGAGCCTTTTTTGTACGTCTTTCAGTGATGCATGTATGTACCAAGTTTCATAGATGTAGGTCAAACCAGCGTCGGGGGCTGCTTTTTTGAAAAATTGTAGGGGGCGCTGTTGAGCCATGTTGGCACATCAGAGCAGATAAATCACATCACACAACACACATCGGAACTTCTTGTATGTGTACCAAGTTTCATGACATTACAAGCATCCCTTACCCCTCAAAAACAACTTCGTGTTTTATGGCGAATAAGGCGTTGCCACATTGACAGTGTTTGCTGAAACCTCAAAAGCTTCTGGTGTGATCATCATCAAAGTCTTGGGACTATGTCTACGCAAAATTGAGGTGGTTGTGGTTAACTTGGTAAAGAGAGACATGAAAGAATGAAAGCAGTAACTTACAGATGCCACTAGGTGGCGCTATGAGGCTGATTAAAAATGTCTCTGTAGATGTTTTCAGGGCTGGACTTTTATCATATGTGTGAAGTTTTGGAAAGATATGTCCACGTAGAGTCAAGCTACACAACTTTTGTTATCATGGCGAAACATCAAAGTTTGCCGCTACGTCATGGTCACGCCCTTTGATGCAAACTTACAGTGTTCACAATAAAACATCTTCTACATGTGACGGATAGACTGACCAAGATTGAGGTGGATCTGGCCAAGTCTTGGGAGTTATACTTCAAAATATAAAACATGAAATTTTCTCTTACCATTAGGGGGCGCTGTATTTATCACAAATTATTCACATGGAGATCTCTTCAGAGCAGGACTGTCATCAATCCTGTGAAGTTTGGGGAAGATTGGACCATGGATGATGGAGTCATACACAACTTCCTGTTTTGTGGCGAGTCCCCAAAGATTGAGGCCCTGCCACGGTCACATGGTGTGACAACAAGTCCAGTTTTTGATAACTTTTCTTCATCAATGTCTGGAGGTGGGACAGACCAAGTAAGAAGTTGATGGGATAAAATCTGTAGGAGTAGTTACAATTTCGTGGTTTATGGCGAAGAAGGCGGGGCCACAGAGACAGCGTTTGACGAAAACCTGAAACGTTTGATAACTTTTCGTCTTCACGGTCTTGGGGTGGGACAGACCGAGTTTGAAGTGGATTGGATAAAAACTCTAGGACAAGTTCATTCATTTACGTCTACTGGAAATCGCCCAAAATGCACAAAAGTGGCACAAGTAAATTCAAAATGGCGGACTTCCGGTTGGGTTTGGAGCATAACTCCAAGAGGCTTTGTTGTACGTCTTGGAGTGTTACATATGCCTACCAAGTTTCATACATGTAAGTGAAACAAGCTTCGGGGGCTGCTTCATCGAAAAATTGTAGGGGGCGCTGTTGAGGCATCTTGGCACATCAAAACACAAAAAGCATATCAGACAACACAATTTGGGCCTTGTGATGGGTGTGCCAAGTTTCGTGAGTTTTCAAGTATCCCTTGCCCCTCAAAAAGAACCTCGTGTTTTATGGCGAATGAGGTGGCGCCACGGTGACAGCGTTGTACGAAACCTCAAAAGGTTCTGGTTTGATCATCACCAAGGTCTTGGGACTATGTATCCGCAAAATTAAGGTGGGTCGGGTGAACCTGGTAGAAGAGGACATGAAAGAATGAAAAAAGTAACTTTCTGCCGCCAGTAGGTGGCGCTATGACGCTGATTCAAATTTCCTCTCTAGATGTTTTCAGGGCTGGACTGTTATCATATGTGTGAAGTTTTGGAAAGATATGTCCACGTAGAGTCAAGTTACAGCAACTTTTGTCATCATGGCGAAACATCAAAGTTCCCCGCCACGCCAAGGTCATGCCCTTTGACGAAAACTCACAGTATTCAATAGAAAGCATCATCAATGCCTTTTGGATAATTTCCCCAAGTTTGACGTTGATGTGTTCAACTTTGGACGAGATGTGCTTCAAAGTGTAAAACATGACATTTTATACTACCAGTAGGGGGCGCTATATCAATCACAAATTATTGACATGTAGATGTCTTCAGAGCGGGACTGTCATCAATCCTGTGAAGTTTGGGGAAGATTGGACAATGTATGCTGGAGTTATAAACTACTTCCTGTGTTATAATACTACTTCCTGTTTGTAGCGAAGTTTGAGGTCCCACAACGGCCACACGGTGTGACGAAAACTCAAGCTTTTGATAACTTTTTGTCTTCAACTTATGTAGGTGGGACAGACCAAGTTTGAAGTCGATCGGACAAAATCTCTAGGAGGAGATCGTTCATTTACGACCCCTGCAAATGGCCAAAAATGCATGAAAATTGCACATTCAATTCAAAATGGCCGACTTCCTGTTGGGTTTAGGGCATGGGCCCAAGAGGCTTTTTTGTACGTCTCGGCGTGCTACATATGTGTACCAAAATTCGTACGCTTCGGACAAAGTTAAAGCAGGGGGCTTTGATTTTGAAAACTGTTAGGGGGCGCCGTTGAGCCATTTTGTCACGCCCCTTTGTAATGACCATAAAATATCGAATTTTTCACCAGACGTGACGAGTGTGCAAAATTCTGGGACTTTTTGAGTACGTTCAGGCCCTCAAAAATGCGATCATAGGATAAAAAAAAAAAATAATAATAATAATAATAATAAGAATAAGAATTCCTTCGGTTTCAATAGGGCTCTCGCACGGTACGTGCTCGGGCCCTAATAAGAATTCCTTCGGTTTCAATAGGGCTCTCGCACGGTACGTGCTCGGGCCCTAATAATAATAATTCCTTCAATTTCAATAGGGTCCTCGCACGGTACGTGCTCGGGCCCTAATAACTCCTTCAGTTTCAATAGGGTCCTCGCACCGCTAGGTGCTCGGGCCCTAATAATAATAATTCCTTGCATTTCAATAGCCTCCTCGCACCGCGTGGTGCTCGGGCCCTAATAATAATCCTAAGGAAAACAATAGGGTCCTAGCACGGTACGTGCTCGGGCCCTAATAATCCTAAGGAAAACAATAGGGTCCTCGCACGGTACGTGCTCGGGCCCTAATAATAATTCCTTGCATTTCAATAGGGTCCTCGCACCGCTTGGTGCTCCGGCCCTAATAAAACAGTAGGAAAACAATAGGGTTTCAGCCCCTCGGGCTTGAACCCCTAATAATAATAATTAAAGCTGCAAGCAGCATTGAACGGGCCCTCGCACCTTCACGTAACTCGAGGGGGCTGGCAGGATGCCGGCTCACGCCCCCGTTCATTCCTGTTAAGGCAGACCCCTCACGCAGGAATTACACGTCATATCCCTTAAATCATACAAAGACATGTCATTTTGGCAGTAGGTGGCGCCGTACTAATAACCAAGTATTGGCGTATAGATGTGTTGAGGGCAGGACTGTCATCAATCCTGTGAAATTTGGGGAAGAGTGGAACATGTTTGGTGAAGTTGTGAACCAGTTACAAGCAAATTCAAAATGGCGGACTTCCTGCTGGGTTTGTTCCTACCAAGTTTCATAGGTGTCTGTCAAACCACCTTCGGGGAGTGCTTCCTAGAACAGTTATGGGGGCGCTGATGAGCCATGTTGATACGTCGAAGATCAAAAATCACCTCACACAACACCAATTGGATCCTTTCATATGTGTGCCAAGTTTCATGACTTTACAAGCATCCCTTACCCCTCAAAAACAAGCTTGTGGTTTATGGCAAATAACGCGTTGCCACGGTGACAGCATTTGACGAGACATCATGGTTTTCACAATATAGCATTACCAACATCGTAAGGCCTTTCTGACCAAATGTGAGTTGGATAAGGTCAACGTCCTGAGAGCAGCACCTTGAATACTAAAACATGGCTTTGTCTGTTTCTACCAGGGGGCACTATGACAAATACGAAATTTCTGCATGTAGACGTGATCAGGGCGGGACTATTATACATCCAGTGAAGTTTGGTGCAGATCGGAACATTTACCCCAAAGTTACAGCAATTTTGTTTTTCATGGCGAGACATCAAACTTCGCCGCCACCTGACGGCCAAACCGTTTAACGATCTACTAATCTTTTGATAACTTTTGATTACAACGTTGTCTAGATGGCACACAGTGATTTTGAAGTCGTTCTGATTAATCCTATAGGAGGAGTTCATTAAAACACGTGCAAAGAGCCAAAAATAGCCGCAAAATTCAAAATGGCCGACTTCCTATTGGGTTTGGTCTATGGGTGCAAGAGGCTTTTATGTGCGTCTGGGTGTGATACATGTGGGTACTGATTTTCATGCATATCAGTGAACGTCCTAGGGGTGTTACTTTTATGAATGGGCGTGACCAAGTCATTTAGCCACGCCCATCAACGAAACTCATAGCACATGTTCAGGCCTGGACCGTTAACACACATATGAAGTTTCAGGCAGTTATGACCAAGGACACTGAAGTTAAGGTCACTTTTATGCGTTTTAGCGAAACATCGAATTTGCCGCGCTCTGGGCGCAACGCCGTTTCACGATACATCACAATCTTCATAATATAGCATTACCAAGGTCTTGATGCCTCTCTGACCAAATTTGAGTTGGATATGCTGAACGGGCTCAGAGCTGCACCTCAAAGTCTAAAACATGGCAGTGTAGACAGTGTAGATGATACACAGCGATTTTGAAGCCGTTCTGATTAATCCTGTAGGAGGAGTTTGTTAAAATACAAAACGTGGAAAACGCCAAAAATGGCCGCTAAATTCAAAATGGCCGACTTCCTGTTGGGTTTGGCCTATGGCTCCAAAAGACTTTTTTGTGCGTCTGAATGGGATACATATGTGTACCGATTTTCATGCATGTCGGTGAAACGTGCCGCAGGGGCTGCTGTTTAAGGGGCGTTGCCACGTCGGGTGGCCCCGCCCATCGCCAAAACCCATATCACATGTAAATTTCCACCACGACTGACACGTGTGCCAAATTTGCTGAGTTTTTGAGTATGTTAAAGCTCCCAAAATTGCGATTCATTACAAGGAAGAAGAAAAATAATAACTAGAACTGCAAGCAGTTATGATAGGGGGCCAAGCCTCCCCGCGCGACCCAGCCCCCGGATCTCGCGGAGGCCACGGAAGTCGGCCCCGAAGGACGAAGGGTTCGGGGCGAGCGTCTGGATGCAGGCCTACGTCTCACCCGCAGTATTGTAATTGTAATGGGATCAGCACTGGAACCTCGAAAGGCTGAATGTGTGTGTCGTGACAAGTCACGCCCGCTTTGACCAAACATCACTAAGATTTAACTTTGGCCTCAGGAGTGACACCACAACATATTCGACAAATTTCGGGCGAATCTGATCGATTTTCATGTCACTTCATGTTTCTCTGTTTATAGCGCCCCCTATTGGTCATTTTCCGCCAAATTTGGCACAGACCCTCTGATTGAGCTCTGAAACAATTGATTCAAGTTTGACATCAATAGCTTTCACTTTGACAAAATTATGCAACAGTATGTCTTTTTTAGCTAGCAGAAAAAAATTGATTATTTATAACTACCACATTTTTTGGAGTAGCAAAATTCTTCTGATAACTTTTGATCAGGCAAGTCTGGAGATTGTATGTGCAAAGTTTCATGCAGATGGACCTTAAACGCTAAGAGGAGTTCGAAAAAGTAGGTTTTTGATATGTAGTGACTTAAAACGAGAAATATGCGGTGGAAGTGGGCGTGGCCTACGTCAGAAGATGCGAAACTATTTAGGGAACACGTGGATATAAAGTTTATGAAGATGTGATTTAAAATGTGGAAGTTACAGGCCAAAATGCGTTTGCGTCCGTTATAGCGCCACCTAGTGGAGCAGACACACAATTTTTGCTATGGGTGGTCGGTATGCTGTTCTATATATACCCTGTGAATTTCACAGCCCTCAGCATAATACTTGAGCGGAAATAAATGTTTGCTGTTTATCTCGTAATAAGCCACGCCCACTTTCACCTGTCGTGATTAACTTCAAGATATGGCCTCAGGAGTGATGCAGCATCATACCCACCAAATTTCGTAAGAATCAGTGCAGCCATTGAAGAGATATAAATGTCTCAGCTTTGCAGCGCCCCCTAGTGGCCAACATTAGCCAAATTTGGCTGACACCCTCACAGTCACATGTTTATCAAAGATCTCAGATTTGGTGGTGGTAGCATTTATTTTGACAGAGATATGCAGCAGTTCGCCTTTTTATAGCTAACTAGAAAATTTTATTCGTTAATAACTTGCGCATATTTTAACCGAACAAAATTCTTTTGATAACTTTAGATCGGGTCCAGCGGAAGACTTTACGTGCCAAGTTTCACGCTGATCGGGCAAAACCCCAAGGAGGAGTTCGAAAAAGTTGGTTTTCCAGTTTTCGCGATTTTGCCAAAAAAAATTAGGGTGGAAATGGGCGAGGCCCAGGCCATGTGATTCAGTTCTTTTCAGGGAATCTGGGGATATGAGGTTTTGAATGTGCGACGTCCGGTGTGGGAGTTATAGCCCAAAACGCATTGACCTTGGTTATAGCGCCCCCTGCTGGCTGACATATGTCATTTTTTGCGCCTGAGGTACGTGCAGGGGTCTAGACCAACCCTCCAAATTGCACCACCCTCCCTTGCACGGTTTAGCCTGCAGCACTACTTTTACCGGGAGAAGAATAAAAATAGAGAATAATAATAATAATAATAATAATAATAATAATATAATAATAATAATAATAATAAAAATCCGAACAAAAAACAATAGGGTTCCCAGCACCGCTGGTCCTGGAAACGCGTATGCTTTGCATTCGCGTTCCCCAGGCCCCGCGGGCTTGGCCCCCTAATAATAATAATAATAATAATAATAATAATAATAATAATAAAAATCCGAACAAAAAACAATAGTGTTCCCAGCACCGCTGGTCCTGGGAAACGCGTATGCTTTGCATTCGCGTTCCCCAGGCCCCGCGGGCTTGGCCCCCTAATAATTCAATTCAACAATCATTCAACAATTTCAATAGGGTCCTCGCACGGTATGTGCTCGGGCCCTAATGAGGGAATTTTTTGATGTTGGCGTCTTGAAGGTGGGACTACGATCATACCCAGCAAGTTTGGTGCCGATCGGACCTCTAAGTGAAAAGTTGTCTCATTTCATTTTTCATGGCAAAAGGCCAATCTTCGCCACCCTATAGCGGCCACGCCCTTTGACGAACGCAAGATCTTTCAATAACTTTTGATCACAAAGGGGTCTAGTTGATGCATGCCGAATTTGAAGCCAATCCGATGAATCATGTAGGACGAGATAGAAAAAGTACGAGGAGTGCGAATCGCCCAATCTGGTGGTTAAATTCAAAATGGCTGACTTCCTGTTGGGTGTGGCCATTGAGTCCAAGAGGCTTTTTTGTGCGTCTGGATGTGATACATATGTGTACCAATTTTCGTGCATGTCAGCGAAACGTGCCGCAGGGGCTGATGTTTAAAGGGTGTGGCCAAGCCATTTGGCCACGCCCATCAACGAAATTCATATCACATGTTCAGGGCTGGACTGTTAACACACGTGAAGTTTCAGGCCACTTTCCTGCGTTTTGGCGAACCGTCGACTTCGCCGCCCTCTGGGCGCAACGCTGTTTGACGATACATCACAATCTTCATCATGTAGCATTACCAATGTGTTGAGGCCTTTCTGACCAAATTTGAGTTGGATATGCTGAACGTGCTCAGAGCTGCACCTCAAAGTGTAAAACATCACTTTTCCTGTCGCCAGCAGGGGCGCTTTGAGAACGGGGGAATTTTTTGATGTTGGCGTGTTGAAAGTAGGACTACAATCATACCCAGCAAGTTTTGTGCCGAACGGACTTATCATGCCCAAGTAATAGCACTTTCTTTTTTTTTTTGTTTTTTTTTGCGAGACGTCAAACTTCGCCGCCACCTGACGGCCAAACCGTTTAACGATGGAAAAATATTTTAATGACTTTTGATTATCAAGTGGACTAGTTGCAGCACAGCAAATTTGAAGCCGATCCGATGAACCGTGTAGGAGGAGATAGCTCTGAGAGAACACTTGCAAATCGCCAAAATCTGAAAAAAACTGAATATTCAAATCAAAATAGCCGGCTTCCTGTTGGTTTTAGAAAAAAGTCCAAGTGTGCATTTTTGTGTGTCTTGGGATGATACACGACCCCCCCGAATTTCGGGGAATTTGGTCAAACGGGCTGCCGGTGGGAGCCGATTGAAATTTTCTAGGAGGCGCCATTTCGCCATTTTGCAACTGGCAAAGATTTGCCAGATTTTGCGTACACATAAATTTTCACCTAGACGAATATGCACGCCAAATTTGGTGAGTTTTCGAATATGTTAAAGCCCCCAAAAACGCGATTACGCGGAAAAAATAATAATAATCCTAAGGAAAACAATAGGGGCCTCGCACCGTCTTCGGTGCGCACCGCTTACGGTGCGCGCCTTCGGTGCTCGGGCCCTAATAAAACAGTAGGAAAACAACCCCTTAATTAATCCTAGCCTATGCCTCCTACAGGAGACACATCGGAACACCTGAAACTCAAAACAAAATAAATAATGTCAAAGTTAACACGTTAATCTTTGTGGTTAATGTCAGAAGAAAATTAGCGAAATTAACGCGGGTGCTCCGACATAATGTTCCATGCACTTTTAGCACTGGTATGGAGGTCAATTTTTAAGCTAGAACGATGGCCAGGGTATCAAAATAAACTAGAACATCAAACACACACGTAGGTGTCAATTCTGACATCATAACATGATGGGAATGTGACAAAAAAATGGTTCAGAAAGTACTGACATTTTTAGAACAACAACACTGGTATGATCCTTCTCTCTCTCTCTCTCTCTCTCTCTCTCTCTCTCTCTTACTTGCTCACACACACTCACTCTCCCTTTGTCTCTCCCCTTTCCTAAAATGAGCACTGTCTCTCTGTCTCTCTCTGTCATCTTCATATACATGGAATATTTAGGAACTATTTAGGTTGCAATTTGTATATGTATATGTATATGTATATGTATATGACAACAAGCAGGCAATGTTCAAGCTAAACATTAATGATCTAAAACTAACAAAATTAAAGTATAGTCTGCTAAAAGTTCCATCCATTTTTAGAGATGGTAGTGATCTAAATAGCATGACATTAGAATGACAAAAAAAAATGCTTCAAACAGGCCTAGTACTAGCGTTTTTTGGACAAACATACCTGGCATAGTCCTTTTCAAAAGCTCTCTCTCTCTCTGACTTTCAGTCTCTCCTTGCTTCCCCTTTTCCACATGAGTGCTGTCTCTCTGCCTGTCTCCCACAGTGTCTTCTTCATATGGACTACTGCAGTGGAGCCCTGCTTGCAGCCTTTAGTTTTTATGTAAGCCTACATTGATAACAAATAGGCTACTTTCGCTTAGCCAATGACAATAGATTACTGGATTCATTGACTTTTGAAAAGTATTTACATTAAACAAGAGCATCTGAATACCTTTTTTGATTTTATATAATTCCATGATGTCACATTCCAAAATGTTATTGCAAATGGATGATATAAAGATTAAATTATTTGTGATTAAGCAAAGGATTATTATTATTTTTTTTACTTTTAGATATTACTTAATTTTAGAAGGAAATTAATTGCGATTAATCTAGATTAATGGATTTTAAAATGTGAGATTTATTAGTTATTGTTTAAATCTATTGACAGCCCTAGTATTTTCACATCTCATCTTTCTCTGATTCAGTAATCATAGTAGGAGAAGACTTAAACACAATCCTCAACCCTATTTTTTGACAGATCAAACTCACAGTACATGGCAATCATCTGATGTTATTAAAAAAAAAGTACATGGAAGAATTAGGAATTGGTGATTGTTGGCCAACCAGGAACCCATTAAACAAAGAATATTCCTACTACTCACCTCCCCACAAAAGTTATTCTCATATTAACTATTTCTTAGTCAGTAACTCTATCATACGCCAAATTAATAACTCTGAAACTCATCCAATAATAATCTCAGACCCTAGTCCGATCAGTTTTAATCTCATACTTGAAACAGCCCCACCCGCTTGTAGTGGTTCAACACTTCACTTCTAGCAGACAAAGATTTTACAGTTTCATCTTTAGAGGGTGGACATCCTTCATTGAACTGAACGACTCCCCAGAAATATCACCCTCAGTACTTTGGGAAACAGGAAAACAGTCCTAAGAGGACATATCATTGCACATTCCACTCACAAGATGAAAAAGGAACAAGAAAAACAACAAGAGTTGGAACATAAACTGAAACACCTACACTCTCAACATTCCCACTCCGCTAATGAGCAAATACACAATGAAATACAGGAAATCAAGACCCAGCTCGAAAATATTATACACCAGTGGCCCTCAAATGGCGGCCTGCGGTCTGCATCCGGCCCGCGAGCCGCCTATTTGCGGACCGCGAGCTGAACACGTGACTCCTTCACTGTGTGTGTTTTGGTTTGGTCAACATGTGTAAATGGGCAGTCATCTCCATGACAACAATGCGCTAATATGCCGTTAGCGAGAGCGGCACTGTTTTACTTTAGCTTTTGAAGTGGTACGCTTATGATACTTTGCCAGCAGTAGGAGCCTAGATTGAGTGAAAATGACATGTTCCAAGTTCGAAAAGAAAAGAAAGGTGGACAATGAAAATCGGCAATTCAAAGATGAATGGACTGAACAACAATAAAGCTATTTTTCCTTTTGTTTATTTCAGAACCGCACACATACACACTTGTTGTGAACCTCCTGCATTGAAATGTTAAGTATCCTCTCGAACCTGATTTTCCGGCCGGAATCATTTACTCCATAGTTGTCCTACCCAAAGGACCCTGAGGTCCCCTTCCTCACATCGCCCAAGGAGTGAGTTGCACATATGCGTGTGTGTGCGCTGCTGGTGTTACACGATGTCAGTCATGCGGTGTGACGGGACCGGTGTTTTAAATCGGCGTATTTCAGACTGACCGGCTGGTTGCCGGTCATGGCAGATCACGTGAGAATCGGCCCGATTCCGAGCACTGCCGATTAATCAGTGCAAGTCTAGTTTAAACCCATCTGAAAATCTTTGAGGTATGTTTTGCAGTGGTTCTATGGCATGAGTGTGGTTGAAAAATGGCTTCAATTAAATGTTCCTTTTATAAGTTACTGCCTCGCTACAATATGACAAATTTTATGATGTAAACTTTAAAGTGAGCTTCCCCTGTTTGAAAGACCAGCAGCCGCCACTGATCCATTCTCACCATTATTGTTTGCCATTTTCATCAAACTTCTTGCAGCTGCCATTTGATAAAAACATCCATATAACCAGTATACAAACAGGACATTTTCACCACAAATTTTGTTTATATGCTCATGATATCCTGTTATACTTAACAAATCCTTTTACATCCCTTCCAGAAATCTTCGATCTCTTATCCTTACCCTCCAAGATATCTGATTATTCCATAAATTGGTCAAAATCTAAAATTCTCCCACTTTGTGAGGAAGACTGAAATGCTGTGTCCAAAAAAACCTTTCCTGACAATAACAACAGGCATCATTATATATTTAAAAGCATTGAAGAAGACCTCAGTCATTCGAGCAACCTGCCCATCTCACTAATTGGATGAATAGCAGCTGTTAAAGGGGAACTATTATGCTTTTCCTCTCTTCTGACCTATAAATGTTGTTACAATGTGAGATACTTGTGTAAAACAATGCCAAAGTGTCAAATAATGAGGTTTATGCATTGGACGTGAGCCCTGCAAGCTGTTTTGGATGGCTCTGCACGCTGTGTTTTATTGTCTTTTTTTAACAGAGTAGTCCGATTGAGGGGTGGCACGGTGGTGTGATGGTTAGCACTGTTGCCTCACAGCAAGAGGGTTCCTGGTTCGATCCCGGGTGCGGGAGCCCATCTGTGCGGAGTTTGCATGTTCTCCCTGTGTCAGAGTCCAAAGACATGCAAGTTGGGGATAGGTTAATTGATTACTCTAAATTGCTCGTAGGTGTGAATGTGAGCGTGAATGGTTGTCTGTCTCTATGTGTCAGCCCTGTGATAGTCTGGCGACCTCTCGCCCAATGTCAGCTGGGATAGGCTCCAGCCCCCCCGCGACCCTCAAGAGGATAAGCAATGACAACAACAAGCTACGGCTAATGTTACTTACTATTCAGAGATGTCTTGAAGTAACCTCTGTACTTGAGAAACTTCAGGCTGTCCTGTCTCTACCTTCGGATCAGATTCGGGATCCAACACATATGGCTGTATTTCTAAAGTTGACATTTTCAAAAGTGAAATTCTCTCAACTTCTGCACCAGCAAAATAAGGAGGTGGGGCTCGGCAGCCCTTTGGAAGTCCTCGGGAGTGTGACCAATCACAGCGGAGTGGGCTCAGGGCCGGGGGGGGTGGAGTAAATGTAACAGACCATTTTCGTGGGATGCGGAAAATACAAGGAAGCGATGCAGCGAGAGACACAGCGTCCCAAAGATCTGCAAAGCTTTCTGTGCGGGTAATCGTGTGTAGCTGCTCTATAGGAGTCCAAAAATCAAATACAAAGGCCCGAAAATTAGTATAATAGGTCCTCTTTAAAATGACCATATTACCCAAAATAAACTGCATGACATCAGTCCAGCCTACATAACATTGGTTCAACACTCTAGACTCTATCATAACTAAATTCTACTGGAGACATAAAAAAACACAAATAAAATTAAAGCTGCAAGCAGCGTTGGGCGGGACCTCGCACCCACGCCCGTCGCCCCTTGCCTGTCGCCCCTTGCCTGTTGCCCCTTGTCCGTTGCTCGTTTTGGCCTGTAGCTTCAGCCGTGCGTTTGTGGTTATGTCTGTGTTTCTCCACTGTTGAAGTAACGGATGTTTGTGACTATCAAATAGTCTGAAAATCTGTACTTCCTGTTGCCAGTAGGTGGCGCTATGTGAAAGCCCAAATATTGACACATGGATGTGTTCAGCGGGGACTGTCATCAATCCTGTGAAGTTTTGGGAAGATTGGAGCATGTATGCTGGATTTATGAAGTATTTCATCTGTTCAGGATGTGTGTGCGCCATCACCTTTTAGAGCGCATAAAATCCAAACCGCTCGAGTAATGAAAAAGTTACGCAGAACTTTTTTCCAAAAGGGTGTGAACTCTTACCTTTGCGACATTCAGGCCAATACGATAAACGGCCTCAGAGGAGATGTTTTTTGAAGAAAACACATTTTTGGGCGAAATCTTATTGTGAAAGGGCAAATATCTCACTTCCTGTTGGATTTAGGGCCTTGGGTGCTCCGATCATTTGTAGGTCTTGATGAGACAAACAAGCCAGTTTTGGCTAGATCTTTCTACGACATTCCTACGGGCCGTAGTGGCCATTTTTGTGTGGGTAGGTGGTGCTAGAGAGCTAATTTTGACACTTGAGGTTGTAATTTTAGTATGGCCTGAAGCTCTGTCACTTTTTGAAAAGGCGTGCCAATTTTGGTGAGTTTGTGAGCATGTTTAGGGGGTCAAATTTGGAGTTGTTTCGTTGGAAAAAAGAAAGAATCTGAAAAGTAAAAACAATAGAGCCTTGCCTGCGGCAGGGCCTCTTCTTTCAGAGGAGCCCTTGCCTTCGGCTCGGTCCCTAACTATTCACCTTACAGAAACCAAAAGACCACGGAGGCTTAGCTGCTCCAAATGTCAGATTCTATCACCCAGCAAACCATCTATAATTAAAGCTGCAAGCAGCGTTGGGTGGGACCTCGCACCCACGCCCGTTGCCCCCTTGCCTGTCGCCCCTTGCCCGTTGCCCGTTTCGGCCTGTAGCTTCAGCTGTGTGTTTGTGGTTATGTGTGTGTTTCTCCACTGTTGACGTAACAGATGTTTGTGACCATGAAATAATCTGAAAATGCCTACTTCCTGTTGCCAGTAGGTGGCGCTATGTGTTAGCCCAAATATTGACATGTGAAAGTTTGATAAAGAATGCACCAGTGATTGGTCATGATATTCTACATGAAATATAGAGACCACAGCATGTAAATTTTGGGGAAAGCAAAAAAAGTGTGTGAAAAGATGTACTGCCTGTTGTCAGTAGGTGGCGCTATCCCCAGATATTGACACATGGATGTGTTCAGGGTGGGACTGTCATCGGTCCTCACAGGTACAGAAAATGGAACACACCACACAGCTCCAAAGCACAGTGACACTGCATTGGCTTCAGTCTGTGGCCAACAACCCACACATTTTAAACATGGCTGTGTGAGCACAGTGTTTGAGATATGAATGAAATGTATAGATGAGGACGACCAGGAGAGTTTGGGGATCGTTGTGATGTCCATGTCTTCCAGGTAAATGCAGAAATGTGGAAATGATAGCAGGTTAAACATGAAGGCAGTTCAGCTTTTCCCCTGAGATCAGCAGTTAGAAATTGTATAGGAGCAGATGGGACACATTGTCTTTGGAGGTGCAGTGTTCAAATTCTGTTCATGTCAGTGTTCAAAGCAGACACTTTTCTGAAGGAGGACAAAAATCTCTACTACTTTTTTGAAAAAATGGTGTGTCTAGCTCAAAGAATGCGCTGTGATGGCGATTTTAATAGTTTGTTTGGACAGTTTTCACAGCAGCTTCGCACTCTGGCTGATGACGTCACCCGCTGCAGCTGCCAACACCGCGTCTCATAGAAACCGATTGTAAAGTGAAAATGTGCTCATGGTACTTCAAGAGAAATATCTCAAGAACAGTAAAAGATACGAAAAAACCGAAGACATCTCTGAAAACCTGAGAACTGTGGGAGCATTTTAAGCTACTTTTAAACTGTATGCAATAAACGACCTCGGAGGAGATAATTTTTGAAAATGTGATTGTTAAAGTGCAAATATCTCACTTCATGTTGGATTTAGGTCAGGGGTGTCAGCGTATGATTTGTAGGTCTTGATGAGACAAACAAGCCAGTGTTGGTTTGATCTTTCTACGACAATCCTACGAGCAATAGTGGACATTTTTGTAAAAAAAACTGTGTAAAAAGATGTACTTCCTGTTGCCAGTAGGTGGCGCTATATGTAATCACACACACACACACACACACACACACACACACACACACACACACACATACATATACACACACACGCACACTCTTACTCTGGTGAATACTTTCCCCTTTTGCTGGTGACTCGCCGATGCCCCCACCAACACACACCTACACATATTTCAACATCAACATCTCAACATCTGTTGTTGAGACAACTTTTCTTAAAAAACCTTTTTATTCTCAGAAGAGGATTATATTAGCTATAGAGTTGGAATTTATTTTCTGATACACATTCGCTAGGCTAATATAAATAATAATTTATTTTCCTCCATTTCTAGAATTAGTTGGAAATCATGGCTTAGTTTAAATGTTTTTAGATGTGTATTCTATAAAATGCTACAAATCATTTCAACACTTGTATCAACACAGAACATGTGCAAAGCAAAGTTTGTTGGTTAAGTAGCCTCAGGGCTGTAGTCAGGCTGTTTTTCAGTTGGATAAATGGTTAGAGCAGCACTGATACAAAAATGCTTCAGACAGGTGGCATAAAACATGTGCCAGTCCAGATGAGACTCCTTCTGTTTAAATGTGTCTGAGAGTAAGGAGATAAGATAAGATAAGATAAGATAAGATAAGATAAGATAAGATAAAACTTTATTGATCCCACACTTGGGAAATTTGCATGTCACAGCAGCTCAAAAGCACAGACAGAAAGTGAAGAGTGACAAAGTAATTCTAAAAATAAAATAGAAAATATGTATGTACAGTAATTTACAATATAAAATATATTTGTAGATGCAGAATATTGCACAGAGTATGTAGACTGCACAGAGTATAGAGTGTAATGCAGCAGACATGACAGTGCTACATTACATTAGATGTTGCTGTTAATGAGTCTGACAGCTGATGTCATTCACCCAATGACCTGTGGTAGCGCTCCTTCTTGCACTATGGGTGCAGCAGTCTGCTGCTGAATGAGCTGGTCAGTGCAAGGAGAGTCTCATGCAAGGGGTGAGAGATGTTGTCCGTGATGGATATCAGCTTTGCTAACATCCTCCTCTCGCCTTCCTCCTTGATGGTCTCCAGGGGACAGTCCAGGACCGAGCTGGCCCTCCTGACCAGCTTGTTCAGTTTTTTCCTGTCCCTCTCCATGTTTCCACAGCTCCAGCAGACCACTGCAAGGATGTAGGGTTACTCCTCCATCACCTCTTGTCTTCTTAGTATGATGAAGGATAAGGTGATGAGAAAGGAGGAAACAGAATGCAGCACAATATTTCAGCTCCTGTGCCTGCCTTCTGACTGCTAAGTCTTCTAAATGCTTCCACGCTATTTGTTTTGAGGTTGAGGGTTTGAGTGATCCAGTCTTATGGTTATGGACATTGAGGAGATGTTTTGTGATCCATCTAGGCTCCAAATGTCATCACAGAGAATCATCCCCCAGAAAAAGGCCCTTCCGAACGAGCCCTTCAATAAGGCTATGGCTTGGTGATCTATTTTCATCCAGCTACACAAGAAGAGATCTATCTGGAACTCACTGAAGTCACAGAGTGTGTCTTTGGTTTACCATATGATTCTTACCCCTATCTCTTTCATATACAAATAGTATTTGTATATGTATATTATCAGAATGTAATTAGTACTATCTCCCCTTCAGTTGGAAAACCTGCATAGGTTTAGAGCTGTAGCCCATTTAAACCCACATTTAATTCTCAAAAGTAGACTGAGTGTACTAAAGTCATTCAGGTCATCTTGTAGTGTGTAAAGGTTCAGGTCTCTGATATCCTCCTTTTTAATCCCGCTGACATCATAGCATTTATTTCCATGTTTGGTTTTCACAAGTTGCCTTGCTGTCTCTATCTGTAGTGTAAGCGACTTTCAGATTGTTTTGGGCTGAGTACATGTCAGCATTTTTGTTTTGAGATTTGCAGGTTGAAGAGGGTCAGAGCTTGGTAATTATGTAATCCTCGGATGCAACTAATTGCAATGTGTGCATTCCTTAAATCCAGCAACCATGAAATCTAATGCTGCAACATTTCAAATCTCTAACAAAAAGTAGCTAGTAGCTGGTGTTTATAGCGGAGTGTTAAGTATTGTCACCATCTGTTCAGTCATGTTTCCTTGTGTTTAGAGTTTCTATGATCATCTCTGTCCCTCTTTTCTCTACCTTGACTTTCACACACTGAACTCTTTGTAACACTTCCCATCAGACACTAGCACAGTTGTATAGTAGAGAGAGGGTAAATTACAGCTAGGACATCACTACTCTCCATCCATTCAGTCCTCGGACTCTCCTAGGACGTCAATGTCAATGCCTTATTCTGTTTGACTTGACAGATTGTGCCAGTCAGCCATGCAATAAGATTATAGATGCAGCAGCACTTGTCAATCACACAGCAGGAGCTGCAGTGATATCCAACCTTCCTGGGCTTTCAGTGATGAAAAGGCTGAAAATGTTTCTCCACATTCCAATGAAATATGCAGACATAATGTATCAAAGTGTATTCTTCAGAACACATACACACACACACACTCTCTCTGACACACAAATGCATTAATACATATGATTTAAGCTTAAGCTTGGTCATCTAAGGGCAGCAGTTTGGAATGCCAAGATGAATAAATGAATTAATGAATTAATTAATGCATGAATGTAGGTTTATTTCGAACATGTTAGAATAAAGTACAAAGCAAATCAAAATAAGCAAAACAATCAAAAACAAAATCATGTCAACATGTCCGAAAAGGAGTAGGAAGAAACATGAGCTTATTTAGTCCTACCCCTTTTCCATCTCTCAGTGAATAAATCTGCTGATAATCATCAGTTCACTTCCTGTCTCCTTTTCTGTTATATACATGTTCCCAAAATAATTTAATCTAGATATTTACATATGTACAAAAAATAAACAAACAAAATTCAAATAAACAACAATATGTGAGATCCCCCGGTGATTGTCAATGCCCTTCTCCCCATACCTTGTGAAAAACATGTGTTTGTATCGCTTCCTGAACTGGCTCATGCTCGGACATTGCTTGAGGTCCCCACTCAGTCCGTTCTACAACTTCACTCCGCATATTGAGATGCATGCAAAATGTTTTTAAAGTAGTGCGCACACACAGATGTTTTAAATTTAGTTCCCCCTTGAAATTATACCCTCCTTCCTTTGAAAAAACAGATTTTGAATATTTTTTGGAAGTAGGTTGTGAATTGCTTTATACATGATTTCTGCAGTTTAAAAATGAATCAGATCAGACAATTTCAATGTTTTTGATCTTCAGAATAGTGGATTTGTGTGATCTCTGTAACCGGTGTTGTGAATGGTCCTAATTGCCCGTTTTTGCAGTATCGATAATGATTGGAGTGTACTTTTGTATGTATCTCCCCAAACCTCCGCACAGTAATTTAAATAAAGTGACACCAGTGAACAGTAGGGGATGTGGAGTGATTTGTGGCCCAGAACGTGTTTTGCTTTATTCAGTACTGAAATTCTACGTGACAGTTTGCATTGTACATGTGTGATATGAGATTTCCAACTAATTTTGTCATCTATTATTACTCCAAGAAACTTGTTTTCATGAACTCTAGCAATGTCTATACCATCTACTTGTATTTGTATTTGAGCATTGTTATTACAGTTACCAAATAACATTATTTTAGTTTTACTTTAATTTAATGATAATTTATTTCTATCAAACCACCCCTTTAATTTAAACATTTCTGCAGTGATTGCTTTCAATAGCTCCTGCACTATGTTATCTTCGCTCTTTATTGTGTGGGAGCTGCAGTTCCTACATTATGTTATCTTCGCTCTTTATTGTGTGTCTTCGCTCTTTATTTATTTATTATTTATTCATTTATTATTATTTCGCCATTTTTCGTCGTCTAACTAGTCCTACACGATTTGTCGTATCAACTTCATTTCAATGTCAAATTGTACATCCCCATAAGGAGATGTGTGCTATTTCTTTTTACATCTTTAACATATTACGATGATTTTATATCATTTTTAAAGCATTAAAATTTATAATGGCAAATCAATGGGAGCAATGTTTGAAAGCTCATATCTCAAAAACTAAAAGTGCTAAAGTGTTCAAACTTCATTGACAGATGAGCCATGTGGAACTACTTGACATATTCTAAAAAGCGATATATAGCGCCACCATGTGGTCAGTTATGATGTGTTTTATGTTTTGGCTTATAACTCATGAACCGTGAGGCCTATCCAAACAATGTTTGCATAGTGTATTCCTTGGATGGTATCAAGTAGACTGATATAGGCCACGCCAATTTGCGTCTAGAATTTTTTTCCGTCATTTTGATTTTTTTTTCAAAAATGCATTTTTTGCTACTTTTGGCACATGCTTCATCCAATCTTCACCAACCTTGATACATACTATATTTAGATGATCCCAAACACAGCTCATATCTTCGTTTTTTGGTATCACTTACCGTTTGTCTTTAATTGGTTACCAAACTTTTGAAGGCGTGGCCTGATGCATTGAACGAGCCATAACTCTTCAATGCTGATTCGGATCGATACCAAATTTGAGAATCTTGTACATATAACGACAGTGCACCATCGTGTAAAATTTGATACAATTCTACCCACAGAGGGCGCTACTGTAATGTTTTAACATGATATTTCTACAGTTCTGTTGTTTTCGGTGAAATAAAACTTGGTACACAAGTTCTCCATGTCAATGTGCACAACATGGTGAAACATGGTGCCAATAGCTCCACCTTATGGCCATTGACGGGATGTGACAAATATGCATTTCATTATATGTGTTATAGCATTTGGAAAAAAAATCTGTTGAAGCAGCAGCTTGCAGTGGCAGTAGCAGTAGCAACAGTAGCTGACAGTTTGCAGCTCCCACACGCAATTTCTTCAGAAATTGCAAAGTTTTCTAGTCCAGTAAGATATTATGATTGATTGTGTCTAATGCTTTTTTGAGGTCCAAGAATACTCCTGCTGCATACTGTTTGTGATCTTTTGTGTTAGTGATTTCTTCAATTGATTCAATTCATGCCAGTGATGTTGAAATGTTTGCTCTGAATCTGTATTGACTGTCTGAGATATCTATAAATTTATCTAATCTGCTGTTGAATAATTTCTTTAAAATTTTGGAAAATTGTGGAAGGAGCAAGACAGGTCTGTAATTTGTTTAATGGCGTCTATCCCCAGTTTTATAAAGCGGCACAACTTTAGCTATTTTCATTTTGTTTGGAAATTTACTGGATTGGAATGATTACAGATGTATGTTAGTGGTTCTGAGATCTCTTCAATTACCTTTTTCACAATTTTCATGTCAATGCCATTACAGTCAATAGATGCTTTAGATTTACATTTATTTACAATATCAATTATTTCTTTTTCTGTGACTGCTGTGAGGAACATTGAACTGGGATTCCTATCTATAATATTATCATTCCAATCGTCAGATGGCGATGGATCAGGGATTTGTTCTGCCAATTTTGGCCCAACACAAAAAAATTATTAAAGCTATGAACAACATCATCCATATTGTCCTTCACATCATTGTTATCCATAAAATATTGAGGGTAACTTGGTTGTCTCGAGCCATTTTTAATAATACTGTTTAAAATTTAAAAAGAAGCTTACTGTATTGTTTTCAATGTCATTGGTGAATATGTTATCAGTTAGAGTTGCTCAATGGGCTGTGATTCTGCTGGCTCTGGCGATTTTTGGATATATGGACACATGCTGTACATTGTATTTATGAAATCAGGTTAGGTTAGGTTCTTTAATGTCCCCATGGGGATAATTGTTTTCACACATCAGTTACAGGGCAGCATAACAAATAACAAATAACAACAAATAACAAACCCTCTCCTACACATATCACAGTAAAACATATAAACATAGACATGACAGACAGTGTACAGGGGTGAAATATCAGATCTGCATAATTCTGTTTAGGGCTGTCATGGCTGAGGGGACAAAATTTCTTTTAAAATGGGCTTTTTTCCAGTCCAGTACTCTGTATCTGTGGCCAGATGGGAGAAGTATGAAAAATTGGTTCAGGGGATGGTCAGGGCTGTTTACTATTGCATGTGTTAGGTGTGTGATGGCAAGTTCATTTGCTTCTGACAGACTGGGGGTGGGGAGGTTGATTATTTTGGATGCTGTGTGTGGGATTTTGAGGAGTTTGGTTTTGCTGGTGACAGTGAGCAGGGTGAAGAAGCAGGGAGAGCAGTACATTAGGATGGATTGGATGATGCTTTTGTAGAGGAGTAAGAGGAGGTGGGGGGCCACAGACAGTGATTTCAGTTTGCGGATGATGTAGAGCCTTTGGTGTGCACGTTTGTTTGTGGTAATGACATGTTCATTGAAGTTGAGTTTATTGTCTATGGTGAGTCATTTTGTGATTATTGGGGTCAATGTTTAAATCTCCATAAATGAAAGTGACCTCAGAGCTTGGTGCTCTGTACTGTATATACAACCAGTTAGTACATTTTAGTTTTTTCCTTACAGATTTCAATTGTTATACATTTTGACAGGTTGTCAATTACAGTTAACATATTTTGTACCACCTTATAGTTCAAATTTTTATTCACATACACAGCCACTCCCCCTCCACTCTTATTCCTTCTGTTTATACAGTTCATCCATCCAGCTCAAAATCCAGTCCTTTATTAGTGTTAATCCAAGTTTCTGATATTGCAATGATTTTGAAAGGTTCAGCAAACTGGCTCAGATATTGCTTGATGTTGTTAAAGTTTGCATACAGACTTCTGCTATTGAAATGGATTATTGATAATTTGTTGTCAGTTTTAATGGTCCTATTGAATTGTTCATCTGTGTAGTAACAGCAGCTTTTGTTTATGTCGGAGAAGAAATTTATGTCTGGGTCTATATCATTTTCCAAGTCCAGAAAATTATGGTCGGTCTGATAAAAAGTTCTCAGTTCCAGAGCCTCATGAACAGCAATCCTTTGTGTAATATTGTATCTAGGTGTAGATAAATGAGATCGATCAGACTTTGTCATAGTTGTGTGTTCTGTATTGAGTCATTCATACCTTACCGTCTGCTTTATGATGATTACTGGTATTTGTCCAGCTCCTTGATGTCCTTGATGACCAAAACTTTGGCTTCCTCCAGCGTTCCATTTAGTTCCTTTTCTTTTTTTAAGTTGCGTGCTTTCCTGGCAATGTCGGCATTTTGTTTCGTCAGATGCTCATTCAAGTAGATGTTTGAACCTCTTAGCTTCCTTCCTTGTTTTAACAGTGCATTTTTTTATTTTCTGTTAACATATCTCATGATTATGGCAGGTGTGACGCTGTCATTTCTCCAGTACAGAGGGTGGCATGCCTCGATGTTGTCACAGTTCACTTCAATCCCCTTCAACTGAAGGAAGGCGGCCACCTGTTGCTCTGTTGAGCTGACATCCAGCTCGCCAGGCTCCCCCCAGTTGTCAGCGGTCACCGCCCGAGCATATGACCGGGGTTTGATGTGGAGCCCGGTGACAATCACGTCATTCACAGGGGTGTACTGCTCCAATTCTGCCACTCTGCACTCCAGGCCCAGTAGACACCGGTCTTTCTTGGCGTTCTGGATCCGAAGAAACCTCACCTCCTCCACCAGCTCCAGGATGGCTTTCTGCTGCAGTTTGACAGCAGACATCTTCTCCGTCAAAAACTCCAAAGACCTCCTGATGTCATCTCCCTTTTCGGCTGTCAGTGCCTTCTTTGGGCCCATGCTGTTGTCAGGCAATGTGATTGTAGTGTCAGCTGTTAGCTAGCCACAGCTAGCTAGTTTGCAAACTAGCAAACTCGCTTCAGTCTTCCGGTCCATAATCCAAAATCCCAAAATCTGCGTCTTAAACCAGGCAGAGTTCAAACCGAGGGTGTCAACAGATATCCATAATCCAAAATCAAGTCAGAAAGCACAAAAAAAAGTGTGACGGGTGTGTGTGGAACCCAAAAGCAGCACTCAAAATCTGGAAGAGTTGTAAGTGTGACTTTTAATAGTTTGGTAGCAAAACAGGAACTTGGACAGATGAATAAACGCAATACACAGTTCTATCTTCAGACCTAGAGCCCACAGGCAGTCTCTAGGTTTCAGGATTGCTGACCGGATTTTGCCGAACCCGGCCGCGGAACCAAAGAGGGGGATGGGAACCCTTGGACCCGAATAATACAGTTTATGGATTGCCGGGAGTAAAGCCAATGAGCTTACGGTGGGTGAGAAGGCTGAAGCGTGGTGTCCAAAGCCAGGAGAATCAGCCGAGCGTGCTGAGGTACCGATGGGGGGCAGGCAGAAGGAGAACCGGGGCCAGGCGGACGAGTCGAAGCCGGGAGAGCAGACAGACGACAGAGACGCTGAGGCAGAGAACGTGGTCAGGGACAGAAGGCAGGTGGGTTTACCAGCAGGCAGACGAGGAGAGCAGGTTGGGGACAGGCAGAGTCGGTACCGGGTGATCAGATGGGTCAGGAACGCTGGAAAGTCTCGCATGACGCTGAAGAACGATCTGGCAAAGAGTGAGTGTGCTGGAGAGTCTAATATACACCGGGCTGATTACAAGGAGCTGCAGCTGTGCTGACAGGTGAGCAGAGTTGGGCTGATGAGGTGGGAGTGGCTGACAGGTGGAGAGGAGCAGAGGCAGGGAGAGTGGAAAAATACTGAGGGCAGGAGGGCAATAGGGAGAATGGAGCTGTGACAAAAAGTCCAAAAGCCGAGCAGTAAAACACACAAGCACCAATTCAAGGACCAACTCACACAACAGGAAGAGTAACTCACACTGATGAGATCAACATGCAGTCATCACTTGGCTACCTTTAATGTGCTGAAGTTGAGGGAAAAGTTGTTTTTTTTTTTTGTTTCTGGGGGGTTTAGTAGAAGCTTTCTCAAGTTTATGCATTCAATTCTTGCTGTGGCCCAATGGGGTGAGATTACACTGCAAGGCTCCAAAGCCCATCGTGGACTTGGTTTGCCAAACTGAACTCCTGAAACTGTGTGGTTTCAACAAAACTCTGATGGTTTCATGCTATACCCAGTTTTGCTCCTGTGTTCTGATTTTCAAGCCCCCACAGTCTCAGTGATAGCAGCAGTCATAGTGTTGGACAGATTGATACAGAGCTTTTTCAAAGATGCGAGTCAGGTCAAAGCCAAATTTATCTGCATTCATTTATTCACATTTGCTCATATGATCATCCAAAAGTGCTTTACAGAGGGCATACAAAACAGAAATGACTTTGTGAGTGTGTCTTGGCTCATAGACTCTCCTTCTCTGTACAGTGATGGTTCAGTGTGGAGCTACTGGATATAGAAAGTGAAAAGAGTCAGCAGAGTCAAGGAGTTGTGTCTGCAGCTGGGCTTAAGCTCTGAACAAATAAGAGCACTGCTGAAAGCTGAGATGAGCCATGGGCTGCCTTCAGTGTTTTATATTCACACCAATGTCTCTCATAAATCCCTCAGACAAGCACTGATCCCTATCCTCTTCATCCTCACAAGGTTGTCAGTTAACAAGTGTGGATCTTTGTTGCTCAGTACAAGTACATATTATCAGCAAAATGTATATATATGGTTTTCAACTTAGGGGTCCTGCCCCTCCAAGGGTGACATGGTGAATCTGTTGTGTGATAAGTACAAAACAATGTGCTGCACACATTTTTATTGATTGGGTCTCGTGCAAGAACATTTTCTCAGTCTCATTTTAAACTGACTTTTTTTGTGAGGCTTGCTCTAATGAGTGTCCCAGGTTGGATTCACAAAGCTCTCTTAAATACACTAGTTTTCTGTAAATTACTCATTTCAGTCAGATAAGTTGGATCTGTTCATGAAATGTAGTGCATGCAAGGTTTGATCAGTAGCATTATCAACACCCCTAAAATCTGTTCAGTTGTGTTTTGTGGACAGATTTCATTTAAAAAAAAAATGTTACCAAAGAGGAAAAGGAAGAGCTTCACACCACTGAGCTTCAAGTCCTGCTGTCAAACGTGCACAGAACAGGCAGAAGAAGAAGTTTAGCAGTGGACAGTGACCTGGAACCATCTTGAAGTTTAGAGGGGAAATCTTTCTAGTAAATACTAAACTCCAGACTGTCTTTCTCAATGCATCATATTTCATAGCCTTAAAGATAACTAGCACCTACAGCTGTCAAATAAATGTAGTGGAATAAAAAAACACAATATTGCTCTCTAAAACATGATGTAGGCAAAGTAATAAACAAATAAAGTAAAAAAGAAAATACACAATAGTAAGTAAAAATACAAGTAACTCAAAAGTAACTTTCCTCTCCTCGAAAGGATGAAGGAGTTGCATCATGGGAACTGTACCAACATTACAGAGCTTGACCTAAACCAGGGGCTAAAAGACAAGATGTCTTCTCTGCAGTTTCAATTCTTTTTGAATCTTTCTTACGAAGTCCATCAACAATCCCCAGAATACTCATTAATAACTAAGTACCAAAATGGGTTTGGAATTTGACAACAGTTTTAAGTGTTTTGTTTTTTTTCATGTATCATTTCTAAAGGAAAACAATAACAACAACAACAACACACACACACACACACACACACACACACACACACACACACACACACACATTAAAGACATTTAAAGGTGAGATGCTGAAAAAACCCTTCATATACAAGTATTTGAAACTGTAACAATCCACCATGGATTCTGCCCAGGTGTTTCCTTGTTTCTGTTGAGTTACTTCCTCTCTTTGTTCGGTAACACCTGCCTTCAATCAGTTTAAACCCAACTCACTCACCTGTTGCCAGTTTGTCTTGTACTTTAGGTAGTCCTGCATTCCAGTCATTCTCTATGAAGTTTTGCCAGTTCTGTTGCTTGCCCAGTTATTGATCTTTTGGGCTGTTTCTCTGTGTTTTGCCTGTATTGCCTGCTCCTTGCCTGTACTTTTGCTGCCTTAATTATCTGCCTGTGTATGATCTTACTTTGAATTAAGTTAGAACTTGGACTTAGATTTTTGTCTCTGATTTCTGCATTTGGGTAAATTCCTATCCTCTGGCCTTCACAGTACAAACTGGCCATGACCAACCCAGCAGGATCAGATCTCCTCTCTGCAATTCAGAATCAGGGGCAGTGGCATGGGCAACAGCTAGTCACCCTCCAGAGTGCAGCACCTACAGGCTCAGCAGGATAGTTTCCAGCTTTTCTGGAGGCCATGGTGAATTCCAACCAGATGCAGCAGATGGGAGAACTTTTTTTCTTCAACCTCCCCTGCGCATCTCTCCCCAGCCCCAGTGGCAGCTATGTCAGAGGACCTACAGCCAAGCTCCTGCCAGTGAACCAGATTAAGAAGTGCAGTGGGAACTCAGCCATCTGCCACTCTTTTCTGGGAAATTGCTCCTTTTTATTTGAGTTAAATCCCTCCTCTTACTCCTCTGAGAGGATTAAGGTGGCTGCTGTTATTACTTACTTGACTGGCCTGGCAGGGGAGTGGGCCACAGCATAGTGGGCAAGGCAGGCGGAGGTGTGCTGCTAATTTTGCAGACTTTTCTGATGACCATAGCACACCTGGACGGGTGGCAGCTTGGGCCTGTTGCATTAAAGTCAAGGCAGCAGCAGGGTGGCAGATTATGCCACTCAGTTCCACACCCTGGAAGGAGATAGTGGGTGGAATGATCACTTCCTCATGGACGCTTGCCTGGCAGAAGAGATCATGGTCCCTGGCCATCAAGATCAACAAGAGGACAAATGGGGGTCAGCCAAGGGAGAGCTGCCCCATCCACCTGCACCTCTACTGTTTCTCCAGGATTGAAGGAGCCTATGGAGCTGGGCCACACTCATCTCACTTCTGAGAAACATCAGCAGGTGCATATACTGTGGGCAGTAGGGACATTTCTTAGCCCAGTGTGCACTAAAAAACAAGGCTCCTCAGTAGAGAGGAGGTTACTAGTGAGCCATGCCTTCTCTGATCTTCCTGCCCCTCATTCCTCCTAAGTCCCATGGCCCACCTTCTGAGTTTTGAAGTGTGCATTCTGAATGATGCATCAGTTAGAGTGGCAGCAAGTCCAAGTAGCCCCTGTTTTTAAGTCATTTTTTAGTGTGTTTTTTTGGTAACACTTTACTTGAAGGTATCTCCATAAGAGTGACATGACACTAGACATAACTATGACTGCTGTCATTAAGTGTCATTCGGTTTTTGTAATGACAGTTGACATTGTTTGGGTTGTCTTTATTATGACAACTTAACATTAATCGAGTTGACATTACCAGATGTTGCCTTTGTCAAGACAACTTGACATTAACTCTGCTTGGGATGTCCTTATTATGACAACTTGACATTAACCAAGATGACATTACTAAAAGATGTCTTTGTCATGACAACTTGACATTACTCAAATAATAAAAAGCCAAAGCCAAATAAAAAGTCAAACCTATGTTTTCTGTTCATGACATCTTGACATAATGATTATTATAAGTAGATGTGAATGGTTACAGACCAATTCTAGTAGCCTACCTAAGTAAGATAGAAGGCACAATATGACTCAGAACTGTATTATATTATATTATATTATATTATAAAATGTAATATTTTTATGTATTTGCATTGTGAATACATTAACCCTACCTCTATCCCTTTACTACCCTAATTGACTCTAATGTGACCAATGTGCACTGTTTTCATGTGTTCCACAATTTGTTACTCTGTAGCCTACTTGCTTCGTATGTGTAAGAAATGATAAAAGATTTTACAAAAACTTATTAGATTATAATGACAAAGCTTTACAATAAGTTGAATATCAGAGTGTTATCAAGTGATTCAAGAATAAGTCATGCCTTTCACAATGTTTCTCTATTTTAGGTGATGGACCGAGCCCCGATATTCTGAATTTTGCCAACCCCCGTCCGCTGTGTATTGAATTTTGTAACGGATAAGTGTAAAAAAAAATATTTTAAACACTGCCATGATTGTTTCCAACTTTGTATTGTTATTTACATTGTTGTCACTGTGAGATTCCAGTGTTCTAATTGTCCTGTTGCAAGACCCGTAGTCAGGAAGTGAAACTCACATTCAGTGTTTAGCGATTTCAAGCTGTGTGATTTCAAGGCTGCTTATTACCCAATCTTACTGTGACTGCATCTGTCTACATCTCATGCCTAATGCAACATTGTGGGTATGTATCTGCAGTTAACAATGTTATCTCAGATTAGATGTCATTATTTTGATAACATTTTTATGTTGTGTGAAGTTTGATATAGGCTAAGTAACATCTGAAGAACATCTTAGCTTGAGACAGCTAAGAATAGACCTATGGCTAGATTAGCATAAGGATAAGCTAACATGGTGTGATGTGATGATGACCTTGTGTAGTAGTCTTTATTTTGTATACACATGACATAGGCTATGCTAGTATCAGTAGAAATGAGATTTATTGGTACCAAACAATTTATAATTGAATAAACAGTTCAATATGTTTATGTTCCAAGACTAGCATAGCATTGATTTTGTCTATGCTTTTTATGTTTCAGTGCGACTCTTTCATTGCAATGTCAATAAACCCGTGAAAGTGGATCGACTGTCTTCAGAGTTTTCTGTTAGATGTTAGAAGAGATTTAGCCATCAGAGTATAAAGGGAGTATTGAGGACAGTGCAGCAGATTCACTGTATCAGGGACCATGTTAGCCTTGCCTATTTTTGTCCATTAAACTGGGCTAATAGCTAAGGTAAAAAATGAAAAAACTCAATTTCATCAGACTCGTCTTGGTTGAGGATGACATTTGTTTTACATTGACATGTATGCATGTTTACGTTGGCTATGTTGTTATTCTTAGTCTATTAAAATAATTCATCGTTTAATTCCTGAGTGTGAGTGTTTGTTGGGTATTACATTACAGAACAGGTTACTCAATGTACATGTTAATTCAAGGTAAATGTCAGGGGTAAGTCTTCATGACTCTGTCAGGAAAGTATTTTGGAGTGTAATGACACTTCATGATTTCTTATTAGACAAATCAAACTGGTACCACTTTACTAGATGTCAAAGAATGTATTCATTACAATTTTATAATGGTGTCATGATAGCCAGTGCAGTTTTGTGTCATATCCTGCCAGACATTTATGGCCGAGTAGAAATGTCACGACAAAGACATCTTCTGATAATGTCATCTTGGTTAACGTCAAGTTGTCATGATAAGGGCATCCCAAACAAAGTTAATGTCAAGTTGTCATGACAAAGACAACTTCTGGTAATATCAACTCGATTAATGTCAAGTTGTCATAATAAAGACAAGCCAAACAAAGTAAACTTGTCATTACAAAAACCAAATGACACAATGATAGCAGTCATAAACATTTATGACATGTACATAATGTTTATCACAGGTTCATGACATTGTCATGTCATATTTATGACAGTGTCATGTCACCCTTATGTAGATACCTTCAAGTAAAGCGTTACCGTTTTTTCTTTTTTTAATGATTGTTAATTTTTCAAATGTGATGAGCAAAGTTGTGTACACGAGGGACGATCTTCTGACTCTGAGAGGAATGACTTATGGAGTTAAACACCCAATACTGGCCAAGCTGAGGAAGCCGTTTTGAGGCTGCAGAGCTTGAGTGAAGCTAAAGGCTAGGAGGTGGAGATACAAGCCTTACCTGCCGTCGGTAATAATGGGAAATGTAAACTTGCTAACCAACAAGTGTGATTACCTGCTGGCACTGGTGAGGAGCCGACGACTCTACAGGGAGTGCCGTCTGATGTGCTTCACAGAGACGTGGCTGAATGGCAACGTGCTGGACAGCTATGTGAATCTACCCGGCTTCTCTACTGTGCGAGTGGACAGAGACGCGAAGGTGAGCGGCAAAAACAGAGGTGGGAGACTGATGCTGCTTGTGAATAATAAATGGCGTCATCCTCGACATATCACGGTGAAGGACGGGATCTGCTGTCAGGATATTGAACTGTTGGCAGTTGGTCTTAGACCATATTATGTGCCTCGGAAGTTTTCGCACATTGTCACCATTATTGTTTATATTCTACCGTGGGCAGCAACGGCAGTGGCGTGTGACATCATCCATGAAACTGTTGTTAGGATTCAGACCCAGCATCCTAGAGCACTCACTGCAATAACGGGGGATTTTAATAAAACTACTCCCTCCTCCCATCTCTCTGGGTTTGTTCAGTATGTGGACTGTCCCACGAGGGAGAATAAGACACTGGATTTATTTTATGGAAATGCCAAGGATGCCTACAGTGCCTCTGCCCTACCACCTCTTGGCAGATCAGATAATAACCTTGTCTCTCTCCAGCCCACATACAAACCATGTGTATTAAAGTTGCCTGTTACCACCCACTCAGTCAGGAAGTGGTCCCCGGAGACCAGTGAGTCTCTCAGGGATTGTTTTGAATGTACAGACTGGATTGTACTACTGGAGCCACAGGACAACAACATGGATATGGGCAATAGGGTGGCTATTCTAACAGAATATATAAACTTCTGTAGGGTTACTGTGATGGCAGTTAAGACTGTACACTGCTTCCCCAATAATAAACCCTGGGTCAACAATAATATCAAACAGCTCCTCTACCAGAAAAAGCTGGTGTTCAAGCAAGGGGACAAGGAGAGGCTCAGGGAGGTTCAGCATGAGCTGAGGGGGAGACTGAGACAGGCAAATGTGGACTACAAAAGAAAGGTGAAAAGTAAGCTGCAGCAGAGCAACATCAGAGGGGTGTGGAAGGGAATGAGGAACATCACAGGCTATTCAAAGAAGAACAGCCAGGTTAAAGATGGTGATGTGGACAAAGCCAACAACTTCAACCTGTTCTGTAACAGGTTTGATGGAGGGGGCAGTGTTCACCCTACCCCTGCAGGATCCTTTTCCTTGACTTTTCAAGTGCATTTAATACTTTCCAGCCCCCAATACTGAAAGACTGGTTGGAGGGGATGGGAGTAGATCGCTTCCTGAACTCCTGGATAACAGACTACCTGACAGAGCAGCCTCAGTATGTCAGGCTTGGGAGCTGTATCTCCAGGATGGTCAGGAGCAGCACTGGTGCTCAACAGGAACTGTTTTAGCACCGTTCCTGTTCACACTCTACACAGTGGACTTTAAATACAACTCAGACTCCTGCCACATACAAAAATACTCTGACGATACAGCTATTGTGGCTTGTATCAGGAGCGACCGGTAAGGGGCTCAGGAACCGTGGATTTGAATTTATTAAAGGATAGCCCCTTGAAATGTAGCATCTCATTTTCAAGGGGGTCCCTAAACAAACATATACATAAAACACAAGACATTACACTACATTACATGATAGACATACATAATATACAGTACAGGCCAAAAGTTTGGACACACCTTCTCATTCAATGCGTTTTCTTTATTTTCATGACTATTTACATTGTAGATTCTCACTGAAGGCATCAAAACTATGAATCAGAATCAGAAATACTTTATTGATCCCCAAGGGGAAATTGTTTTCGTTACAGGTGCTCCTTACAAGTGTAAAAAGAAGAAGATATAGTGCATATACAGGAACCTTATATACAGACTGAACAATACAGTCAGTTATTGCACAGATTATTTAGGAATAAATATGTAATAATTTATTATGAGTTGGTGACAGTGGTGAAACAGTCCAAGGGCAACTCAGAGGGAGGAGTTGTACAGTTTGATGGCCACAGGCAGGAATGACCTCCTGTGGCGCTCAGTGGTGCATTTTGGTGGTATGAGTCTCCCACTGAAAGTACTCTTGTGCCCAACCAGCACATGGTGGAGTGGGTATGAGACATTGTCCAAGATAGTTCGCAGCTTAGACAGCATCCTCCTCTCTGACACCACCACCAGAGAGTCACACGCCATTCCCACAACATCACTGGCCTTGCGGATCAGTTTGTTAAGTCTGTTGGCATCCGCCACCCTCAGCCTGCTGCCCCAGCACACAACAGCATAGAGGACAGCACTGGCCACCACAGACTCATAAAAAATCCTGAGCATAGTCCAGCAGATGTTGAAGGACCTCAGTCGCCTCAGAAAATAGAGACGGCTCTGGCCCTTCCTGTAGAGAGCGTCAGTGTTCTTAGACCAGTCCAATTTATTGTCAATGTGGACCCCCAGGTACTTATAGTCCTCCACGATGTCCACACTGACCACATGGATGGAAATCGGGGTCACCGGTGTCTTGGTTCTCTTCAGATCCACCACCAGTTCCTTTGTCTTTGCCACGTTTAGCTGCAGATGGTTCTGCTCACACCATGTGACAAAGTTATCCACAGCAGCCCTGTACTCATCCTCATCACCCTTGCTGATACATCCAACTATGGCAGACTCATCAGAAAACTTCTGAAGATGGCAGGTGTCAGTGCAATAGCTGAAGTCCGTGGTGTAGAGGGTGAAGAGGAAGGGAGAGAGGACAGTCCCCTGCGGGGCCCCGGTATTGCTGACCACTCTGTCTGACACACAGTGTTGCAAGCGCACGTACTGTGGTCTGCCAGTCAAGTAGTCCACAATCCAGGACACCAGAGAGGCATCCACCTGCATAGCTGTCAGCTTGTCACCCAGTAGAGCTGTACGGATGGTGTTGAACGCACTGGAGACAGTGCTCGCCGGCTTGTCCAGTTGGGCGTAGAAGCGGTTGAGCAGGTAGATGATGGCGTCCTCCACTCCAAGTCGGGGCTGGTAGGCGAACTGGAGGGGGTCCAAGAGTGGCTGGACCATGGGCCGGACCTGCTCCAGGACAAGTCTCTCCAGGGTCTTCATGATGTAGGAGGTCAAAGCCACGGGTCTGTAGTCCTTGGAGCCACTGGGACGCAGCGTCTTTGGCACAGGAACGAGGCAGGATGTCTTCCACAGCATGGGGACCCTCCGGAGACTCAGGCTCATGTTGAAGACATGACAGGCTTTGAGCACCCTGGGGCTGACACCATCAGGGCCTGCAGCCTTACTTGAGTGGAGTCTCATCAGCTGTCTCCTCACATGATCAGTGGTGAAGCACATTGTGGAGGTGTCAGGCGGAGGAGGGGTGTAGTCTTCATGATGACGAGTGTGGTCAGTCTGGCTACTGGGGGAGGAGGTGTGAAGGGGGCTCACACTGGAGGGTAGGGGGTGTAAGCAGGAGGGGTGGGGGAAGGTGGAGTGGCTGTTGGTTGCACAAGACAGACAGCAGAAGAGTCAGTGGGGGGGTGGGCGGGACCAGCAGTGTCAAATCTGTTAAAAAACAGATTCAGTTCATTGGCCCTGTCCACGCTGCCTTCAACTCCTCTATTGTTGTTGGTCCTGAAGCCAGTGATGGTCCTCATGCCACTCCAGACCTCCCTCATATTGTTCTGCTGGAGTTTCCACTCCAGCTTCTTCCTGTACCTCTCCTTAGCCTCCCTGATCTTCACCTTCAGTTGCCCCTGTATAGTTCTCACCTCCTCCCTGTCACCAGCTCTGAAGGCCCTTTCTTGGCGTTGAGGATGGCTTTGATGTCCTTTGTTACCCATGGTTTGTTATTTGGGTAACAATGGACGGTCCTGGCTGGGACAGTGGTGTCCACACAGAAGGTGATGTAGTCCGTGATGCACTCTGTGAGCCCGTCAATATCCTCCCCATGCGGCTCACAGAGTGCCTGCCAGTCTGTCACCTCAAAACAGCCCTGCAGTGTCTCATAAGCCTCCTCTGACCATCTCCTCCATGTCCTCATGGTCGCAGGCTGGCTCCTTACTAGAGGCACATAGCAGGGGTTGAGGTGCACCAGGTTGTGGTCTGATCTACCCAGAGGGGGAGGGGGGAGCAGCTGTATGCGTCCTTGGTGTTTGCATACAGCAAGTCCAGGGTTCTCCCTCCTCTAGTGGGACAGCTCACATACTGTGTGAAGTTGGACAGTGTTGTTGCCATGGTGACATGGTTGAAGTCACCCGAGATAGCTATGAAAGCACTCGGGTGTTGAGTCTGCAGATGGGCTACGGCGGAATGAATGACGTCACATGCTGACGTCGGGTTGGCAGAGGGGGGGATGTAGACGGTCACCATAATAACATGTGAAAACTCCCTGGGCAAATAATACGGCCTGAGTCCAACAGCAAACAGTTCAATATCCGGGCGACATATTTGTTCTTTCACAGTAATGTGAGCGGGACTGCACCACCGGTTGTTAACAAGCATGGCAAGCCCCCCTTCTTTGCGCTTACCGCTCTCGGTGCAATCCTGGTCGGCCTGAACAGTCTGAAAGCCGCTGATGGAGACGTTGTCGTCGGGAATGTCCTTGTGTAGCCATGTCTCTGTAAAGCACGTCAGACTACACTCCCGGTACTCCTTCTGACTCCTGGCGACTGCTGTTAGCTCGTCCATTTTATTTCCCAGTGACCTCACGCTGCCCATGGTGATAGAGGGGAGACCCGGCTTATATATCCTCTTCTCCATAAGCCTCCGTTGTCTCACCCTCGCTCTTTTCCGCTTCTGTTTCATTCCTCCCCTGCATCCTCTGTGTGTTTTCCTCCACATTTCAGCCGGTATGGCTGAAATGTGACTATGATAATAGTCCTGGCATGAACACACCCACATGACGCTCAGGAGTCAGAGTCATAGCGCCACCCAGTGGAGATGGGAAGTCGCAACGCATTGGTTCCTACACTGTCCGAAGGAGGCCTCTGCCGGTCGACCTCTGGCGAGACGGTGGCGGCCGCGCCAGGCCCCGAGTTGCGTGGGGTGCGAGGGCCCGTTCAACGCTGCTTGCAGCTTTAATTAGGGCCCGAGCACGTACCGTGCGAGAGCCCTATTGAAACCGAAGGAATTCTTATTCTTATTATTAGGGCCCGAGCACGAACCGTGCGAGAGCCCTATTGAAATCATAAAAATTATTCTTATTATTTTTCTTTTAAACCTTTGATCGCATTTTTGAGGGCCTGAACATGCCCAAAAAGTCAGGAAAATTTGCACACTCGTCACGTCTGGTGAAAATTTCGATATTTTATGGTCGTTACAAAGGGGCGTGGCAAAATGGCTCAATGGCGCCCCCTAACAGTTTTCAAAATCGAAGCCCCCTGCTTTAACTTTGCCCTAGGCGTATGAAATTTGGTACACATATGTATCATCCCGGGACGCACAAAAAAGCCTCTTGGAGCGACACCCTAAACCAAACAGGAAGTGGGGCCATTTTGAATTGTTTTTTCAAAATAAGGTCATTTTTGGCCATTTCCACACGTTGTACTTGAGCGAACTCGTCCTACAGATTTTATCGGATTGACTTAAAAATTTACCTGTGCGTGCTCGACTACAGTGGGATCAATTTATTATTAAAAGATCTTCGTCACGTCGAAGGGCGCGGTCGCTGCGGAAGGGTCAATTTGGATATCTCGCCAAAAAACACGAAATTATACTACAACTACTACAACTTTGGTGTAGATGATCCTATCTGCACCAAACTTCACATGATGGATAATAGTCCCGCCCTGAACACATCTACATCAAAAAATTCAGTAATTGTCATAGCGCCCCCTGCTGGTGACAGAAAAAGCGATGTTTTAGACTTTGAGGTCCAGCTCTGAGCACGTTCAGCAAATCCAGCTCAAATTTGGCCAGAAAGGCCTCAACATGTTGGTAATGCTCCATGATGAAGAATTTTGACTGTCGTCAAACGGCGTTCCATCCGGAGGGCGGCGAAGTCGACCCTTCGCCAAAATGCATAAAAATGGCCTTAACTTTGGTGTTTTTGATGATATCCACCTGAAACTTCATATGTGTGTCAACAGTCCAACCCTGAATATGTGATATGAATTTCGTCAATGGGCGTGGCCATATGGCTTGGCCACGCCCATTCATATGAATTACTTCCATAGGACGTCTCACCGATATGCACAAAAATTGGTACACATCTCCATCACCCCCAGACAAACAAAAAAGTCTCTTGGACCTCTAGGCTAAATTCAACAGGAAGTCGGCCATTTTGAATGTCATGGTCATTTTTGGTGTCGCGCACGCATCGTATTTTAACGAACTCCTCCTACAGAATTCATCAGAACGGCTTCAAAATTACCGATTACCATCTAGAACACTTCCTGATCAAAAGTTATTAAAAGGTCTCGCAGAATCTAAAGGGCACGCCAGTTGTGGGAGGTTGAATTTTGACGTCTCGCCATGAAACAGGAAGTGGCAATAACTTCACTGTACTTGGTCAGATCTGTGTGAAACTTCACAGGTATATTGACAGTCCAACCCAGAACATATGTTATGAATTTCGTTAATAGGCGTGGCTAAATGGATTGGCCACGCCCATTCACACAAATAACCACCATAGGACGTCTCACTGATATGCACGAAACTTGGTAGACACATGTATAACATCCACACGCACAAAAAAGCCTCTTGCACGGATAGGCCACACCCAACAGGAAGTCCTCCATTTTGAATTTAATGGTCATTTTTGGCGTTTTCCACGTGTTGTATTTTAATGAACTCCACCTACAGGATGCATCAGAACAACTTCAAAGTCATTGTGTGCCATCTAGACAAAGGTGTAATCAAAACTTATAAGCAGATTTTTGCATCGTGAAACGGTTTGGACCGTCAGGTGGTGGCGAAGTTTGATGTCTCGCCATAAAACACGAAATTAGTATAACTTTGGCATACATTGTCCATTCTTCACCAAACTTCACATGTTTGTTAACTGTCCAGACCTGAATGTATAGTATGAGTTTCATCAATAAGCGTGGCAGTATGGCTTGACCACGCCCCTTAAAGTGCAGCGTCCCCCATAACAACTTTCATCGACGTGCACGAAAATCAGTATGCACATGTATCGTGTCCAGACGCACAAAAAAGCCTCTTGCACATATAGGCCACACCCGACAGGAAGTCGGCCATTTTGAAATTTACAGTCATTTTTGGCGTTTTCCACGTGTTGTATTTTAATGATCTCCTCCTCCAGAAATGAATCAATTAACTCCAAAACTGGTGTGTACCATCTACACAAGTGTGTGATCAAAACATATAGAGAATTGCTCAGCATGGAACGGTGTGGCTGTGACATGGCGTCGACACTTGATGTCTCACCATGAAACACGATATTGCTATAACATGGGATCTAATGGTCGAATCTGCTCCAAACTTCACATGTATGATAATAGTCCTGGCATGAACACACCCACATGACGCTCAGGAGTCAGAGTCATAGCGCCACCCAGTGGAGACGGGAAGTCGCAACGCATTGGTTCCTACACTGTCCGAAGGAGGCGAACATTCAGCGCCTCGTCTGCCGGTCGACCTCTGGCGACACGGTGGCGGCCGCGCCAGGCCCCGAGTTGCGTGGGGTGCGAGGGCCCGTTCAACGCTGCTTGCAGCTTTAATTAGGGCCCGAGCACGAACCGTGCGAGAGCCCTATTGAAATCATAAAAATTATTCTTATTATTTTTCTTTTAAACCTTTGATCGCATTTTTGAGGGCCTGAACATGCCCAAAAAGTCAGGAAAATTTGCACACTCGTCACGTCTGGTGAAAATTTCGATATTTTATGGTCGTTACAAAGGGGCGTGGCAAAATGGCGAAATGGCGCCCCCTAACAGTTTTCAAAATCGAAGCCCCCTGCTTTAACTTTGCCCTAGGCGTATGAAATTTGGTACACATATGTATCATCCCGGGACGCACAAAAAAGCCTCTTGGAGCGACACCCTAAACCAAACAGGAAGTCGGCCATTTTGAATTGTTTTTTCAAAATAAGGTCATTTTTGGCCATTTCCACACGTTGTACTTGAGCGAACTCGTCCTACAGATTTTATCGGATTGACTTAAAAATTTACCTGTGCGTGCTCGACTACAGTGGGATCAATTTATTATTAAAAGATCTTCGTCACGTCGAAGGGCGCGGTCGCTGCGGAAGGGTCAATTTGGATATCTCGCCAAAAAACACGAAATTATACTACAACTACTACAACTTTGGTGTAGATGATCCTATCTGCACCAAACTTCACATGATGGATAATAGTCCCGCCCTGAACACATCTACATCAAAAAATTCAGTAATTGTCATAGCGCCCCCTGCTGGTGACAGAAAAAGCGATGTTTTAGACTTTGAGGTCCAGCTCTGAGCACGTTCAGCAAATCCAGCTCAAATTTGGCCAGAAAGGCCTCAACATGTTGGTAATGCTCCATGATGAAGAATTTTGACTGTCGTCAAACGGCGTTCCATCCGGAGGGCGGCGAAGTCGACCCTTCGCCAAAATGCATAAAAATGGCCTTAACTTTGGTGTTTTTGATGATATCCACCTGAAACTTCATATGTGTGTCAACAGTCCAACCCTGAATATGTGATATGAATTTCGTCAATGGGCGTGGCCATATGGCTTGGCCACGCCCATTCATATGAATTACTTCCATAGGACGTCTCACCGATATGCACAAAAATTGGTACACATCTCCATCACCCCCAGACAAACAAAAAAGTCTCTTGGACCTCTAGGCTAAATTCAACAGGAAGTCGGCCATTTTGAATGTCATGGTCATTTTTGGTGTCGCGCACGCATCGTATTTTAACGAACTCCTCCTACAGAATTCATCAGAACGGCTTCAAAATTACCGATTACCATCTAGAACACTTCCTGATCAAAAGTTATTAAAAGGTCTCGCAGAATCTAAAGGGCACGCCAGTTGTGGGAGGTTGAATTTTGACGTCTCGCCATGAAACAGGAAGTGGCAATAACTTCACTGTACTTGGTCAGATCTGTGTGAAACTTCACAGGTATATTGACAGTCCAACCCAGAACATATGTTATGAATTTCGTTAATAGGCGTGGCTAAATGGATTGGCCACGCCCATTCACACAAATAACCACCATAGGACGTCTCACTGATATGCACGAAACTTGGTAGACACATGTATAACATCCACACGCACAAAAAAGCCTCTTGCACGGATAGGCCACACTCAACAGGAAGTCCTCCATTTTGAATTTAATGGTCATTTTTGGCGTTTTCCACGTGTTGTATTTTAATGAACTCCACCTACAGGATGCATCAGAACAACTTCAAAGTCATTGTGTGCCATCTAGACAAAGGTGTAATCAAAACTTATATGCAGATTTTTGCATCGTGAAACGGTTTGGCCGTCAGGTGGTGGCGAAGTTTGATGTCTCGCCATAAAACACGAAATTAGTATAACTTTGGCATACATTGTCCATTCTTCACCAAACTTCACATGTTTGTTAACTGTCCAGACCTGAATGTATAGTATGAGTTTCATCAATAAGCGTGGCCGTATGGCTTGACCACGCCCCTTAAAGTGCAGCGTCCCCCATAACAACTTTCATCGACGTGCACGAAAATCAGTATGCACATGTATCGTGTCCAGACGCACAAAAAAGCCTCTTGCACATATAGGCCACACCCGACAGGAAGTCGGCCATTTTGAAATTTACAGTCATTTTTGGCGTTTTCCACGTGTTGTATTTTAATGATCTCCTCCTCCAGAAATGAATCAATTAACTCCAAAACTGGTGTGTACCATCTACACAAGTGTGTGATCAAAACATATTCAGAGAATTGCTCAGCATGGAACGGTGTGGCTGTGACATGGCGTCGACACTTGATGTCTCACCATGAAACACGATATTGCTATAACATGGGATCTAATGGTCGAATCTGCTCCAAACTTCACATGTATGATAATAGTCCTGGCATGAACACACCCACATGACGCTCAGGAGTCAGAGTCATAGCGCCACCCAGTGGAGACGGGAAGTCGCAACGCATTGGTTCCTACACTGTCCGAAGGAGGCGAACATTCAGCGCCTCGTCTGCCGGTCGACCTCTGGCGACACGGTGGCGGCCGCGCCAGGCCCCGAGTTGCGTGGGGTGCGATGGCCCGTTCAACGCTGCTTGCAGCTTTAATTATTATTTTTTTTATCCTATGATCGCATTTTTGAGGGCCTGAACGTACTCAAAAAGTCCCAGAATTTTGCACACTCGTCACGTCTGGTGAAAAATTCGATATTTTATGGTCATTACAAAGGGGCGTGACAAAATGGCTCAACGGCGCCCCCTAACAGTTTTCAAAATCAAAGCCCCCTGCTTTAACTTTGTCCGAAGCGTACGAATTTTGGTACACATATGTAGCACGCCGAGACGGACAAAAAAGCCTCTTGGGCCCATGCCCTAAACTCAACAGGAAGTCGGCCATTTTGAATTGAATGTGGAAGTTTCATGTATTTTTGGCCATTTGCAGGGGTCATAAATGAACGAACTCCTCCTAGAGATTTTGTCCGATCGCCTTCAAACTCGGTCTGTCCCACCAACATAAACTGAAGACGAAAAGTTATCAAAAGCTTGTGTTTTCGTCACACCGTGTGACCGTGCCGGGACCTCAAACTTCGTTACAAACAGGAAGTAGTATTATAACGCAGGAAGTAGTTTATTACTCCAACATACATGCTCCAATCTTCCCCAAACTTCACAGGATTGATGACAGTCCTGCTCTGAAGAGATCTACATGTCAATAATTTGTGATTAATATAGCGCCCCCTACTGGCAGTAGAAAATGTCATGTTTTACACTTTGAAGCACATCTCCTCCAAAGTTGAACACATCAACCTCATACTTGGTGAAATTATCCATAAGGCCTTGATGATGCTTTCTATGGAAAACTGTGAATTTTCGTCAAAGGGCGTGACCTTGGCGTGGCGGCCAACTTTGATGTTTCGCCATGATGACCAAAGTAGCTGTAACTTGACTCTACGTGGACATATCTTTCCAAAACTTCACACATATGATAACTGTCCAGCCCTGAAAACATCTATACAGAAATTTTGAATCAGCATCATAGCGCCACCTACTGGCGGCAGAAGGTTACTTTTTTCATTCTTTCATGTCCCTCTTCTACCAGGTTCCCCCGAACCACCTCAATTTTGCAAATACATACTCCCAAGACCTTGTTGATGGTCAAAGCAGAAGCCTTTGAGGTTTCGTCCAACGCTGTCACTGTGGCGCCACCTTATTCGCCATAAAACACGAGGTTGTTTTTGAGGGGCAAGGGACACTCGAAAACTCACGCAACTTGGCACACACATCAGACATCCCAAATTGTGTTGTCTGATGTGATTTTTGTGTTTTCATGTGCCAAGATGGCTCAACAGCGCCCCCTACTCATTTTCAACGTGTTTTAGGCTATAACTCCCAGACCATATGTCACACATTCAAAAACCTCATATCCACAGATTCCCTGAATAGTGCTGAATCACCTGGGCAGGGCCACTCCCATTTCTGCCTATCATGTTTTTCACAACATCGCAAAAACTGGACAACCTACTTTTTCGAACTCCTCCTTAGGGTTTTGTCCGTTCAGCGTGAAACTTGGCAAGTACAGTCTTCGGCTGGACCTGATCTAAAGTTATCAAAGGAATTTTGATTGGTCATAATATGCTCAAATTATTAATGAATACATTTTTCTAGCTAGCTATAAAAAGGCGAACGGTGGCATATTTCGGTCAAAATAAATGCTAACAACACCAAATCTGAGATCCTTGCTTGATATGTGCCTGTGAGAGAATGAACCAAATTTAGCTAATTTTGGCCACTAGGGGGCGCTGCAAATATGGGAAATTTATATCTGGTAAATGGCTGCACCGATATTTATGAAATTTGGTGAGTATTATGCTGGGCCTGTCCTGACGCCATATCTTGAAGGTAGTCACGACTGGTAAAAGTGGGCGTGGCTTATTACAAGATAAAAAACAAACATTTATTTCAGCCCAAGTATTATGCTGAGGGCTGTGAAATTCACAGGGTATATAGAGAATAGCATACAGACCAACCATAGCAAAAATTGTGCGTCTTCTCCACTAGGTGGCGCTATAAGAGATACAAACGCATTTTGGCCTGTAACTTCCACATTTTAAATCACATCTTCATAAATTTTATATCCACGTGTTCCCTAAATAGTGTCGCATCTTCTGACATAGGCCACGCCCACTCCCACTGCAAATTTCTCTTTGTAATTTACTATACATCAAAAACCTACTTTTTCGAACTCCTCCTAGCGTTTAATCTCCATCTTCACAAAACTTTGCACATGCAATCTCCAGACTGGCCTGACCAAAAGTTATCAAAAGAATTTTGCTACTCCAAAAATTAGGCTAGCTAAAAATAAACAGTTTTTTTCTGCTAGCTAAAAAACACATACCTTTGCATATTTTTATCAAAGTAAAAGATATCAATGTCAAACTCAATTCACTTCTTTCAGACGTCATCCAGACGATCCTAGCCCAATTTGGCAGAAATTAGCCAATAGGGGGCGCTATAATCAGAGAAAAATCAAGTGACATAAAATTCATCGATTCGCATGAAATTTGGCGAGCATGATGTGGAGTCACTCCTGAGGCCAGCTGTAAAGCTTGGTGATGTTTGGTCACCGTGGCAACGCCTTATTCGCCATAAAACACGAAGTTGTTTTTGACGGGTAAGGGATGCTTGTAATGTCATGAAACTTGACACACATATGACAGGATCCAATATGCATTTTCTGATGTGATTTTTCGGCTCTGATATGCCAACATGGCTCAACAGCGCCCCCTACAAATTTTCTACGAAACAGCCCCCGAAGCTGGTTTGACCTACAGCTATGAAACTTGGTACGCACATGCATCACTGAAAGACGTATAAAGAAGCCTCTTGCAGCCATGTGCCAAACCCAACAGGAAGTCGGCCAATTTGAATTTGCTTGTAACTAGTTTGCAACTTCACCATACATGTTCCAATCTTCCGCAAACTTCACAGGATTGATGACAATCCTGCCCTGAATACATCTATATGCCAATACTTGGTTATTAGTACAGCGCCACCTACTGGCAAAATTACATGTCTTCATATGATTTGAGGGATATGACGTCCTGCGTAAGGGATCTGCCGTGGACAGGAATGAAGGGCGGCATGAGCCGGCGTCCTGCCAGCACCCTCGAGTTGCGTGAAGGTGCGAGGGCCCGTTCAATGCTGCTTGCAGCTTTAATTATTATTAGGGCCCGAGCACGTACCGTGCGAGAGCCCTATTGAAACCGAAGGAATTCTTATTCTTATTATTATTAGGGCCCGAGCACGAACCGTGCGAGAGCCCTATTGAAATCATAAAAATTATTCTTATTATTTTTCTTTTAAACCTTTGATCGCATTTTTGAGGGCCTGAACATGCCCAAAAAGTCAGGAAAATTTGCACACTCGTCACGTCTGGTGAAAATTTCGATATTTTATGGTCGTTACAAAGGGGCGTGGCAAAATGGCTCAATGGCGCCCCCTAACAGTTTTCAAAATCGAAGCCCCCTGCTTTAACTTTGCCCTAGGCGTATGAAATTTGGTACACATATGTATCATCCCGGGACGCACAAAAAAGCCTCTTGGAGCGACACCCTAAACCAAACAGGAAGTCGGCCATTTTGAATTGTTTTTTCAAAATAAGGTCATTTTTGGCCATTTCCACACGTTGTACTTGAGCGAACTCCTCCTACAGATTTTATCGGATTGACTTAAAAATTTACCTGTGCGTGCTCGACTACAGTGGGATCAATTTATTATTAAAAGATCTTCGTCACGTCGAAGGGCGCGGTCGCTGCGGAAGGGTCAATTTGGATATCTCACCAAAAAACACGAAATTATACTACAACTACTACAACTTTGGTGTAGATGATCCTATCTGCACCAAACTTCACATGATGGATAATAGTCCCGCCCTGAACACATCTACATCAAAAAAATTCAGTAATTGTCATAGCGCCCCCTGCTGGCAACAGGAAATACCATGTTTTACACTTTGAGGTGCTGCTCTGACCACATTTACCATATTCAACTCAAATTTGGTCAGAAAGGCCTTAACATGTTGGTAATGCTCCATGATGAAGAATTTTGACTGTCGTCAAACGGCGTTCCATCCGGAGGGCGGCGAAGTCGACCCTTCGCCAAAATGCATAAAAATGGCCTTAACTTTGGTGTTTTTGATGATATCCACCTGAAACTTCATATGTGTGTCAACAGTCCAGCCCTGAATATGTGATATGAATTTCGTCAATGGGCGTGGCCATATGGCTTGGCCACGCCCATTCATATGAATTACTTCCATAGGACGTCTCACCGATATGCACAAAAATTGGTACACATCTCCATCACCCCCAGACAAACAAAAAAGTCTCTTGGACCTCTAGGCTAAATTCAACAGGAAGTCGGCCATTTTGAATGTCATGGTCATTTTTGGTGTCGCGCACGCATCGTATTTTAACGAACTCCTCCTACAGAATTCATCAGAACGGCTTCAAAATTACCGATTACCATCTAGAACACTTCCTGATCAAAAGTTATTAAAAGGTCTCGCAGAATCTAAAGGGCACGCCAGTTGTGGGAGGTTGAATTTTGACGTCTCGCCATGAAACAGGAAGTGGCAATAACTTCACTGTACTTGGTCAGATCTGTGTGAAACTTCACAGGTATATTGACAGTCCAACCCAGAACATATGTTATGAATTTCGTTAATAGGCGTGGCTAAATGGATTGGCCACGCCCATTCACACAAATAACCACCATAGGACGTCTCACTGATATGCACGAAACTTGGTAGACACATGTATAACATCCACACGCACAAAAAAGCCTCTTGCACGGATAGGCCACACCCAACAGGAAGTCCTCCATTTTGAATTTAATGGTCATTTTTGGCGTTTTCCACGTGTTGTATTTTAATGAACTCCACCTACAGGATGCATCAGAACAACTTCAAAGTCATTGTGTGCCATCTAGACAAAGGTGTAATCAAAACTTAGAAGCAGATTTTTGCATCGTGAAACGGTTTGGCCGTCAGGTGGTGGCGAAGTTTGATGTCTCGCCATAAAACACGAAATTAGTATAACTTTGGCATACATTGTCCATTCTTCACCAAACTTCACATGTTTGTTAACTGTCCAGACCTGAATGTATAGTATGAGTTTCATCAATAAGCGTGGCAGTATGGCTTGACCACGCCCCTTAAAGTGCAGCGTCCCCCATAACAACTTTCATCGACGTGCACGAAAATCAGTATGCACATGTATCGTGTCCAGACGCACAAAAAAGCCTCTTGCACATATAGGCCACACCTGACAGGAAGTCGGCCATTTTGAAATTTACAGTCATTTTTGGCGTTTTCCACGTGTTGTATTTTAATGATCTCCTCCTCCAGAAATGAATCAATTAACTCCAAAACTGGTGTGTACCATCTACACAAGTGTGTGATCAAAACATATTCAGAGAATTGCTCAGCATGGAACGGTGTGGCTGTGACATGGCGTCGACACTTGATGTCTCACCATGAAACACGATATTGCTATAACATGGGATCTAATGGTCGAATCTGCTCCAAACTTCACATGTATGATAATAGTCCTGGCATGAACACACCCACATGACGCTCAGGAGTCAGAGTCATAGCGCCACCCAGTGGAGACGGGAAGTCGCAACGCATTGGTTCCTACACTGTCCGAAGGAGGCGAACATTCAGCGCCTCGTCTGCCGGTCGACCTCTAGCGACACGGTGGCGGCCGCGCCAGGCCCCGAGTTGCGTGGGGTGCGAGGGCCCGTTCAACGCTGCTTGCAGCTTTAATTATTATTTTTTTTATCCTATGATCGCATTTTTGAGGGCCTGAACGTACTCAAAAAGTCCCAGAATTTTGCACACTCGTCACGTCTGGTGAAAAATTCGATATTTTATGGTCATTACAAAGGGGCGTGACAAAATGGCTCAACGGCGCCCCCTAACAGTTTTCAAAATCAAAGCCCCCTGCTTTAACTTTGTCCGAAGCGTACGAATTTTGGTACACATATGTAGCACGCCGAGACGTACAAAAAAGCCTCTTGGGCCCATGCCCTAAACCCAACAGGAAGTCGGCCATTTTGAATTGAATGTGCAATTTTCATGCATTTTTGGCCATTTGCAGGGGTCGTAAATGAACGATCTCCTCCTAGAGATTTTGTCCGATCGACTTCAAACTTGGTCTGTCCCACCTACATAAGTTGAAGACCAAAAGTTATCAAAAGCTTGAATTTTCGTCACACCGTGTGGCCGTTGTGGGACCTCAAACTTCGCTACAAACAGGAAGTAGTATTATAACACAGGAAGTAGTTTATAACTCCAGCATACATTGTCCAATCTTCCCCAAACTTCACAGGATTGATGACAGTCCCGCTCTGAAGACATCTACATGTCAATAATTTGTGATTGATATAGCGCCCCCTACTGGTAGTATAAAATGTCATGTTTTACACTTTGAAGCACATCTCGTCCAAAGTTGAACACATCAACGTCAAACTTGGGGAAATTATCCAAAAGGCATTGATGATGCTTTCTATTGAATACTGTGAGTTTTCGTCAAAGGGCATGACCTTGGCGTGGCGGGGAACTTTGATGTTTCGCCATGATGACAAAAGTTGCTGTAACTTGACTCTACGTGGACATATCTTTCCAAAACTTCACACATATGATAACAGTCCAGCCCTGAAAACATCTAGAGAGGAAATTTGAATCAGCATCATCGCGCCACCTACTGGCGGCAGAAAGTTACTTTTTTCATTCTTTCATGTCCCTCTTCTACCAGGTTCACCCGACCCACCTTAATTTTGCGGATACATAGTCCCAAGACCTTGGTGATGATCAAACCAGAACCTTTTGAGGTTTCGTACAACGCTGTCACCGTGGCGCCACCTCATTCGCCATAAAACACGAGGTTCTTTTTGAGGGGCAAGGGATACTTGAAAACTCACGAAACTTGGCACACCCATCACAAGGCCCAAATTGTGTTGTCTGATATGCTTTTTGTGTTTTGATGTGCCAAGATGGCTCAACAACGCCCCCTACCCATTTTCAACATGTTTTGGGTTATAACTCCCAGACCATATGTCCCACATTCAAAAACCTCATATCCACAGATTCCATGAATAGCGCTGAATCACCTGGGCTGGGCCACGCCCATTTCTGCCTATAATGTTTTTCGCAACATCGCGAAAACCGGAAAACCTACTTTTTTGAACTCCTCCTAGCGTTTAAGCTCCATCTTCACGACACTTTGCACATACAATCTCGAGACTTGTCTGACCAAAAGTTATCAAAAGAATTTTGCTACTCCAAAAATTGCGCTAGCTAAAAATAAACATTTTTTTACTGCTAGCTAAAAAAAACATCACGTTGCATATTTTTGTCAAAGTAAAAGCGATCAACATCAAACTAAATTTACTTGTTTCAGACGTCAACCAGAGGCTCTGTGCAAAATTTGGCGCAAATTGGCCGATAGGGGGCGCTATAAACAGAGAAAAATCAAGTGACATGACAATTGATCGATTCGCACAAAATTTGGCGAGCGTGATGTGGAGTCACTCCTGAGACCACCTGTCAAGCTTAGTGATGTTTGGTCACCGTGGCAACGCCTTATTCGCCATAAAATACGGAGTTGTTTTTGAGGGATAAGGGATGCTTGTAAAGTCATGAAACTTGGCACACATATGACAGTATCCGATTTGTGTTGTCTGATGTGATTTCTCTGCTCTGATGTGCCAACATGGCTCAACACCGCCCCCTAGAAATTTTCAACGAAGCAGCCCCCGAAGCTGGTTTGACCTACATCTATGAAACTTGGTACGCACGTGCATCACTGAAAGACGTATAAAAAAGCCTGTTGCAGCCATGTGCCAAACCCAACAGGAAGTCCGCCATTTTGAATTTGCTTGTAACTGGTTCACAACTTCACCATACACGTTCCTATCTTCCCCAAACTTCACAGGATTGATGACAGTCCTGCCCTGAACACATCTATACGCCAATACTTGGTTATTAGTACGGCGCCACCTACTGGCAAAATTACATATCTTCGTATGATTTGAGGGATTTGACGTGTAACTCCTGCGTGAGGGTTCTGCCGTCGACAGGAATGAACGGCGGCGTGAGCCAGCGTCCTACCAGCGCCCTCGAGTTGCGTGAAGGTGCGAGGGCCCGTTCATCGCTGCTTGCAGCTTTAATTATTTATTTTTTTTTTTTTCGCTTCATCGCATTTTTGGGGGCTTTAACATATTCAAAAACTCACCAAATTTGACGTGCACATTCGTCTAGGGGACATTTATGTATACGCAAAATCTCAACGATGCCAGTTGCAAAATAGCGAAATGGCGCCCCCTAGAATGGTTCAATCGGCTCCCACCGCCAGCCCGTTTGATCAAATTTCTCGAAATTCGGGGGGGTCGTGTATCATCCCAAGACGCACGAAAATGCGCAGTTGGACTTTTTTCTAAAACCAACAGGAAGCCGGCTATTTTGATTTGAATATTCCATTTTTTACCGATTTTGGCGATTTGCTAGTGTGCTCTCAGAGCTATCTCCTCCTAGACGGTTCATTGGATCGGCTTCAAATTTGCCGTGCTGCAACTAGACCACATGATGATCAAAAGTTATTAAAAGATCTTTCCCTCGTTAAACGGTTTGGCCGTCAGGTGGCGGCGAAGTTTGATGTCTCAAAAAAAAAAACCCAAAAACCCAGAATTGCTATTACTTGGGCGTGAAAGGTCCAATCGGCACAAAACGTGCTGGGTATGATCGTAGTCCCGCCCTGAACACGTCTACATCAAAAAATTTCCCTGTTCTCAAAGCGCCCCCTGCTGGCGACAGGAAAAGTGATTTTTTACACTTTGAGGTGCAGCTCTGAGCACGTTCAGCATATCCAACTCAAATTTGGTCAGAAAGGCCTCAACACATTGTTAATGCTACATGATGAAGATTGTGACGTATCGTCAAACGGCGTTGCGCCCAGAGGGCGGCGAAGTCGATGCTTCGCCAAAACGTAGGAAAGTGGCCTTAACTTCAGTGTCCTTGGGCATATCTGCCTGAAACTTCACATGTGTATTAAGAGTCCAGCCCTGACAATGTCATGTGAATTTCGTAGATGGGCGTGGTCAAATGGCTTGGCCACGCCCTTTAAACATCAGCCCCTGCGGCACGTTTCACTGACATGCACGAAAATTGGTACACATATGTATCACATGCAGACGCACAAAAAAGCCTCTTGGACTCAATGGCCACACCCAACAGGAAGTCGGCCATTTTGAATTTAACCACCAGATTGGGCGATTCGCACTCCTTGTACTTTTTCTATCTCCTCCTACATGATTCATCGGATCGGCTTCAAATTTGGCGTGCATCAACTAGACCACTTGATGATCAAAATGTATCATACGATTTTCCCTATGTTAAACGGTTTGGCTGTCAGGTGGCGGTGAAGTTTGATGTCTCGCCATAAAACACGAAATTAGTATAACTTTGGCATACATTGTCCATTCTTCACCAAACTTCACATGTTTGTTAACAGTCCAGACCTGAATGTATAGTATGAGTTTCATCAATAAGCGTGGCCGTATGGCTTGGCCACGCCCCTTAAAGTGCAGCGTCCCCCATAACAACTTTCACTGACGTGCACGAAAATCAGTATGCACATGTATCGTGTCCAGACGCACAAAAAAGCCTCTTGCACATATAGGCCACACCCGACAGGAAGTCGGCCATTTTGAAATGTACAGTCATTTTTGGCGTTTTCCACGTGTTGTATTTTAATGATCTCCTCCTCCAGAAATGAATCAATTAACTCCAAAACTGGTGTGTACCATCTACACAAGTGTGTGATCAAAACATATTAAGAGAATTGCTCAGCATGGAACGGTGTGGCTGTGACATGGCGTCGACACTTGATGTCTCACCATGAAACACGATATTGCTATAACATGGGATCTAATGGTCGAATCTGCTCCAAACTTCACATGTATGATAATAGTCCTGGCATGAACACACCCACATGACGCTCAGGAGTCAGAGTCATAGCGCCACCCAGTGGAGACGGGAAGTCGCAACGCATTGGTTCCTACACTGTCCGAAGGAGGCGAACATTCAGCGCCTCGTCTGCCGGTCGACCTCTGGTGACATGGTGGCGGCCGCGCCAGGCTCCGAGTTGCGTGGGGTGCGAGGGCCCGTTCAACGCTGCTTGCAGCTTTAATTATTATTAGGGCCCGAGCACCTAGCGGTGCGAGGACCCTATTGAAACTGAAGGAGTTATTTAGGGCCCGAGCACGTACCGTGCGAGGACCATATTGAAATTGAAGGAATTATTATTATTATTACGACAAAAGTAAATCGCTTATTTGGAGGTTTTAACATGCTCAAAAACTCCTGAAATTTGGCGGTCGCATCAGTTGCGGTGTAAATTTACGTATTTTAGGGTTCGCGGCAATGGACGGGTCAAAATGGCTAGGCCACGCCCATTAAAGAGCAATCTCCTTATAAACAGCGCCCTCCTCATCAGTTTTCACGGATCTGCACGAAAATCGGTACACATGTAGATCATGCCGAGCCGCACAAAAAAGTCTCTTGGAGCCATAGGCCACGCCCAACAGGAAGTTGGCTATTTTGAATTTAGCGGCCATTTTTGGCGTTTTACCACGTGTCATATTTTGACGAACTCCTCCTACACGATTAATCAAAACGGCTTCAAAATCGCCGTGTACCAACTAGATAAGTTTGTGATCAAAAGTTATTCAAAGATCCGCTACCCGTCGAACACGGAATCGGCTTTTTGGCGGCGAAGTTTGAAGTTTGAAGTTTGTCTCGCCATGAAAAACAAAATTGCTATAACTTTGGCATTAATCGTCCGATCTGCACCAAACTTCACATGATTCATAATATTCCCGCCCTGAACACGTCTACATGCAGAAATTTTGTAATTACCCTAGCGCCCCCTGCTGGCGACAGGACAAGCGATGTTTTTAGACTTTGACGTGCAGCTCTGACCACGTTCACCATATGCAACTCAAATTTGGTCAGACAGACCTCAAGACGTTGGTAATGCTACATTATGAAGATTGTGACTAGGCGTCAAACGGTGTTCCGCCCAGAGGGCGGCGAAGTCGAAAATTCGCCAAAACGCGTTGAAAATGGCTTTAATGACATTAACTTCTGTGTCCTTGGTCATATCTGCCTGAAACTTCACATGTGTGTTAACAGTCCAGGCTTGAACATGTGATATGAGTTTCGTTGATGGGCGTGGCCAAATGACTTGACCACGCCCTTTAAACATCAGCCCCTGCCGCACGTGTCACCGACATGCACGAAAATTGGTACACGCATGTATCACACCGAGACGCACAAAAAAGTCTCTTGGACCCACTGGCCATACCCAACAGGAAGTCGGCCATTTTGAATTTTGATGCTATTTTTGGCGTTTTCCACATGTTGTATTTTAACGAACTCCTCCTACAGGATTAATCAGAATGACTTCAAAATCACTGTGTGTGATCTAGACAAGGTTGTGATCAAAAGTTATTAAAAGATTTTTCCACAGTTAAACGGTTTGGCCGTCAGGTGGCGGCGAAGTTTGATGTCTTGCCATGAAACACGAAATTGCTATAATTTTGGGACACATTGTCCAATCTTCACCAAACTTCACATGATTCATAATAGTCCCACACTGAACACGTCTACATGACAAAGTTCTGTGATAGTCATAACGCCCCCTAGTGGCGACAGGAAATGACATATTTTAAACTTTGATTGGCATTAACTTTATTATACTTGGTCCAATCTGACTGAAACTTCACATGGTTGTTAACAGTCCAGGCCTGAACATATGGTATGAGTTTCGTGGATGAGTGTGGTCGTATGGCTTGGCCCCACCCCTTAAAGTGCAGCATCCCCCATAGCAAGTTTTGCCGATATGCACGAAAATAGGTGTGCACATGTATCATCCGCAGACGCACTAAAAAGTCTCTTGAACACATAGGCCAAACCCAACAGGAAGTCAGCCATTTTGAATTTGACGCCAGATTGGGCGATTCGCACTCCTCTTACTTTTTCTATCTCCTCCTACAGGATTCATCGGATCGGCTTCAAATTTGGCGTGCATCAACTAGACCACTTGATGATCAAAAGTTATCATACGATTTTCCCTATGTTAAACGGTTTGGCTGTCAGGTGGCGGCGAAGTTTGACGTCTCGCCAAAAAAAACCCAAAAAACAAAAGTGCTATTACTTGGGCATGATAAGTCCGATCGGCACAAAACTTGCTGGGTATGATCATAGTCCGGCCTTCATCACGCCAACATCAAAAAATTCCCCCGTTCTCAAAGCGCCCCCTGCTGGCGACAGGAAAAGCGATGTTTTAGACTTTGAGGTGGTACTCTCAGCACGTTCAGTATATCCAACTCAAAATTGGTCAGAAAGGCCTCAACACGTGGGTAATGCTACATGATGAAGATTTGTGACGTATCGCCGAACGGCGTTCCGCCCACAGGGCGGCAAAGTCAACGGTTCGCCAAAACGCAGTTAAGTGGCCTTAACTTCAGTGTCCTTGGTCATATCTGCCTGAAACTTTACATGTGTGTTAACAGTCCAGCCCTGAACATGTGATATGAATTTCGTTGATGGGCGTGGCCAAATGGCTTGGCCACACCCTTTAAACATCAGCCCCTGCGGCACGTTTCACTGACATGCATGAAAATTGGTACACATATGTATCACATCCAGACGCACAAAAAAGTCTCTTGGACCCATTGGCCAAACCCAACAGGAAGTCCTCCATTTTGAATTTAATGGTCATTTTTGGCGTTTTCCACGTGTTGTATTTTAATGAACTCCACCTACAGGATGCATCAGAACAACTTCAAAATCATTGTGTGCCATCTAGACAAAGGTGTAATCAAAACTTAGAAGCAGATTTTTGCATCGTGAAACGGTTTGGCCGTCAGGTGGCGGCGAAGTTTGATGTCTCGCCATAAAACACGAAATTAGTATAACTTTGGCATACATTGTCCATTCTTCACCAAACTTCACATGTTTGTTAACAGTCCAGACCTGAATGTATAGTATGACTTTCATCAATAAGCGTGGCCGTATGGCTTGACCACGCCCCTTAAAGTGCAGCGTCCCCCATAACAACTTTCACCGACGTGCACGAAAATCAGTATGCACATGTATCGTGTCCAGACGCACAAAAAAGCCTCTTGCACATATAGGCCACACCCGACAGGAAGTCGGCCATTTTGAAATGTACAGTCATTTTTGGCGTTTTCCACGTGTTGTATTTTAATGATCTCCTCCTCCAGAAATGAATCAATTAACTCCAAAACTGGTGTGTACCATCTACACAAGTGTGTGATCAAAACATATTAAGAGAATTGCTCAGCATGGAACGGTGTGGCTGTGACATGGCGTCGACACTTGATGTCTCACCATGAAACACGATATTGCTATAACATGGGATCTAATGGTCGAATCTGCTCCAAACTTCACATGTATGATAATAGTCCTGGCATGAACACACCCACATGACGCTCAGGAGTCAGAGTCATAGCGCCACCCAGTGGAGACGGGAAGTCGCAACGCATTGGTTCCTACACTGTCCGAAGGAGGCGAACATTCAGCGCCTCGTCTGCCGGTCGACCTCTGGCGACACGGTGGCGGCCGCGCCAGGCTCCGAGTTGCGTGGGGTGCGAGGGCCCGTTCAACGCTGCTTGCAGCTTTAATTAGGGCCCGAGCACGTACCGTGCGAGGACCCTATTGAAATTGAAGGAATTATTATTATTATTACGACAAAAGTAAATCGCTTATTTGGAGGTTTTAACATGCTCAAAAACTCCTGAAATTTGGTGGTCGCATCAGTCGCGGTGTAAATTTACATATTTTAGGGTTCGGGGCAATGGACGGGTCAAAATGGCTAGGCCACGCCCATTAAAGAGCAATCTCCTTATAAACAGCGCCCTCCTCATCATTTTTCACGGATCTGCACGAAAATCGGTACACATGTAGATCATGCCGAGCCGCACAAAAAAGTCTCTTGGAGCCATAGGCCACGCCCAACAGGAAGTTGGCTATTTTGAATTTAGCGGCCATTTTTGGCGTTTTACCACGTGTCATATTTTGACGAACTCCTCCTACACGATTAATCAAAACGGCTTCAAAATCGCCGTGTACCAACTAGATAAGTTTGTGATCAAAAGTTATTCAAAGATCCGCTACCCGTCGAACACGGAATCGGCTTTTTGGCGGCGAAGTTTGAAGTTTGAAGTTTGTCTCGCCATGAAAAATGAAATTGCTATAACTTTGGCATTAATCGTCCGATCTGCACCAAACTTCACATGATTCATAATATTCCCGCCCTGAACACGTCTACATGCAGAAATTTTGTAATTACCCTAGCGCCCCCTGCTGGCGACAGGAAAAGCGATGTTTTTAGACTTTGACGTGCAGCTCTGACCACGTTCACCATATGCAACTCAAATTTGGTCAGACAGACCTCAAGACGTTGGTAATGCTACAGTATGAAGATTGTGACTAGGCGTCAAACGGTGTTCCGCCCAGAGGGCGGCGAAGTCGAAAATTCGCCAAAACGCGTTGAAAATGGCTTTAATGACATTAACTTCTGTGTCCTTGGTCATATCTGCCTGAAACTTCACATGTGTGTTAACAGTCCAGGCTTGAACATGTGATATGAGTTTCGTTGATGGGCGTGGCCAAATGACTTGACCACGCCCTTTAAACATCAGCCCCTGCCGCACGTGTCACCGACATGCACGAAAATTGGTACACGCATGTATCACACCGAGACGCACAAAAAAGTCTCTTGGACCCACTGGCCATACCCAACAGGAAGTCGGCCATTTTGAATTTTGATGCTATTTTTGGCGTTTTCCACATGTTGTATTTTAACGAACTCCTCCTACAGGATTAATCAGAATGACTTCAAAATCACTGTGTGTGATCTAGACAAGGTTGTGATCAAAAGTTATCGAAAGATTTTTCCACAGTGAAACGGTTTGGCCGTCAGGTGGCGGCGAAGTTTGATGTCTCGCCATGAAACACGAAATTGCTATAATTTTGGGACACATTGTCCAATCTTCACCAAACTTCACATGATTCATAATAGTCCCACACTGAACACGTCTACATGACAAAGTTCTGTGATAGTCATAACGCCCCCTAGTGGCGACAGGAAATGACATATTTTAAACTTTGATTGGCATTAACTTTATTATACTTGGTCCAATCTGACTGAAACTTCACATGGTTGTTAACAGTCCAGGCCTGAACATATGGTATGAGTTTCGTGGATGAGTGTGGTCGTATGGCTTGGCCACACCCCTTAAAGTGCAGCATCCCCCATAGCAAGTTTTGCCGATATGCACGAAAATAGGTGTGCACATGTATCATCCGCAGACGCACAAAAAAGTCTCTTGAACACATAGGCCAAACCCAACAGGAAGTCAGCCATTTTGAATTTGACGCCAGTTGGGCGATTCACACTCCTCTTACTTTTTCTATCTCCTCCTACAGGATTCATCGGATCGGCTTCAAATTTGGCGTGCATCAACTAGACCACTTGATGATCAAAAGTTATCATACGATTTTACCTATGTTAAACGGTTTGGCTGTCAGGTGGCGGCGAAGTTTGACGTCTCGCCAAAAAAAACCCAAAAAACAAAAGTGCTATTACTTGGGCATGATAAGTCCGATCGGCACAAAACTTGCTGGGTATGATCATAGTCCGGCCTTCATCACGCCAACATCAAAAAATTCCCCCATTCTCAAAGCGCCCCCTGCTGGCGACAGGAAAAGCGATGTTTTAGACTTTGAGGTGGTACTCTCAGCACGTTCAGTATATCCAACTCAAAATTGGTCAGAAGGGCCTCAACACGTTGGTAATGCTACATGATGAAGATTTTTGACGTATCGCCGAACGGCGTTCCGCCCACAGGGCGGCGAAGTCAACGGTTCACCAAAACGCAGTTAAGTGGCCTTAACTTCAGTGTCCTTGGTCATATCTGCCTGAAACTTTACATGTGTGTTAACAGTCCAGCCCTGAACATGTGATATGAATTTCGTTGATGGGCGTGGCCAAATGGCTTGGCCACACCCTTTAAACATCAGCCCCTGCGGCACGTTTCACTGACATGCATGAAAATTGGTACACATATGTATCACATCCAGACGCACAAAAAAGTCTCTTGGACCCATTGGCCAAACTCAACAGGAAGTCGGCCATTTTGAATTTAATGGTCATTTTTGGCGTTTTCCACGTGTTGTATTTTAATGAACTCAACCTACAGGATGTATCAGAACAACTTCAAAATCATTGTGTGCCATCTAGACAAAGGTGTAATCAAAACTTAGAAGCAGATTTTTGCATCGTGAAACGGTTTGGCCGTCAGGTGGCGGCGAAGTTTGATGTCTCGCCATAAAACACGAAATTAGTATAACTTTGGCATACATTGTCCATTCTTCACCAAACTTCACCTTTGTTAACAGTCCAGACCTGAATGTATAGTATGACTTTCATCAATAAGCGTGGCCGTATGGCTTGACCACGCCCCTTAAAGTGCAGCGTCCCCCATAACAACTTTCACCGACGTGCACGAAAATCAGTATGCACATGTATCATGTCCAGACGCACAAAAAAGCCTCTTGCACATATAGGCCACACCCGACAGGAAGTCGGCCATTTTGAAATGTACAGTCATTTTTGGCGTTTTCCACGTGTTGTATTTTAATGATCTCCTCCTCCAGAAATGAATCAATTAACTCCAAAACTGGTGTGTACCATCTACACAAGTGTGTGATCAAAACATATTAAGAGAACTGCTCAGCATGGAACGGTGTGGCTGTGACATGGCGTCGACACTTGATGTCTCACCATGAAACACGATATTGCTATAAGATGGGATCTAATGGTCGAATCTGCTCCAAACTTCACATGTATGATAATAGTCCTGGCATGAACACACCCACATGACGCTCAGGAGTCAGAGTCATAGCGCCACCCAGTGGAGACGGGAAGTCGCAACGCATTGGTTCCTACACTGTCCGAAGGAGGCGAGCATTCAGCGCCTCGTCTGCCGGTCGACCTCTGGCGACACAGTTGCGTGGGGTGCGAGGGCCCGTTCAACGCTGCTTGCAGCTTTAATTATTAATATTATTATAAGTTCATTAATATTCTTACATTGTCTGAATGTCATAAAGTCTATAGATAAAGTCTATAGAAACACCTGTAAAAATTTCGGCATAAAAATGCAATCAGAAACAATAAGGACAGCTGTTGTCATTTATTTTTTTTATTTAAACATCACCACCCAAAAATCTCAGAATTTCCGAAATCTCAAACATCAAGCTGAGATATGGCCATGGGTGTGCTGGTTTCTCAACTTGAGTTTCTCCTGCCATCTCCATTGCCGAGTTTTGTTTTAACTGGTGCAGTGCCCGTAGGAAGTATGTATTTCTATAGAAAAGTGGAAGCTTAAGTAGATTTTTCATGTATGGCCAAATGAGGCTGTGTTCGATGGTTGGATGTACAAAGAGGTGTACATACTCTTACATAGTGTTAAGAGAAACTGTACATTGGGTAAGACATGAATGTACATTGAGATACGGAGAGACACGCAACATCATTAGGTTTTCTAGCTTTCTGTAGGAGAACAATCTTGAAATGGTAGCTAGCAAGCACGTAACCCTGCACACCTGAATGGAAAAACAAACATTTCTGACCTCGCCATACTTTGGTATGGGAAGTTTAGGCAATGTTTTAGTCAGTCTAACCATGTTGTAGCCATGTCAGCAAACACCATGAGCAGATGAGAACAGCGTGGTGAAACTTAAGAAATACTACTTACCCATGAGATTACTGAAACATGTCATGTTAATGCAAACTGCACCACTTCATCTATTCCTATATGGGGGAGGGACGAAAGGGTATGCCATAACCCCGGGTGTACACTGGATCCGTCGCGTGCGTGGTCCGGCCGTGGCACGGACTCCTCCGTCCTGTGCCGGGCGTCAATGTCCACTGGAAGCATATCTATAGCGGCGCGCATGTGAGCGACTGGAATTGACCGCGAGATCATGATGTCACACGATAATTTGCAGAAACACTGGAGGTACAAAGACATCAACAAACAAAGAAAAGATTTCTCTACCTGCCGGGGGCCACAAACTTTGACGTCATGTTGTTGTGGCGATGTGAAATAAGCTCCGGAGTTTTCATGGGTGTTTTTATTTTGAAAATTGACCGGATACTCTCGTCTTTTCTGCGCCTGACTTCCTGTTTGACTCATTTGGTCTGTGGAAATTGACGCTTCATTGCGCGGCATCCATCAAAAAATAGACCCGGCGCGTATTTTTAGCGGAGCGCCGAGCTGCTTCTGGTGGAGCAGTTTACATTGACTTAATGGCCGCGATTAGCTCCAGCACCCACGCCGTGGCTGAATCGTGCAGGTGAAGGATCCAGTGGACATCCAGGGTAAGCCTGTGCAAAGTTTTGGGTGACACAGAGCAGTATAGCAGTAGGATACTTTGATCTTTTATTCCCTGAGGCGTGGCTACAGCTGCGAGCGAGAGCGCGATAGGCTAGATTGGTTACACAGAGGCCTATGGGGTTTTAACTTTTAATGATAATGTTTTGAATATTAATCCAAAAAACTTCAAAATCAAGGATGCACACCATCGTGCCATGCGCAAGCCATATCCGAAAGCTCAGGTTGATCTGACAAACAGTCAGAGAGATATGCGAGCCACAGACACACAAACTGACAGACAGAGCGGGAGAGCCTGCTACACAGAGCGAGGATGACGTATTTCCAAATCCATCCCAGGTGTGAGCGGTGACTGTGATTGGTTCCCTTCTGTGAGGAGCACAGCGTGTGGCTAATTGCATTTTAGAAAAGAAGAACACCAACAGCTGACTACAAAGCTATGCTGAGCCTAAAAGGAACGAGTAACGACAAGCTTCCTAGAAATGTAGTGGAGTTGAAAGTACAATATTTGTCTTTGAAATGTAGTGGAGTGAAAGTCATAAGTTTCCAAAAAAACAAATACTCAAGTAAAGTACAGATACTCAAAAAATGTACTTAGGTACAGTACTCAAGTAAATGTACTCCGTTACTGTCCACCACTGACTGTACATTTACACACATCACATCACGCAATTGTCCAGCCACAACTGGCTGGACAATTTATTTCTAATTAACTTAATAAATTAACTTAATCTCTAATTGTGCACTTATTTTAATGTGTTTTATTTTGTTTTATGTCTTTTATGAGCTGCCGGACAGCTGAATTTCCCCTTGGGTATAAGTAAAGTTCTTTCTACTCTATTCTATTCTAGTGCCCAATCGAGTTTGAAAACCTAGCCCATGGGCTGGACTCTCACTTAGGTATGACAATGGGGTATCCTGTGGAGATAAGTGCTAAATGTCTGTCCTTTGATTAATAAACAAAGAAAATGTCGTCTCAGCCACAATGTCAGATGCCAAGACTCCGAGGAAAAGCCTTCACATGTCCAGTTTAGATTTTAACAAATGACAAATCATCTGTGGTCCAGTGAATCCCAATAGAATAGATAATCCAGACATCAGATGTGTGGATCCCTTTTTCTCTGTCCACCAGTGTCTTGGGTTTGATACTGTGCTTGTTATGTGATGTTATTCATCGCCCTGTTCCAAAAAAAGAGAGAACATTTTTAACTAATCCTGTGTTACTAAATTGCTGCCTTCAACCTCCATACCTATCAAAGTAACCTGCTTTTGTCTGCAAATGAGCTGGTAAATAATTTTAATAATTCATCTTCATCCATGTAAATAAAAAAAATAAATAAAAATAAAATAATAATAATAAAAATAGTTGCCTCTCTAAGTCTAAGGATTAATGACAGTATTCGAGAGTTGAAGTGAAAATGCTGCAAGGTGGAATGTTTGTGGAAAGCATCAAAACGTTTTAACATAAAAAACACTCAGGTCTCTTTTGAGAACTTTTAATGCAGAGGTTAGATATTTTGCCCCTTGAATTAAGAAAGTTCAGTCCAGCCCCAGAATGCTGTTTGACATTGTGAGCCATGTCATCGATCCTCCTGTGGGCGAGATTTTAGATGCAACCCCCAACAAATGCAAATAATTTATTTTCTTCTTCATTCCAAAGATTACAAATATCAGAGGTTGCATCTCTCCTCCAGATTCCCCAGTCATTATTGAGAAGCCATGTTCAGTATCCCTCTGATCATTTGTTCCTATTTTATTAACCTCTCTAGCTGACCTGTAATGAAGATGAAACCCTTAATTGTCCTTTAGATATTCTCACTGTACAAAAAAAAATTAAGAAAATTTATACCACAGTTCCCCCCTATATTTTACTAATTTTAAACTGCTCTCTATCAAATGGCTCTCTTCCTGAAATTTAAAAAAAAAATGAAAAAGTCTCTGCAGTTTTAGTATTGTTATTATTATTGTTGTTGTTGTTGTTGTTATCTGAAATAACTCAAATCACACCGTGTGGCATGTCTGAATAACATAAAATAAATAAACATGTGTTTAGTTCTCCCTCCTGATTTCCACTGGAGATGAGAGGATTAGACACAATGACGCGCTGTCATCTAAAGGGCCTGCCAGCGGTGATACATTCATGGACCTCACCACAGCTCTGAGCTCCCCATGTTGCTGGTGATGCACTTATGAACCTCACCGGGGCTTTGAACTTTTCATGCCGGTGGTGAAGCATACAAAGACCTCACCATGACTCAGATCCTTGCATGATGCCAACAATGCATTAATGGACCTCACCAGCAGCTTGGAACTTTCCATTTCGACCTCCCAGGTTTGCATCAGCAGAGCGGAGTGTGCGAGGGGGACTGTGATGATGGAGGAGCTCACACAGGTAGGGCGGAGCCTGGTTATTGAGGGCTTTGTATGTTATGAGGATGATTTTAAAGTGGATTCTGTGGGGGATGGGGAGCCAGTGGAGCTTATGGAGAATGGGGGTGATGTGATCAGGGGTGCGAGAGTGGGTGAGTAGCCAAGCAGCAGAGTTCTGGATATACTGGAGGTTTTTGAGGGTTTTTGAAGATGAGCCATAGAGTAGACTGTCGCAGTAGTCCAGACAGGAGGTAATGAAGGCATGGATGAGGGTTTCTGCAGCTGAGTAGGAAAGGCAAGGATGGAGGTGGCCAATGTTCTTGAGGTGAAAGAAGGCTGTTTTGGTGATGTGTTGAATGTGCTGGTTGAAGGAGTGGAAGTGATCAAAAATGACGCCAGATTTCGGACATGAGGGGAGGTGGATACTGTGGAGCCGTCAATGTTGAGGGTGAAGTTATGGGTGGATTTGGTGAGTGCTTTTGGTCCAATGATGATAATTTCAGATTTGTCGCAGTTTAATTTTAGTGAGTTGGTTTGAAACCAGGATTTTATTTCATTTATGCAGTTTATCAGGGTTGAGTGGGTGGCAGTGGAGATTGTCTTGGTGGAGATGAGGACGGCGGATTATGTGACCAAGGGGGGAACAGGTACAAGATGAAGAGGAAGGGACCTGAGAACTGAACCTTGGGGAACACCTTGGGGAGGGGAGCAGTGGGGGATTTGCAGTTATTACACTTTGTTACCATTCCCCTTGACCTGAAATACTGGGGGTCACCACAACACCTGTTGCAGGGAACAATGCTGGGACAAGTGACCTTCAACATCATGGTGTTCATGGATGCGTCCCTGACTGGGCAGGGAGGGACCTGGGGAGGGTGGTAGGTGGCCTCTGATGGAGGTCAGGCACATCGACCTCCTCAAGCTAAATACAGTGTTTCTGGTCCTCCAACACTTCAGGCTGCTGACTCAGAAAAGCACATAATGGTGAGGACCTACAACTGCACCATGGCAGCCCACATCAACAGGCAGGGCAGAGTTTGGTCCACTGCCCTGTTAAGGATGGCAGAAAGCCTTTGGTTGTGAGCCTCAGAGCACTTGGTGTCTTTGAGGGCTGTTTAAGTTCCAGGACTGGAAAACAGGAGTGCCAACCTCATGTTGAAGAGCACTCCCCTGCCAGTTGAGTGGATGCTTCACTCCGAGGTGGTGAGGCTTCGCTGAGGGGGGCTGGACTGTCTGTGCAGGTTGTGCTGGCCATCCAGTGAGGCTGCGAGAGCAGGGTCCACCACTGCCTGATACAAGGCAAAGTTGGGGTTCCAACACTGGTGCGAGGAAAAGGTGGCTAGATCCCCTGTCATCTGAAGTGAGCTCTGTTCTTTCCTTTTTGTAGTGTTTGATGGATATTGGACTGTCACATGTCCTCATGTGGTGTGGCAGTGTTGCTGGCCTTTTTCAGTGGGGCGAGTGTCAAGGACATGTGTATGGCAGGATTGTGGCCTTTGCCATGTCCGTTCATATGTTTCTATCCTCTGGAGATGATCAACTCCTTGTCGGGGTCTTTGCTCACTGGAACAACACAGCAGAGGTGAAAATGTTTGGGTGTATGTTAGCTGGGTTCTACCTGACTCTTCTTCTAGACCTGATACACCAACATGTTTCTGTGATCCTTAATGACCCAGGAAATGTGGTGTGCAGAGTATATTGCTTGTCTTTTGACCCCTGCAGGGTTAGGCCTAAGCTCTACCCAGTTATATTGCTTACCACCTGGGTTAGCTGGGGCCTTGTAGTTCTCTGTTGCAATGTTATAGGTAACAAAAAAGTTGACGGACTACAGCCACTAACCTCTACCCAGTAAGGATGCATGTTGCTAGGTCGATCTTGTGTTGCGACAGGGCATTCATTCATTGGGCTCCACCCACTGTACCCAAACAGTCCAGTAGAGGACAGGACGTTTGTAAAAAAGAACAAAGGTTACCCTAGTTCTATTAGCACAGCCAGAGCCCTCTGCCTAGAGGCCCTGTTGCTGTTACGACACTCAATAAAGAAATACATGCAGGTATAGACAGAAACATTCAGATGTAAACACAGAAACATACAGATATAAACACAGAAACAACCAGATATTAACACAGAATCATAGAGATATAAATACAGAAACATGCAGATATAAACACAAATATGCAGATACAGACATAGAAACATGCAAATGCAGACACAGAATCATGCAATTATAAATGCAGAAACATGCAGATATAAACACAGAAACATGCTGCTATAAATACAGAAACATGCAAATATAAATGTATAAACACGCATATAAACATTCATTTAAATTCATTTTTAAAAAATATACAAATGTCAATTACATAGTAATCTGAATGATGGATAAAGTAAAAGAAAAAAAAAAAGAAACGTTATAATAATCATCTGCATACAGTGATCATTTGACCTGAACGGCTGTGATTCCCATACAAAGTTCTCACTGTATTGTACCGAATATATCAACTAACTATCATGTGACAATGATGACTTACACCAGTAATGTAGCCTGAATGAACAGTTTTGGAAGCTGTCTCAGGCAAACATTAACAAATGTGTTTACAGATGGTTATATACATTCCATTCTGATAAGCCTACATCTTACTTCAACTAAAAATACTTGGATGCCAACCCAGCTCTTATGCATTTATTTTACTGTATCACTGGATGTTGCCATGACAATGCAGTGTTTGAATTTATTTATTATTATGGTCTTATTCAGGCGACTCTTGCTGATGTCTCCTCCCACTTGGATGCAATCGATCTTGCAGAACTGCCAACATGTCTTTTTTTTTTTTTGGTCCTGCTCAATTTCTAGAATCGCTCTAGTTGATTCATTTGAATAACTGCTGGATGTAAAGGAGCCATATTTCTCCTGGTGCTCTTAGTGGCAATTATCCAGCAGGCGCTTTGTTCTCACACTGAGGCTGCCACTGTAATTATAGGCTGCTGGTACTAAGGCTATAGCTTCGACTCTAAGCAGACCAGATTTGTGCAAGCAACATCAACGAGCAAACACAGATCTACACACACACACACACAGATGAGGAATGTGGAGAAAACTGTGAACAGATTTGAGGAAAAAACGTGGTTGAGACTGATGAGCACTCAATGGCTTCAGACAGCAGCAGCAGTGGAGTCATGCCTACGGAAGCTATTTCATTCCCCTGCTACTGTTCCAAAGAGTGCATTTCAGCAATGTGTGGTTATTACCCTGAACAGGTAGCACTGAAACCTCCAGCTATTTTCTCTGTTCCTTCCAGGCTGCACTCAGTGTGTTTCAGGTTGTGCTGGTGGCATACAGATGTGCCATATAGCTACTGAGATCTAGGTCAGACAAAGGTGAGCTTTGAAAAGGATAAAACTACACAACTTATGGAAGGTATATGTAAGGGATAATGCCCGACAAGGTGTCTATTGTCACTTTTTAATGGCTGACGTGAAGGCGTGAACCATCCAACATGCAGCGGCTGTTAAAAAGTGAAAATGGACATCTCCAAGGGCATTTCCCCAATTGTACCATGGCCAACTACCAAAGAAATAAAAGGTAATAATTCATATTTTTATGCTTTTTGCACTCAAAATATCAAATTTTTCACAAGCCATAACTCAGTTTTCGTGGTAACATCTGAGAGTTCATCTAATACCTGGAACGATCATTACCGTCCCATAAACTTCTTATGCAATGGAAATGTTATGCACTAATAAATAGGATGAACATTAGATATGACCTAGCAACAGGATTTATTTCCATTCTGCTCACTCTAAATAACCCGTTGGCCCAGCTATTATCCAGAAATCTAAGTTATGCTACCAAGATTCAAAGTCTGCCTCATTTGACAGTATGTTTAATAACAATAGCCAGTCATCCAGCCATGTCACTGTACCCAAATCAATATCAAAATTTTCAGGAACAAACAATACGCCAAGTGAAATGTTACTGTTGGCTGCAGCGAATGGTATGTGAACTGATTGCTTAAGTTTAGAGAGGCAGTGTAGTGCCTGCAGTGTGTGTTATAGTATCCCTCCTGTGGTGCTCAGAGCATGAGACACTGAGGGACTAATGTTATACTCAGTGTTGGAAATTAATTATAAACAGATGCTTACCCATATTAGATACAGGCTGATACTAATATGTAGTCAGTGCATTAATTTAGAATGGTAAATAGACAGTTTCACCGGAACTACTTAGTGGGTGTTTTTAATGGACACCCTGAAGCCAATCAGAATCGACTATTCACCCAGACCATGGTATAAAGGGAGGATAAACAAGCACAACACTAGCACATACCATCAAGTAGAAAAAAAAAAAAAAAAACTAAAGGTAGGATTGTTGAAGGGAAACAATGATTGTATCCACATTAGCAGTTAAATCGGACCTTTAATCATCAATGAACACTTGTTAGCTTCAGTTGTCATGTGGGTTGCATAATTTATGTATAATTTAGTATTGTTTTTTCACAAAAAAAATGCAAAGTGGCAGGAAAAGGTGACCGTTAGATGTTTAAGACGAAAGAAATCATGTGCTTTGACTCCCATTATGCAGTGTCCGTAAACTGCAGGGTCGTTTTTCCAAAACAGTATTCAGGACTCCTACTAAAACCCCATTATTTGAGTCTGTGTTGCAAAATTCCAAACTTGGGTTTTTTCACCAAAGCCCATGTGTGTTTCCTTGAGGTCTAACAAACATGTTGAATGTATTTTCATTTCTCACAAAACATTTTAATTTTTAATCTAAAGGTTTAAAATCATGCAATAGTGTACATCTATTTTTGCTAGCTTGCAGTCTTCTTTGTTGCTGCCTTTGTTGGTACATTGATTTGTTTCTACATTTTCTGATGTGCCACCACTGGTTTGGGTAAAGGCAACTAAATGCTTAAAGCTACACTAATAAACGTATTTATTTAAACAATGGATCAAATGACTGTATATGAATCATTACTGATTCTGCAGTTTCCCTCAGCACCACAGAGTTTTTCAGGGTCTTTCGGCTAATTGTTTTGTTTTGGTTTTATGGTCCACATATGTGTTACTTTGGTCCCACTGTACCCAGCAGCAGCGGAAAGCTGCTGCTGTTTGGGAGCTAACCCCTAACCCTAACCCAATGCATACACATAGCAGCCAGACAAAATGACAAAATGAGTGGCTAGCTAGTTAACAAAGTGGAGTAAAGAGTGGAGTTTTTTTGTTTGTTTTCGGGGATTTGGTGGGGACCAAACCATAACTAAGAAGAGAGGCAATATTTGACTTATATTCATCGGATGTGTAAATAGCCAATATTTAAACATTTTAATAAATTAATATGACATATGACAAAGCAGTCCTCTTAAGGCTTTCTGCGATGTTATAACAATGTCACACTACCACACTGCCTCAGAGACTGTAATTTCTGTCACAGCCACATTAGGTCAAATAAACATAAAAACACATTTTTATTTCCTAAAAGGTCAGTGTCATTTCTCAGGATATGTTAATGTTAGCCCTGCTTCTCCAAAGTAAGTCTCCTGCTGCAATGTCAAGTAATGAAGCAATTGAGCAGTTATTTATGCCTATATGTAATTAATAACCTGGTGGAACAGAAAATCAGTGGTATTTTGGTTCCTGAGAACCAGGGTTCTGTGGATTATGCAATTATTCAACCTGCTGAGAACACATGAATGACTGTGACTGATACATACAAGCTGAGTGAGAAATGAGAGTGCCATACAAACCTATACTGCAAGGGCAACATCTTCTCAACATATTGAACATTAGCAAGAATACTGATTGTCAATTAAGCAAAGCAAGGGAAGTTGTTGGTACACATTTCATACACAAATTCAAGTCAAGGTGCTTTTTTTTTTTTTTTCAATTTAATAAGCTTTATTTTATATAATGTATTAAAAACATAAAAACAATGACTGCATAAAAAGCTAATAAAAAACTTAAAAAATAAATACAAGACAACAACAGAAGTAAGTACTACATAGGTAAAGATGAGTGTGCAGTGTTGATGAGAGCTGAAGTAAATGACAGTGGGCAACATAATTGTTTTTTAACCTGAATTTAAAGGTAATGGGTGGGGCAAGGCTAACATGTTCTGAAAGTTAATTCCAACTCTGTGTCCAGAGTAACTCAATGTTTAGTTTAGACTTTGGGAACAGTTACTAAAAGCTACCTGGTGACCTGAGAGGGTTCACATGACAAAAGACAGATAAATATTTTGGTGAACTGGTCCTGTTACAAAGTAACAGCCAGTGTACGGATCTGCTTATAAATGGGATGTGTTCACTTTTTTGAACGAGCTTTCTGAATAAGCTGATGTTGCTTGAGAATTTTTGGGGGGCGCTCTGGGAAGAGACCACTGCAGTTCACTGTTTTTAAGATGGTAGCATGTTGACTGAAATTTTGATTTGATGTCTGACTGTTAAAGTGGCTGTAATAAATATATACAGTACAGGCCAAAAGTTTGTACACACCTTCCCATTCAATGTGTTTTCTTTATTTTCATGACTATTTACATTGTAGATTCTCACTGAAGGCATCAAAACTATGAATGAACACATGTGGAGTTATGTACTTAACAAAAACAGGTGAAATAACTGAAAACATGTTTTATATTCTAGTTTCTTCAAAATAGCCACCCTTTGCTCTGATTACTGCTTTGCACACTCTTGGCATTCTCTCGATGAGCTTCAAGAGGTAGTCACCTGAAATGGTTTTCACTTCACAGGTGTGCCTTATCAGGGTTAATTAGTGGAATTTCTTGTTTTATCAATGGGGTTGGGACCATCAGTTGTGTTGTGCAGAAGTCAGGTTAATACACAGCCGACAGCCCTATTGGGCAACTGTTAAAATTCATATTATGGCAAGAACCAATCAGCTAACTAAAGAAAAACCAGTGGCCATCATTACTTTAAGAAATGAAGGTCAGTCAGTCCGGAAAATTGCAAAAACTTTAAATGTGTCCCCAAGTGGAGTCACAAAAACCATCAAGCGCTACAACGAAACTGGCACACATGAGGACTGACCCAGGAAAGGAAGACCAAGAGTCACCTCTGCTTCTGAGGATAAGTTCATCCGAGTCACCAGCCTCAGAAATCGCAAGTTAACAGCAGCTCAGATCAGAGACCAGATGAATGCCACACAGAGTTCTAGCAGCAGACCCATCTCTAGAACAACTGTTAAGAGGAGACGGCGCAAATCAGGCCTTCATGGTCAAATAGCTGCTAGGAAACCACTGCTAAGGAGAGGCAACAAGCAGAAGAGATTTGTTTGGGCCAAGAAACACAAGGAATGGACATTAGACCAGTGGAAATCTGTGCTTTGGTCTGATGAGTCCAAATTTGAGATCTTTGGTTCCGACCGCCGTGTCTTTGTGAGACGCAGAAAAGGTGAACGGATGGATTCCACATGCCTGGTTCCCACTGTGAAGCATGGAGGAGGAGGTGTGATGGTGTGGGGGTGTTTTGCTGGTGACACTGTTGGGGATTTGTTCAAAATTGAAGGCACACTGAACCAGCATGGCTACCACAGCATCCTGCAGCGACATGCCATCCCATCCGGTTTGCGTTTAGTTGGAAGATCATTTATTTTTCAACAGGACCCCAAACACACCTCCAGGCTGTGTACGGGCTATTTGACCAAGAAGGAGAGTGATGGAGTGCTGCGGCAGATGACCTGGCCTCCACAGTCACCGGACCTGAACCCAATCGAGATGGTTTGGGGTGAGCTGGACCGCAGAGTGAAGGCAAAGGGGCCAACAAGTGCTAAACACCTCTGGGAACTCCTTCAAGACTGTTGGAAATCCATTTCAGGTGACTACCTCTTGAAGCTCGTCGAGAGAATGCCAAGAGTGTGCAAAGCAGTAATCAGAGCAAAGGGTGGCTATTTTGAAGAAACTAGAATATAAAACATGTTTTCAGTTATTTCACCTTTTTTTGTTAAGTACATAAGTCCACATGTGTTCATTCATAGTTTTGATGCCTTCAGTGAGAATCTACAATGTAAATAGTCATGAAAATAAAGAAAACGCATTGAATGAGAAGGTGTGTCCAAACTTTTGGCCTGTACTGTGTATATATATATATATATATATATATATATATATATATATATATATATATATATATATATCCATCCATCCATCCATCCATTTTCTAACTGCTTATTCTCTTGAGGGTTGCGGGGGGATTGGAGCCTATCCCAGCTGACATTGGGCGAGAGGCAGGGTACACCCTGGACAGGTCGCTAGACTGTTGCAGGGCTGACACACATAGAGACAGAGAACCATTCACCTTCACAATCACACGTATGGGCAATTTACAGTCACCAATTAACCTATCCCCAAGCTGCATGTCTTTGGATTGTTGGAGGAAGCCGGAGTACCCGGAGAGAACCCACGCTGACACGGGGAGAACATGCAAACTATATATATAGTTAAAATGAATTACATTCATTATTGTGTGCTAGAAGTGGCAAACGCAGAGAGTATTGTCACCTCAATCTGCAGTTCCTTTCAGCTTTGCAGAGCACTTTTGATCTCAGATTAGAAACACCTCTGCACTACCTGCTCAGCAGCAAACAGCAGACAGACAGTTAAGTCCCAAGAAAAATTAAAATCAATTGTTTCAGTGGGCGGGCAGCACGGTGGTGTGGTGGTTAGCACTGTCGCCTCACAGCAAGAGGGTTCCTGGTTTGATCCCGGGTGGGGGAGCCCATCTGTGCGGAGTTTGTTCTCCCCGTGTCAGCGTGGGTTCTCTCCGGGTACTCCGGCTTCCTCCCACAGTCCAAAGACATGCAGATTGGGGATAGGTTAATTGATTACTCTAAATTGCCCGTAGGTGTGAATGTGAGCGTGAATGGTTGTCTGTCTCTACATGTCAGCCCTGTGAAAGTCTGGCGACCTGTCCAGGGTGTACCCTGCCTCACACCCAATGTCAGCTGGGATAGGCTCCAGCCCCCCTGCGACCCTCAAGAGGATAAGCAGTTAGAAAATGGATGGATGTTTCAGCAGGTGTATAATGTTGTTCAAGTGACAAGGCCTCTAGCAGCCATAAGTTTATGATCTCATCTGTTGGGATCATCAAAGAACGTCAGGTGACATTATTATAGTGCAACTAAGTCAAGAAAACACCAGACTTTTATAAGTGAGGCTGTTTGTTTTTCACTTTCACCACCAGTCAGTGTGGATTTCTTTTAACCAACCTCTTATAACCAACACAAAACACAATGTTTCTATAGTCTTACAATGTAACTAAGGTATTTTTCAAAGTGAACCTTATTTTCCCATGTTTTTTATGTCTGAGTGTGTAATGGAGTAACCGATTTTTTGAATTACAGAGGATCAAGGAAGGAGGACCTGTTCAGGCGTGCCTGGAGAGTGTCTGGAGACACTGTTGTCACCGTTATGCTGCAGGTAACATCATCCAGCATGACTGGTTTGGCAGTGGGTCAGTGATGGTCTGGGGTGGCATATTCTTGGAGGGTTGCACAGACCTCCATGTCATAGCCAATGGTACCCTGTCTGTTGTTAGGTACCAGGGTGAAATCCTCGGAGCGATTGTCAGACTTTACACTGGTGCAGTGGGCCCTGGGTTCCTCCTGGTGTAGGACAATGTCCTGCCTCATGTGGCCAGAAAAGTAAAAGAAGCCATTATTCATTATGTGTCCTTGTGTGTGAGAGAGTTTATGCGTAGCAGGCTCACAGTTTGTGGATCGAAGCTGTTCTGAAGTCTATTCAAGTTCAGAGATTCTTGGTTTACTTATATCAACAGGAAAAAGAAAATAAAGCCAGCCTGACTGAAAGTATTTGAATATAAATTTACCCCAATAACAACCTATGTCTCAGTACAGTGGCTTGCAAAAGTTTGGGCACCCATGGTCAAAACTTCATTTACTGTTAGTGGTTAAGTAAGTACAAGATGAACTGATCTCCAAAAGGCAAAAAGTTTATATTTCTTTAATATTTTAAGCAAGATTACTTTTTTTCTCAATCTTTTATGGTTGCAAAATTACAAAAAAGGAAAAGGGCCCGAGGCATGCATGCATGGTCAGTACACTTCTTGTAACCTTTGTCTATCAATTCTTGTTTGGCCGATTTTTACCCATTCTTCTTTGCACTGTCTCAGGAGTATCTCTGCACAGCCTGCACCTGGGGTCCTGTCTGGTGTGGTAAACCACTGCTTCTATTGATCTTGTACTAAGTATCTATTCTTGTGCTGCCATAATTAACTCAGCTCAAATAAACACAAGAAATTTGTGTTCTAGAGAAAGGATCAGCGCTCAGTGAAGTACCTCCTAAGCCCTATGATAAGCTATTATGGCAAGACTTAACTATACAGACCAGTCAGCAGTGATAACTAACACTCTTTGGGGTCATCAGGTGGGAACCTCCTTTCACCAGTGTTTCATCTAGTTGGTCCCACGACACCTCCAGGAGGCTAGACAGTGATCTCTGGCATCCCCGAGATACTCCCCTAATGCCAGCTCTCACTGCTCCTCGCACTGACTCCATAACCTCCTTTACCTAACTTGTGTTACCACATGGCTTTCTCAGCCCAAACAGCACTGCCACCTTCAACAAACCCAGGCTCTGTTTATGCATGCTCAAAATAGTGACCGTGTCGATACTAACTTCCTTAGCACATTCACCATACCCTATTTCACATTCTACATACTATAACTCCAATATAAGCTAAAGGAGATAGAGAAGATAAACTCACAAAATCAGCAAACACACTCACCTGGGTTGCAGCATGGTCTCAGACAAAGACTCAGACTCAAATAGGCCACTCCCACACTTAAATAACCTTCCTCTTCCTGGATTTACTCCTGAGAGGACTGATTGGTGACTCTATCCCCTACACCCCACTTCCACTGGGCAAATCCTAGTTTTCCACCCTCGCTGCTCAGCTTCTGCTCCTAAGTCTGCATACCTAAGCTTTTTCCTTTCATGGGCTAATTCCACTGAGTTTTCCCAAGGAACTGTCAGCTCAATGAAATAAACTATCTGTTGACTCACAGACCACAACACTTTGTCAGGCCTCTGATTGGTACAAACTATTTCCTGGGTAACAACAACCTTTCCCCCTCAATCCACTTGCATTTCCCAATCACAAGCACCTTCTAGGTGGCCACACCCTTGCGTCCTTACTAACTTATCACTTCTGTATTTCTCCCCCTCACGGACAAACTCAGTTGCTAATCTCCTATTCTTAAAGCCTTCCAAATTTGCCTGTCTTCGTTTCCCTAAGCTAAGCTTTTCAACACATGGTTATGTTGCCATGTATACCGGCCTTATGATAAGCTAACTTTACAGCCTGACAAAATATGCTTTAAGGTTGCAGTACCTGAACACAATGGGCATGATGGGTCCCCATTTACCCACAGTTTTAGGTTCTGGGGGGTTGGTAACACATTGTATGTAGCCCCTACCAGGAACCTGATATGATTCTCCTCCATATTCCACAGGTCCCTCCATCTAAGCTTTCTCTTCTCTACACTTTCCCAATTCAACCACTGTCCCTGCTTAGCCTGGTCACTACCTTTGCACCCCTTAATATCTCCTCCTGTCTACGTATCTGTTCCACAACCAGCTTTCTTTTATCTTTGGGACCGACTTTGTTCCATACCAGTTTGCCTGAGCCAAGCCCCAGGCCTCCCCAACAAACTGAACATTATCTATAATCTCTGCATGCCTAAGAGCTGCTTCTGCCTCCTGAACTGCCGATCTTGGGTTCCATTTCCTCCCCTTGGCTGGATTTGGAACCACTCTCCTAACTACCACATCCTTACTCCCGGATAACAACAGCTCTGTCCTGACCTTGGTACATTTAAATTCCTCTGTTAAACTAAGATACTGGCAGCTGAAGTGTCCCTTTTCCATACAATGCCACACTACTTAGACACCTAGGAGCACCCAACCACTTTCTTATGTAGGAGCTAACCAACCCTTCCACTGTCTCCACAATGGGTATTGGAATTTCATAAACTGACAGTGGCCACATTAACCTAGGATATAGCCCAAACTGCAAACACCACAACTTCAACTTTCCTGGAAGTTCTGATTAATCTATTCTATCCAATCCTATAGCCACATCCTTTCACCACCTGTTCCTCATCATTAAACTTCACATTGTACCACCTACTTAAGCTCCTTACTGACTTTTCCCTAATTGTTGGGATTTCCTCATCGTAATAATAATGCAATTTATTTATAGGCACCTCTCAAAGCACTCAAGGACACCTTACAAGACATGTTAAAAAATAAGCAAGCAGCTATATATCAATAGATCATAAAGTCAAACAATTCAGCAAATTATAATAATACCTTCACAAAATAACTTGGCAAAATCATAACAATAAATACCTTATAAAATCATCATCAAGAAATCATCATCAGTGCAAGTCTCAATATGTGTGTCACCATTAAATCAGACTGAATATGCCAGCTTGAAAAGGTATGTTTTCAGACAGGGTTTGAAGGTGTAAAAGAAGTCAATATTGTGAATGTTGTGGGAGAGAGAGTTCCAGAGGCGTAAGCAGCCTTTTCCAGCCACTGGTAGGATTTCTTGAGGTCAGCCACTTCTTCAATCTGTCAGTGGAACAAGCCATGCAGGGGCTTGTCCTTCCATGATGGTTCATCCTCTTCCTCTGCATTACTGGGTTTCTGCTGCCTGAGGTATTCACGTAGCAGTTTATTTTTGGGGGCCATCTTCCTAATCTATTCCTGGATCTTGGTTATTTTATCCTGGACAGTGGCTATGACACTCACCAGTTCTTGCCCCCCGTCGCTACTCTTAGGGCCAGATCCACAAAGAATGGATTGCTCCTACTAATAGAGCCATTATTTGGGCAGAATTAGCTCACGCAGTCTGCCCTGTTTTAGCGCCTTATCCTCAAAAGAATTTGCTCTAATCATATGCCGGCACTAACACGTCCACAAAGTTTGGCAGCTGAGTGCAAGTGATACTCTCCTCCGATAAATCCTTTCTTGTGCGCGCCTGCCATTACGGTGCCTTCGCCTGGCTACAATCACTGCTGCCATGATTACCAGAGAGTCCTGGTATGACAGCCCTTATATAGGCTATGCTCCACAGTTACCACCAACTGAGTGCAATTTGCAATCATTCTGCGTGAGAGAGAGAGTGAGAAAGGGAGAAAGAGAAATTGCACGGATTTAATACACAGGTCTCACCAGCGTTAATTAGCACCACTTTACTGCCTGTGGCAATTAGCGCTGATCTTTGTGGATTAGGTGGTATTTGCAATGAGGCTTATTTGCATAGGAAGGGGGCAATTTTGCGCTGAATTTATGAATATTCCCTAATTGACATGCATGCAAATTGGACCGGCGCAGCTAGGAGTGGCAGTGCAGTTTGTGTTCAGTTTGCTTGCATTTCAGCCTTTGCGTGTGCTTTGTGGATTGCACGCTATTTTTTTCTCTCATTTGCACAGGTTTAGCGGTTGCAAAAGCAGTGCAATCCTTTTGAGGATCTGGCCCTTAGTGTACAGTCTTAGGGTGCTGGACTTTGGATGAAACCCCCCATGCATTGTGAGAAGCTTCCTTGTCTTGACCTCTATCTCCTCCTTTTGCCAACTTATTATACCAGCAGGGTATCTGATGACTGGCAGGGCGTACATGTTAATGGCTCTGACCCTGTTCTTACCGTTCAGTCGTCTTTTCAGGACCTGCCTTACTCTTTGTAGGTATTTGGCTGTGGCTGATTTCCTTGCAGCCTCCCCATAGTTCCCACCCCAAGGTTTTTAGCTCTTCCTGAACATCTGCAATGCTGTTCAATTTTCATTTTCATTTTTTAAAATTTATTTTATTTAAAAAGGGACAGTGCACATTAATGAACATAATCACTTAAGTCACGTAAATGTGCCAGATTTAGCCATACAGACTAACTTTCATCTGCAGTCCCTGGCAGGTTGATGGCCTAGGTGTATATAAGAAAAAGACAAAATAACATACAAAAGCACAGAAACACATAAGCACAAATAAAAACGGACTGATGGCATGTCCATAGAAGGGCACATAACAAGTCATATAGGCAAAAACAATAAGATATAAGCAATATTAATAACAGCAATGCCCTAACCACATAGCCAAAAACATTAAAAACATAAAACTATACGACTCTTCCGGTGACGTCATGATTGCGGTGGCCATGTAACCGACTTGCTCGTGGAGAAACCCTCTTTAAACCAGCCATAAACTATACAAACATCGAGGCATACGCTACCAATGAAGGCTTCACATCTTATTTAACATGACGAGTTGTTACAAAGTAAACGAACATGGAGGAAAAGGCAAGATTGATGACCAGAAGCAGACTGAAAAAATACCCCACCACCCCTCTCATGATGGCAGTGAGTCTGACAAGGAAGAGTCACTAATTCTCTCGGAGAACTGAGAAAAGAACACAAAGAGGCTTCAGAAGACACCAGACAGAGGCTAGCAAGAATGGAGGACAACATGAAAGATTTAACTGCTCGAATTGAAAAGCTGGAAGGGAAATGCACGGAGATGGAAGGCACAGTAAGCGCAACAGATGACGGAGGAATGCGCCACAAGCGGGCTCTTGCGTACTTGCTACACAGAGAGGCTCAGCTAGCAGAGAAATGTTCCGACTTGGAAAACAGGGCAAGAAGCAAGAACCTGCAGATTTACAGAGTTGCAGAGGGAAAGGAAAAAAGCGACATGTCAGGGTATGTGACTGAACGTCTAAGAAACTCCCTTGAACTTCCAGAAGACATAACTATACGCATTGAGAGAGCACACAGATCCCTCATGGAAAAACCGAGAGCAGAACAGGCGCCACCAAGATCCATAATAGTCAGATTCGCGGACTATTATACAAAGGATGTCATTTTGCAACAGGCTTGGAAGCAACGGCAGATAACATATGAGGGGCACAAAGTATATTTCAGCCGGGATTATTCTCCGGACATCCAGAGAAAAAGCAAGGAGGTACGACAAGTGATTGAACAACTACAGGAGAAAAACATCAGAGCCAAGACTCCATTCCAGCACAGCTCAGGATTTTTCCAGCCTCTGGAGTCAAGGCTTTTCAGACACTGACCGAAGCAGCGCCCACACTGGAGAAGATGGGGATCCACATAAAGCTGGACCCCAGAGAAAAGCTGAACAGAGAGCTGTTGCAGGTCAACAGTCAACAAAAGAAACAGGGAGCAGAGAGAAATGCCATCTTCTCCAGAAGAAGATCTGTGTACTTTCCTTGGCACCTTAGGAAAAGGACTATGGACAGGTCTGAAACAAATTCAATTCAGGCTATTATTATTACTGAGTATATAAGAAGTGTAGAGGGATATGTGAATTTATGCCTGTGTGTGCAGGTATTGTATGTTTTTAGCGCGCGCACGTGTGTGTGTGTGTGTGTGTGTGTGTGTGTGTGTGTGTGTGTGTGTGTGTGTGTGGATATATGTCCATGGGGGCGTGTATGCATGTGTACGCATGTGCATATGTGCTAATTTTGCATGTATGTAGGTATGTATGGTTCTTTCTTTTGCTTTAAAGAAGGCAAGCTATGCCATGTTAAAAAAACTCATATTAAGGCTGTTTTTTTTTACTATATCTTGCTACTTGATTTAATAGCAATATAAAAGAAGATCAGAGGGGGTTTCTCTGGGTGCAGGAGGTGACTCCATAACTGTTAGGATTCCCAAAGAGGGATTTTAAGCAACCCTACAAAATTGCAACCACACTGTAGTGGGCTTACCCAGCAGAGAGCTAATCACATCTCTTCTCCTTTTTCACAAGGAGCTGGCACACCATTTCATTCAGGTGGTCCAGCTGGGTTGGTTAAATAGGAAGTGTCTTTTTTCATTTCTTTTTTTCTCTCTTCTTTCTTCTACATTTTTTCATAAATATGATGATGATGATCCATGATACTTTCTTTAGATGCCCAAAAGCCCTTCCACACAGTAGACTGGGCCTATTTGGAACATACATTAGACAAGATGGGGTTTCACCCAAAATTCATTGACTGGGTGAAAGTGTTATATCTAAAACCAAGGTCAAGGGTGAGGGTAAATGGATATTGCTCTCAGTTTTTCAGGTTAAAGCCGGGAGTCAGACAGGGAGACAGTCTTACTCCTCTGCTTTTTCATATATGCTTAGAGCCACTTGCAGAAACCATTTGGCAAGAAGACTACATAAGGGAGATAAAAGATGACACAGGGATGGAGCATAAAATTTCATTATTTGCCGATGATGTTATGCTATATATGAGTGATCCTAGCTCCTCAGTTCCTCGCATAATGCAAGTCTTAAATGACTGTGAAGAAATATCCGGTTATAAAGTTAATGATTCTAAATTAGAGGCAATGATGCTGTCAGGTGCGTGGCCACCACAACTAGATAGTCAGGTCAAGTTTCATTGGCCCAGAGAGGGCTTCAGATATTTAGGTCTTTTCATCAATTCCTCCACCCCAAAACTATATGAAGCCAAATATGGAAACTTACTGAAGGAGATTAAGGCAGAGATGCTCAGATGGGAAATTCTCCCTTTATCATTGGTGGGCAGAATCGAAACTGTTCGAATGAACTTTCTCCCCTTTTTCTGTTTCAGGCTTTGCCAGTTGGAGTCATTTAACATTTAAAACTCTTGACCAATGGATATCAAGATTTGTGTGGCAAAATAAAAAACCTAGAGTCAAACTTAAGACATTGGTATTACCAAAGCAAAAAGGGGGTCTTAATTTGCCCAATATTAAACACTACTACTGGGCAGCACAACTGAGGACTCTAATGGCATGGATAACATGTGACAGGGATACAGGTTGGGTGAGTATAGAGCAAAATTCATGCCCCAGCATTTCCCTGGAAGGACTGCCAAGTCCTAAGTCAAGGGAGTTGGAGGAAATTTAAAATAGATAATGTATGGGTCAATTTTACAATGAAAACCTGGTTGGTCATAAGAAAGCAACTTAATATCTTTAACTCCATATCCAGAGCATTAAAGATAGCAGTTATGCCTGAATTCTTGCCAAGTAAAATAGACAATGGATTTAGGAAATGGGCCGATAAGGGATTAATTACCGTAGATCAGCTTTTTGTGGAGAAACCTTGGAATCGTATGAACATCTACAGAAAGAATTTGGCCTGTCGAGGATGGATCTGTTTAGATTACTTCAAATAAGACACTATTTACAGACACATGCAAATTGGGAAGAGATATGTAAACTACCCTCCAGTTTAGAAAGCTATATGAGATATATATAGATCTATCATATATCTATATGAGATCATATAGATATATAATAGCCAGCCTATACAGAGGACTTCAAGAGTACATAACAGTAAAACACTATGGAAACAAAACAGAAATGGGAATTAGAAATGAATATCTTAATCGCAGATGATTTGTGGGAAAATACATGCCAGGAGGGTCACAAGCTAACAAGTAGCCCTACCTGGAGGGAGTTTGAATGGAAATGCAGAATGAGATTGTTTAAGAACCCTCTCATGTTAGCAAGATACAGTAACACCTCTGAATTATGCTGGAGACAATGTGGAAAAATTGGTGACCACACCCATATTTTTTGGGGATTGCCCCAAATTGGAGAAATATTGGAAAGACATCCAGGTGGAGATAAAGCAAATCATAGGGATAGCTCTGCCTCTAGAGCCAGCATTTTTTATACTGGGAGACACTCCAGAAGATATAGACACTCAAAACCAGCGGTATTTGCTTGGGGTGTTGCTGTTGATTGCAAAAAAAATTATCACTGTAATGTGGAGGAATGTAAAGCCACCAACTGTCCAACAATGGAGGGAAAGATTGAGGAGTATATATTTGATGGAAAGCATTACGGCCAAGCTCCAACTGAGGACTGATGTCTTCAACAGTAAATGGACACCAGTTATACAACAGTTCCCATGACTGACTTAGGGCACAGCTTCTCCATAACTCTCGGAGAGAGGAGGACTTTGATTGACATTATCCACATGCAACTGAAGTTACAAACACAGATGTGTTTGTGGATGTCTAATAGTATATGCACAGTGGTGATAGAACAACAATGGATTGAGGTGTCTCTTTTTCTATAAGACTTTTCCATGTCTACCCTCCAGAGTTCCCTAACGGGCATAAAAGTATGTGGTTAATTATATGGGTGATTGTGCTTAAGAAGTAGACCACATGGGTGCCTGTGTCTGTGTTGCCTCTGTACATTATATGAGCAAGATAGGTTGCTGCAAAGTTAACATCTCTTATGTGATAACCCTTGTCTGAATTGAAGTTGAAAATAAAAGTCAAGTGCAAAAAAAAGAACATACTATACAAAATTTCAGCATAAAACACAGCACAGACCAAAGAGCATAGCCACAAACAAACACAACAAAGCAAAGCAAATCACATAAATAAATAAAGGGTAACAGCACACAAGCACAATTAGCAAGACAGTGACATAACCAAAGCACATGAAGGAAAACATACTATGAATGAGGACTTGACCACTAAATCAGATCATGACAACATGTTTGATTGTCCTGTAACCACCGTCTATTGATTTGGAGAATGACTTAAGAGATGTTATGTTCCTGAGTTCTGTGGGTATAGTGTTCCAGGTTCGTGCTGCTCCACTGGAAAAGGCTGACTGTCAAAAGCTGCTTTTTCTGTGTGGTATTTTACAATTCCCCCCGGAGGTAGATCTGGTAGAGAAGTTCTGATTTTGTTTAATGAATTCATTGAGTGGAGGGGGTGCCAGGCCGTGAAGAATTATATATACAAGTACATTATTGGCAAATTTGATTATATTTTCCCAATTTAATCATATTTCGTTAAAATTTTACAATGATGATATGATTTTGACTTTTTATCCAATGTTTTTAACACCTGTTTTTACAGTCTTTCTACTGGCTTTAGTGTAGTTTTGCCTGTTTGAGTCCAGCTGGTCAGACAGTTATTAATGTGTGAAAAAACATTGCATCGAAGTCCAACTTTGAGGCCTCTGCCGTTAGGTTGCTTCTGATGTATCTATAATTTGCCAAATTGAACTTGAGTCTGTTCACAACTTCTTTGACTTGTGTTTTGAATGTGAACTGTGAATCTATTACTATGCCTAAATAGTTAAACTGGAGTATTACCGATAATCTCTCTGCTACTGTAACATCTGGATCTGAATCTCTATTCACAGACTTTGAATAGAACATACATACAGTTTTACTGACATTCAGATGTAAACAAGAGCTTGTTAAACAATTAGAAAGATTGAGCATTAAAGCGGATAGCTCTTCTCCTGCTTGCTTCTCGTTTTCTGCAAGTAAATATAGGACTGTGTCGTCTGCATACATCTGACAAGTTACAGTAGGTGGACAAGCTTCGGGTAGGTCATTAATAAATAAACTAAATAACAGGGGACCCAAAGTTGAACCTTGAGGTACACCAACATGATTTTCAACCACTTTTGAGGTAATCTGATTGTTTTCTGTCTGTAAGATATGATTTAATCAATTTAATGACAGTAGGAGAAAAATTAAACTTTGATACCTTAGTAATTAGAACATTATTATTAACTTGTCCAATTTAGACTTATTATTTTCTAAGAGAAAACAAATTGCTGTTTCACTGGAGTGATGTTTTTAGAATCCAAATTGCATAGGATGCAATGAGAAGGACGTGGTATTCAAATGTGATGTTATCTGTTAAGAGATCCATTTTTTCTGCAATATATTCTGCAAGTATGCTAATGGGTCTATAATTACTAATGACCATATGATCACCTGATTTAATCACTGGTATAATTATTGCAGTTTTCCAAGCACTTGGAAACACTCCATCATTAATGGACCAATACGAGAAATGAGTGCCTCCTTGTGAGTTTTGATGAATACTGTGTCCATCCCAAATGTATCCCTTACCCTTGAACAATTAAGAGAGGAAATGATTATGTGAACTTTGGAGTTGGTCACTTCACTAAAAGTCAAAATGGGGGCATCAGAATTTAATGGATTGGCAGAATAATTGGATCTGGAGAAATTCTGAGTCAAAACATTTGAAGATCTATAAAATTAGTATTAAATGCTGTTGCTACAGTAGTTGAATCACTTGTCATGTTTCCCTCTGTATTTAGTTCAAGAGTTTTATGAATGGTATTAGATTTCCTTGTTAGTTTCGTTAAATTCTGCTAGATTTCTTTGGCATTTCGTTTTGCTTCACTAATAGCATTAATAAAAAAATGTTGCTTTTGCGATTTTTGAGCTCCTTAACAACCTTATTTTTTAGTGTGGTAAATAAATGTCTCTCATGTTCCACCTTATTCTTGAGAGATATCTTGAAAGCATGGTCCCTTTGCTTCATTAGTGACCGTATTTTTTCATTTAACCATGGTAAATAGTGTGTTCGACCTGGTTTGCATTTCACTTTTCTCATAAAATGAGGTACAGTTGTTTGGAGTTCAGCCATAAAGGAATTACAGTTATCATCCATACTTTTATGCACAAGGTGTTCATTCCAATTTATTTCTTTAATTGCCTTTTCAAGACTGCTTAACTGATTGTTAGGAATTGTATATTGTTCTATCTTCATGGTGACTGACAGATTTCATCTCCTTTTAGTCAGCTTTCTTACAATCAGAGTCATATTCTGATCAGACAATCCAGTAACCAGGTTGAAAGACTTTTTATTCTTTGTGGTCTATTTGTGAAAGCCAAATTGATAAGTGTTTCTGAGGAACTAGATATCCTTGTTGGCCCTTCAATAACCTGTTTGAAATCAAATTTGCTTGTTACACACTTTTCTTTCCTTTAAACTTAAAATATCCTAATAAAATAATCTCCTTGTTTATATCACACTTTTTGAGAGAGTTGAAGGGCCATTCTCGTATTGGAGGACATTTTCTATCCCACCCATTAAATTTCAAATAATCAACGGATAAAACACAAAGAAATCACCTGTTGTTTAAATTATAATTGTCCCGACACTAAATGTAAATACAGTTGCTGAAAAAGTGGTTTAAAACTATTATTTAGTAGACCAAATACTTTATGATCAACCCCTCAAATGGCATTTTGTCTTGTCCCACCCGTTTGATAATAATCAAGGTATTTCAAATTGTAGTGATTATGCACTGAAGTTGTGTCCCAAAACATACACACGACCCTGTTACCAAAACCTATTGAGCCTGACACAGGAAGTGAAAAAACGCTGACTCACTCAACATAGAGTAAGTGACATTATCAAGTGATTTACTAAAGCTATGGGTAGACCAAGGGTAAGTCTTCTTTTCTATTTTTCACATTTTTTCTTTATTTTCAGTGTTGATGGGGTGTGTCACTCTAACCAATGCAACTCTGTCACTCATTTTATGAGAATAAAATGATTACATTTAAAATTTTTACTCTTTATTTATATAAATAAGTTTGTCCTTGACCTCGTCAATAGCACTAGCATTCCACAGCTAGCCTCTATTCCTGAAAAAAGCTACCTTTAGCATTAATTTGCAACCCTGTTACTGAAATTAGAGTAACAGGGTTGCTCTACTGTAACAGGGTTGTATCTGTCTCACTTCAAAGACCTTTTTATTAAAAAGCAAGATCCTTCAATCATATTCAGATCATTTTAAATACATTAATAGACATTTTTTAACTTTTAAATTGATTTGTTCAGAGTTCTACGGCACCAATGAATGCTGCGGAAAAACAGACATGCTACCGTGCCAGATGTGATGAAGTGGAGGAAAAATGTAGAATCATGGAAGAAGAGAAGGCAAAACGATTGCAGTGTGAGAGAGCAGCGTGCACAGAGAAAAAAATGGAGAGAGGCTCATGAGAGGAGTAAAGCCAGAAAAAAGGTACTCGAAGGCTTAAACACCCCTCCAGTCAGTCCTGATCCTCCAGTCAGGCCAGAATCTCCAGACAGCTCTCAACCTGGGACTTCAAGGTCAGGACATAAGTCAAGGTTATTAAGGAATGAAAATCAGTGTAAGAACAGATCATAATGATTTATTTACAGTAAAGATTGATAAAGGAACTGTATTTGTACAATAAACGGTGAAATAGGCATTACTTCCACTTGATAGCTATAACATGTAAAAAAGATGTTGCAGTTGTTCGCTCTTAGGAATAATGCTTCTAATATTCAAATATCCGCCTAACAAACTGCACAGATCAGTCCGACAGTCCCACAGAGTCTGAGCCTGGTTCACAGTTCTCAAGAGTTTAAAGCCCCGCTGTTTCACAATTGCAGGATTTATCTTGTGTTTTATTTTGTTTGACAATGCAGAGGCTATAAATTCCACGCAGTTTGCCATGGAAGGTGTTGCAATGCTTGGCAGGATTATTGTTGTTTTTTTGACACCATCCAACCACACGTATGTAGTTCGAATAACATTCTGATGTTATTGCTGGAGATCCTGCTGGGGTGGATCAGTAAGTCAATATTTTAGATCCATTCCTCTAGAAGAGGAAGAAGAAGAAGCTTTATTGTCACTGCAATAAATACAGTGAAATTTCGTTCAGTGCTCTCTTGTAGCAGCTACAATGTCCTTGTCATAAAATATACTGGGGGGGGGGGGGTCATGGTTCTTGCAACAGTCTCTTCACAGCCATGGGGAAGAAGCTGTGTTTCAGTCTGTTGGTGCGGGCTCTCATGACTCTGAGTCTGCCAGAGGGAAGGCTGGTGAATAGAGAGTGTCCTGGGTGGGCGGGGTCATTCCGAATCTTTATGGCCCGTCGGAGGAGACGGCTGGAATAGATCTCCTCTGGGCATGGAAGTGGGGAGCCAATGATCCACTCAGCCGTCTTGATGACCTGCTGCAATTGTTTCTTTTCAGATGCAGTGCAGCTGGCATACCACACCTTACAGCCATAGGTGAGGACACTCTCTATTGTGCAGTGGTAGAAGTTTTTCAGCAGAGGTGGAGGGAGTTTGTTCCTCCTCAGTGTTCTCAGAAAGAAGAGACGCTGCTGGGCCTTTTTGATGATGTGGGTGGTGTTCACAGTCCAGCCCAGGTCCTCCTGGGGGTGTTGGGGGGGGTGTTGTGGCATCGTTTGTAGTCAGTTATATTCTGTATGCCTTTCCACATGGAGCGGCAGTTGTTCTCCTTGAAGTTGGCCTCAATCTGCTCTCTGTACTTTGTTTTAGCAGCCTTGATACCTCTGTTCAGGTCCACTCTAGCCTTCCTGTAGGCTTTCCTGTCCCTTGACCTCAGTGCTGAATCCCTGGCCTGGAGTAGTGCTCTGATATTGGCGTTAAACCAGGGTTTTTGGTTGGGAAATGTTTTCACCTGTTTCCTTGATGTTACATTATCCATGCAGAAACTGATGTATGATAGTACAGAGGTGTGGAGTTCAATGTCTGGGTCTTCAAAGAGCTCCCATATGGTGTCCTCAAAACAGTCCTGCAAGGATAGTGTGGCCTCCTCAGTCCAGCACTGCACTGACTTGTACTGTGGCTTAGACCTGCAGATGAGGGGCTTGTAAGCTGGTGTCAGGAACAGGGAAAGATGGTCTGAGTTTCCGAGGTGGGGGGAGTGGCGGGCTCTGTAGGCTCCAGAGATGTTGGTGTAGACCTGGTCTAGTGTTCTGCCCTTCCTTGTTCCTATCCTCCTGATGTAACCAATTAGACTGCCAGGAAGGCATTTAAACAAAAGCTGTTAAAATAAAAGACCAGAAACACTGTTTTCTGATCGTTACAAGACCGGGGAGGTCAGCAACCTGATCTTCTTCACAGACCAGCCGCTAATATGGCACTCTGCCATCAGTGCCCACTACCCCTCTGTCAAAAAAGAGGGGATCTGTAAAGGCTGGAAAATAAAAATAAAAGAAGCAGAGGATTCAGATACTTTCATGATGACAGTAAATGTATACAAGAATGGGACTATAATGGTGCAGGGGAACCTCAAACTGTTTGAGACAGACTTCCTCCTTATAAAGCAAAGGGCTCTTTTCTTTATAAGGAGGAAGTCTGTCTCAACTCAAACAGTTTGAGGTCTGGCTCCACTGACAGTTCCCAAACCCTGCCAGACACTCCCAGCTGCCTAACTACTGAGCAGCCCCCTGAAGAGAAGGAGCCCACCAGCCCAGAGCAGGTCCAGGACCCCCAGCTGAACCACACCATCACCGACCTGAAGGTGAAATTCACAGACCTGGAGAGAGAACTAGTACAACTGAGAGAGCTGATCAGCCAACAGCCATGCCAGCCCACCACAGCTCAGCCTAACCCCTGTACCATCAGCACAGAGCTGGGCATGCTGAGGCAGGACAGGGACAGCTGCAGGAGAGAGCTGAGCCTGCTCAGGACTGAGGTCAGAGAGCTGCATCAAGACAGAGAGCAACGTCTAGCAGCACTGACAGCTCTGACAGAGGAGGTGAAGGAGCTCAGAGGAGAGAGAGAAGAGCACAGGAGAGAACTTACCTCTCTGTCAAAGGAGGTGGAGGAGCTCAGAGGAGAGAGAGAGAGGAGCACAGGAGAGCACTCACCACTCTGTCAGAACAGCTTCAGGAGGGAGGTGGAGCTACACAAGACCTGGATGAACAACTAGACTTACATCCAGACCACAACCAGGACCCTGTGAACAGCCAGGACCCACCATTCCAAGAACCTACCTCCAACCCCAGCTCCACATCCAGCCCACAGACCAACACCACCCCTCATTCCACCAGACCAGCACAACAGAGAGAGAAGACAGACATTGTCCTCCTCATCGACTCCAATGGAAAATTCCTTAATGAAAAGAAACTTTTCCCCAACCACAAAGTGGCTAAAATCTGGTGTCCAAACACCCACCAAGCCATAGACCTGCTGTCAGAGGAGCGGCTTGGATCTCCGAGTCACATCATCATCCACACTGGCACCAATGATCTGCGGAGCCAGCAGGAGAGGGTGTCAGAGTCACTCAATAGAGTGATAGAGAAAGCCTCCACCATCTTCCCCAGCAGCAGAGTGGCCATATCCACTCTGCTCCCAAGGAAAGACGTCCACCCTGACACCATCCACAGGATCAACAGCAGCCTGTCCAGAGACTGTACACGGAGACCCAATGTCCACCTAGTCCACCACCCCACCCTGGACATAAGCTGTCTCTACAACCACATCCACCTGTTTAAAAACACAGTCCCCATCTTCAACAGAGATCAAGAGAAAGAGCACATCAGCCCACAACCCCTACAGAACACCAAGACATCCTCAACCAACATCCAGACCAACACAGTGGAGACAAGACCACCCTCAGCCCCACCCACATCATGTCCCAATAAGACCCCACCAAGGCAACCATGATCCCCTCAAGCCAGACCGCATCCACTCCCTCCCTAGGGGCCCCAACCCAACCACAGTGACAAGAGCCACACCCTGGCCCACTGAGTTTTCCCCAGGTGGTCCGGAGAGCAGCAGAACCAACCTTAACCACCCCCCACACACAATGAGTGGAGGGACATTCAGCAGATGCTCAGCCTGCTTTGCTCTCATCTGATTGGACAGGTACCACAATAGACACTGTATGAAGTATTATTAGAGTATGTCTTGTTCTCATACAGTTAAAAAAAAAAAAAGACATTTACATTGTATGTAAGTATTGATTATTTAATATTCCGGTTATTGGATTGTTACCTTTTATAATATGTTACGTAGATACTCTTAAATTATTTTCTTTGACTTTCTTTGAGTTTATCTCATTTTGATCACTAAATGGACCCTTTTGAGTTTTAAATATAATGAAAACAAAATCTTTTACCATTTCTTGTTTGAATGTTCAGGGTCTGAGATCTTCTGCTCTTGGCCTTAAGAGCAGGACCTCAGACTTTATTACAGAGTTAGAAAATGCAGATGTGTTTATATTACAAGAGACTTGGTGTAGAGGTGATGTCTCCACTGGTTGTCCCTCAGGCTACATGGAGATAATGTCCCTGTCCACCGAACTAAAGGGAGTAACACAAGGAAGAGATTCAGGAGGAATGCTGATTTGGTAGAATAGAATAGAATAGAATAGAATAGAATAGAATAGAATAGAATAGAATAGAATAAATCTTTATTGTCCACCAGGGGGTGGAAATTTGTCTTCGGCTCACCAGACACAGTAATAATAATAATAATAATAATAATAATAATAATAATAATAACAAAATAAAATAAGAAAGAAAATACAATAAAATGTACATAGATAAAAGTTAGATACATTATGAACATTAAGCATTAAGTATTGAGAGCAGTTCACGTCATGACTATGGACCACATCCCATCACTTTGCAGAGTTAAGAATACTAATAGCACTAGGGACAAAGGATTTCTTAAATACATTTTTAGTTGCCAGAGGGACTCTGTAGCGCCTCCCGGAGTTTAAAGGCTCAAACTGGCTGAATAAAGGATGAGAGCGATCTGACAGGATGCTCCTCGCCTTTTTCCTCGTCCTCTCTGTAAAAAGTTTAATCAAGGGCTTCTGCGGTTTGCCAATTATTTTACTTGCCGCAGACACAATCCTAGAAAGTTTATTCTTAAGTCTGCAATTTAGGTGACCGTACCAAGCAGGAAGGTGAAAGGTTAAAACACTTTCCACCATATTTTTATAAACAAGCTCCAAAATCTGCTGACTAACTCCAAGGCCACAAAGTTTCCTGAGGAGATAGAGACGCTGTGAGCATCTCTTAAAGATAAACTCTGTGTTTCCAGAGAAGCTCAGTTGGGAGTCTAAAAAAGTGCCAAGGTATTTGAAGTTATCCACAGTTTCAACATGTTGACCATCAAGTGAAACTGGTTCTGTCTTCAGATCTTGTTTTGTACAAATGATTAGTTCTTTTGTTTTGGCCACGTTGATTTCCAGACGACTAATATGACACCATGTTTGAAGTGTCTGAGTATGAGCCAAATAGGCTGCTTCACCTACAGGATCTAATTTTTGAAGAAGGCCAACTAAGGCCATGTCATCCGCATACTTAAACAATTTAAAGTGTGTGTCATTGACCATAAGTTCATTTGTAAATGTATAAGGCAAACCTCGCACAATACATTGAATTAATTAAAAAAGGAGAATTCTCAATTTGGCTCAAAATCAAAAAAGACGTTACCACCACAGATAAAGATGTATTTCTGTGTGCAGCGTATATCCCCCCCATCACAATCCCTTTATTTTAATATAGACAGTTTCTCCATTCTCGAAGATGAGACTAGTTACTTTCAGGTCCAGGGAAGTGTACTGATCTGTGGAGACCTAAATGCCAGGACGGGTACAGAACCAGATTTTATCAGCACACAGGGAGACAAACATATACCTGGTCAAGTCAGCACCCCCTCCCTTTACACCCCCACAGAAATAACTTTGAGAACACTGTCAATAAAAGTGGGCAGCAACTGTTGCAGCTTTGCCAAACATTGGGTCTGTACATGGTTAATGGTCAGCTTCGAGGGGACTCATTCGGTCTTTACACTCATAGCTCTCCTCTTGGCAACAGCACAGTAGACTATGGCATCACCGACCTAGACCCCCTCTAACTGACATTTACAGTCAGCCCCTTAACCACCTTATCAGTCCATAGTAAAATCACACTCTACATTAAAACGACAGCAAACGACCCGCACACAGTAGAACCCTGCAATCTGACCTACAGAAAACAACCTTATAAATGGACAAACAAAAGCAAAGACAGCAATCAAAAATCCAATCTTTCAATCCCATTTAGACTGTTTTCTTTCCACCTCGTATCCCCTCAGTCAGAACAGGCAGGCTGTACAGGACATCTACAACATATTTGACGATGTGGCAGACTTATCCAGTCTGAAAAAGCCCCAGCACCACAGACCAAAAGACCTGACCAATGAAGAGTGGTTTGACACAGAATGCAGACAACTGAGAAAAACTCTCAGAAATGTATCAAATCAAAAACACAGACAACCTGACAACCCTGCGCTCTGCCTCCAGTACTGGGAAACACTGAGAGTATACAAAAAACACCCAGAACTAAAAAAGAACAGCATGTGAAGCATCAATTACAAATAATTGAAGAGTTCATTGACTCCAATGATTTCTGGAAGAAATGGCACTCTTTCAGCAAACCACAAAAGAAGAATTGGCTATTCGAAATGGTGACATCTGGAAAAATCACTTTGAAAATCTGTATACTGCTGTTCCCTTGAATTCAGCCCAAAACAATCTCCTCAATAAATTACTAATTTTAGAATCAGTCTTTAAAGACAACCAGAACCCCCTAGACTACCAAATTAGCAGCCAAGGAAAGCCAGCGGTCCTGATGGCATTTTAAATGAAATGCTAAAATTTGATGACCATAAATTTAACATTGCCATATTAAAACAATTTAACCTTATTCTGGGTGTCGGACATTTCCCTGACCTCTGGAGTAAAGGAATCATCACACCAATCTTTAAAAGTGGAAACAAATTGGACCCAAACAATTACCGAGGCATCTGTGTCCACAGCAACCTGGGGAAGTTGTTCTGCAGCATCCTAAACAGCCGACTGCAAGACTTCCTCAGTGAACATGATGTCCTGAGCAAGAGCCAGATAGGATTCACACCCAAACATAGAACAACAGACCATATCTACACCCTTCACACCCTCATTAATAAACACGTCCACCAAAACAAGAAGAAAATCTTCTCTTGTTTTGTAGGTCTCCAAAAAGCATTTGATTCAATTTGGTCTGATGGTCTGTTCCTAAAATTATTTGAGAAGGGTGTAGGGGGGAAGGTCTATGACGTCATTAAAACTATGTACACACATGTGAAATGTGCTGTTAAAATTAACAACATGGAAACAGATTTCTTCCCCCAGAGTAGAGGAGTGAAACAGGGCTGCAGTCTCAGTCCCAACCTCTTCAACATTTATATCGATGAAGTGGCTGAATAACTAGAACTATCTGACATCCCCGGTCTCACTCTGTCTGACACACAGATTAAATGCCTACTTTTTGCAGATGATCTCATATTGCTGGCTCCATCAAAGGAAGCACTACAACAGCAACTGGATCATCTGCAAACCTTCTGTCAGACCTGGGCCCTGATAGTTAATCTGGACAAAACCAAAATTATGATATTCCAGAAACAACCCAGGGGTCAGGGAAACCAAACCAGTTTTTTTCTGGGCTCTCATGAGGTGGAACACACACACGACTACACATACTTAGGACTACACATCACGTCCACAGGAAACTTTAACCTGGCTGTTAATGATCTCAGAGAGAAGGGAAGACGGGCTTTCTATGCTATGAAGAAATCTTCAAACATTAATATGCCCATTAGAATCTGGCTCAAAATATTCAAATCTATAATTGAACCAATTATTCTGTATGGTAGTGAGGTGTGGGGTCCTCTTGCAAATCAAGACTTTGAAAAATGGGACACGCACCCCATCGAAATCCTGCACATAGAGATTTGCAAGAGCATCCTCAGAGTGCACAGGAACACCCCCAACAACGGATGCCGAGCTGAGCTAGGCCAATTCCCCCTTTTAATTAGAATTCAAAAAAAGAGCTATCAAATTTTATAAACACCTTAAAAGAAGTGACCCCAACTCCTACCACTACAAAGCTCTGCAATGCCAAGAGGAGAACATGGAGAAGAGCCCCCTCAGCCAGCTAATCCTGAAGCTCAGCTCCTCTAACAGCACAAGACCTCAGGACAGTCCTCACACAATCTGGACCCACCAAATTATAGAAAAACAAAAAGAACATTACATTAATTATTGGACATCTACCACAAAACGCAAAGCAAATTTCAGTGTTATTTGGCTCTAAACAGACAGTACATGATGGCAGAATATCTGAGCACCATGACTGATGAGAAACTGAGAAAGACTTTGACCATGTACAGACTCAGTGACCACAGCTTGGCCATAGAGACGGGCAGACACAGGCAGACCTGGCTGCCCAGAGAGGACAGGTTGTGTCAGCTCTGTCCACACAGACAAGTGGAGACAGAGACACACTTCCTGATGCACTGCAACAAATATGAGCACGTCAGAGCCGAGTTCCTCTCAAAAATAAAACATAAAGTCATTGACTTTGACTCTCTGCCTGATCAAACTAAAATGCAACACATCCTTGGAGAGAACAGAGTCAGCAGTTTAGCAGCAGCAAAATATGTCAGATTATGCCACAGCCTAAGGGACAACCATCACAACTTCTGACACACCTGTCTATATTTACAGTCCTTGGAACTCACAATCTGCTTTTTTCTTTATTTAATTCATGTGTCGCACAAAGACATACTGCAACAAATGAATATAAAATCTGCTATATAATTATTTTTCAGTTTTATTGATGTTGTTGATGTATATTATATGTTTAAATTATCTGTTATATATATATATAATTTCTTTACATGCTTTTCTGACTTATTTTTATTGGGGGGGGGGGGGGGGGGGGGCATAACAAATAGATCAACATAACAACGGACATGGTTGTTTTATATGTCAGGGCCCTATGCTGCATTGCATTTGCAAAAGACCAAACTGGCCAAAAGTCTGTCACTCATCTGTGCACGATGGGGACGTTGTATGACACCACCATGGCTGAAAACTCGCTCCACTGGAGCACTGGAGGCAGGCATTGCCAAGACTCTGGTGGCCACTTGGAACAGTGAAGGAAGAGTCTTCATGTTCAATGCCCAGAACAAAAGGACGTTCTGTCCTTCAGCTATGTCAAGGTAGTGACTTAGCTGTAGTGCTAGAGTGGTCCCATCCTTCTTCTGCCTCTTATGGTATGCAGCAAACAGCCCTTCTCCTTCTCTAAGGTCCTCTTGCTCTTGTTCATCAACAAGAGGCACAGGTTGCTCAGTTTCTGCAGCATCTTGCAGGATCAATTCTGGCAAAACATGTAAAAACAATAGCAGAAACAAAAGAGCCCTTATTAGTGTGGATGCTTCAGCAGCCACACTTATGAAATTCAAATCTTTATTCTTATTCCTATTATTTCAACTTCTGTATGTTTTTTTGGCATTTAACTACTTCTGCATACTTTGTGCTACAGAAACCATTCAACTACCTAAATGTTCAGCTAATTCAGGTGCTATATCTTTTCACATTTCTGGTATTTATACTTTTTATGATATTAAGCTTTTTGTAACTTTTTTTTTTTTGCCAATCATTTGAATTGGGAAAATATTCAAATCCTCTTCAACCCACTCCACTTATAGATGTAACTGCTTCCGCATACTTTTATTTAGAGACTTCATTCAAACTTTTAATGAGTCACAACAACTTCAGCTATGCATCTATATTTCAGCTCTTACATATCTTCTACTGTTTTTGAGTTTTTGCAGTTTTAGTTTTATGCTTTTTTTGGATATTTTCTCTGTTTATAATGGGTCTCTATGGGACAGGGCTAGAGCATGTGACATCATCGGGAGCAGCTTTAAAATATTCAAAAAAATTCTGAACAAGTGGCTCTCAGTGCCACAATTTTCGCTCTACATACACAATTATACCTCAAAATATAGGAAAATTTGTCCTGGTCGCAGAGATGTCACCATGGAATCACTGACACTTACATATTTGGTTCAGTGAACTCCAAAGAGAAGGGAGCGCTGATTTTTTTTCTCATTCACTCCTATGTAAACGGAGAGGAGAAATTTCTGGAAAACAGCTGAGGGGCACCAGATCACTAACTCGCGACCGAGATCACATTTTTGACACCGTAAACATCACAAAGATATGTTTGCAATCGGGAGAAGTTTATCTCTGTCATGGTTTGCTCATATTGATGATTGGACTCACGGTTTGGGAAAACCAGGGAGGAGTTTGAGAGGTCCCATGTCCATTAAAAGAACCCTCTGCTGAGTGCTGCTTTCTGCCTGTCTTGTTTCTGCTCTGTCAGGTGGCCATCATTAGTTACCATGACAACCGCTCTAACACACCATGGCAATAGCTACTGACACACCAACACAGATACATGTTGGTGTGTGCGTGTCTAAATCTTAAATGCAGACATGACAGGAGCAGAATCTCCATTTTAAACAGTATGCACACATTATATATAAGTGCTAGCTGTCTGTCATGTGCTATTACAGCCTTTAGTACTAATACTACTGTTGATACTTTTAGGATTATGAATGTTAAATGGATATCGTAACATATATAAAAAAATTATACACACATAATGCTCAGTACCTGTAGCACATGTATTATGCAGCACTTGTACATTTCTTGATTAATCACTACCTCTACATACCTTCAGCCACAGAAACCATTCAAATGTCAAAACGATCAACTCCGTAAGGATTTTCAGATGTTTGTTGTTTAATATTTCTTCATTTTCAGCATTTTCTTTCATTTCAGCATTCTACTACTAGTAATAGTAGTACTCCTTATACTATTATTCCTGTACATTTTCTGATTATTTGTTACTTCTGCATACCTTCAGCTACAGAAACCATTCAGATGTCAAATTGTTCAATTCTTCATACTTTATTTTTTTCTACTTTATATGCTATTTAAAGTATGAACTACTGCTACTTCTGCTACCTCTACATCTACTAGTGTTAGTACTGCTTCCACTAGTTCTCCTGTACATTTTTGATTAATCACTACTTCTAAATACTGTTGGGGTCAACAATAATGCTGGGGCTTATAATACTAGGTCTCACCAAGGGACTCCAAATATGAAGGGGTTCTACAGATAGTATTATAAAAAGCTGGGATACTACTTGTTGGAAATCAAGTAGGTCTCACATGGCGGCACCATGAATGTAGGAAATCTACACTTGGCCTCACCAAAAGGGGCACCAAAAATGTTGGGAACAACACTAATAGGCCTCATCAAAGGCCTAACCTTGTAACAGATCTTCAACCTAAGTATGAAGTTGGCTATCAGAAATAATTAGTAATTATTAGTAATAATTATTAATTATGTTAACTAACGTGACTTAATTAACATCATATCACCTCGTGGGGCACCATTCCCGAAAAGGGAAAAATGATAGCCAGTTAATGATATCAGTCTCATAAAGATAAGATAAGATAAGATAAGATAAGATAAGATTTTATTAATCCCGAAGGAAATTCTTGTGCAAGATAGCTCCATGAATACAGCAACAATATACATATAACAACAATAGAACATAAAAGTATAAAAGTATAAAAAGTATAAAAATTTGTGTCTAATGAGTAGTTTAAGTCAAAAGTAATATTGCGCATGACAGTGAAAAAATTGTACATCGTAAATAAAGAACGTGACCAGTAAAGTTCACATGCAAACAAAGTCAATACTGAACATAATATTGTTGTTATTGTAAGTGTCAGATGTCCGTCCTGCAGAAAGGGGAGGAGTTATATAGTTTGATGGCCACAGGTAGAAAAGACCTCCTGTGGCATTCTGTGGTGCTCCTCGGTTGTTTGATGGGACTCCAGTGTGGCGTGCAGGGGGTGAGAGGTGTTGTCCTTGATACTGAGCAGTTTCCTCAGCATCCTCCTCTCTGACACCTCCACTAACGACTCCAGTTCTACTCCCAGGAGAGAACCAGCCTTCCTGATAAGCTTATTGAGTCTGTTAGCATCAGCTGCCTTCAGTCTGCTGCCCCAGCACACTACAGCGTAGAAGATGACGCTGGACACCACCGAGTAATAGAACATCTGCAGCATAGTTCTGCAGACGTTGAAGGATCTGAGTCTCCTGAGAAAATATAGACAGCTCTGACCTTTCTTAAATATGGCATCCGTGTTATTAGTCCAGTCCAGCTTATTGTCTATGTGGATGCCCAGGTACATGTACTCGTCCACAATGTCCACCTCTATTTCATTGATGGAAATGGGGTTCTGACCGGTCCTCTGTTTCCTTAAGTCCACCACCAACTCCTTCATCTTTAAGATGATGAGTTGCAGGTGGTCTAGTCCACACCACTGCACAAACCTGTCCACCACACTCCTGTCCTCAGCCTCCTGGCCTCCGCTGATACAGCCCACGATGGCAGAGTCATCTGAAAACTTCTGTAGGTGGCAGGACTGTGAGCAGAAACTGAAGTCTGAGGTGTAGAGTGTGAACAGGAAGGGAGACAGGACCGTCCCTTGTGGTGCCCCTGTGCTGCTCACAATAGTGTCCGGGGGGGGGATGGAAAGAGGGGTTTGAGGTGAGTGTGCAGGGGGAGGGGAGTTATGATAAGAGCTTGGGGGAGGGTAGGCAGAGGCCATATCATCAAACCTGTTAAAGAACAAGTTTAACTCATTGGCCTCCTGTAGATCTCCTTCGATCCCCTGACCACTCTTTTTCCATGGCCAGTGATGGTTCTCAGACCACACCACATCTCCCTCATGTTGTTTTGTCGGAGTTTACTCTCCAACTTCCTTCTGTAAGACTCCTTGCCCTATGCGATCTTCTCCCTCAGTTCGATCTGCACCTTCTTCATTTCCTCGTCACCACTCCTGAATGCCACCTTTTTTCTGTTCAGTATTGCCTTTATGTCCTTTGAAGAAGAAGAAGAAGCTTTATTGTCACTGCAATAAAAACAGTGAAATTTCGTTTGGTGCTCTCTTGTAGCAGCTACAATGTCCTTGTCATAAAATATACTGGGGGGGGGGTGTTCATGGTTCTTGTAGCAGTCTCTTCACAGCCATGGGGAAGAAGCTGTGTTTCAGTCTATTGGTGCGGGCTCTCATGACTCTGAGTCTGCCAGAGGGAAGGCTGGTGAATAGAGAGTGTCCTGGGTGGGCGGGGTCATTCCGAATCTTTGTGGCCCGTCGGAGGAGACGGCTGGAATAGATCTCCTCCAGGTGTGGAAGTGGGGAGCCGATGATCCACTCAGCCGTCTTGATGACCCGCTACAGTTGTTTCTTTTCAGATGCAGTGCAGCTGGCGTACCACACCGTACAGCCATAGGTGAGGACACTCTCTATTGTGCAGTGGTAGAAGTTTTTCAGCAGAGTTGGAGGGAGTTTGTTCCTCCTCAGTGTTCTCAGAAAGAAGAGACGCTGCTGGGCCTTTTTGATGATGTGGGTGGTTTTGTCTTCTTGGTGTTGAGGTTGAGGTGGTTGTCACTGCACCAGGCTGCCAGTGCTTGGACCTCCCCCCTGTATGGTGTCTCATAACCATTGTTGAGGAGCCCCACAATGGTTGTATCATCCGCAAATTTGATGAGGGTGTTGGAGCCGTGAGCAACGACACAGTCATAAGTGTACAGTGTGTAGAAGACTGGACTCAGCACACAGCCCTGAGGAACACCAGTATTGAGGACAATGGTGGAGGATGTGGAGGTGCCCATTCTGACATGCTGGGGTCTGTTAGTCAGGATCATCTTTGTCACCCATGGTTTATTATTGGGGAAGCAGCGTAAAGTTTTTGTGGGGATTACATTGTCCGTACAAAAATTAATATACTCAGTTATGCAGTCTGTAAGTCCATCAATGTCCTCCTCATGTGCATTGCAGAAAACATCCCAGTCAGTCACCTCAAAGCAGCACTGCAGAGTCTCCACAGCCTCCCGCGACCACCTTCATACCATTCTGGTGGTCACAGGTTGCCGCTGGAGTGCAGGTAGGGAGAGAGGCTTCAGGTGGACCAGGTTGTGATCAGATCTGCCCAGGGGAGGCTATGGAGCTGTATGCTTCTTTAACATTAGCATACAGCAGATCCAGTGTTTTATTTTCTCTGGTCTTACAGTCTACAAACTGTTTAAAAGTGGGAAGGGTTGTTTTCAGGGTCACTGGATCTCACTCATTTTCGGCAGTTTCCGACAATTTACAGGCTGTGAAGGCGGCGTTTACGGGTGCCAGAAATTGTCGAAAACGGACCCATGACATATGTGGAGACCTCCCTGGAGGTGCTAATGGCTCTAATTAGCATATGAATAGCAGCGGAGCCGCGTCTGGCTTGAAATTCCTCACTCCAGGATTGGATGAAACCACTACTTTGAAACAAGAAATATCATTCGTGATTGGTCGGCAGATCTGTCGCTATTGGTCACTCTGGGTCATTATAAATGTAAACCCCTCCCCTACAATAATAAAATATAACAATAATTTTAAAAATAACCCTTATAATATAATAATTATAATAAATGTATAATTATTATCAAACATTTAAATAAAATTATTATGTTGTATATTCATGTCATTGTTATCCTATGGGCTACACTATTATTACCATCAAGGACATGAATGAATTTATTGAGTAAAGGAACATTAGCGAGGAACATGTTTATTCAAAGAAAGAGCTTTATTTATATCACACAACTATGTACAAGTACAAATAGGAGATTTCAACAACAAATCACAATCATACAGCGCCATCAAATGTCTATTATTCGCTGCCTCGGAGCTGTAGGCATCTGAGGGCGATCTGTCTGCATGTGCTCCATCTTGCAGACGTATGTGGTGCTGCCCTGTAGTTCGGGTTCACGTCCAATCTGACTGCAGCGTGGCACAGAGTTCAGTCAGCTCCTGCTGCGGAACCACGGAGGTCGCACAATCCACCCAGACACCCCGTCAAGTGTGTCGTCTTCCTCATCAGACATCATGTCTATGGTGGCGCACATCCATAGGTCCACCTCGTCTTCTGCCAGGACACTGTGTCCCGCTTCCAGCAGCTGTAAAAACAATCGGTAAAGACAATAAGTACTGCGCAGTGCACTGCATATTGACACATCTATTAATGCACCTGAAAAATAGTCACACTGACCAACAACGAGTCTAACCTAAAAGTCACAGTAAAAAGTAAAAAAGAAACAGTAAAAGTCACTTACATACAATGGCGTCATTATCTGCATCAAGTGAATCCAGACTTGCAGACAGAGCTCTCAGTAATAAGAAGTCACGGCCTCGTTAAGAGGAGAGGTCAGTCTGTGAGAAACAAAATGTATGGTTAAGATCGGTCAAGAACGCGTCTGAACGTTTCCTCATACAGCAGAATGAAAGCATATTCTTTAAACTTACCCTCGCTCCGTTGAAATAAATTGTTTTGTGTATCTTTTTTATTGAACATTGACTATTGCTAATGACCATAAACAGTAATTAATCTAGCATACTTTCATGAAATAAATCAATTCAAGCTAAAATTTTAGAGTCTATAATTAGGCTATACTAAGCCTCATCTATTTATACCAGAGATGAATGAAGTTAATACCTTTTAGAGAAATGTCACCTCTGTGTGGGGAGTGAAACTCCCCCTGCTCCCCTGGTTTGCATTTCTATAGCTCACAGCATGTTCATTTACATGTTAAAGCCTCCCCTAGAATTAGGGGAAGGGGGGACAACTGCCAAGCAAGGCCCACGACAATTTACGACAGTTTCCGGCAGTTTTCTGTGTTGCCTGTAAATTGCCGTGCGCAGCCGTAAACCTGAAATTCCACGGCAGTTTACAGTGCCGCATACTGACGGAAATCCCTCTTTACATGCAGTGGGTGACATGGTTAAAATCCCCAGAGATTGCTACAAAGGCATTGGGGTGCAGGGTCTGTAATCTCGCGGTCGCAGCACTGATGACGTCAGCAGCCCGCGATGCGTCTGCTGTGGGGGGAATGTATACAACAATAATAATGGCCTGGGAAAACTCTCTGGGCAAGTAATACAGACGGAGACTTATTACTAACAGTTCAATATCCGGGCTGCACACACATTCTTTCACTGTAATGTGTCCAGGGTTGCACCACTTGTTGTTAACGTAGACAGTGACTCCCCCTCCCTTCTTCTTGCCGCTCTCGCTGCAACTCCTGTCCCCTCGCACCAACTGAAAGCCGGCTAAACTCACGATCGAGTCCGGTGTGTTGTCGTGCAGCCACGTCTCCGTGAAACACATGACAGAGCTCTCACGAAACACACTCTCGCTCCTTGTGAGTGATGTTAACTCTTATTTACAAGCAATCTTACGTTCCCCATAATAATAGATTGAAGATACATCCTGTATCTCCTCTTTCTTAGCTATCGTCTCCTCCCGGCTCTGCAGCTCCGATATTTCCTCCTCAGTTCCTTCAGGATTTCGTGTCTGTTGCCGGCCACGCCACTGCCACGGAGTCCCATCAGCTGATCCCTGGTGTAAACAGTGGAGCCCCGGCTCGCCTCCACCTTCAACTTGCAAATAACTTAACTTACTACTTAAAAGAAGAACTAGGAAAAACGAGTAAAAACAAATAAAGTGAAAGAATAAACGAGGAGTGTTGCTAGCTGGCTGCCGCCCGTGACGGCGCTGGAAGTAGTAGAAAAACTATTAATTTGGGATTTTGATTAATAATTAAATCAATAACCATAACCAAAATTAATAATAAACCCTGAAGGATTTCGGAGTTCTTGACGTAGCAGAGGTTGACTATTCATTCACCTTTGTACAACATTAAACAGACAGCAAGTACGATTCCAAAAATTATATTTATTCATAAAGAGAGCAAAGCAAAATCAAACACACAAATTCTAACTAACTATATACAAGCATGTGCGTGTGTGTGTGTGTGTGTGTGTGTGTGTGAGAGAGAGAGAGAGAGAGAGAAAGACAAAGGCGGGTGTGGTAATCAAAGGGGCCGTTTGGCCTACAAAACAAAATGGCTGACAACAGAAAACTACAAGATGGCCAAATCAAAGCTGGCTTCAGATAGGGGGAGGTGTCGCTTGACTGTGTGGTCAGGACAAAGACAAAGGAAAAGAAGCGGGAACTTTGAGCTGCCTGTTTGGGTGTAGCTCTGTTGAAAGCCAATTTGTAAGTGAGTCTATGGTCTACAAAACAAAATGGCTGACAACAGAAAACTACAAGATGGCCAAGTCAAAGCTGGCTTCAGATCGGGGGAGGTGTTTGCTTGACTGTGTGGTCAGGACAAAGACAAAGGAAAAGAAGCGGGAACTTTGAGCTGCCTGTTTGGGTGTAGCTCTGTTGAAAGCCAATTTGTAAGTGAGTCTATGTCAGTGTGATTTGTGTTGCAAAGGGTCTGGCTTAGTGCAGAAGATGTTTAGTTGCATGCAAGACATTGTCTGTGAACAGCATTAGCAAACTAAACATGACTTAGCTTTGGTAAAACCAACTAATCAATAACCTAATTGCAGACAATCACAACAATAACTCAGTAACTATTGCTGGGAGGTTAGTTGCAAACCCTGTGTTTGCGCTTCTAATTTCTCTGGTTTCAGTTATGCTCCTGCTTTGAGCAAGGGCATGAGAGTCTTAGGAGAAAAGGAACAAAAGTCTGTAGAGCAATTGTCATGAGGTCTCTCCATCTCAGGAGGAAAAGCCTTCATATGTCCACTGTAGATTTTAACAAATGACAAATCATCTGTGGTCCAGTGAATCCCAACAGTTGCAATCAATAATTAAGTCGGACAGTATTGCATTGGTGATAGCCTTCTGCTGTGAATGAGTCATGCTGTAATACCCTACACGATTGTCCAGGAATTGCGAGATTGAAGGCTGTTTTGGTTCATTTTTGATGATTTTGTTCATCTGGTATTCTTCAAATCCATAAGAGGTAAACATATTAAACAGATGTCAGAAAATCCCTCATAGCCATACATGAATTGTATTTGAAACCTCTCTTTATTACTCATGTTATTAATATCAATCTTAACATTGCGTTAATATTAATTGTAGTGTGTGTGTGTGTGTGTGTGTGTGTGTGTGTGTGTCTGTGCATGCGTGTGTGTGTGCGTGCGTGTGTGTTGTAAACATCACGTTACTGTCGCTGCTGTAGCAGATTGCAGCACTGGTCAAGTATTGTAAAACTTCTTTCGGGTTGAAGGGATAGTTCAGGACAGTGAGGTTGTATGAGGGACTACACACAGTCAATGGTCAGTGCACTACCAGTGCAGAAAAGCAGACACAGCCACCAGCTCGTGAGATAGGCTTTACATTGCTGTGGACAGGGTCAGCAGCTAAACATATTTTAATCACCTAAAAGAGGCAAACCTAATAAAATCAATGTCAGTTTAAGTGTACGCCATATAAAGATTATTTTCATGGCTTTACTTTGCCGTCAGACAGCCCCTTTTGTCAGGAAACTGAAGTTATATCACTTGTTAATTCACTTTCTCCAGCACACCACAGTCCATTGACAAATCCAGCCATTTTACCTCACAGCAGGTAGACCAGCACACACTGGAGTTGCTGTTGTCCACCTGCAGTGGTTAAATTGGTGTTTTTGTCAATGGACTCTGGTGTGCTGGAGAGTAAGGACAACGAGGAGTATAACTTCATTTTCCTTGTTGGAAAAGTCCGTCTGACAGCAAGCTAAAACGGTACACATATTTTTAATATAGCGTACATTTAAACTGAGCTTGATTTTATTAGGTTTGCCTCTTTTTATGTGGCTAAAATACGTTTAGCTGATTGACCGCCGTCTGTGTGTGATACACTGACTGACGTTATGTTTAAGTATACAACTCTGCTTAAAAATATCCCCAACTATCACATAACAACAAAAGTATCAGTAAGGTGAACCCGCAGTGGACACAACAGATTACTGTGTTTGCAATGTAACGTAACAGTGAGTTTACACTTACAGTCTCATTGATTTGCCTACGCAGCTAGCAAAGTTACTTAGCCAATAAACATTAGAAGTTGGAAGTTGTTGCGTCTCTGTCTGTAATCTTCGTCCCATATGTTTTGCAGTTCGTGCGTTGTAAGGGCTTGGTACACAATGTCAGAGTGTGGAGATAATGATGACACCCCCACTTTCACCTGTCCTGGCTCCCCCTTGCCGTGACATGTTTGTTGTACCTTATCAAGCTCTAGTTGCAATAGCAGTTGCAGTTTGCGGATGTTGGAATGATGTCTGATGTCTGAGCAGTGCTGCTGCATAAAAGAAGAGAGGGGGAGAGACTCAGCAGACTCAGCAGAGATTGCGATTATTCTGCACAGCATTCATAGGAGTAAAATATAATAAAATATATTTAAATACATTTCTTGCTTTTACCCTGATGGTGTGAATTAGTTGCTAAATTTGTTGCTACACTGTCCCCTGGTACAAATCTAATGTTTAGTCTTGTTTCACCACTAACTGGGTTTGGGAGTTTGTCTGTGAAGGCAAGTTCTCCCACCCACTGATAATGTTTGGGACGGTAGCAGAGCCAGCCTGAAACAGAGAGCTTCACAGAATGTTAAGCTCATGTCATCAGGATGGTCTTACTAGACTAGCATGGCAACATATGGAAAAACATCACTTATTTCCAAGCTATTCAACCAAAATGCAGATCTGAGAGTATACCAGTGCCTTAAGTAAAGGCGAAACAACATCAACCCCTCAGCTGATTACCTGCTTGTGTGGCTTAACCTGCAAAAGGGCTGAAAAATGAAGCTAAGGGGCTGATCGATATTTATATGCAAATGGGGCTGGTCCAAAACAGGGGGGGGTTCCCAAACTTTTTTTTGAGCAGTGGGGGGGGCCATATGGTTTTTATTTTGGCTTCAGGGGGGGTCATGCAACTTTACTTTGTTAAGTTTTGTATGCTTTTTTGTTTCTTTTCCATTCTTATTTTACTCAGAGGTTTTGGTTTATACTCCCCTATATAAAGTTACCCTGCATGGTCCACAATGGTATTTCCCACTTGTACACACGTCACTGACCGGAAAACCCAATAGAGTAGCAGAGGAAGACGACCGCGGAACACAAACAATGGCTGTGAGGAGATCGATTTGTCGAAAGGAAGGTTTCCTTCATGCTAATTTGAGAGTGTCTTTACAGACCTTAAAAGCGGATGACACACTGGACAAATTTAATTGCATTGGAGAACCTTGTCTTTGTTGCCTGTGGGTGTGGAAGCCATCCCAACTTTAATTTTCTTCCTTCTGGCAGCTGTGAATGCAAATTGAAAACCGTATCAGATAGTGAATTCTATACCAGCCTTAATCAAGCTACATATCAAATGTGACACTAGTGCTATAGTGACTATTAAATGCAATTTCAGATTTACAATTTACAGAGTACAGGAAATAACAGTATACTATACATTACTGTAGGCTACATATTGTATGTAGTGCAGTGTGTACTTCCAATATAAAAGTAGTGTTCCAATAGACACTGAATGCTTTTTGTGTAGGCTATAAGTACATGTACAAACATTTATCAGTTTGTGTCAGTGATGGCTTTTTTTTGGCAGTTTTAAATAAATGTGTACACATGTGCTGCATATATAGGCTATTTCATTTGCAGTCACTTGTTTTGTGATACATTTAGATTTATGTTGGACTATCTGGTTTGCTTTCTATGTGCCGTTTGTGCTGAAACTATTTTCAGAGAAGGTTTTTATTTTAAACTGTAGGCTGCTGTAGATAGCAGGTACAACAGACACATTCAGATTGTAAATGAATGTTCAAGCCTGTATCTACTCTCCTGAACGGTGGGACTGTTTTGCTTGCGTGGGCCAACACATAGAGATTGCAGATTAAACTAGCTTGCAAAAATAGGCTAGCTTCTTCCCAAATCCCAACCCATGGTATACCTTGTGGAACGCATCACTCCTGGAAGAGTCTGTTGCGGTCGTTGCGGGGGGCTCTTGATTTTCAGTGCCTATATGAGCACCAGGAGGGCAGCCACAATACCCACATGGATTGTCGGTCCCAGGCTCATACGCATCACAATGTGTGCAGGATAGACACCTGCCTCTCCAAACTCCACGTCTGTCCTTCATTGTTTAGTGGCACGCTTATCCTCGGGTCACCAGGCTTGAATGAAAACAGTGGCCAGTGGACATGCTCTCTCACCCGGCACCCCTGGTTTAATGCAATGGTTTAATCCAGGGTGATTTGATTGGTCGTAAACTACAGTGTGGGTCGTACCAAAATATGACAAGATGGCGCGAGCCGGTAGAAACAAGTTTGGAGGAACAGAACTGTATTTTGTTGCTCATATGACATTGCAGCTATTAATTATGTTAAATGCTGAATGGCTCTTTAAAGTACCGCTTTGGAATACTACAAGAGGACACAAATGGATTTTTGCGGCTGCTACGGGTCCATTTGGTTTAAAACACAACACTGTTCTACAGCTGGAAAGGTAGGAGAGAAAAAAAAACTCACGCCTGACAGCTGATAATGACAGCTTTTATACTCACAACTGTTTATTTTAAATACGAAAAATATAGCTCCCAATCTGTCTTTATTTTGCAGTGTCAGAATCAAATGGAAGACGTTTCCAGATTTAGTTTCACAGTGGCTTTGTGAACTCAATACTGACCCCACCTGGCAGAGGAAGGTTTTAGAAACAATGGCGAAGTCAAATACGGTGCTATTTATTAATGGAAATCGTCATTGTTATTGCCCTCTTTACTTGTGATTATATACAAAAATGTTGTTTATGGTTGGGGGGGGGTCATACATGTTTCTCCAATCCGTCAGGGGGGGCCAAAACGTTTTTTTTGGACGCTTGGGGGGGGGTTTAAGGAAAAAATAAAATCATAATCACGTCCCAACCATACCCCGGTCCTATTTAAATAACGATCAGCCCCTAACAAGGAAGTGCCAAAAACTGCAGTACTTTGAATGACCACTTGAGGCTGACTCCAAAGGCAAGTTAATCCTCCTACACCCCCATGTTAAAATGCCCAACTTTACAGCAGGAATAAACATTTTTAAAGCCCTGTACAATAAACATTTTTGGTCTTTATAGCTAAATTCAACATTCATGACAACTGTACAGGGGCTTATATTTTTATATAACTCAGCCAGTTATTTTAATCAAGGCTTAAAGTTATGTTATTAGTTAGTTATTAGAGGTTAATAGTGGTAAATATCAGTGCTTTAAATATTATAAAATCTGGCTAATGCTGGGTTTTCCACTTCTTGACAAAAGCAAAGAGAGAAAAGATGGTTAAAAGAAGAAAGAAAGGATGGGGAAGACATTAATAAGAGGTGGAGGAAAAAAAGACTTGAAGTGTGTCTGCCTCAAGCCCTACTGCTGGGTAATATAAACATTGGAGATAAGCTATTAAAGTTAACATCCCCATCTATAGCAAATGAAGATATGGTGGGTGCCTGGGGAAGTTTGCCATGACTGCAACAAGAGCTACATTTCATTCACATTTACGGACCACAAACAGCCTATTAGAGTATCTTTAAAACACAGTTATTGGCAGGTTTTAGCCCGTCAGGCTTGAACCCCTAATAAATTCATACAAAACCAATAAATTAATAAAATACAGGTAGGGGGAGGGGCTTTGGTTAATGGAAATGGTAAATGGACCTGCACTTGTGCTGTGCCTTTTTAGTCTTCTGACCACTCAAAGTGCCTCACACATTTTCACATACTCGTGGTAGCTGAGACTGAGCTACTCAGTTAACCCCAACCTCAAAGTACAGACACAACAATATCTTATATTATTTTATTATATCAGAATCAATCAGAATCAGAATCAGAAATACTTTATTGATCCCCAGGGGAAATTGTTTTCGTTACAGGTGCTCCTTACAAGTGTAAAAAGAAGAAGATATAGTGCAAACAAGTGTAGAAAAAGATATAGTGCAAAACGAAGCAAAATATAAGAAATATAAGAAGATAATTTACAAAATATATATGTAGAGACCACACAACATAATTTACAATATATACAGGAACCTTATATACAGACTGAACAATGTAGTCAGTTATTGCACGGATTATTTTGGAATAAATATGTAATAATTTATTATGAGTAAGTGACAGTGGTGAAACAGTCCAAGGGCAACTCAGAGGGAGGAGTTGTATAGTTTGATGGCCACAGGCAGGAATGATTTCCTGTGGTGCTCAGTGGTGCATTTTGGTGGTATGAGTCTCCCACTGAAAGAACTCTTGTGCCCGACCAGCACATGGTGGAGTGGGTGTGAGAAATTGTCCAAGATAGTTTGCAGTTTAGACAGCATCCTCCTCTCTGACACCACCACCAGAGAGTCACACGCCATTCCCACAACGTCACTGGCCTTGCGGATCAGTTTGTTAAGTCTGTTGGCATCCGCCACCCTCAGCCTGCTGCCCCAGCACACAACAGCATAGAGAATAGCACTGGCCACCACAGACTCATAAAAAATCCTGAGCATAGTCCGGCAGATGTTGAAGGACCTCAGTCACCTCAGAAAATAGAGACGGCTCTGGCCCTTCCTGTAGAGAGCATCAGTGTTCTTAGACCAGTCCAGTTTATTGTCAATGTGAACCCCCAGGTACTTATAGTCCTCCACAATGTCCACACTGACCCCATGGATGGAAATCGGGGTCACCGGTGTCTTGGTTCTCTTCAAATCCACCACCAGTTCCTTTGTCTTTGCCACGTTGAGCTGCAGATGGTTCTGCTCACACCATGTGACAAAGTTATCCACAGCAGCCCTGTACTCATCCTCATCACCCTTGTTGATACATCCAACTATGGCAGAGTCATCAGAAAACTGAAGATGGCAGGTCTCAGTGCAATAGCTTAAGTCCGTGGTGTAGAGGGTGAAGAGGAAGGGAGAGAGGACAGTCCCCTGCGGGGCCCCGGTATTGCTGACCACTCTGTCTGACACACAGTGTTGCAAGCGCACGTACTGTGGTCTACCAGTCAAGTAGTCCACGATCCAGGACACCAGAGAGGCATCCAACTGCATAGCTGTCAGCTTGTCACCCAGTAGAGCTGGATGGATGGTGTTGAACGCACTGGAGAAGTCAAAAAACATGACTCTCACAGTGCTCGCCGGCTTGTCCAGTTGGGCGTAGACGCGGTTGAGCAGGTAGATAATGGCGTCCTCCACTCCAAGTCGGGCCTGGTAGGCGAACTGGAGGGGGTCCAAGAGTGGCTGGACCATGGGCCGGAGCTGCTCCAGGACAAGTCTCTCCAGGGTCTTCATGATGTGAGAGGTCAATGCCACGGGTCTGTAGTCCTTGGAGCCACTGGGACGCGACAATATATAATCTTAAATACAAAAAGGTAACAAGAATCCACCTCATTCCTGGGGAAAACAAAGTCAGCCGGTACCTGACTTGGTCCCCTGCAAACCAGCTGTGTCCGAATTCTGTCAGTCAGAACTGAAGGCCAATTAGCAGGGTCAGACTCAGTAGGCAGAGGCTCATCCTCAGGCACAGTATTTGGTGGGGATTCTGGTCGAGGCATTTCTAATAAAGAGCATATGGTATTGTCATTAGTATACACATGTCATTCACAGCATTTATAGTGTTTACAAAAGTAAAAATTTATGCAAGAATGCACACATACACCCCCCCTCCATGCATGTGTATATACACACACACACACACACACACACACACACACACACACACACACACACACACACACACACACCTGATGAGTCCTGCACAGAACATGTGGCTGTGGAGGTAGATGGCTCCTCATTTTGACCAGTGAGTGTGCCAAAATATTTCAGAAGTGACCCTGAATTTACAATTAAGATACAATATGTGAGTTAGATCACACTTAACATGCAGCAATTACCCAATTAAAATAAACCATAATGCACAATTTATTAACATTTGTTAACATCCTACTAACTAAGCATAACACACTACAAATGATTCAAAAAGCTCACATATACCTTACAAAATGCCATCAGTGTCAGTGTATATTACAAGTTATTTAAGTTAGCATTGACCCATGTATAGCATTAAATATTCCACAGTTAGGACGTATTGTTTACCAAATCCCTAGACTAACAGGCCTGTGTGAAATTGCACTTGTTGTGTTGCAAACACAAACTAGTCTGTGGTTGAAATTAATTGCATGACATGATGCCTCAAATTCTAATAGTAGTTCAGCAAAACTAAAAACCAAATACAGTCGTCTTCTGTGGCTAAGTAAGTAGCAACATTGCTACTTACTTAGCCACAGAAGACGACCTATAGGCTATTTATTAGCCTCTTGCTAATAAATAGCCTATAGGCTTCTGTTTCATTACATGCACAATTAATTTCTCTCATAGAGACCTGCATACCTTTATCTTTTGCCCGTTTCTCCTCTTCTTCTTTTCTTCTTTTTCTAAACTGGGCACCTGATGGCTTCTTTATCCATGATTAACTCAACTCGACAACACCTTTTTTCCACTGTCCAACAAACACCCAGAGTCAAGACTGACATGATGTAAACCAATTCACGTAGATGCACGCACCGATTCGTGTTTTTTTTAATACTTTAAAAAAAATACCTTTTCACATAACACAATAAATTCCATGTAGCTATGTGAGTCTATATTAATTTTATGAATGAAATGCAATTTATTTGGAAGCAGTTTGTGTTGTGTGGCCTGGGATCATCATGAAGGTATAATATAAACGGAGATCCATCATCCAGAGGTCAGTCTATCCCTCCCCCTTGCTCTTCCTCTTCCTCACTCACACACAACCTCTGCAGTCGCGATCCCCCGCTGGCCTGCCCCTCCCTTTTGCCTCTTCTTCTGACAGAGACACACACACAACCTGTATACATGACTCTCAGCAGCAAGTTGACGTGATAGGGGCGCCCCAGCGCCCACTCCACTAACTTGACGTGGAAATGAGTGGTAGTCTAGAAAACTGGCAAGTTTTGTTTTTTTTTTTTGAAGGGCGCTCATGCGCCCTCACATAGATTGCGCCCTGAGCGTTCGCCCACATTGCCCATAGCAAAAACCGCCCCTGATTCGGGGGAAAGTATCTTGCCTAAGAATACTGTGACATACGGACTGGAGGAGCTGGGAATTTACCCTTCCGATTAGAGGACAACCCACTCTACCTCTGGACCACGACTGCCTTAAAGCTTCATCTTTGCGAATAAATACACGTCCACATACTGACCTTGTTTGTCATAAGTGCTGAACGAGAATGTGTTCTATATATTATTTACCTGAAAACAATATATAGAATACATATGTATTCTATATATTGTTTTCAGGTAAATCCTGCACAGTATACCATAGATCTAGCAATACTGGATCACTAGAGTGCCCCTTTAGAGAATAACTAAACCCCAGGCTTTTGGCTTAAATGCCTCCTCCCTGGAATCTGAAATAAAATAAAACAAGTAAATAATCAAAAATCAAGAAGAGCAAACGTGTGGCCATCCTGCTAAGATCAAAATATGTGAACAATCTACGAACCATGCCACCAGTGACAAGAGAGGTCAGGAAATTGACCCGGCCAATCAGAGGCCACCCCACAATACATTCCAGTACAACTGACATCACCAATGACATGAGTGGATTCACCAGTGGAGTCTGTGATGGAATTTAATTTGTAAAACAACAGGAGCAACTGTACCCACAACTACAATTAATGCATTCCACAACCAGAAACCAGAATCTTTTGGAATGCCATAAAGAAACGCACTGCAGCCTAAAACCTGAAAACAGTGAGAATTACAAAGCAGCAGCCTACAAGGTACGAAGGGAAGCAAAGGAGGCAAAAAGGGACCACAGGAGGGTAATTTCAGAGGCATGTGGTCTAAGAACTATGTTGAAGTACAAATTACATGTGCTCCTCACTAACCAGCACACTGGACCCACTACAGTTTGTCTACTATCCCAACTGATTACTGGAAGATGCCATGGCACACATCCTACACACCAGCCTATCTCATCTGGACAAGAAAGGTAATGTGATTTTGCTGTTCATTGACTACAACATTCAGCACCATAGTTCCCCCCCTAGCTGGCCATAAAGCTTAAGGGACTGGGGTTAAACACCTAACTGTGAATTGGGGTCTTTGACTTCCTGACAGACAGATCCCAGGTAGTGAGAATGACCAGACATACCTTTACCACCCTCATCCTTAACACTGGAACTCCCGTTGGCTGTGTTTTGAGCCCCTTGCTGTACTTTTGTACACACGACTGTGTATGCATTTTCAACTGAGATACTATCATGAAGTTTGTTGACAACACAGCTGTGGTGGGCCTGATCACAGATAACCATGAAAAGGCATACCTGAAGGAGGAAAAGGGCCTGACCCACTGGTGTTAGGACAACAACCTACTCCTGAATGTCAGCAAAATTGAAAGAAGCAGAGATGAAACTATGCCCTCCTTAATTTCTACTGCTCCTCAGTGGAGGTTAAAGAGCCTCAAAGTACCTAGGTGTTCACATTACAGAGGGCCTGACCCTGGGTGCTGCAATGCTGAGAAAGGCAGGGCAAAGACTGTTTTTCCTCAAATGCTTGAGGACATTTTGGGTACCTCCTCAAATACTCCTGCACCAATTTCTACTCCTGCACCATGGAGAACAATCTGATGGGGGGCATCATTGCCTGGTATAGAAACAGCACTGAACAGGAATGCACGGCCCTGCAAAGAGCTGAACCTTGCATGATTACATGTGGCAAATAAAATGAATTAATTTGATAACTGACTGATATTACCATAAGACAACTCACATTGTGAACCTAACAACTCTGAAACTAAGAGCTCACATGTGACCTTAACGACTCTGCCTGGCTTCACACCCACACAGAGCTTAAAAGCCTGCAACTCCGTATCAGTCGGTTAGAACTGAAGAACCTCCTTGGATGAGAGGCGAAACGTCTTCAAGAAACACAAGCAAGTCCAGTTGCCTACGATAGCACTTAGCATTACCATGACCTGGATGACTGAGAACCTTCACCAACATGTTGGTTATGGGTAAACAAAAAACAGTCACTGATGCCAAGAGAAAGGAGAGCAGCAGTCTGTGGCATCCTAGTCAGGCACACAGTTTACCAAATCATCCACCTTGACCTTCTTCCTAGCATTGTCTACAGCAGGGCTATTCAACTTCACTAACAAGAGGGCCAAATATGAAAATCACTGGGAGTTTGTGGGCCGCACTGAATATTTGTCAACTAATGGCTAAAAAAATAACTCTTAATAAAAAAGAAGGCAACACTTTTTTAAACAAAGGTCCATATTTATATAAATGTCATGTTCAAGGTAAATACAACAAAGCCATCAGACCACAAATGGGACTGTTTTCACAATAGGCTAACATCAGATAAACAATTCCAAACCATACCCACAGTCAAATGTATTAGGGCTGGACAGTAAAACAGGGAAAATAAAAAAACATAAATAGGTCCATATTTATATAAATGAAACTGTTCATAACAGCCTAACATGAGATAATGAATTCTAGCTGCACAGTAGAACAGACAAAAATAATTAACATAAACATAACTGTTGTCACAGAGAGTGATAAAAGTTCTCCCTCAGACTGCAAGTGCTGTTTTAAGCAAAGGAGAATTGCACATAAACCGTTTAAATCTGAGGGATGCTGTCATCAATAGTACGTAAAATTCTCAGTCAGTTTTGTCATAACATATTTCAGAGATATATTTGTCAGAGAAAGCATCACATGCCTGCTGTGATGTAAAAAATGGCATATATCACACTGCTGTCATTTTAAACACATTCAGGTTAATGGGAAAAATTACACTGTCTTGCCTTTGCTATTTCAACATAGTTTGGCTCATATGTAGTGAGGGCAATCATCAGACACTCATGCAACTTCTCACTGGTCATGGAGCAACGTGCTCTTGTTTTTATGGCATTCATATGTGAAAAGCTGGACTCACATGTATAAGTGGACCCAAACATTGTCACTATTAGCACGGCCACTTTCTTCACTGTGGGGTACTGGAATTTGTTAACATGGTTACACCAAAAGGTCTCTGCACCCTCAGACTGCAAGTGCTGTTTTAAAGCAAAAGAGGCCTGCACATCAACCATTTCCATCTGAAAAATGCTCTCAACAATAGAAGGCATCACCACTTTTACTTTTGCACAAAAGCCTGCCTCGGGTTTGACAGAAAAGGGGTCACGAGCAAAGTGCAACACCTCAATGGGAATGCTGAACCCTTGGAATCTCTCAGTAAAGTTCTCAGTCAGTTTTGTCATGAAATCTGTCATGATGGGCGTTATTTGTGCCCCGGGTGCTGTGTTCATGAATCCACGCAGTCGTGGAAAGTGCAGCATTTCTCTTGATGTTAGGTCTGTTGAGAAGATGGTTAACTTTGTTTTGAAAGCACAAAGCCTCTCAACCAAATCAGCAATACACTTTTCTCGTCCCTGCAGCTCAAGATTCAGGTTGTTCAAGTGTTTAAAAATGTCACACAGAAAGTTTACCTCCGCCATGAACTGTTCATCCAGCATTCGCTCCAGGAGGCTTGCTGCCCGTTTGTGTTTACACACGCGAAGGAAAGACACAATCTCCTGGTGGAGGTCACAGAAACGGTCCAGGACATTTCCCTTGCTAAGCCACCTGACATTGTTATGAACAAGCAAGTCCGTGTGTTCTGCAAACATGTCGGCGAGCATCATACGGAAAAGACGGTGTTGTAAGCTGGAGGTTGAGCGGATGAAATTCACAATGTTCATGACAGTGTCCATGGTGTTTTTCAGATCACCGCTTAGCTTTGAACACAACACAGACTGATGAATGATGCAGTGTAAAAACTGCATGTGTGGAGCTACGGTTGACAGCCTCGCTGTCAGCCCTTGTAATCTACCAATCATAGCTGGAGCGCCATCCGTGACCAAAAGGCAAACTTTCTGTAAATCCAGTTCATGCTCGTTAAAAAATCCGACAATCTTTTGAAACATCACCTCACCTGTGGTGTGTCCCTCCACTGGAATAAGCCCCAAAAGTTCCTCTCTAAAGCAGACTCTGTCGTGAAATCTGACATAAACGCACAGCTGAGCCATGTCAGTACAGTTAGTTGATTCATCCACAGCGAGGCTCATAAAATCCGTTTTTTTCAGGTCATCCAAAAGCTTCCTTGACACATCCTTTCCGAGTAGTTCCACTCTGCGAAGAGTTGATGTGTCCGAGAGAGGCACTTTTTTGATTGATGAGATGATGCTTTCCTTCACTTTTTCATCAATAACGACTTCATCGATGACAGCGAGCATACAATCTTTAACCGTCTCCGCCTCAGTAAAAGGCTTCTTCTGGTGTGTTAGTGTCCAGGCTACTCGAAGGGATGCGATCATAGCCCTCTCTTGCTCCGTGCAAAAGTGTCCAAGTGCAACCTGACATTGTTGAAATGAAGCTAGCAGACGTTGTACTTTACTTCGCCTTTCATCCGAGCCCTCTGGAAATCGCGCCGAAAAGGAACCGTGTATTGTGTTGTAGTGCCGCTTCAGGTTGTATTCCTTCACAACAGATATGGATTCATTGCACAGTAAGCATATCGGCTTCGTACTCGTCGCGGCTGGCAAAAAAAAAAAAAATTTCTCTGTCCATTCGCTCTGGAACTGGCGGTTTTCTGAGTCAATTTTCTGCTTCTTCGGTTTTGAGAGCGCCATGTTAGTGCTGACCTCCGCTGACCGCTCTCGCCAGGCAACTGCAGAGCAGCGATGTGATTGGTGCGATTGGCTGCGACTGGCTGCGTGATTGGCTACATACCATTCACCCGTATATCACATGAGATTTACCACAGAATGTAGATATTTACGAGTTAGATCAGAACCGTTGTTGAATAATTTTCCTACATCACACACTATTATTTACTGGCGGCCTGGCGGGCCATAAAAAAAATCAAAAGGGCCGTATTCGGCCCGTGGGCTGCCAGTTGAATAGGCCTGGTCTAGTCCATATATGAACAGATTTCACTCTCTGCCATGAGTCCTACCTACCTAACCCATAATTGCTAGTAGGATTGGCTCTGCTGTTTCTTGCTAACGTGTGAGAGGTTTTAGCTACATCTAGTTGTAAGGAGCACCAAAGCTCTGTCAACGAGATGTGCATTACTACTCCAGGATGCTTCCTACTAAAAACGCCCTAGGAAGTGGCTGTTAGCTGCACTTTTTCAGAGATGTTGAAGTTAATATTTGTGTGCAAAACAGCAACACAATGGTGAGATTTATGCCTGATCAGAAGTTTTTCCATTTAGTTTTTAGAGTCCCAGATGGGGTTATGTGTCTGTCTAATGGTCTGGGTAATGTGGCCTAATCTTGACTTTTTTCTGAAAATGTTTTGAGTTTATTCTCGTTAGTTCTGACTTTATTGTCATCATATTATGATATCGTTCTTCTTAAAATATAACTTAATTCTTGAAATCTCAGAGAACATGTGTGGGACATATTTTTAACATGCAGAAAGCTTTCAGAAAGCTTTGACCATGCGTAGCAATCTTGCTGAAACACATATGAGCTATTTAAGTCCAGGGGTTTAGAAATTCATTCAAAATAAATTAATGTATCATTGATGTTGATACCAAATATGCGTTACTTCCTTAAACAAAAGAGACAAAAAAGGATGGAAGAGTAAACCTTGATAAATTTGTATGTTGACTCAGCAGGGATAACATTTAATATGAAAAGTTGATGTACAGGAGAATAAATCTGTGAAAGCAATATAGAATGCCTGAGAACCATGCCGCATTATATTCAGTTTTCATATATAAATAAATATACTTTATCATAAATTCACACAGAAAGAGACAAAACAGTGCATCAAAATTCACCAGAATTGATAGTCAAGACTTAACTTCTATTACTACTTAACAAACATTATGTGAAGATGTACTTGAACGTATCTGCTCAGAGTGCTTAGTTAAAATCTGTACAGGTTGAAGACTGCCTATTGAAAAGCCAGTGCTATGTAGATCAAATTCAACAGATATATGATCAATGAAGACCATGACATCATTACATCAGACATGGATCATGTTAAGTTTACATATCTGATAGAGGCTAGATTATGCATTTGAAAGCAATGTTTGATATGAAAAAAAACAGTGAAGTTCTTCTCCTTCACCTTTTTCATCCCGTTATTATACACAGCAAATATTTTGCTCATACAGACTGTGGGCTGCCAGCACGTTCTCACTTCCAGCTCAAGGCCTCTTGGTCAGGGGCGCAGATAGGTTTTTGAAACTGGGGGGGACAAAGCTGCCAGCAAAAACACCCCCACCCCCCCACCCCCCCCAACATGTGATGTACGAGGAATATACTCTAATGCCTTAAGGGTGGCGCTATTACACTTGCTTTTTCACAAATTTGGGGTCAGGTTGATTTGGTTTTGTATATGACATGATGTCAACCTCCTCTCCCTCTCCTCCATCTGCCTCTGGCCTTGCCGTCTCGTCTCCTGTCCATCCTTCTTCTGACCCTCATTCTCTCTCTCCTTCTTCTGACCCTCCTTCTCTCTCTCCTTCTTCTGACCCTTCTTCTCTCTCTCCTTCTTCTGACCCTTCCTCTTCTCCCTCTCTTCCTTCCGCCTCTTCCACCTGTAAGCCTAATGCACTACTACTGCTACTCTCCTGTGCATCACTTTCAATTTCACCTCCCTCACTGCCATCTTCAGGAACTACCTGCAAGCCAGGACAATGATAACATTTTAACATAGCCTATGAAAATCGAATATTTACACACTGTCATCACGCACAGAAAGTCCTTCACAAAACTGCAAAACTCGTTTTAAAACCATTATGTTCCAACTGTTTAACATAGTGAGAGGGCTGGGGGGGCTACGTGTGAGTGTGAAGACTAAACCAGAGCATCCTGACTTTCAAACAATAATTGTGTGTTGCGCGAACGGCAGTCAGTCAACACCTCTTCGCATATTTTCCTTATGAAACAGTATGCTCGCTGAAATCATGGCGAGGAATGCCTAATTAAACATTAAAACTGCCTTAAGGCATTAGTGCCGTTAACAGTATTTAACGTGGCCTATCTACAGGCTACCACAGAGGCTACCAGTCCCAGAAGACAAAAGTTTATCTGCAGCCTACTCCGTACGATTTTATTTTCACGGCGACATTGCTTTGAACAGACTATCAAAAAAATGTAAGGTGATATGATAACGTAAGGCACAGTTTACTTACAGTTGTTGCTTTTTGAAAAAACAATGTAATGGTTTTCTGCTTTTTTGCTCGCCTCACCATGCCGTGTTGGTATGTTATGGGGTCCTAACTAGGAGCTGTCCCGTTGATGCCTGTCAAACTATTTCTTGGTAACCATGGCTACCAAGCTCGAGACAACGACGCAGCCTGCCCAGCTCAACAAACCGAATATGTTGTTTTATGAGAGATGTTGCATGCATTGCTGCGCACCTCAACAAATTAAACCTCATGTTAATTAATCTTTTGATTTCCCCGTGATGTTTGCCTTATCCAAAGTAAGAAAACAGACGTTTTTTTTTTTTTAAATAAAAGTGAGGGGGACGGATCGAAGGGCATTCGAATCTGGGTGTGTCAAGACCCCCCCGACACACCCACTATCTGCGCCTCAGCTCTTGGTCAGTGGCTATGCTTCAAACTATGACGCTCTAGGTATCCCACTCCCATCAGTTTTGAATGTTTCAGTTTTAATGTCAATTTTCATTCTTACATGTTTAAAATAAACATGTCAAAGGAAACAAAGCAACAAAACTACTCAGTTAGGTTTAGAAAAATGATCATGGTTTGAGTTAAAATAACTATGTTTGTTACAGTAAGTTAAAGTTAGAGTAATGTGACGACTACTGTATGTCACGTGACATATGCCAGTAACCACACTGCATGGGTAAAAACACTCAAGGTTGACGACTGGTTTCACATGAGGCATGGACACCAGTCTCTTGGGAGAAAGTCCTGTGTGTGTTTGCCCCATCCACCACCCATACCTCCTGTCCTTCCCAGACTTTCTTGCTCTTTCTACTACGTTACTGCCACAGATGGGTTTACATTGGAGTTAGTAGAAAGCCTGGTGTGCCTCATACAGATACTATAGTGCATTGTGCATCTGTGTCAGAAGCCAAGGGACACTGACCATGCCACTGTTCTTTTTTGATGCCCTGGGAATGAGAATGACTTGGGTCTGCAGTCTTACCTGCTCTCTGTTTGGCTGCCTGCAGGATAAGAAAACAGAGGCAGGCAAGGAAAACCACAAGGGAGTTGGGGGATAATTAAATGGGGGATGGTGAAGAGTGTGTGTGTATGGGAGGAGTAGGGTGTGCACAAAAAAAGGCTTTTTTACAAAAAGTGAAATGTGATGCAGCAAAGGCAGGTGGATAGGTGGAATTCCGTTCTAATGGCATTTGTGATAAGGTGACATTTAGAGAAGACTCAACTCCATCTCCACTTGATGAAAAGCAACACCTGGATGTTGCTTACAATTTGTAGGGGTAAGGAAACATACAGCAGCATATGAGACATTTTTACTGCCATGAGAAGTTATTTTATAAGCACACATTATACCACTTTTACGCTGTAATGGAGTGTAAACCCAACTAAATTCAGTTTCCCCACTTTGTTGTTTTTGGAATAAAAATGTTACTAATTTTTAAGTTGAAAAAAGTGTGACATAAAATCTTAGCATCCACAACAGTGAATTAATGGGTGTAAGATTAAAGTGATAAAAAGGCAGAGACAAGTAAAAGATGTTGTGATGATCACTAGCCAGAGGTCATAGTTCACTACATGAATGATCAGAGCTAACAGTAACCATGGAGAAACATGCAACCTGCTGGTGTTTCTCTCCCCCTCAAAAGCTATACCCTCAGGCTCGCTCCCTTCCTCTGCCTTTAGACAGGTCCTGTTGTTGTCAGTTAGTGACAGAGCATGTGCAGTGTAGAAAGGAGGATCTCAGCTGTTCATCCTGGAGAACTCATCTTTCCTCCCATTCTGGTCCTAGGTGAGCCTCAATACTTCCCCAGACCTCCTTTTCCTTTGGCTGCCATTACCCAAACTAAGCTCATTTGTCCCCCCAACAGACCCATGATCTGCCTTTTGTTCGGGTCCCAACCTCCCATTCATGTCCCCCAGGAGAGCAGACAAAAGAGGAAAAAACACAGGCCTGAACCCTTTGCCCAGACAGACTGTGGTAAAGCGACCATAAAGAGATGCTGGGCTTGAATGGAGCTGCACTGTGATGAGGAGCTCTCTAGCTTTAACTATGGGCTCTGTGAGGATGTCCTCCCCTGTCCATATCTGCAATGTGTGTTGAAGTAATCTTCAGTTAATGCATCTTTATATTTTCTCAACTTATAGCATAAACTACACTTGCCCTAAGAGCTCAATGCACTGCAACTGAAGAAAACGCATTCAAATAGAAAAACACTATCCAATTGAGAAAATATCTTCATCAGTTCAACAGCATTTGACAGCACAGCTTTTATCAATTGCCAAATTTTGTCAAATCTGTAGTTACATTTTAAAAACCGTAAACACAAACAGCACGACATCCATCTCTCGTGGACCAATCCATTGACAGAATTCCTGTTGTTTTTACAGAACATGCAGTCTCATTTCTATCTTCTTATCCTATCATCTTATTAACAACTTCCCGAAATGAAAACCTTATGTTCAAAACCCAAAATATATTGTAAATCCTATACATCTATAACAACAGCAACTCAAAAGCTAAATTGAAAAAGCTGATGAATGACGAGATCATTGAAAAACTGAGAAATAGCTGATTTAAGTGGCGTAATGTGGTCCAGCTGACAGCTGATTCCAGTTTCATTTTGAGACATTGCCAGGTGTTGAAGTTTTTTCAGTTATATGGATGAGACTTTTTGGATTGATTTTGGTTCAGTGTGGATACAGCACAACACAGGGGAGCAGCGAAAGAAAAGATAATGCCTGAACAAGGAGGAGAGGAATAGTTGGATGAGAGACAAGAAGAGGACCAGATAGGAGTAGCTGGACCAGGGCAAGGGAGGAGGAGACTTAGGGGCAAAGGAATAAGAATGTATGGTGGCGTTCAAAAGAGATAAAAGGTGTTGTCTCTGGCGGCAGTTTTATTTAACTAAATATAGCCACAAGAATGAGTCTAGTAATGATCCTCAGAACATTTGGTAGCAATCGAACCTACTGTTACAGAGGAGATGTGAAAAAAATCTGCTTTTCAAAAAAAATTGAAATGGCGGAAAATCTAGTAGGTGGACTTTATTAGTTATTGAGGCTTTTTTGTAGAGCATATAGAGCTGTACTGTCCTTTTGAATTTCAAGTCAGTCTGACTTTTGGTGTGAGGGGCATATCCTTTCCAAAATTTAATTCGACACCATTCTGGCTGATTGGTGTCATGTTTGTTAAGCAGCATTTGCACACAACTTCCAACACCTAATGGGAATTCATGAAAACATTTCTGAAACAACAACAAAAAAAACAGGACAAAAGCAATAGAGTTTGAGCTCTATGGTTGATCATTATTCGCCTAATTCTTAAGTTATTTTTGTGAAAACTTTTGTTAATGATTTTAAATAAATAAATTCAACAAAACAATGGTGTTTCAGCCCTTCCGGCTGGGCTACTGTTAAGCACCTCCTGAGAGAAACTGAGCCCCCAGTAATTTTGGGATGAAAAATATTTATGGAATTGAAAAAGTATAGTATTTAGCCTATATGAAGACATCAGACTAAACCTGTATACGTAAAACTGCTGTGTAATTTAGGGCCCGTCCACATGAAGCTGTTTCAGGGTGAAAACGCCAAAGTATTTATGCGGTTCAGCCTTTCATTCACACGAAGACGGCGTTTTAGGGGGGCAAAACCGCATCTTTTTGAAACCGGGCTCCAGAGTGGATAAATCTGAAGACGCCGCCTTAGCATCTCCGTGTGTACGGCCAATATGCAACTTTTGGCTGGCGATGATGTCATAGCCATAGCTAAGCAAGACTGTTTAACTTGTTGATTGTGATTTAATGCTGTTCACTGAGTATTGCTGTGATTGTCTGCAGTTAGGTTATTGATTAGTTGGCCTTGCCAAAGCTGTTTAGTTTGCTAATGCTTTTCACAGACAATGTCTTGCATGCAACTAAACATCCTCTGCACTAATCCAGACCCTTTGCAACACAAATCACATTCACATAGATTATTTTACAAATAGGCTTTCAACAGAGCTACACCCAAACAGGCAGCTCAAAGTTCCCACTTCTTTTCCTTTGTCTTTGTCCTGACCACATGGTCAGACAAACACCTCCCCCGATCTGAAGCCAGCTTTGATTCAGCCATCTTGTAGTTCTCTGTTGTCAGCCATTTTGTTTTGTAGGCCCAGCAGCCTTCTGATAACCACACCCGCCTTTCTCTTTCTCTCTCTCTTGCACACACACACACACACACACACACACACACACACACACACAAACACACACACATACACTAAGCTTGGCTATAGGTGGTTAGTCAGGATTTGTGTGTTTTGGTTTTGCTTTGCTCCCTTTATGAATAAATATAATTTTTGGAATCATACCTGCTCTCTGTTTAATGTTGTACAAGTGGGAATGAATAGTCAACCTACATACAACCTACCTGCTACTTCAAGAACTCCAAAATCATTCAGGCTTTATTATTAATTTTAGTTATGGTTATTAATTTAATTATTAATCAAAATCCCAAATTAATACTTTAGTGAACTTTATGACACCGATACAGTTTACTGGCTATCATTTTTCCCTTCATGGGAATGATGCCCCACGAGGTGATTTGATGTTTAAGTCACATTATTTGACATAATTAATAATTATTATTAATAATTACTAATTATTTCTGATAGCCAATATGATACTTAAATTGGAGATCTGTTACAAGGTCAGGCATAGATCCTAACTTTTGGTGCCGCTGTGTAAGACCTACTAGATTCCCAACAAGCAGTATCCCAGCTTTTTATGATATTATTTTTAGAACCCCTACATATTTGGTGTCCCTTGATGAGACCTAGTATTATAAACCCTGACACTCTTAAAGTGAGATGAGAAAGTCAAAATCACTCTCAAAATGCAAAAAATCCCAGCACAAATTATATGGATTTAGAGGTATATTTATCCCAAATACTTAATTAATTTCGGCTTGGATTGAAATCCAAAAATTTTCAATTTTGGGGCATGCTCACATAAGATGACTATATGTAACACAGCCATTTTTACATTTCAGACATAAAGGGGAGAAGATAGGATCAAATTTACATTGAATTAGCTGGGGTTACATGTAGTCTATGGATAATCTTGTACTGGGTCTCCTAGGATTTGTTAGAACATGTAATTTTCTTTGCATTCAATAATATGTTTCGCCACATCTCATTATCCAGGTGGGACCAAAAATCTTCCTCCCAAGATGTTTTACTATTGATAGGGATATTGACAAACATTTGTTTATATACATAACTCATAATTTTCTTCTTTAAGAAGCTCTTAGTAGTATTTTTTCCAGTTCATTTATACATAAGCCACTCTAATAAACTGGTATGGACTGGATGTAACTTCTCCATTGTAAAAAGCAAAGAAATTGTGTTTAACAAAGATTTAATTCAGTCATAAGTTGTGAAAATGATTTTAGAGTCCCATCTAAAAAGAGATCCTGTATTTCACAGATACCAGCATCCTTCCATGTTTTGAAATCCACATCTAAACAAGATGGTGCAAAATCAGGATAATGTACAATGGGTGCCAAAGCAGAGTACTGATTTGTTATCCCAAAATGTCTACATACCAGGCGCCAGGATTTGAGAGTATTTCTAACAATAAAATTTTCCTTCATCCCCTGTAGTGATGTACATGTAAGTCAGTACATCATTAGGTTGTTTCAGAGAGCTACTGAAGTTTCTGTAAAAACACTGAGAAAACAATACAGCAATGTATGGATATTAGAAAATGTACTTTGTACTTTGTACTTTTGAATACGTAAGTATTTTTAAATGCATGTACTTTTGAATACTTAAGTATTTTTAAAAGTAAGTACTTCAGTACTTTAACTTGAGTAAAATTTTGACCGAGCAACTTTTACTTGTAGTTGAGTAAGATTTGACCACGAGTATCAATACTTTGACTCAAGTACTGGAGTTGAGTACTTTGTTCACCACTGCAAAGCAGTAATCAGAGCAAAGGGTGGCTATTTTGAAGAAACTAGAATATAAAACATGTTTTCAGTTTTCACCTTTTTTGTTAAGTACATAACTCCACATGTGTTCATTCATAGTTTTGATGCCTTCAGTGAGAATCTACAATGTAGATAGTCACGAAAATAAAGAGAACGCATTGAATGAGAAGGTGTGTCCAAACTTTTGGCCTGTACTGTAGATCGTAAATAGATTGCACTTGTAAAGCACTTTTCTAGTTCAAAAACTCAAAGGGCTTTTACGCTACATGTCACATTCACCCATTCATAATCACATTCATACACTGGTGGCCAAGGCTAACATACAGGGTGCCATCTGCTACTCAGTTTTTTTGACATCCATACAAAATCACACACCAATGGAACAGCCACTGGGAGCAATTTGGGGTTCAGTATCTTGCCCAAGGACACTTGTGGGCTGGAGGAGCTCATGGCACATTGTACATTTATTGGCCATTTCTACGGGTGGGTGCAGCAATTATGAATTTGTATGTATCAATTTCTGGCCACAAAGCATGCACATATGCACATCATTTATGTCAGGTATTCTTAATCCTTAAAGGAAAAATATATTGATTTGCTCTCTTTCTAAGCTTGAGTCAGTGTTAAATCTAGCTCATCATTAAGACTGGAGAGCTAACTTTTTGACATGCTGTATGCAAATAACCCAATATGTATGTTGTCCTTAAAAAAGAAATATTCCATTAGACAATTAATTGTTGCTTTTGTTACATATTTTTACCTGCCTTAAGCTTAATTTGCTGCATTCCCTGTTTTGATTATAGTGACTTTTACTTTATAGGCGACTCACAGGTGTGGACCAGAAGTTTGTCCACTGCCCTAAAAGTAGAAGAAAAAGCAAGTAAAAGGAGAGAGAAAACGGCAGAAATTACGGTAAGAATAAGGTTGGTGTATGCTATAAAACTTGATGTTGATAAGTAGTTTGTGCCCTGAATTTACTTTAAACAGTAATAGCTTTGTTTGTTTACATTAACATTAGCCCAAGATGTAATGATTAGATCTGTGATAATGCTTATGAGCTAGTTAACATATTTGTTGTCTTGTGTCATTTTATTCAGCTCCTATGTTGGTTTGAAATGTGTAATCATATTTCGAAATCATCAGTCAAGAGTTGGTGGGATGTGCTACACTGAATCTTGATGTATCGTGTATCTTGTATACCAAACTGAAATACATACTTAAAAAAATGTGTATATGTAAATATGTATTTTGCCGGTGGGAGGCGTGTTCATGTTATGCATGTCCTATAGCTGAAGTAGATGTTCTGTGTTTTTGTGGGGGGGTTTTCTGTGATTTTTGTGTTTATAAATTTTGTTTATCAAATCATGTTATCAGGAAATGTATCAACCAGGAAAATGCAGTTTATATGGTGGTTCAATATAAGCCTTGTCAGAACATATTACGTTTAACCCCCCATGTTATTTAATAATTCAATGTTTGACTCCTGGAACATTACAGGATGTAAACATCCTATAAAAAGGAAGAGGACTTTGTATCTTTTGAATAAAGAGGAAGTGTCTATAAGCATGCTGCAGGAAACTTATTTAACAAATGTGGAACATTTAAAATTAGAGAATGATTGGGTTGGACAAGTGTTTTCTGCTTCTTATAATAGTAGAGGTAGGAGAGTTGCTATCCTTATTCACAAGGGTGTCCCACTAAAAGTTGAGCATTATGAATCTGACCCTGAGGGTTGCTTTGTTTTTTTGCATGATTTTTTATATGGTAAATTGATGACCATTTTAAATGTTTATGCACCTCCAAATATTCAATTGAATGTTTTTACAAAATGAACTTTCCTACTGGTGAAGTATGATTCAACCAATATAATCATCGGCGGTGACTGGAATTGTGTATTAGATGGAAGAATGGATAGGACTCCCACTACTACATCAACTATACCAAGCCTTAGACAAAAAGCTATTTGTCAAATGCTAGACGAAGTGGGTCGGATTGATGTTTGGCATCTGCTGAATCCAGGCAATAGAGACTATACATTTTATTCTTATGCACGTAGGTCTGACTCCAGAATTGACTTTTTTCTGGTCCTACAAATTTCTGTTGAAGTAGCTGAGAAATGCTACATTGGTTCTATTCATATATCAGACCATGCTCCCGTTTTCTTAAGTATAGCCATTTCCAATTATAATTCAAAGAAATGTAACTGGACTTGTAATAGGTCTATGATATCTGATCCAGATTTCTGTTCCATGGCCCAAAGAGAACCATTGCTTTATCCAAGAGAATGATAATGAAGATACAGATCCCTCTAACTAATGGGAAACAACCAAAGCATTTTCAAGGTGCCTAATTATATTATACTGTTCAACTAAAAAGAAGAAAAAGTTGGAGGAACAGAGATGACTTGAAGTACAGTTACAGGAAGTAGAATATGAACACAAATATAATGGGTGCAAGGCCAGATGGAATAAAGTAATAAAAACTGGAACTGCTCTAAATACACTCCTATCTCAGAATGCAGAAAACGTTTTGTTTAAGCAAAAACACAAGAGGTGTCAATATGCTAATAGATCAGAGCAATATTTATCCAATTTAATAAGTAATAAATCTGCAAATAAATCTGTTACCAGAATTAAGGATAAGAGTGGTAAACTATATTATTCTACAGCTGAAATTGCTGTAGTGTCGCTGAAGTATTTAAAGATGTTTTCTTATATTTATATACCTCAGAACCATCTTCTATGGGGGATAAAATAAATTACTTTTTTCAACATATAGATCTTCCTAAAATCTCTCAAGAAGATAGGTCAAAGTGTGATAAGAATATTACTAGTAATGAGGTGGAAGAGGTATATGTACTTTATCATCTGGTAGGGCTTGTGGACCAGATGGTCTCCCACCAGAGATTTATAAAGCCTTTAAAGTGGACCCATTATGCTTATTTTCAGGGCCATATTAATATAAATATGTAATATTGGGGTCTAATGGAATAGATTTCTGTGTTTTACTGTTCAAAACACACAATATTTGTCCTATTCTGCTCAGTGCTGCAGCATCTCTGTCTGAAACGTTGTTTGGGCTTAGGTCCTGCCTCCCCAGCAGCCTGTCTGCTCTGATTGGTCAGCTCGCTCAGTCTTTTGTGATTGGCGCAATGCTTAGAGTGTGTGTCGGAAATGTCATGCCCCATACCTTATCTGACTTCACGTCCAGAGGCTGGCATAAACATCCAATAGTACCAAACTGCAGCCGCGGTACAAAGGCTTATACAAACTTAAACTATGCAGTGATCTCAGCACATGTAGAGGGTAGGAGTAGTTACTTGAAACCATTAATCAACATATTCATTAACATAATTAATCTTTTATTATTCTTTAATTATTACGTTATAAGTGGCTTTGTAATTAATTAATCTTGATTAATCGCATTTTTAGCAAATAGCAATATTTGACACTATAAGCAAAGTTTTTCAATTTAGATATATTTTGGTTGACAACTGAATCAATGAATAGACATATAGGTGAACTTAAACAACAAAAATGTTTATCATTTCACCAAAGAGTTGTCAGACGTTGGCTCTGAACCCCATCATGTGGTTCAGAGTCCGACGGGACCCGACGGGACAGGCCGGGTTGGGATAACAAATCAGAAATTTTGGCCAACTTGACATGCTGCTGTGTTGTGCTATGGCCTATTCAAGTACTGGAATTTGTTTTTTACGTGACAACGCCTGAACGCAACACAGGCTCCACTCCAACTGAGTGTGTGTGCTGCGCTGCTGTGCATGCGGTGTGTTTGACTGTGAATAACAGCAGCCTTTTGATGGTCATTTACACACTGTCCATGTGTGCCCATGCACTGTGTGTGCATCAGAGTTACCAGTGTGCCAGAAATTAGGGAACTGAGGAAGGTGCGATTAAATTTGTTATTTTTCTAACGCGTTATTTTTCCTTTAATTAATTGATTGAAATTTACGAGTTTAAGTCCCAGCCCCCATATATATATATATATATATATATATATATATATATATATATATATATATATATATATACATATACACATTGAAAATCTGTGGTGGATTATCAAAAGGTCTGTTTCAAAGCGTAAACCAAAGAATTAAAAGCAGTAATTCAAGAAGAATGGGACAAGATTACCCCTCAACAGTGTGAAAGGCTCGTGGGGAACATGCCAGCCAGGATTAGAGCTCTACTGACAGGGTTGTCTGGTACACCAGGGCTAGACCCAAACACACGACTCACACAGCAGTTCAAGAAAAAACAAAGTCCTTTAATAGTAGGTTCGGTACACGGGCAGTCAGACAATGAAGGCAACAGGACCAAAAGGGCTAGGCAGAGGCAGAGTCAAAAAGGCAGATCCTGGGTCAAAAAACACTAGAGACAAAACTAGGGAGATAATGCTGGAACGCTTGCAACAAAGGGCTAAGACGAACTGGCACAGGGAGCAGGGAACACACAAACTAAGTACACATGGGGAGTGAGGGTAATGAGACATAGGTGGAGGAAATTAGGGGATGACGAGGACGGGGCGGGAAACACACAAGGGCAGGAAGTGGATCTGAAATGAGAGGAGAGTTAGAAACCAAAATAAAACAGGAAATGCAGAACTAAACGGGAGAGAACAAACAAAACATAACCTAAAGACAGGATGCTTCATGACAGTACCCCCCCCCCCCCCCCCCCCCTCAAGGGACGGCTCCAGACGGACCAGGAAGATCAGGGTGGCGCCGGTGAAAGTCCCGAATGAGGCCTGGATCCAGGATATCATGGGACGGGACCCACGACCGCTCCTCAGGGCCGTAACCCTCCCAGTCTACAAGGTATTGACGACCACGCCCCCTGCGGCGGACCGCCAGAAGCCGCCTGACGGTGAAAGCCGGGCCCCATCCATGACCCGGGGGGGCGGAGGGGGTCTGGAGGAGGGAACCAGAGGACTGTCCTGGACGGGCTTGACTCGGGAAACGTGAAAAGTGGGGTGAATTCTCCAGGTCCTAGGGAGCTTGAGACGGACGGCAGCAGGGTTAATGACTTTGCATACAGGGAAAGGTCCAACGAAACGAGGTGCCAGCTTACGTGAGCACAACTGTGTTACCTTAAGAGAGCGGCAACCCTGTGACGAAGTCCAGTGAGATGTCTGACCAGGGGCTCTGTGGGATGGGCAGAGGATGGAGGAGACCAGCAGGGGGTCGTGAGGAGGTCTTATTCCGCGAACATGTGGGGCAGGCTGCTACATACTCTCCCACCTCCTTCTCCATGGCCGGCCACCAGAAGCGCTGCCTGATGAGGAACAGGGTCCTTTTAACCCCCGGATGACAGGCGAAGAGGGAGGCATGAGCCCAGTGGATCACCTGTGAGTGGACAGCAGGAGGAACAAACAGCCTGTTCGGGGGACAACCCATAGGGACTGGGACACCAAGTCCAGCTAGCCTGACCTGTTCCTCTATTCCCCATGTGACTGCCCCAACAACACAAGAGGAAGGCAAGATATTAGAGGGGTTTTGACAGGAAGGTGCTGGGTCAAATTGGCGGGACAGTGCATCCGGTTTAGTATTCCTGGATCCAGGATGATAGGACAGAATGAAATTGAATCTGTTAAAAAAAAGAGCCCACCTTGCCTGCCGGGGATTGAGCCTCTTAGCAGAGCGGATGTATTGCAAGTTCTTATGGTCTGTCCAAATGAGAAACTGCTGCTCAGCGCGCTCCAACCAGTGCCGCCACTCCTCCAGGGCCACCTTAATAGCCAGTAACTCCCTGTTGCCCACATCATAGTTCCTCTCTGAGGGAGACAATTTCCGGGAGAGGAAGGCACATGGGTGGAGCTTGTTATCCACTGGGGACCACTGGGACAAGACCCCCCCTACACCCACATCAGAGGCATCCACCTCCACCACAAACTGAAGTTGTGGGTCTGGAAGGGTGAGGATGGGAGCTGAGGTGAAGCTGGTCTTGAGTCTCTGAAACGAGAGTTCAGCCTGGGGGGTCCACTGAAACTTGACATTAGGAGAGGTTAGTGCATGTAAGGGGGCTGCAATGGAACTGAAGCCCCTGATGAAACGTCTATAGAGATTGGCAAACCCCAGGAAACGTTGCAAGTGTTTCCTGGAGGTGGGAGTGGGCCAATCAGTCACTGCACTAACCTTGGAAGGATCCATTTGGAGGTGGTCCTGTGTGATGATGAATCCCAGGAAGGAAACGGAGGTGACGTGGAACTCACACTTTTCTGCCTTGACAAACAGCTGGTTATCCAGGAGCCTCTGCAGGACTTGACGAACATGTGAGTCTCAGGATCAGGGGAAAAAAATCAAGATATCACCCAGATACACAAAAACAAAGTCATTTAACATATCCCTCAGGACACCGTTCACCAGGCTCTGGAAGACAGCAGGAGCATTAGTCAGTCCAAATGGCATCACCAAATACTCATAGTGCCCACTAGGAGTATTGAAAGCAGTTTTCCACTCGTCCCCCTCCCTAATTCTCACCAGATGATAGGCATTTCTAAGATCGAGTTTGGTAAAGATCTTGGCTCCTTGTAAGAGTTCAAATGCCGACGAGATGAGAGGGAGGGGGTACCTGTTCTTGATGGTGACTTCATTCAAACCACGATAGTCAATGCACGGCCGGAGGGACTTATCTTTCTTGTAGACAAAGAGGAATCCTGCCCCGGCTGGAGAGGAAGAGGGCCGAATAATCCCAGCCGCCAGGGAGGCTGAGATATATTTGTCCATGGCCTCCCGTTCCGGGGCTGACAGGGAGTATAAGCGACCCTTAGGGAGAGAGGCCCCTGGGGGCAGGTCAATAGCACAGTCATATTCTCTGTGAGGAGGAAGGGAGGTGGCCCAGGCCTTGTTGAACACCTCCCTGAGGTCGTGATAGCGCTGGGGAACCTTAGCTATATCTGGATAATCAGAATTTATGTGGTCTACCAGGGGCACAGGGGTGACTGGTGCGAGTTGAACAGAGGGAGGTTGAGACTCTCGAGGACCATGAGAGGGAAAACAGTTCTTTAGGCACCCCTCCCCCCAAGCCATAATCTCCCCGGTGGCCCAGTTAACTTGTGGGCAGTGCTGGGATAACCAAGGGAACTCCAAAATGAGTGGGTGTAATGGAGAGCTACAGAGGTGGAAACTTAGCTGTTCAGTGTGTCCCTCGGCTGTGAGGACTTGAAGGGGCTCAGTGCGGTGAGTGACTATATAATAACCTCCCATCCAAAGCGCTGGCTTCTAAAGGTCAGTGGTGTAGTGGTCCCTTGAGAAGTGGGTATACTCTAAACCTTCACCTTTTTTTTAAGTAGTACAGAAAAAAGGACGGTTTTAGAACCAGTGACATGTAAGACTACTCTATTTACCCCAAAATCCGTCATTTCTACTTGCTCACTATTATAAAATTATCATGACTTAATTAGGAGCAGTTTGTAGTTACTACTGGTCACACAAGCAGAATGGATGGATGTAAAACGTATTTATCATGAGGCATTTTGTCCCATTCTTGTGTTTTAACTGAGTTAAAAATCAACTACCAGCCTAGCTACTATAAAATTAATGTAGGTTAGTTAAGGCTAAGTAACTTGTCTAACGTTATAATTAAGACCTTTACAATAACAAACAAGCTTCATAGACATTGAGATAATAAGTTTCATCGAATATTAGCAGAGCTGCAGCCATCCGGCATCAAGTGGAATCCAGCTCGGTCCTTTCAGCGGCCATGAACGCCCGAGCCGGCTGTCCGGTCACGGCTGGCGGCTCTGTCCGGTCATGGTCGGTGTACGGAGCGGTTCTCCTGGATGCAGAGCGAATGCAGCTCCGCTTTGGCTGCGGGGGAGAAGCTGCGGTTCGGCTGCTACGGCTACTCTCACGGCATCTAGCTAGCTTCAGGCTAACGTTACTAGGGTAACGTTAGCCTGCCTTTCATAACGTTAGCCGACTCGCACAGTTTAACTATTGGCGACAAAATCTCTTCTCTTCTAAATGTGCAGTCCTATTGCCAGTAGTTCAGAGCCATGATTCATTTGGAAACCACCTTAAAACTTACCTCAGAGTTATATCTTCCATCAACTCACCGCCGCTTGTTCTGTTGTTTGGTCTGCTCTGCTGCCGTTCACAGTCAAGTGGCACACACAGACACCTGAGGTGTTAGCGATATTTTAATCCGCATGACCACCCCTATTCTGCTTCTGACTGGCTCATCAGTCACCATGCCTAAAGTTAACCAATTTAATCAGTGAAGGCAGCGAGTACCAGCCAATTAGAGGCAGAGGAGGGTGGGTCATGGCTTCACCATCCTTGAGGGAAAAAAGGGCAATCTGGCAGTTAGATATTACTGAATGGTGCGCATCAGGGGGGGTTTAGAAGTGGGTATACGCAATGCTGACTGAAAAATAAGTGGGTATACTCTGTATACCAGCGTATACCCTCGACTACACCACTGCTAAAGGTTGAAGAAGAGGAAACACAATTAATTTAAGTCTTTTAGCTAGTTTCCAGTCCATAAAACTCTCATCAGCACCAGAGTCTATCAACACCTTGAGTCTTTCAGAGAGAATAGGGGAAATTATCTCTACATCAGTCAAAGATCGTGGCTTATAGTTAGGAGAGATTGTTTGGCCACAGTCAGCTGACAAGGTGCTACCTGGCGTTTTCCTTGGCGTAAGTCCATGAGAGCCCGGGCTGCATCTGGACCTGGCGTTGAGTGGTCAAAAACCTTGGACAGGGTGGACTTGAAGAGGTCCAGAGAATGACATATGGGGGAGTCACGAGCCCACTCTGCCGTAGCCCATGCCTCAGCCCACCCGGAGAGATGCGAGATAATGTAGGTGACTCTGGAGCGGTCAGAGGGGAAAGTGGCTGGCTGCAGCTCAAAGTGGAGTCCACACTGTACCAGAAAGGCCTAGCAATTGCTCTCGTTCCCTGAAAAACGCTCTGGTCTGGACAGAGGAAGAGCAACAGAAGAGGACACAGTCACAGGAGTGAGAGGAGGAGAAGCACCAGCCAGCGGAGAAACAGCTGGCGAGACAGGGGCCGGCGGACCGAGTCTCCCCAGGAGCTGCTGCATCTGATTGGTAAGTGCACTCACTTGGTTAGCCAGCGAGGTTTGCAGCCCCTTGTGACGGGCATTGAGTTCCTGGAGGCCATGGCAGACGGAGCTCAGCTGCTCTTCATGCTGAGTGAGAAGCACGCTCTGAGAGCGCAGAGCGGCTTCGAGGGTGGTTGAGTCGGCTGGGTCCATAATGTGGCCAGTTCGTACTGATAGGGTTGTCTGGTACACCAGGGCTAGACCCAAACGCACGATTCACACAGCAGTTCAAGAAAAAACAAAGTCCTTTAATAGTAGGTTCGGTACACGGGCAGTCAGACAATGAAGGCAACAGGACCAAAAGGGCTAGGCAGAGGCAGAGTCAAAAAGGCAGATCCTGGGTCAAAAAACACTAGAGACAAAACTAGGGAGATAATGCTGGAACGCTTGCAACAAAGGGCTAAGACGAACTGGCACAGGGAGCAGGGAACACACAAACTAAGTACACATGGGGAGTGAGGGTAATGAGACACAGGTGGAGGAAATTAGGGGATGACGAGGACGGGGCGGGAAACACACAAGGGCAGGAAGTGTATCTGAAACGAGAGGAGAGTTAGAAACCAAAATAAAACAGGAAATGTAGAACTAAACGGGAGAGAACAAACAAAACATAACCTAAAGACAGGATGCTTCATGACATCTACTGCGTGCTAGTGGCAGGACTACTAAATATTAATTTGATGATGCGATGGTTTATTTATTTTTTGTTCAGTTTTGAACACATTCTCTGTTATTTGTTGACTTTGATTGAGAACTGACCTATTGAAACTGTCACAAATTTAGTTTTCTGAGTTTTTCTTGTAAACCATAAACAAAAAAAAATATCACTTGTATTTGTTTGTGTCTGTCTAATGCAGCCACACCTTTTGAAACACAAAAAAGATTTTTCCACAAATATTTCATGATAATATTTGAGATTTTGTAAAATTTTAAGGGTGTCTGAAAACTTTTTCCACCACTGTATACTCCCCCCCTGCTCTAACATCATAACAAAGTCAAAGGCATGTGACAATGTGATGCAGAAATATATATTCTGAAGTTTTTGGGAAACATCATTTCAGTAATTCATTTCAGTACTGTAAAATATTTCTAGGTACTGTATCTAAAACACAAAAACACATATAATGTCTGTGTCATGTACCTTTGCTTCTTGGGTTGCTCCCTTAGAGAAGCCCTGTACAGATGTGTTCTAATTACTACCATCTTCTGAGATGCCACAGACTGCATGCCCACTGCGATGATTTGTGGAGGGTCCGTTTTGCATCCTACATCCTAGAATCTGGCTGTAGTGGAGAGGTGTTGGGCACCGGGGCTGTGATGTACTCTAAAAGACAAAGGAAAATTAAGTATCTTAAGCTGATATTGCACCAAATTAAAACAGTCAACATTAAGGATGGGTACTGTTAAGATTGAATTGATACTACTACTACTTTTATCGATACTTCTTATCGGTAATTTTTCATTTCGAAATAATTGCAGGATAACTGAATATTTCGTATATAACTAAATGTTTCCAGAGCAGCAACAGCAATTTTTACAACAGCAACACCACTATATAAATAATATTCCTGACATGGCAATACTGAGTGAAGTTAAGTTTTTGTCAGTCACTGAAAGTCAGTCCTGCTGTCCTCATATCCTCTGTCCTCTTTCCACCTCCCTCTCTGCTGAGAAGTATCTGCCCAATTTAACGATAAGTGTCAAACTAAGTTAGTCGACATACAGACCGCTGTCATTTTAGCTTATTAGTAACAATTCACTATCAGCCAAACTAGTGTGCTGTCTAAATCAGCGTGTAAGACATAAACCATATGATAAAAGCCGATTCATGATCAAACTCTGTGGCAAAAGCGGGAAATTCAAAACGAGCTGTTTCAGTGCAGATCACGTGATGTGTGTCTGTGGGGAGACAGAACTCCCTGCAGCCTGGATTTTTTTTTTTTTTTTACTTAGCAGACCTTATAGAGGCAGAAAGATGCTACATAACACACTCAAGAAGAGGGAGAACCCCAAAAAACAAAATAGGTCCACTTTCAAGGTATTTTCTCTCCCCTGTTAACTAGAATGTTTAATCATTCTTTATCAATTAAGAAACTTCCCCAAGCTCTGCAGTTCACCAGAATTAGACTCACTGGAACAGCTTGCTGGTTTTCTTAACGGAACTGAGCCGTCGTTAATGTTATCAGTTTCACCTGTAGTTTTGCTAGGATGTCAATTCAAAATGTCTGCTGTGAAAAAGGTCTATTATCTTAACAACAGCGGGAACAGAAGATGTGGGATTACTCAAAAATAAAAGAACATCATCAGCATAAAAAGGAAATCTTGTGAATATTTTCCTTAGTTTGAATGCTGGTGACTAAAGTACTAGATCAATTGTTTCTGCAAAAGGCTCCATTGCCAAAGCAAATATTAAAGGAGATAAAGGGCATCCTTGTTTTGTACCTTTACTTAAAATTACAGTTACCTGTGGACAAAGGGGGATTAGCACTTCCCAATATAGGGCCAGATCCTCAAAAGGATTGCACTGCTTTTGCAACCGCTAAACCTGTGCAAATGAGAGAAAAAAATAGCGTGCAATCCACAAAGCACACGCAAAGGGTGAAATGCACGCAAACTGAACACAAACTGCACTGCCACTCCTAGCTGCGCCGGTCCAATTTGCATGCATGTAAATTAGGGAATATTCATAAATTCAGCGCAAAATTGCCCCCTTCCTATGCAAATAAGCCTCATTGCAAATATCACCTAATCCACAAAGACCAGCGCTAATTGCCACAGGCAGTAAAGCGGTGCTAATTAACGCCGGTGAGACCTGTGTATTAAATCCGTGCAATTTCTCTTTCTCCCTTTCTCACTCTCTCTCTCACGCAAAATGATTGCAAATTGCACTCAGTTGGTGGTAACTGTGGAGCATAGCCTATATAAGGGCTGTCATGCCAGGACTCTCTGGTAATCATGGCAGCAGTGATTGTAGCCAGGCGAAGGCACCGCAAGGATTTATCGGAGGAGAGTATCACTTGCGCTCAGCTGCCAAACTTTGTGGGCGTGTTAGCGCCGGCATACAGTACAGGCCAAAAGTTTGGACACACCTTCTCATTCAATGCGTTTTGTTTATTTTCATGACTATTTACATTGTAGATTGTCACTGAAGGCATCAAAACTATGAATGAACACATGTGGAGTTATGTACTTAACAAAAAAAGGTGAAATAACTGAAAACATGTTTTATATTCTAGTTTCTTCAAAATAGCCATCCTTTGCTCTGATTACTGCTTTGCACACTCTTGGCATTCTCTTGATGAGCTTCAAGAGGTAGTCACCTGAAATGGTTTTCACTTCACAGGTGTGCCTTATCAGGGTTAATTAGTGGAATTTCTTGCTTTATTAATGGGGTTGGGACCATCAGTTGTGTTGTGCAGAAGTCAGGTTAATACACAGCCGACAGCCTGTGGACAACTGTTAAAATTCATATTATGGCAAGAACCAATCGGCTAACTAAAGAAAAACGAGTGGCCATCATTACTTTAAGAAATGAAGGTCAGTCAGTCCGGAAAATTGCAAAAACTTTAAATGTGTCCCCAAGTGGAGTTGCAAAAACCATCAAGCGCTACAACGAAACTGGCACACATGAGGACCGACCCAGGAAAGGAAGACCAAGAGTCACCTCTGCTTCTGAGGATAAGTTCATCCGAGTCACTAGCCTCAGAAATCGCAAGTTAACAGCAGCTCAGATCAGAGACCAGATGAATGCCACACAGAGTTCTAGCAGCAGACCCATCTCTAGAACAACTGTTAAGAGGAGACTGCGCGAATCAGGCCTTCATGGTCAAATAGCTGCTAGGAAACCAACTCCAAGGAGAGGCAACAAGCAGAAGAGATTTGTTTGGGCCAAGAAACACAAGGAATGGACATTAGACCAGTGGAAATCTGTGCTTTGGTCTGATGAGTCCAAATTTGAGATCTTTGGTTCCAACCGCCGTGTCTTTGTGAGACGCAGAAAAGGTGAACGGATGGATTCCACATGCCTGGTTCCCACTGTGAAGCATGGAGGAGGAGGTGTGATGGTGTGGGGGTGTTTTGCTGGTGACACTGTTGGGGATTTATTCAAAATTGAAGGCACACTGAACCAGCATGGCTACCACAGCATCCTGCAGCGACATGCCATCCCATCCGGTTTGCGTTTAGTTGGACGATCATTTATTTTTCAACAGGACAATGACCCCAAACACACCTCCAGGCTGTGTAAGGGCTATTTGACCAAGAAGGAGAGTGATGGAGTGCTGCGGCAGATGACCTGGCCTCCACAGTCACCGTACCTGAACCCAATCGAGATGGTTTGGGGTGAGCTGGACCGCAGAGTGAAGGCAAAGGGGCCAACAAGTGCTAAACACCTCTGGGAACTCCTTCAAGACTGTTGGAAAACCATTTCAGGTGACTACCTCTTGAAGCTCATCGAGAGAATGCCAAGAGTGTGCAAAGCAGTAATCAGAGCAAAGGGTGGCTATTTTGAAGAAACTAGAATGTAAAACATGTTTTCAGTTATTTCACCTTTTTTTGTTAAGTACATAACTCCACATGTGTTCATTCATAGTTTTGATGCCTTCAGTGAGAATCTACAATGTAAATAGTCATGAAAATAAAGAAAATGCATTGAATGAGAAGGTGTGTCCAAACTTTTGGCCTGTACTGTATGATTAGAGCAAATTCTTTTGAGGATAAGGCGCTAGAACAGGGCAGATTGCATGAGCTAATTCTGCGCAAATAATGGCGCTATTAACAGGAGCAATCCATTCTTTGTGGATCTGGCCCATAATGTATTTTCACTGGGCTTCACAAATTCGATATGTTACAGAATGGATAAAAAAATTACCCTAATTCTACATTCCTTGATTTGGAATCTGTTGGATGTGAGCCTGTTCTTTCAGACATGCTGTTTATAAATAATGCATGGTCACTACAGGGGATGAAGGAAAATTTTATTGTTAGAAATACTCTCAAATCCTGGCGCCTGGTACGTAGACATTTTGGGATAACAAATCAGTACTCTGCTTTGGCACCCATTGTACATTATCCTGATTTTGCACCATCTTGTTTAGATGTGGATTTCAAAACATGGAAGGATGCTGGTATCTGTGAAATACAGGATCTCTTTTTAGATGGGACTCTAAAATCATTTTCACAACTTATGACTGAATTAAATCTTTGTTAAACACAATTTCTTTGCTTTTTACAATGGAGAAGTTACATCCAGTCCATACCAGTTTATTAGAGTGGCTTATGTATAAATGAACTGGAAAAAATACTACTAAGAGCTTCTTAAAGAAGAAAATTATGAGTTATGTATATAAACAAATGTTTGTCAATATCCCTATCAATAGTAAAACATCTTGGGAGGAAGATTTTTGGTCCCACCTGGATAATGAGATGTGGCGAAACATATTATTGAATGCAAAGAAAATTACATGTTCTAACAAATCCTAGGAGACCCAGTACAAGATTATCCATAGACTACATGTAACCCCAGCTAATTCAATGTAAATTTGATCCTATCTTCTCCCCTTTATGTCTGAAATGTAAAAATGGCTGTGTTACATATAGTCATCTTATGTGAGCATGCCCCAAAATTGAAAATTTTTGGATTTCAATCCAAGCCGAAATTAATTAAGTATTTGGGATAAATATACCTCTAAATCCATATAATTTGTGCTGGGATTTTTTGCATTTTGAGAGTGATTTTGACTTTCTCATCTCACTTTAAGAGTGTCGGGGTTTATAATACTAGGTCTCATCAAGGGACACCAAATATGTAGGGGTTCTAAAAATAATATCATAAAAAGCTGGGATACTGCTTGTTGGGAATCTAGTAGGTCTTACACAGTGGCACCAAAAGTTAGGATCTATGCCTGACCTTGTAACAGATCTCCAATTTAAGTATCATATTGGCTATCAGAAATAATTAGTAATTACTAATAATAATTATTAATTATGTCAAATAATGTGACTTAAACATCAAATCACCTCGTGGGGCATCATTCCCATGAAGGGAAAAATGATAGCCAGTAAACTGTATCGGTGTCATAAAGTCCACTAAAGTATTAATTTGGGATTTTGATTAATAATTAAATTAATAACCATAACTAAAATTAATAATAAAGCCTGAATGATTTTGGAGTTCTTGAAGTAGCAGGTAGGTTGTATGTAGGTTGACTATTCATTCCCACTTGTACAACATTAAACAGAGAGCAGGTATGATTCCAAAAATTATATTTATTCATAAAGGGAGCAAAGCAAAACCAAAACACACAAATCCTGACTAACTACCTATAGCCAAGCTTAGTGTATGTGTGTGTGTGTGTGTGTGTGTGTGTGTGTGTGTGTGTGTGTGCGTGTGTGTGCAAGAGAGAGAGAAAGAGAAAGGCAGGTGTGGTTATCAGAGGGCTGCTGGGCCTACAAAACAAAATGGCTGACATAAGAGAACTACAAGATGGCTGAATCAAAGCTGGCTTCAGATCGGGGGAGGTGTTTGTCTGACCATGTGGTCAGGACAAAGACAAAGGAAAAGAAGTGGGAACTTTGAGCTGCCTGTTTGGGTGTAGCTCTGTTGAAAGCCTATTTGTAAAATAATCTATGTGAATGTGATTTGTGTTGCAAAGGGTCTGGATCAGTGCAGAGGATGTTTAGTTGCATGCAAGACATTGTCTGTGAAAAGCATTAGCAAACTAAACAGCTTTGGCAAGGCCAACTAATCAATAACCTAACTGCAGACAATCACAGCAATGCTCAGTGAACAGCATTAAATCACAATCAACAAGTTAAACAGTCTTGCTTAGCTTGTACAGCTGTGATAAAGCTATGCCCAGTTGTTACATTACCGGTCCTTGAATGGATGGAGGGAAGAGTTGGTTTTAGGCATGCTGTTCTTGTTAGCCAGCAGAAGAAGGCTGGAAAGAGCTGTGGTTCCAGAAGCAGTCTTTGCTGTGTCCTTGTTCTGAAGTTGTAGATCAGAGTTGCTTCAACAACCTTCCATTGTTGCTGGAAGGTTAGTTGCCAACCTTATGTTTGGCACACTACCTTCCTTGGTTAGGTTGTGCTCCTGCTTTGAGCGAGGGCACGAGACCCCCCCCCCCCCGATGGTTCAGGGCAAGGGCACATCTGGGAACATCTGAAGAACTTGTTTAAGAACAAGGAACATGAGGTCTCTCCATCTCAGGAGGCAAGAGAAGAAGCCTTCACATGTCCCGTTCAGATTTTCACAAATGACAAATCATCTGTGGTACAGTGAAAAAGAGGAAATGAACATAATTTAATGGTTTGATTCTTGACTTCTGCCCAGTGACCTTCCAACTTTGTCTCACTGCCCGTGCATCAAAAATGACATTTAGGCAGTGACCCTTGGTGTCAGATATGAATGCACAATTCACCCTTTGGTGTCTATATAGCCCCCTTTACACCTTGCATTAACATGCGTTTTTTGCGATCGGATAGCAATCCGATTGCTCTTGACCACATGAAAGTACAGGTATAAATACACTCAAAACATACTGAGGACGTATTGTTATCCGATCAGCCAAACCACTTCTGAAGGTGGTCAGGGACGCATTGTGACCCCATCCAACACAAGTGTAAATGCAAATGCGTCTCCAATCCACATGCAACAACTACGTGGATGAAAACAAGTGAGCGAGGTGCGCCAGCTGGACACAGGAAGAAGGAGGACGAAGATAACAACAACAACACTCACCGGGTAGTGACTGCAGAGAAAAAGAAAACACCGTGGTGAAGATAGTTTTAATGTTGGATATTCACAGATATTCACATTTTCATTGTGTTCAACATTGATTTCCACCTTCATGTCATAGGCAGAAAACAATGCGCAACACAGGGTAGGGCTATTAACCCAATAGCTTTCACATAACTGGACCCAGACACTACACACAAATATAAAATGGTTTGTTGAAGTTTGTTTAAAATTTTTTTAAAAAGTATGTTTTTATGAGTGTTTGTGTATGTGTGTGTGGGCGGGGGGTTAATAGCCCTACCTTGTGTTGCGCATTGTTTTCTGCCTATGATATGGAGGTGGGAATCAGTGTTGAACCCAAAAAGAATATGTGAATATCTGTTGAATATCCAACATCAAACTATCTTCACAACGGTAAAGAGACGCCGAGGACGGAGCCAGGGTGAGACGAAGTGTCTGCTCTCCATTTGGTCTGACAAAGTGTCCACACAAGAACGCAACTTCATGGGTGGCTAACATCTTGTTGTTGTTGTTACTGTGGTGCACATGATATGACATTGTAATGTGCCACTAGGATGTAACGTCAGCGGGACAGAGCCTTATCTGATAGCAAACGGATCTGGATGTGGACACCAGAGACGCATATTAATACCAGGTATAAATGTATGTGGTCATACGCTATTGGATTGCTATCCGATTGCAAAAAACGCATGCTAATGCAAGGTGTAAAGGGGGCCTTTGAGACACACTGATCTCTCAATCAACCCCAATATAAACCCATCTGCATTATTAAAAGAGCAACAATCGTAGTATCAAAAGTGTGAAAGTCCACAAAGGGTATGTGGGAGGTGAATGATTCCAACAAGCACTGGACTTTGACCCAAGGAGAACAGTGTTCATATCTCGCATGAAACTGAAAGCCAACATTGAGTTATTTTGTCACACCATTTGTTAATCACGTATTCACGAGACAGACGTCATCGTCTTTTCCCTAACCAAGTAGTGTTGATTGCCTAAACCTAACTGCTGACCCCCTGCATGAAGATGCAATACTGCCCAAGGTCCAAAACGTGATGAGTAGGGATGAAACCTTGTTGGACCTTCAGATCTCAGGCCTGTTTCTCTGACCTCTTAACTACAATCCATCTTAGATTAGACGCTTTCTTTCACATATATGATGCAGAAAAGCAAAACAGTAACACTTGGTTTCACTGTTCCTGCGTGTCTCATAAAAACTATAGTGCGGTCCATCTTTTCCCTGCATCATGAATTATGAATCACTGCTAATAGACTTTCTTCCTTGTTTAACTCACTGTGGCCACAGGCTTGTCGCTGTTGGCTGCTTCTTCTTGGACTCCCTGCCTCAGTGTTCATCACTTACATTATGCTTCCCACCACTATGCTGTCTTCTCATTATTGCGTTACAGGGGCAGGGGCCTCAGTTATTTGGGGAGGAGAAGGCACACTGGTTCTCCATCCAAGTGACCCTCCCTGAGGACTTAACCCATACTGTCTCATCTTGCTGTTGCATAATGGATGAAGAACAGACATTGGGAGGGAAGGAAGGTATGGGAGTGGGGCCCTTATTATCTTTTGATTCATTTTTAATGAGGTAAACAGGTCTTTCCAGGTCACCTGCAAGCTCACACACATCCATGATGGGTGGTGTGTCTTCCCCATTGGTGAGTTATTGCTGCCCGCTTTGACATCCTCCATGGCTGCAGGGGCTCCATAGTATAATTAGGTGTCACTGGCATTGATAGAACGTGTCTCACTTCCCACATAGTCCCTTTCCTTTCCTTCAAGTTAGATGCCACCAATTAAACACTGACAAGAAGACCTTTTTATAAGTGCTCTAGGGAACCTTTGCCTCACTTTTCCTCTTGCTGTCTCTAGATGAAGTTTTCAAGCAGTGAATACCAGCACCACAATTAAGTTTGTGTATATTCTTTCATAATTCATTCCATTGTATTTTGTAGCTCATGAACTGAATTTTAAGTAGGTTGTGTAGGTGAAACCTGTTTTTGAGAAAAACCTTGTCTTTTTACAGTCTAAAATTAGAACTGAAACATTCAGTGCAGGTCATTTGTTCTCTCTCTTTGCTTGGCATGTTGTGGTAGAATTTTTTTGTTTGTGTATATGTTAAATGACAGCCAATAAAACTGAAAATGTTGTGAAAATGTTGTTGTGCTCTAATGGAAATAAAATAGGCTCCCTCATGCAGACGCATGGCTCTGGAGCGGCAGAAATTGGATGACGGGCAAGGATGCACGTACAAGGTGTCATCTGGGAAATCAAACCCGCTCAGTTCACTTGCTCTGAATGTCGGTGAACAGGTACGCCTCCACAAACAGGGAGGTGGAGAACTCCCACAGCAATTCTCTGCAAAGCCTGACAATGTTGTGAAAGAAGGAGAGAGAAAGAGAGAAAGTGTGACAGGAGGGGGAGAATAGGAACAGATGGAGCGATGCGGGGGATCTGCATTTACAGTCATTTAAAATAGGTGCTATACATAGCCAAGCTCTCAACCCATCATCTCATCTAAATGATATCATTACAGCAAGAAGTCATTAATGAAGATCTATGCCACTAGACTGGATAGATTTCCTCCCTCTCTCTTGGGAGTGGGGATGAATATGAATTTATGGCCTCTCAAGTCATTGCATTTGCGTTTTGTCATCCAATAGCCATGCTACATATGTGCCATTGTGCTGTATATATAGGATTAGAGAGGATCTTTTCTGCCTGACTGGCTACTGGCTCTCAGCAACAAGATGAGGATCATTTTATGAATCTCAGTAGAAAAAAGCTCTATTCAGCCTGGATGAAACCCTCAGTGCACACACCCCACCAATGTTCAGCATGGATAGTCACTCACATACCACCAATCTTTATCAACCTGTGGGCCATTTGAGATTCGAAAAACATTTCCCCACAGACTTTTTCATATTAATTAGACAAACATGTTTATTTAGCCTCAAAATGACTTGTTTTGTGGACCAACATTGTTAGCACCTTTCAACATTTGCTCAAGAAATGAAATACTAGGCAAAAAAGAAAACATATTTGTGAAGGTCTTTAGGTGGTGGTGGTTAAGAGAATGCAGCACAAACTGTTTTGCATCATAGAAAACACCTTTCATTGACTGTTAGATTAAAGAATATCTATCATCTACTTTAAATGATCTGATTCATGACTGCCCTAATTAAATTTAATCTAATTTTGCACCTCTTGGACTACGTCCACCTCACAGCATTATACATGTATATATGTACAGTAAAATCCTCTCATTTAGTTAAGCTATTTTCAACAAGTCTGTCTGTCTGTCCGTTGGTCTGTCTGTCGGTCTGTCATTCATTCATTCATTGGCACCATCATCAGCACCAGCAAAGCTCTGCATGATCAGTCTGACGGGTCATATTCTGGCTTAATGAGTATCACACCACCCTCCACACTGGCTCTCATGGAGGATCTTTTGATGCGCACTTCTCTGCTCTTTGAAGTCTGTTTTTTCCCCAGAACAAGAAGTTGATAGGAGCTGTGTGGCACACGATCCTCCTGAGCTCTTTGTTCCTGTGTTTATTTGACGCAGTTCTGCCTGTTTACATCACAGTCTTGAGTGCATAACGACTGGCAATTACAACCAGTGTACATTTGGTACCCCAAACAAACTCCAGTCAAGAGATGATTACTGACACAACTGTTTGATCCAGTGTTTCAGGCATCTACTTGATATTCATCACTGAAGCAGTTAAATGAATGGATCAGTGGCAAAGAAGCCACCATTCAGGTCAGAGACAGCCAAACAAGAATGCGATTTCCAGAATATAACTCTAATACTACTAACTAATACTAGGCTAATTCTTAGGATTTTGATTATATTGAACCCCATTTTTGATGCATTTATGGTCGACATATAGGTAGCTATCTGTCTCCATTCTATACATTTTCTTTCTGTGATTGCTTTTTTATGTATACATTTCTAAATTGTGCACTCATGCACAAACATTTATAGCTAATGCTGGACATTTGAATACTTGAATATAAAATTTGGTTTTGTTGTTGCTAACTGTCTTTATGCTATTATGAGACTATTAACCAGATGGTGGCATTACCAAAACAGACTGGATTCAGAAAGAACAATTAGTGCTGGGTGCTGCAACTGCTTGTTTTAGTGGTTCATAGTAGATGCCCAAGCAAAAAGCATGTCATTGGCCTTTACTGTCATGTCTCTTGGCCAGGTATGAACAAGAGGTTACGAAATACATGTTAAGTCTGGCTGTGCTGTAAGCCTTGTCAACTCGAGTTGCTCTTCTTCTGTTGTATTTTGATAGACCCACCCTCAACTCATGATTGCTGTCCCCAGTGTTTAATATACATGCCATTTGAAATCAGATTCTTGGTATTATAGGTTCTCGGAAGTCCTCTCAGTTCATAGTAACCAAGACCTGACCCATTACTCACATCTGGGAGGGCCCTGGGGGGTGGGGGTTGGTCAAATTATGTTTAGTCTAATGGATGCAGGGTGTATTCCTTTCTATCGCCATAAGCTTGGGACCAAAGCATTTTCCTATTGTGCAGTCTGGTTCCATTAAGTGCATTTCACATTAAAACTGTCATTTTCTGCATTTCCATCGTCAAAAGTTGTGGATAGTGCCAATAGAGCTGTTCCCTTCCATCCAGTTTTTTGGTTGCCCCTCTTTTGAGTAACTAGCACACTGATCCGATACTGAGAGATAGAGCTGAAACACTGCCATCCATAGATGGGTCAATACAGAATTGCTAATCTCATTTGAGTACAGTGGACTGTAACCATTGCACCTATGGTGTCTTACGTTAATCCACTCTGACTATAAAATGAAAAGATGTTTTGCTGCCTTGTCATCACTGCCAGTTAACAGTGAGGTAGCTATACACTGAGAAAAAAAAAATTAATTCACACAACTACTGCTCAAAAGCTACTGCTGGCAGCTACCTGCAACTCACTTATCACTATGACAACTCTGACCATTCCATTTGCTTTTATTGTCTCTCTTGCATGACATGTTTTGGTGATGATTGGATCTTCAAATTCCTCATAAAATATATATGAATTTTAATCAGTTTGTGCAAACTGCGGATATCTATTTCCTCACTTGGAGAAAAAAAAGTGGTGGAGTGTAGTTCCTCTGCAGCACTACACTCTTGCCCTGCTTTAAACACCCCATCCTGTTCTTCTTTGTTCTAAAAATGTCCTGTAACCATGTTCTATGGATAATCAGAGAGGTGCAGGCATTGTTGGTAAAGAGGAAATACAGCAAGAGCTGGATAGAGCAGTTGCACAGCTATTACCATCTAGTAACAACCGCGCCTACATTAAAAGTACTATCTGTGGGGGAAATGCTAAACAGATGAAGTTTAGGTACACAGCTGTGTAGGGATTCCACATTTATAGGCTTCAAATGGCAGCACCATAAATGTAGGGAATCTTCATTTATAGGCTTCACACGGCGGCACCATAAATGTAGGGAATCTACAATTTTAGGCCTCATCAAGAGGCAACATAAATGTTGGGGTCAACAATAATGTTGGGGTTTATAATACTAGGTCTCACCAAGGGACACCAAATATGTAGGGGTTCTACAAATAGTATTATAAAAAGCTGGGATACTACTTGTTGGAAATCTAGTAGGTCTCACACAGCAGTACCATAAATATTGGAAACAATACTTGGCGTCACACAGAGGCACCATAAATCTTGGGAACAACACTAATAGGCCTCATCAAGGGCCTGACCTTGTAACAGATCTCCAACTTAAGTATCAAATTGGCTATCAGAAATAATTAATAATTATTAGTAATAATTATTAATTATGTTAAATAACGTGACTTAGTAACATCAAATCACCTCGTGGGGCACCATTCCCAAAAAGGGAAAAATGATAGCCAGTTAATGATACCAGTCTCATAAAGTTCACTAAAGTATTAATTTGGGATTGATTAATAATTAAATTAATAACCATGACCAAAATTAATAATAAAGCCTGAAGGATTTCAGAGTTCTAGATGTAGCAGAGGTTGACTATTCATTCACTCTTGTACAACATTAAATAGACAGCAGGTATGATTCCAAAATTATATTTATTCGCAAAGCAAAGAAAAGCAAAACCAAAACACACAAATCCTAACTAACTATATACAAGCATGTGTGTGTGTGTATACGTGTGTAGGTGTGTGTGTGTCTATGTCTGTGTGCAAGAGAGAGAGAAAGACAAAGGCGAGTGTGGTAATTGAACAGCTGTTTGGCCTACATGAGGAAATAAGGAAACTTCAAGATGGCCGAATCAAAGCTGGCTTCAGATCGGGGGAGGTGTTTGTCAGGACAAAGACAAAGGGAAAGAAGCGGGAACTTTGAGCTGCCTGTTTGGGTGTAGCTCTGTTGAAAGCCAATTTGTAAGTGAGTCTATGTGAATGCAATTTGTGTTGCAGAGGGTCTGGATTAGTGCAGAAGATGTTTAGTTGCATGCAAGACGTTGTCTGTGAACAGCATTAGCAAACTAAACATGACTTAGCTTTGGTAAAACCAACTAATCAATAAGCTAATTGCAGACAATCACAACAATAACTCAATAAACAGCATTAAATCACATGCAGAAAGTTTAACAGTCTTGCTTAGCCTGTACAGCTGCGATAAAGCTATGCCCAGTTGTTACATTACCATATCCTGAATGGATGGAGGGAAGAGTTGGTTTGAGGCATGCTGTTCTTAGCTGGCAAAGAAGGCTGGAAAGAGCTGTGGATCTTGAAGCAGTCTTTGTTGTGTCTTTGTTCCAAAGGTGCAGATCCAAGGAAGCCGGTCGCTTGGGGTCCTTGCAGAGTTAGACGTTGGGTACTAACTCCACTGGGTTCTCCTTGTTGCTGAAAAGTTCATTGCAAACTTTGTGTTTGCACACTTAAGTCTGTGTGCTCCTGCTGTGAGCGAGGGCACGAGAGTCTTAGGAAAAGAAGAGCAAAAGTCTGTAGAGCAATTGCCATCCCTTTAGTGTTTCGGGGCATGGGCCTCTGAACTGGTCAGAGCCCAGGAGGAAGAGAGCACATCTGGGCTGGTCCAGGGCCCAGAAGGAAAAAAGGTATGAGTGGCTTGGCCACCCAAGAGGAAGAGAGAGAATGTAATAAAGGCAGAAGAACTTCTACAGTGTATCTGATGACATCACAGAGTCACATGACACTGTAAAAGTACTGACCAGCCACGTTTTGAGACTTGTCTCTCAAAGAGGTGTGAAGTGGGCATTCTGCTGAGATAGGTGTCAGATAACTGTCTTTGTAAAAGAACAAAGAACATGAGGTCTCTCCATATCAGGAGGAAAGGCCTTTACATGTCCACTTTAGATTTTAACAAATGACAAATCATCTGTGGTCCAGTCAATCCCAACAGCTGTAAGGGTTATGTATGGTTCTAGGTACTTTCCTTAAAGTATTTTATGGAAATGTGGCTTCTGTGACAATATGTCTGATACCTAGACCCAACCCAATAAGACCTCTATAATATTATCAATATGCAACTTGTCATTACCACTGGTAACCAGAAGTTTGGCCACATCAAGCAGGACTGACATCTCAAGGACCAGGCACACTAGCATTTGAAAGAGCGACATTTCACCCCAGAATAAATTAATGTCAATGAAATGGTGCACAGGATTTACTTGTGGGGGTAAAATACATCTACGAAAATAGTTTGCACCAAATTTAACTTGAACACTAACATGCAACAAATTTCCAAATGGGAAGTGAACTTATCCATATCTCCTGACCACGGATTCTGGACCCAGATCTGTGAAAATACATTTAAAATGACAAAATTCCAACTTACAACTGAGTCAATTTAAGGTTCTCCACAGAACACATATAACGCAATTTAAATTGTATGAAATGGGTTTCTCACACTCCGACATATGTACTCAATGCACCCAAAACACGGCAGACACTTATTTTCACGCTCTTTGGCTATGTTCACCTGTCTATCAGTTTTGGGAACAGTCACACAGAAACTCTCTTCTGTTTTGGGCTGCAGAATCCCGCAATCTCCAAATCTCTGCTTAATTGGTGATCTAATAACTACGACCCTACCAGGCACTCAATACCAACCCACACTTGCAGCTCTCGCCATAGCCAAGAAAACTATTTTGGTTAACTGGAAGGATAAGAAAGCCCTCAACATCACCCATTGGCTGAACCTTCTCGCTGAACACATTTCACTTGAGAAAATATCCGCTACCAAAAACAAACAATTGGCATCCTTTACAGAGACATGGTCTCCATTTATTAGCTCTCTAAATATAAATCTATAGCGTCCTGTTGTCTGTTAGCGTATGCCACCCCCCCTCGTAGACTTCAGTTGCTCCAGAACATGTGTATTCTGTCTGTGCCTATGATCTGACCCCTAACTCGTGTCTCCTCTGCTATATTACAGTTTATTAGCCCTCTCCTCATCAAGGAATGATGGCAACATGGATCCCAAGACCCCGTGCATGCACTAGGGGTGTTCTTTCTCCCCTATCCCTGGGGCTGCTCTCTGGTTATGCGTGGCCTGTCTGGTTCTGGCTTCTCCCCCTGGGGGTGGGTGCGGCCATTGTCTCTCCTTTTGAGCTCTAGGGCTGCTGGTTTGGCGTGCCCTCCTGGGGTCTGGGGGGTGGTGGTGGCTGGCCTCCTCTGGGGTGCTCTGGTTGGCCCTGGGGGTTTGGGTTGGGTTGGCCCTCCTGCTGCTCCCCCGTGCCCCTTCCGCTCCCCTTCCCTCCTCCTCTCTCCTCTCCTGCCCGCCCTCTCCTCTTCACCCCTCGCCTTCCCTTGGGGGGGCCTGGGGCCCTCCGCTGCCCGGGGGTCAGCTGTGGGGACCGGGTGTCCTCTCCTGTGGGGGGGCTCCGGCTCATCCTCACACAGGCTCCTTCCCGTGCCTGTGCGCCGCCACTGGAGGTTGAGTACTGCTAGCTGTGGGCCTTGTTCCTTGTGGTGCTGCCCTGGGTTGTGATGGTGCATGGACGATGTTGGTTTTGCTGCGGGACGCGCCTTCTGGGGTAGTGTTGGCGTTCACAGTCTGTGCGTCTTAGAGCGTGGGTGGTTGAGGTTGTGGAGATGTCATGTCCCAGATATTACTTTTTTTTGTGTGTGTGTTTTTATGTGTGGGTGTTTTTTTTTGTTGTTGTTTGTTTTGTCTTACTTTGGGGCTGGATGGATCGGGATCGGGTGCGATTCTGCGAAGGTGGTGGCAGGCGGTCAGCCCGGACTTTATGTTTGGGTTCTGTGGGGTGCTTCTGGGTGTGCGGGGCTGGGTGGCGTGGCATCTGCTCATTCGATGGATTTGGAGTTTGCAGCATTGTTGGCATGTATGGCGCTGTGGTGGGTGTACCGGCTATTGTGGGCGTGTGGTGGATTGTTGGGAGGGGGGGGTCGGGCTGCTGGCGCATTTTGGCCTGCGTTTTGTGAATGGATGTCGGCATTTGGAGCCTCTCCTATCCCTGGTCTGGGCTTTTCTGTCCTTGGGCTGTGGGCCCCGTCTGTTATTTGCTCGTTGGCGCCTTCACGGTGGTTTGTCGGGATGTGCGTCGGCTGTGGCCCATGTGCGGATGTGCTCTCATTGGATGGGGTGAATGCGGTTGTTTTGGGGGTCCCATGTCTCATCGATGAGGTGTTCGCCACACATTTCACACATCACAGTAGTTAATCTTAGGCATATAGAGTGACACGACAACTAGGGCCCTGTGGACAGGGGGGGTGAGGACAGGGGGCTCTGTGGTGGGGCGGATTGCAATGCTTTACGGCATTGTGTCCCCCCATCCTCCCTCCTACTTGCCTCTCCTGCTCCACCATTTTAATGCTGCACACACACTCACACTTTGGGGGGAGGACTAGGGTGGTTCAGGGTCTTAAGATCGGGGTAGGCTGCAGAGTACCCATCCTCTGCAGCCCTCCAGCCCGGCCCTGGCCGCCTCACCTGCCCTCCCAACTTTTAATGCACCACATTACATTACACTTAGGATTTCACTTATACACGGCGTAGGGAGAACATTTCCTCATCAGCGACCTTGGAAATGTAGTAATGGGGGGTATCGGTGGGCACTTGGGGGGAGGTCTGGGTTGGCTCGGGGACTTTGGGTCGGGGTAGGCTGCAGAGTACCCATCCCCTTCAGCCGTCCGGCCAGGCCCCTGGCCGCCTCACCGCCCCCCAACTTTTAATGCACCACATTTCACTTAGGGTAGCACTTAAGCACAGTGTAGGGAGAACATTTCCTCATCAGGAAACGTGGAAATGTAGTAATAGGGGGTTGACGATGGGTACTTCGGTTTACTTCATCGATGGGGCCTGTGCCCCTTGAGATGGCCGCATTTGTCTCCGTTTGGTGGGAGTCCGTTTGTATGTGGGCTGTCGTTGTCGCAAGTCTTGATGAGTCGCGGTGGGGGTGCTGGGGGGTGGGTGATGGATGGGGTTCGTGGGCCTGGGCTGGAGGGGTTCTGGTCCTTCTGCCCCGTGCCTCCTGGGCTAGTCCGGGGCGCCCTGAGGTCGTCGGTTGCTGCCCCCTCTTGGCCTCTGGGTCTGTGTGTCTGTCCGTGGCCCTTGTGGCTCTCTGGGGGATGCCTCCTGGGGCACCCGTGTCCCGGGGTGGGGCGCTTGGCCAGCCTGGCCCTGCTGGGTCATTGTGGCTGCTCTGGGCTTCGGTGTCCATCGCACATGCATGTTTGTTCAGGGCTTGCCAGCTCCTGTCGAGTCCCACTGTTGAGCGATGTGGGAACCCGCCAGAATGCGCTGAGTCACTTTTCCGACTTCTCACTCATGTCCTCTGGCGGCCTACTCTTTACTATCAGGACACCCACAATTCTGGTCTTCAATTCCAATTCTTTGTTTGTGATTTTAGATGGGATATTGGTTGTTGAGTTCAACACAGCGGCCTACACTCTTGCATCCTAATAGCAGTGCTTGTCTTGCCCCTCCCCCGTTTGTCTTATCTCACCCTGCCTGGCATTTGCCCCCCCATTCACTGTGGTGCAGCACTGCCCCCTCTGGCACATATAAGGACAATCCATTAAAAAATGACAGCTTAGCTTCCAGGGGGGGCCGGTGATGGTCACACACACGCACAAAGTATCAATACATTTTGTTGCAAGACTAAAATATGCATCAATCTCATAAAAAGTTGACACCCCTTTTGTGGTGTGATACAATGACAATAAATGCAGACAAAAAGAAACAACAAACAAACAAACAAAAAAAAAGAACACTAACATGCAAAATCACACTGATGACCAATAGCAGACTGTCTTGCTAACATCTGAGGGAGAACCCAAAATGAGGAAACTATCATTTTTTATAAGATGTTCCATCCAGGTGCAGCGCAAAATGGTCATGGCTTAGCAGACATATGTGAGACATGTTAACAGTGCAAAAACATCTTTTTGAATAAACTTTTAACTTATTGTCCAGTCAGCACCCTAGCAGTACTAGTAGGGTAACTATGAGCTCACCAGCCACAGCAAGTTCATGAAATAGGCCCACAAGTAGTACCTTTATCGTCATGATTTTAAAACCTTGAATAGAATATTTGGTGAAGACAAGTTAATTTCACAGTTTTCACCGCGCCACTTTCTGGTGTGACCAGGTTTTTATATAGAACAGCTAAAATAACAGCATTCAGCAACCCACCATTTTGGTCCAGTGCATTGTGTTTTTCTGTATGCCCCTTCGTCTCACAAATAGAGCTGAGGCAGTCCCTGTCCACTCCCTGCTTTTAAGTTCTTTAATGCTATGTTAATGCAGGCCCTGCATTCACTTATGTCTTGCTTTTCATTGGCTTGCCTGCTGCAATTTGCTGCTAATGCCCCCCCACCCCCACCCCACCCCACCCTACACACCACTTATTCCTGCTGCACCCTTTCTCTTGGTCTCTCTCCCTCTCTCTCTTCCCAGCCTTGAGGCGTCTGTTTCAGCTCCCTTGCTTTCAGTCACAATGCTGTGGAGAGGGTGAATAGCTGGGGGGCGTTTAAGAGAGCAGTAGGTGGGAGTGGAGTCTGACCGCAGAGGGTCTTCTGTTTAAGAGAAAGGGAACTCACTCTTTTTCCCTCTCGATCTCAGCCTCTCTCTCTCTCTCTCTCTCTCTCTCTCTCTTTCTCTCTCTTTCTCTTTCTCTTTCTCTCTCCTCACTGGCTGCACAACATCAGCTGGCTCTCTAGGTAGACGCAAGTAAATACTCCAGTAGAAGAGAGAGAAGAGGGAAGATGACAGAGCTGTCAGCGCCGCTCTGAGAGATACACATTGGTGAAAACATTTGTCAGGGCTGGCTGATAAGGTGCTGTTCAACACTGCTTCTGCTTACATTTCCTAATCAGTGGAGAAGCTGTGAGCATTGTGTGGGAGGTAAGTCACCTTCTTTACCTGCATGGAGCCTGTGTGTTTGAATGGGAGCAGAATGAATGGGCTAATTACTAATTAAGTTAATTGAATTGCCATTATGGTAATTATATTATATTATATTATATTATATTATATTATATTATATTATATTATATTATATTACATTATATTATATAACTTCAACCACATTCTCGCAACTTATATAAAAGCTGATCTTAAAAATTTGTGGAGGAATTACTTCATGTTTTAGTCATTGAAATGTACTGTAGGACTAAAACTAAGGACATTAGCAGTTTTTAATCTACAAAATGTCAAAGCATGATGAAAAAATGCTAAGTACAAGAGTGATATCTTCAAATTATTAATTTTGTTCAAAAGCCCAAAATGTAAAGTTTACAGTAATATAAACATGAGAAAAATCCTCCAATCTGAAAACCTAAAACCAATTATCATTCGACATTTTTGCGTGATAAATGACTCAAATTAAGTGATTTTCAAAATTGTTGTTAAATGTTTCATGGCTAACACACATGTGAATATTATATATTGTCACCTCCAGTAAAGAATGTTGGCAACATTGACAATGAAAACATGATCTCCATTTATCTAACCAGCTTCTGTAATTGATCCTCAGGTTTTACAAGTAAGGACTTCAGAGACTGGCTTCATTTTGCTCTTTACGAATGCACCTAGGTGCCAAATTTGTCTTACTGTAAAAGTTTTCCCCTTGCTGCCTATTTCCTCTTCATTTCCAAAGCAGGTAAAAAGAGTAATGTCTTTAGAGATGGAAGTCTGTGATGATCTACTGAATTATTCTGCTTGCATTAGGGCTGATGCTGATAGGATAGCAGAGGAGAGATGGGTATGGTGAGCTTATGTGTTTGCGGGTGTTCTTGTGTGTGTGTGTGTGTGTGTGTGTGTGTGTGTGTGTGTGTGTGTGTGTGTGTGTGTGTGTCTGTGTGTCTGTGTGTCTGTGTCTGTGTGTCTGTGCTGCTTGTCGGAGTAGCTCCAGCTGTACACTTCATGGTTGCCAGCAGACAGTAGGCTTGTGTAACCCAGGAGACAGACAGCTGCTCTGTATTAGATGCTGCTGGCTGGTTTCTCTTCCAGATCTTCAGCACCCACACACACAGGCATATGCGCACACACAAACAAGCACACACACAAACACACACGCACACACACACAGTGGCTGTTCCTCTCCATGTGCTTTCCAGTCTCCTATCTTTAGGTCAGCTACATTTGTTTGCCAGTTGAGTCCCAGACAAACATACCTTATAAAGTAGAGGAAGTGTAATAGATAAGTAAATAAGCTGGTATTCACTGATATGGGTGTTTGACAGCAGATATATCTTTTTTGGGTTGCTCCCAAGTGCTTGCAATGTTTACTGTCCATCAATTTTGAAAAACGAATTGTAAGAATAAAAGTGAGCTTATGTAACTTTTGTTAAACAGCAGCCTCTGTGGCCAGGAGTGTCAGTTGCAGGTTAATGGTAAATGCTAAAATATAATTTAACAGAAGCACAAATAAAGAAGAGTCATAAGTAATGCTCCTGAGTCAGATTATCAGTTACACAGCATGTACTTTATTCATTCATACATGTAGAAAGTTGTCTAACATTAGCAATCATAAGCTACTGGCCATATCAGACTAAGTAAGGCCGTAGCAGCCCATGAGTATATATGTTACATAGTCTCACTTTAGAGCATCAAAACTGTATGGGGGATTCTCCAGTGAAAGTTAATACAATTGAGGTAGGCTGTGATGGAGCAACCCACAGGATACCAGGGCAGCATGTGCTGCATGGTATTTGTGTATGACAAGGAAATACAGACTCAATGAAGGAGCTTGGCTGAGTTTCAGATGCTATGATGTCATCTTCACTGGTTCACTTAATCTATCTGAAATATCTCTTGGAAGATTTTTGTCTAATTTTGACATATTTGATTGTCAGTGTCAGTGCAGGCTTGGTGAGTGGGAAATGAGCCTTTGTTTAAACAGCTGTTAGCTCCCAGTGCTCATTGCCCCACAAAGCTCTCAGAAGGGGTGATTGCCTTTAACCTCAGTTAGCTCCTCCACCGGTGACTGAAAGCACACAGTAATTGTGAGTATTCAAGATGACCCATACTGGGCAAGACTCAGGAGAGATGCCTTCCACCTTCTGTGGACTTTTCCACGAGCAACACCAGCAGCTCCACGTATTAACTGGTCTTATATTTTGATTTGTAACCAAACACCTGGAAAACTGCTATTCCCAGTATTCTCAGCTATAGTTGTATTAAAAGATGTCACTTTTTTAAAGACGTATACCTAATTTCTAAATTAAGCTCACTTTAGGAAAGTCTGATGAAGAAAAAGAATCTTATTTCCTTAAATTCTATCATTCTTGACTGAACTTGAAAGGTAGTGTGCCTTTTTTTTCTCTACAGGTGATGGTCAAATAAATGTTTTTAAGGCACCAATGAGTTAATTTTCCCCACAGAAGTCACCACAGTCTTTTCCTGTGTCCTACTCATGCTCAGTCAGATTAGTCATCGCCACTGAACAAAGACCCCCCTCAAAGAAATCCAGTGTTTTAAAGCATCCCAGATGGTTTTTAATGTCCCCCTGATGCTAATGTGCGACGGGAAAGGAGTGGGATCTGGGATGCCTTTGTATTGACCAGCCCTTCATTGGAAGCATCCAATAGAAGAACACATGTGGTAGATACTTCGCTCTTACACTTTGCCTCCACCAGTGACCCTGCACATCGGAATGCATGAGCCATAATGTTCTTGGAACAAGATGGGGGCCCCTTTGACAGTGGCAGACAATTTAAGTCAGTGAAAATGGCAAAAAAAAAAAAAAAAAAAGGTTAGCCAATGAAGAACCGACCCGGGAACTAGGGTCATTAGGCTCATACAAGTGTCTGAATGGAAGGCACTCCCAATTTGGACACACAACACGCTTCAGGCTTTCATCACAGACAAGGACAAACAGATGTCCGGGTATCACAGCCAACATGCCATTTATAGTGGAGAAAAAAAACAAAAAACTTTCCATCCTGTTTGAATGGAAGTAACCAATAAAGCTCCAGTGTAAAGGGCTGGAATATGCAGTCTTTGAAAGTCTGTCAAAGTCTTCTTACATGTTTACTCAGCATTCTTTATCAAAGGACTTTATCAAAAAAAATCTCTGCAATGTCTAAAAATCTAGTTACTGTACAACTCAAATGTCCAAGCATTCCACATAGAAAAGGAGATTTTCTAGTCTCCAAAAACAGTTTCATTTGGTCAAAAAAGCAGTAATCCAGACAGTTCTGGGTCACTAAGTATGTTCCTTGGTTGTATCTTTCAGTCTGTAGGGTCAACTGATTCATGTTACCTGACACGTTTTCACACTCCTCTATGTTAGGTCTGCTGTTGGTGCCTCTTGAATAAATATGCTGGTACCAGTTTCAAGTTCAGATGTTCACAAGAAATGACAGTCATGAAAAATAAGCCAGCCAAACACTCTCATGAGACTGCAGGGAGATTGTGTTCTCACCTTGCAGCTGATTACTTGAGAGGGAAGGTGTTTGTTACATGGTAAGCTTAGACAAGTCCTGAGGTCGACATCAGTACCTCTGTGTTCATGACAACAGAGGAAGCAGCCAGGTACAAGCCCGATTTTTATAGTAATTGCAGTACAGTGTGAAAGCTGCGAGAGGAAGTAGGTAGAACGGAGGGCTACGCAATTACAAGTGTCTGGAGAAAACAGCAGGTGGATGTGCTGTAAAGGCCACACATGAGACTGCCAAGTCTCCACACCACACAGGGGTTAGGCTAATAAACAGTAGGTCACCAGCACCCAGCATGTGAAAAAGCTCATGAACAATGACTAGCTTCCAGCCTCTCCATCTGGACTCTGGACTGGAGCCATAAAGAATATCGATGGGCAAGTCATGATACAAATCACACCACAGTAAAAACTAAATTGAGATTCGACTGTCTACTGTGTGATTGATCCAGTGAGTTCTCTTGGTTGCTCAACATTTGTTTTCTCCATATCACAGTGTCAAAGTCGGCAACTGGCTTTGGTTGAAGAAACAGACTTTTTTAATCAGACAGACATCTTAGCTCTGGCTCCAAATCCCTCTGGATATTCTATGAGTGCGACAGGGCTCAGCCTTGGCAAAGCTTTCTCTCAGAGTATCCAGATAACTGTTTCTGCCGATATCTCGGATCTAGCCTCCCCGTCCGCCTTATCAGCTAAGAACACACCAACCCCCACACTGCTATCTGTGTCATCAGATCCAATGGGGTCACAGCAGAAAGCCAATAAGCACAGCTTTGCTTGATGAAACCAGCCTTCTTTTCATCCATCAAAATGAGCATATCCCCCATTTCATATCTGTTCAGCAAGTCAAATTATTATTTATTTTTTACCATCTGGGAAATAATGATAAAGTGTTGTGGTAAAAATATTGATATGCATTATTGATTTTCACATCAGACACTGTGAGAAGGGATGGAAAGATTTTGTTCATCAAAGGCAAATGCATTGTATCAAATGTTGAATATAATTATAGTTATTACACTCACCAATACAACAACCTGGCTATCCTATAGTGTCATCTGCACCCTAGTAAAAATAATCCTCTTAATCTATAAGGGCATCCTAAATAATCTATTGAGCTTCATACATTCCTAAGACTTAACAAAATCACCTTATGTGACCATAACAATTTGTCGCAATGGGTAGGTAATATTTTTTGTTTTACATATACTAGCACAGTTCTAAAACTTTTCACAACAGGTTAATTTACCTGTTATCTTTATACAATCATAAAATACATATACAAATACATAAAATCATACATATTAAAATTCTAATATCTGACTAATATTTTAAAAGATATATACACACAGATATTCAGTTTATTGCTTCAGTTTATTGATTATTTATCATCAGAGCTTTCTTTCCTGAACACTGGTGCTTCACCTATACAGAAGAGGCAAAAATGCTTTGTAGAGCTGAAAGGAACTGCTAAGTTAGGTGATAATAACATATTGCACATAGTCATGTGATCCATTGTTGTTGTAAAAACAGACAAAACTAAGAAAAAGGAGAACATTTTGATTATAACTGCTTTAATGGTCAAACATCAAATAGCCTCAGTCATGTCTGCCTGTTATCATCTGACAGACAGCAAGATGTTGAGACTGACCCAAAACAGTCAAATTAAAACTGCAGTTACGTAAAAACTCTCTGTTGGTCTGTCACTATGAGCATTTGATTTATTATTAATATAAAATATTTAATAGTGTAGCTTTAATGTCACAATTAAAGACATGACAAAGTGGAGATTTTGCAATAATGAAGCTCTAGATATTAAACTTATCATCCAATTAATGAATGAAGCTGGTACCATGGCATTAGAAATGACAGCTGTTTGAGCTCATATCATATTTGTAATGGCCAGTCAGTCATTCTGTGAAATGTGCACTGACCTGCTACACCTAACCTGCTTTTGAAAAATGCATCTGTCTGACAAGACAGAATCTGAAGACATGCCACATTCGAACCAAATCCTGCACTCAGCCTCATCTTACCTGCTCAGTCATTTTCCTCACATTGAATGTGCTGAAACTGATTCCATCTTGTTTTCTAGCTCTCAATCTCTGTAGCCATTAAGCGAGCTGTTTACTTCTTTATTGTGGCATTGGGGTTTTGTGTAGTTCAGCATAACAGCAATGGCTGCATCTGTCATAAAAGGAACAGAAAGACATTTTGTGTCTTCCAGAGCAGGAGGTGATAAAATTTTTAAAACCTTTTCTGAGAAGCGGCAACAATGGTACTATCAATCATACATTGAGCAGTTGACTCAAGCTATGCCTATTCTTGGAAATTCATTTCTGTGTCTGATGATTATAACTCACAACCATAGTGCTGTCTTCAGCAACTCACTATATCTCTGACTATGACCTTGGTGGAGATACAGGATCAAAATCAATATTCACCTCTTGTAACTCTGGAAATATGTGGGAGGTTTCTTTCACCTCACGGGAAAGTTGATTGTAATAAATATGTTTATCAGCAGATTCCAGTTCTAGAAGATTTGTGGTTCTCTGGGATTTTATTGACCTAGCACTGAGGGTCTGTGACAGAGACCCATTTCCTAGTCATTTTCCCTTGTCATAGCATAACAGTATCTCAAGGTGAAAAGAGCCCAAGACAATAACCCTTCATTCAGTCCTTATACTGCGACCCAGATTTGGTTACTGTACCACAGAAGGCAAGCTGAGTTTTTGTCATGGGTGACCTACAAAACTAGGCAAGCTTGATAAATTCTTCAGAAATGAAAAGAAAACATGTGCATCCTATCAGACCTGTTTAACATACAGTCCTGGGACTAGAGTTGTAGTTGTAGTCATTGAATATTTACAGCTTTTACACACCAAGGGGGGCACACTGCTTCATTATTCAGTTTGTTTGTTGTCGACTTATCAGACAGCTGCTGCAGTGTTTGTTCAAACTCACTGTTGCCATTATCCACTAATTGTTAAAAAATATTTGTCTTCCTTTTGGAGAAAAGCGCTGGCTGCACATGTTGATCTGATTTGAAATAAATGACCACACTTCGCTGTTGATGACACTTGCCCTCCTTTTGTGCCTAACAAATACCCTGTTCTCCTCAGAACGGCTTAACAGATAACCACTGCTTACCCAGTAATCATTTTCTTTATTTATCTTGGACCTGCCATGTGGTTGTCTCAACAAAGGTGAAGTACAGTAACAACCAAGTTTGTCAGCATGGGGCCCTGGCTGCTTTTAAAAGAAACATATGATGTCTGCAATCCTTCCCAGAGAGAAAGCCTGCTCATCAGTCTTTTAACCAACTGACAGTAAAGCTCATGTCTAAAAGGAAGAGAGTATAGCACTGCTAAAGTAATTTTCCACTGTTTTTTTTTTCCATTGAACCAGCATTATTCAAATGCAAATAAGATCAGTGCTAAATGATAAAGCACTATTGAAGGGGCTATTTCATTAGTTTGATTAGTTTATTATTATTATTCTTTATGTTGTTTTATTTTTATTTATTTTATTTTTTTTTGTGGGTAAACACTAGGGGCATCACACAGTAGGTGATATAGGTAGCCAAGTGTTAGAGGCAGGTAATGCACCGGAAGGGGAAATGTTTTTTTTTTTACCAGCAGGAAACAACAGAGAGGCAGCATGATTTTTGAACATGTTTGTTTGCTGTTGAAATCTGAAAAATAAACCTTCTGAACAGAGCTACTGGCCTGGAAAATGGATTATTTGACTGCCTGAGTAAGCCTAACTAACCTGGTGCATTTGTGGTCCTTTTTTGATTTTTCTTGAATTTTGATATTTTTGGAAGGAGCTTAATTTTGTCTTTTTTTTTTTTTTGCTTTTTGAACAAATGGCCACAACATAAAGTAAAAAACCACCCTTGGAATAACCCACATCAAACCCGACCTCGGAACAAGGAAACAGGATAGGAGGAAAAACTGATTCTCTGGAGGACATGAATGAATGCGCATTGGAGGCGCGCAAAAAGAAAAGCCCTCAGCAATAAGCCAAACAAAGGACCTGCAGCCACGCAATATCAAGGCACAGCGAAGCCAGAAGGAGTTCACATCACATTCAATAAACATCGCACAGAGATGGTATGTGCATGAGAAAAACATTGACTGTAAAGCTGTATTGGAAAGCAGCGCAACGATTGGAGTTGACTGTCATGTTCCCATTGCGCAGAATTGTCTTTTGCGTTTTCAGTTTTGTCGGACATGAATGAGACTGGTGCTGATTATTTGAATTGTTGTTGCTGGGCTTATTTGTGGGTCTTATTAGTGTGAAATGTCACGTAATATGTGTCGGCATGGTTGTTACTGCCGCGGGGCAAATAGTTGCGGACTGAGCGATACATTGTTTCTGTTTGGTCTGGTTCCGGTTGTGGTGTGATTTATTGCTTCAATTAAGTTTCTATACAGTTTGTGGATGTGGAATTGCATAGCCTACAGTGAAAGAGGTGTACACTGAGGTTGATTTTGCTTCCATAAATTGTTTATGGTTATGCTGCAAAGTTTGACGCGTGTGTTAAAGTGGGAGCGCACACAATGTCTGACGTTACTAACGCAAAGCCAGACTGTAACATGTCCATGCCAGTGGAAGAAAGAGAAATCAAAGTCACCGAAAAGGGTCTGGCATACCGCATAGAAAGGTATCAAGCAGAAAGAAAATCAAAATGCAAGCATGCAAGCAAACTTGAAAAGTCTTGGGATGCTTATGGAATCAAAGGAAAATGTCACTAAATTGCAAAATGAATTGTCCAATTTCATCAAGTGCTGTGATGAAGCAAAGGAGGAGCATGAGTCTTTCTTAAGCTTGCCTATACCCCTGGATGAAGTGCAAAGGCAAAACAAGTGGTTTCACACACAAATGACACACTATAATGACTTTGAGGAAAAGGTGACAAAGTGGCTTGTTGATGCTGGTCAGTCACATGAACAACCTGATGTTGAATGCTCTGAACATGTTGGTGTTGATCATGAGGAAATTGGACCTGGGGGTAGTGTTTCTAACATCTCACGCACTAAATCATGCCATGTAAAAGCTTCATCTCAGTTATCACATATCTCTACAACATCATCTGCCTGCATCAAGGCAGAAGCTGAGAGAGCATTGAAGAAAAAACATCTAATAGAGGCACAAGAGGAACAACTGATGAGGGAAAAGGAAAGACTGGAGTTGGAAACCGAGATGGCAGCTGCTAATGCTAAAATCAGTGTATTGGAAGCTTATTCAAGGAGTGGTTCTAGAGTATCAGATGGAATGCACTCCTATTTTGAAAGGTCTAATGTTCAGTCCTACTGCAGCTTCTTACATTCCTAAAAAAGAGCTAACTGACATCTTACGTCCACCACTGGTTGTTCGTCCAAAGGAAAGGACACAGGATCAGATTCCTAAAACATCAGTAAAAGCTGACGCTCAGACTCAGGTGACAAATCAAGTGCAAGAAACTCATTTGAGGCCCAGCATGCAGGCTCACACCCATGTACAGAGAAGCTCAGTGGGCCATGTTCACTCTCAAACTTCAATGCTGAGTGATACCAGTCAAAATGACATTGTCAATATCATGCAAAGACAAAATGACATCACTACTTTATTAGTCCAACAGAATCTTTCATCTTCTCTCCCATCAAGAGACATTCCACTGTTTACCGGAGATCCTCTTTGGTACCAAGCTTTTATGAGAGCATTTGAAAATGGAGTGGAGGGAAAAACAAACAACTTTGGTGACTGCTTGCACTATCTTGAACAGTACACCAGGGGGCAGCCGCAAGATATAGCGCAAAGGTGCCAACATCTTCCTCCAGATCAAGGATACCAGAGAGCCAAAAATCTTCTCCAAGAACATTTTGGAAATGAACAAAAGATAACCTCTGCTTATATGAACAAGGCTTTCAGCTGGACACCTATTAAAGGTGAAGGTGTTCAAGCATTGCAAGCCTTTGCTCTTTTTCTCCATGGATGCTGCAATGCAACAGAAAACATCATGTATATGAAAGAATTGGATTTGCCATCAAACATGAGAAACATTGTGCCGAATTTGCCCTATATGCTGCAAGAAAAGTGGATAAATATTGCCTGTGAGCTGCAAGAGAGGCAGAGAGCTTTGTTTTCAGATCTCGTCAACTTTATTGAAAAACAAGTCAGGATTGTATCAGATCCCTTGTTTGGCAACATTCATGATGCACAACCTGTAACTTCAACTAAAGGTTTCATTCCAAGGCAAATAAAGCAAACAAAAGGCACAAAGGAAGCAGTTTTGCCAGCAATGTTACTGAAATAGAGGGAAAAGCTAAGTCAGCTTGGACAGAGAAAAAGGAAAGCTCTTCCCCCACCTCTACTTATCAAGGCTGTTTGTTCTGTAAAAAAAAGTGGACACTCATTGGACACGTGCTCACAGTTTAAAGGGAAAATTCACAGTGATAAGATCAGCTTCATCAAGGAAAAGGGAATCTGCTTTGGCTGTTTGCAGATAGGCCACATTAGCAGAGACTGTAGGAGTCGAATGGAGTGTAATGTGTGCGGCCAATGGCATCTGGGAATTCTCCATATTGAGCATCAGGATAAAGGAACATCCTCAGAACAATCAGAACAGCCAAGTAAGTCTACAGTATGTATTACAACTGCTGCACCCCAGACGTGCCCATATCGCGGCCGGTTGTGAGGACAACAACATCCTCTCTATTGTCCCAGTCCAAGTAAAGTGTCTAAAAGGTGACAAGGTGTTGCAGACCTACGCCTTCTTGGACCCTGGCAGTACTGGTACATTCTGCACAGATAGTCTAGCTCAAAGGTTGAATGTGAGCAGACGAAGAACCCGCATTATGTTAAGAACAATGGGTCAGGAAAAGACTGTGGACAGTCGTGATATCAGGTTTGGCAGTGTCTGGATTGGACAGGAATGACTTCATTGAGTTACCTGAAGTTTTCACACAAAAATGCCTGTCTGTGACAAAACTCAATATTCCCAAGCAGGAAGATGGTAATCAATGGCCATATATTGGACGAAGAACTCTGTGAAATTGACTCTGATGTAGACTTGCTCATTGGAACCAATGCATCTAAAGTGCTGGAACCATGGGAATTGGTTAATTGCCAAGGAGGCGGACCCTATGCGGTGAGAACCAAAGTGGAATGGGTTCTTAATGGTCCACTTCGAGGTGGAAGTGATGGCAGGAAACAAACTGACTGTTTTGCTGTAACCACCAATTGAATTTCCATTGCAAACATTGAGGAAATGCTGGTTAATCAATATAACCATGATTTCAGTGAGAGGTCATCAGAAGAACAGGCTGAAATGTCAAGAGAAGACATTAAGTTCATGAATATTGCTGACCGCTCAGCAGTGCTGAAGGATGGCCATTACACCCTTGACTTACCTTTCAGGCAAGAAACAACTATAATAAGACAGACCTTTGCTTGCCATGTTGGGCTGGGGGTATTCACTTACTCATTGGGATTTGTGCTGACTGCCCTGGTTTTACTCTTACCTTGATCCCCTTGGTCCTCCTTCTTGTAATATAAATGCCTACTCTTCATTTAGCCAAGGTTTAAGCTTCTAGACTTGCACAACATGGGAACTAAAGAAAAGAACATGCTAGAAAACACTTGTTCTTGTATTACTGCTTCAGCTGGCTAGAGGGGGAATGTATTTTACATTACATTAATGGGGAAACCAGGGATGCATAGAAAGACTTATGTAGAAAGTGGATTGTCAATTCTGGACTCTTTCATTGTGTCTATACACCTGAAAGAGCACCAACTTCTTTGTAATAGTTGGATGGTTTTTGCATACCACTGACATGCAAGTTGAATGTATATGGATCTGTTAATGTTAAAAACATCTTTTAATGACACTGTCCTAAAATTGGCCCCAGGAAGGCCACAACTGGAAACACGTCGGTCTAACGATGTATACTTCAAGTGTTGCTGGAGCTGGACCTGCCTCTGAAACTGTCCTTGCCAGACAAAAGATGTGACATGACATGTTAACCTTTCCCCTATTAATGACAAGCCACCTCACAAGGCTGGAAAGTGCTTCTCTGTTTGTGGCTTTTTTTTTTAACACATCTATGTAACTGTTTCTTTTAGAGTTGAACAGATTTCGATTTTTCAATAGTTCTCATGTTTTCCATTTTGAACCTGCCTGTTGACAGGACCTAATCAACCGATCAGCTAATTTCATACTGAGATCTGCTAGTTGAGTTGTGAGATTTGTAGATCCACAGAGAGGTTTTTATGTATGGGTAGAACCAGAATGAATCTGGGGTTATGAAGCCACAGAACTTCTTAGGGAGGAGGTCAGGGTGGACTGGGATGCTTGTGTTGCAAGGCAAGCAGCTAAAACTGTTTGTTATTTTATAGCATTGTCAACAACACCACTCGGGAATTTTAGCCCTGGGAAATGGTTAGAACATTTAACCATTTCAAAACTTCACAAGGTTGCAACAGGTTCAAAAAATTAGCATCATTATTTTTTTTTTTATTATATATAAACGCTTTATTTTTTTAATGCTGTTTGTTTTAAAGTGACATTTGAAAAAATATGTCACTTCAATTAAAAGGGTCATCGCAAAGACTCACTCACACATGCACACACAAAGCTGAAAAAAAAACAGAAAATGGAAAATACATGATAAACCATGAATAATAATAATAATACATAACAAACCAGAAAACATAAAACACATAAATTATGCAAACTAACAAACTAAATGTCAGTCTGCTCTGCTGCTCTCCTGCTGCTGTGGGAGTTTCCACTCACCCTGTCTCCTGGTCTCTCACCACCTTGCCACACCTTCTCATCAGCAGTATCATTCACACCTGTTGCTCCCAACTGGTTCTCATCACCAAGCCGGTATATTAGCGGCTCACTCACTAATTGCCAGATTATAGTCACATCATGTCTGACTCTCCAGCACTCATCTGTGGATCAACTTCCTAGTTTCAGCTCAGCCTGCTTCTGACTACCTCTCCTAGTCTCTGCCCCAGTAAACACAACAGCCTCCCTGACTTTGAGTTTTGCCTGTGCATTTCTTGGTTCTCGTATGCCTGTGGCTGTGTGGCAATTCGAAGCCGGAGTGGAGCCGTCATTAGAGCTTCCTGCCGAGTGAAACATCTCTCCGCTGTGAGTGCCTCAGGCGTCTCCTGTCCTGTTAGTTTATCGATCATCCACCTATCCACGACAACTCTTCTGCCTGCTTCCCCTGGGTTTGTCTGCTACGCTGCTGCCTGCCTGTTACCGACTCTCTGCATAGACCACAAGCCCCACCTATTCCTCAAGGGTGCCACCGTCTCCTGCTCACAGTTGTGTGTTCACTACTTACCTGAAACGCTTACTTTCTTGCCAGCTCCCTGTTCCCTATACACCCCATTGAACTTTGGACTGTTAATAGTGAGTTTTGCTCACCGGCTCACTTTGCCTCCTTACACGTCCTTGAACAAACTGTATCAAGTACTTAAGACTGTGCATACTCATCTGAACCAAGTCCATACTTACCTGTTGTCTGCTGACCTTAACCTGTGCACAATTCAATCTGTGGAGAGTTTCAGTAAAGGATATTACAAATTGTTATTTGTGAGATTGTGCTTCATTTGGGTTCTACTACACCCTGAGACAGTACAATCTGGCCAGTTATGGACCCAGCACTCAATCCCACTCCCCTTAGCAGTCTTGAGAGGATAGAGGGTGTCTTCCAGCAGCATGAGAAGGCTGCAGGCCGAGGTCAGCGGGCAAGCATTAGCAGCAGTAGCCAGCCAACTGCAGCAGCTAACATCCCTCCTCACTCAGCCTGCTTCTCCCACACCCTCACCAGCCCCTCCTGCATCAGCTTCTGCTCCCTTGCTGCCCACAGATGCTGTTCATCTTGGGTTAACCATGGCTCCTTCGGCGTAATCTGCACATTAACTGGGTGACTGGTTTCATTCGTGAATGGGGGACCTCCTGTTATCTCACCTGCCTGAAGCACGCCTCAGTGCCGCTCCACTCTCCCACCACCTATTCTATGCCAACTATCTCTGGTGTACATCCTAAATACCATGACTTCTGTTAAGTCTTCAGTAAGGCCAAGACCATGTCTCTGCCCTCACATCGACACTACCATTGTGCCATTGACCTCCTGCCCGGCACCTCTCCCCTCAAGGATCATCTGTACTCCAGTCTACCCCAGAAAGAAAGATCATGGAGACTAACATAAACAAATCACTGGCTGCAGGTATCATACGCCCCACTTTCTCCAGCTGGGGCGGGCTTTTTCTTCGTAGAGAAGAAGGACAAGACTTTGAGACCCTACATAGACTTTTGAGGCCTGATCAACATTACTGTGAAGAACCGCTACCCCCTGCCTCTCATCTCATCTGCCTTTAAACTGCTACAGGGGTCCACCATCTTCACTAAGCTTGACCTCCGGTGGTAAGCCTTACCACCTGATCTGCATCAGAGAGGGGGACAAGTGGAAGACAGCCCCCCCCAAAAAAAATGGTGGAAGCCTCAGGAAGAGCAACTGAGGAGGGATCCCTCTTCCGAGACGGACAGACGTGCAATACATATCGTACAGAACATATCAGCATAATAAATTAACACTAATCCATGTGATACAATGAGACATAAAGAGAGACAGAGACAGATAGAGAAGTTAAGACAGAGCCAGAGAGAGATGAAAGGCAGACAGCAATGATAAAAATAGCTTACGATAATTTAGGTAACAATAATATAGTAGTAATTACGGTAACTGAGGTACAATATGTTGTAGGTATGTATTAATATATATTATATGTATGTGTCAATAATCATATGTGTATAATAACAGTACAAGTATGACTAATAGTAACAGCAGCAGTAGGAGGCATAAGGCAGGACCACGGCAGCAGCACAACCACGGCACACGATCCAGGCACAGCTGCGATACAAGTTAACATTTTTTAAGTTTAGTTAATTAATCTGTTTCTTCTGGCTTTATCAATAAATACAACTATGTATCATCCGCATAACAGTGGAAATTGATGGAGTGATTTCCAATGTTGTTACTTAAGGGAAGCATATATACAGTGAATAGAACTGGTCCGAGCACAGAACCTTGTGGAACTCCAAAACAAACTTTAGTACGTAAAGATGATTCATTATGAATGTGAACAAAATAAAAATGATCGGATAAATAAGATTTAAACCAGCTTAGTGCAGAACCTTTAAGGCCAATTGAATGTTCCAGTCTCTGTAGCAGAATTGATGGTCAATTGTGTCAAATGCGGCACTAAGATCTAGTAAAAACAAGTACAGAGATGAGTCCTTTGTCTGAGGCAATCAGAAGATGATTTGTAATTTTAACTACTGCTGTCTCAGTGCTATGATGCACTCTAAAGCCTGACTGAAATTCTTCAAATAAATTAATTTCATGGAGAAAGTCACACAGCTGGTCTGTGACTACTTTCTCAAGGATCTTTGAAAGAAAGGGAAGATTAGATATTGGTCTATAAATGGCTAACTCCTCTGGATCCAGGGTGGGCTTTTTTAAAGGAGGTTTAATTAAACCTCTAGGTAGCTGTAATTACAGCTACCTTAAAAGACTGTGGTACATAGCCTGTTAATAAAGATATTCTGATCATGTCTAATATGTAAGTGTTAACTAAAGGTAAGACTTCCTTAAGTAGCGTAGTTGGGATGGGGTCTAAGAGACACACTGATGACTTGGGGAGAAGCAATCTAAATATATATCAAGTCTTATAGCTGTGTTTGAAGGCAGATTAGTACTGTTAGAAGGCAGGAGGTCATGAATTTTGCCTCTAATATAATTTTTTAATTAAAAAAGCTCATAAAATCATTACTGCTAAGGGCTAAAGGAATACAAGGCTCAACAGAGCTGTGACTCTCTGTCAGCCTGGCAACAGTGCTGAAAAGAAACCTGGGATTGTTCTCATTTTCTTCTATTAATGATAATAGTTTAATAGTTTGCTGTGGCATTGCGAAGGGCCCTTCTATACATTTTGAAACTGTCTTCCCAGACTAAATGAGATTCTTCCAGTTTGGTTAATAGCCAGTTCCTTACAAATTGTCATGATATTTGTTTTAATTTTCGGTTTTGGGAGTTGTGCCAAGGAGCGAACTTTCTTTGCTTTGTGAACTTCTTTTTAAGAGGTGCCACCTCTTAAAAAGAAGTTCACAAAGCAAAGAAAGTTCGCTCGACACTCGACTCTGTAGCACCTCTGAGGTGCTACAGAGTCGAGTGTCGTTCGCAGCGAGCCTGCAGCACTATTGACAAGATAATCAATTTGGGAGAGTTTAAAGTCAGTATGGGAAACCTCAGTTACAGAGGGACATGGTATTAAATTTAACGCTGATGGAATCATTTCCTTAAATTTTGCTACAGCACTATCAGATAAACATCTAGTATAGTGACTGTTGCTGAGTGGCGTGTAATTGAGTAGACAGAAATCAAAAGTTATTAAGTAATGATCTGATACAGAGGGATTCTGTGGAAAGACTATTAAGTTATCAATTTCAAGTCCATACACCAGAATTAGATCGAGGGTGTGCTTAAAACGGTGAGTGGGTTTATGTACACTCTGACTGAAGCCAGTGGAGTCTAATAATGTGATCAACACAGTAGCGAGGGAGTTATCAAGGTCCACATAAATATTAAAATCACCTACAATAATTACTTTATCTGATTTCAGAGCTAAACTGGATAAAAACTCTAAGAATTCAGATAAAAATTCAGAATACAGGCCAGGAGCACAGTACACTATGACAAATAGAAGTGGCTATGATGTTTTCCAGGTTGGACGTCAAAGACTAAGGACAAGGCTTTCAAAGGAATTATAATCTAGGTTAAATTTAGGGCTGATTAATAGACTAGAGTTAAAAATGCCTGCAACTCCCCCTCCTTGGCCGCTGCCTCGAGGAACGTGGGTATTATTATGACTGGGAGGAGTAGATTAATTTAGACTAACATATTCATCTTGACACAGCCAGGTTTCAGTGAGGCTGAGTAAATCATTATGATTATCTGATATTAATTCCTTTACTAACACTGCTTTGGAAGATAGAGACCTGATATTTAACAGTCCACATTTAATTCTCCTGTTTTGTCTTTCTGTCACAGAAGAGGTTTTAATTTTTATTAGGTTGTTATGCACAACTCTTCTTCGTTTAACAAAGACAGACAGACACCGCTTGTATAACACTATGGATGGGTAACTGCACTAGAAGCTCAGAAAAGCGTTTAAGACTGCAACTCTGATTCCTGATGTCAACTCTGTGTTGTCAGGGTTTTGAATTAACAGACCAGGTTTTCCCCAGAAAGTTATCCAATTATTTACGAAGCCCACATCATTTGCTGGACACCACCTGGACAGCCAGCGATTGAATGATGACATGCGGCTAAACATATCATCAGTGGTCAGATTTGGCAGGGGTCCAGAGTAAACTACGGAGTCCGACAAAGTTTTTGCGTATTCACACACCGAGGCAACATTAATTTTAGTGACCTCTGATTGGCGTAACTGGGTGTCATTACCGCCGACATGAATAACAATTTTACTAAATCTACATTTAGCCTTAGCCAGCAGTTTTAAATTAGATTCAATGTCGCCTGCTCCGGCCCCAGGGGTACATTTAACTATGGTCGCTGGTGTTGCGAACTTCACATTTCTTAGTATAGAGCTGCCAATTACTCGAGTTTGAATCGTGGGCTTCAGCTTGGTACTACACTTCTAATCTAAGCTAATGTAGCTAACAAGGCTAATGCCATGTAAACAGCAGCAAAGATTAGCAAAAAAGTCATTCAAAGAAGAGGAGAGCTATGAGTGGTTAAACAGAACTAGTGTGGGTTAAGACATGAAGTAGACTTTTAACAGCTGAAGTGAGGAAAATCTGAAAACTAGCTGCTGAGAGTTTGCTAGAGCAGCACAAAGTCACTATCACATAGATACCGGAAATGACACAACACACTTACCGCAGTACGTCAGCCTACTCCTGGTCTCCTGATCTCCTTCGGCCTTAACAACACCCCTGCTGTCTTCTAAGCCCTGGTCAATGACGTGCTCAGAGAGATAATCAACCACTTCGTCTTTGTCTACCTGGATGATATCCTCATCTTCTCCAAGACCAGGGTGGAGCATGTTCACCAGTATTTGCTTCAATGACTCCTGGAGAACTCACTGTCCCTGTCAAAGCAGAGAGGTGTGAGTTCCACGCCTCTTCCGTTTTGTTCCTGGGGTACATCGTGGCGAAGGAAAGCATCCAGATGGACCTGGCAAAGGTGTCCGCAGTCACCTCCTGGGCTGTTCCTGACTCCCGCAAACAACTGCAGCACTTCCTGGGGTTTGCCAACTTCTACTGTCGCTTCATCCTCAACTACAGCTCAGTGGCTACTCCACTTACTGCCCTCACCAGCTCCAAGGTGCCCTTCCAGTGGTCACCTGCTTCCAGACCCTGAAGTCCACGTTTACCTCTGCACCCATCCTCCAGATGCCAGACCCTGATACCCAGTTTGTGGTGGAGGTGGACGCTTCCGACCTGGAGGTAGGAGGCATCCTGTCCCAGAGGTCCGCCTCTGACCAGAAGCTCCACCCCTTTACCTTCTTCTCTTGTCGCTTGTCCCCTGCCGAGAGGGACTATGACATTAACAACAGAGAGCTGCTGGTGGTGAAGATGGCCCTGGAGGAGTGGCGGAATTGGTTGGAGGGCACCAAGGTACCTTTCTTGGTTTGGACTGACCACAAAAACCTTGAATACATCCGCACTGCCAAGAGACTGAACTCTTGCCAGGCCCGCTGGTCCCTTTTTTTCACCCATCTCCGCTTCGCCCTCTCCTTCTATCCGGGGTCTCACAACGCCAAACCTGACGTCCTGTGCCGGTAGTTGCTGAAGGGGGAGGATTCAGCGGGGGGACTGCTACCATCCTTTCTCCTCCCTGTGTTTTGCCATCCTGACCTGGGTCATAGAGGAGAGAGTGAGGGCTGCTACTGAGGGTCAGCCTGGTCTCAGCACCTGACCACCCAACTGCCTGTATGTCCCAGAAGCCCTGAGGTTGGAGGTTCTGCAGTGGGCCCATGCCTCCAAAGTCACCTGCCATCCAGGCTCCCAGCGAACACAGGACGTCCTCCTCCAACGCTTCTGGTTTTCTGTTCCATTTATGTGCTGAATATCTAGCTGGTAATGCTGCAAAAATAAACCCGGCAGTCTAGAAAACATTCAGATTTAACAAAACTTATGTCATATTCCACAGTGGAACAAGATAACCTTTGAAGGATTGGTTGTCCAGGAATCTTAAGGCAAAGGGCCACATGACAAAGCAACAAGATTATCCTTTGAAATGGCGTATATCCAGTTGATAAGGCTGTAAGAACAAAGCCCATCTCAAACACAGCCAAGACCCTAATGTCCACTTCCTGATCCGGAATTCAAAATGTTAAACACTGTACCAGTGTTCAAGTGTCCAGTAAAGTCAGCCTTTTCAGAATTACAGCTAACAAAAGCACACTGAACTGGAATTACATGCAAACGCTCAACAAAGTAGCACCTAAAAGGCCCTTCCAAACAAACTGTCCCAAGATGCACAAAACAAAAGGAGACCAAAGCTACAACAAAACTCACCCCACCAAGCCATGAGCTAGTACTTCCCACCAGAACTGCCAAACTTAAGCTGCAACTCTCAACATTTACACTCATCCAATAACTCCACTGAAGGAGACTGGATAAAATCCACTACCAAGCCCATATTTAAAGGCACTTACCTCTAGGTAGAGGACAACCAAAAATGCACCTGGTTCAAATTCAATATTGGCCAAAAAAACCCCAAAAAAAGAAAAACCTGGAGTCTAATTCCCCAATCTGCCTAACCAGCTATCTAACTCAACCCTAGTCTTCAAGTAATTAATTGTGGGGGGTACTTACACACTCTAAATCAATGGAGTGGGAAGGCAACTGTTAACCGGCGACCCCCCCAGGAGCCCCTGACGGTGTTCCCGAGCAGCGCTCTACCCACGTTCACCACCACAAAAACAAAAAAAGAGAGAGTGGACTACCAAAGCAATCCACTGTCATTCTGAAGCCTAGCAGGGGAATAGAACTCCAAAACAGAGCCACTGTCTTAGAACCAGCACTGCACCAAAACTACCAGTGATTGACCAAACTCTCTCTCAACCCCCCAAAACCAAATACCTGTGTGCATCTCCCAGAATAATTTACACATGTGAAAAAATGTCACCTTCAAATGTGGCACAAACAGACTTTTCAACGGGTTACTTACCAGGAAAGCCAAACAAGTGCCAGCACTACAAACTAGGCCAAATGCCAATGCACTAGTATATTTGATCGAGCCCCCATTTTGTCAGGGGAGCAGAAAAAAAGACACCACAGGAACAACCACCAAAGAGGGAGGGGTCATCACAACAGTCACCCTCACCATGGTCGACCACCTCAGCAAGATGGCCCACTTCATGCCACTGTCCAAGCTGCCATCAGACAAGGAGACTGCTCAGCTGGTCCTGCTCCACGGCCTCCCTATTGATGCGGTGTTCAACCAGAGTCCTCGGTTCTCCTTGGTCATTTGGAAGGAGTTCTGCAGCCTGATGGGAGTCACCGCCAGTCTCTCCTCTGGGTTCCATCTCCAGTCTAATGGGCAGACAGGGAGGATAAATCAGGAGATGGAGACAGCGCTACGCTGCATGGTGTCCCAGAATCCATCCTCCTGGTCCCAGCAGCTCTTGTGGGTGGAGTACACCCACAACTCCCTCACCAGCTCCGCCATAGGCCTCTCTCCCTTCCAATGTGCCTGCAACTATCAGCCTCCACTCTTCCTGGCTTCGTAGAAAGATGTCTCCTGCCCATCAGCACAAGCCTTCCTCTGCTGCTGTCAAAAAAGCTGGGCCCAGGCTAGCACGGCCCTCCGGTACTCCGTGGGTCGCTACGCCGCCTTGGCCAACTGACAATGTTCTCCAGCCACAGTTGTCCAGGTTGGCCAGAAAATGTGGCTCTCTACCTGGGACCTGATTCTCCGGGTGGAATCCAAGAAAATGGCACCCAGGTTTGTCGGCCCATTCCCCATCCAGAGGGTCATCAGTCCGACAGCTGTGAGACTGAGGCTTCCACGCTCTGTGCACATTGATCCTACCTTCCATGTGTCCAAGTTGAAGCCGGTCCCAAAAGTCCTCTGTTGCCAGCGCTTCCACCTCCTCCCCCTCCTCCCCCTCCTCGCTTCATTGGTTTCTGCTCGCCACAGCCTCGACCTGGACCTCATCACTGACTTCCACCATCGCCATCCTGACCAGCCCTCCACGACCATCAAGGGGTTCCCATCTGGCAGTCCACGTCTTTTCCCTGCACTGTTTACTCTGAGGAGGACTTCCCTGCAAAGGGCCCAGCTGATAATAAGGGCTCCACCCACTCTGACCCCTTCAACCACCCAGTTGAGGAGATGGACTGGCCCGATTAAAAGGCATTTTAGGCCCGCCTTCTGGCCCCCTCCACCCACCCAGCTTGGTGGTTCCTCCTTTGGGATGTCGGGAGCCGTCCCTTGAGGGAGGGGGGGGTTCTGTCATAGTCTGCTCTCCTGCTGCCATGGGAGTTTCCACTCACCCTGGGAAGTTAAGGATCCCACAAGGGGCAATTCAATGTTTTCACTCTGTTGACATTTAAAATATACACACAGGCCTGAAATACACACACATGCACAAACAGGACCTATACATGCATTAAATAAAGATATGTCAGAGTGAGGGGGCTACCCATGGACAGGCGCCCCAAGCTGTTCAGTGTCTTGTTCAAAGGCACCTCGGCAGTGCCCAGGAGGTGAACTGGCACCTCTCCAGCTACCAACTGGTGACCCTCTGGTTCCGAAGCCAAGTTCCTATGGACTGAGCTTGATTCAACTCAAGGACTTAAGACTGTACATGCTCATCTGAACCACGTACATACTTACCTGTTATCTGTTTATCTTTACCTGTGCACCATTCGGTTTTAATAAAGGACATTACAAACTGTTATTTGTGAAATTGTGCTGCATTTGGGTCCTACCACACCCCCTGACACGAAACAGAAAACCCAATACCACCAAACACCATACTGTGGCAGAAGAAAGCCATTTAAAGCATTTAAATTAACCAAAAAGAAAGGAAAGAAACAGTAAAAGTCGGACTGGTCATGTAATACTGCAGAGCATGGAACGTAACTCATAAAGAGAAAGCCAACAATTGCAGCAGCCAAAACACATGGAGGTGTGGAAACATGTACAGGCAACCCTCACAGAAAGAAAGCAGCAGTTTAACAGAGAGAGTGGAGGCCAAAGTTATGAAGCAGGCCATCATCGTGATGCACAGGCTGCCATAAACACGACTGCAAAGTGCATAAAACCACTAACATTACCGAAAGGAATTGCGCAAAAATAGGGAAATGCAAACTTGGATACACATACCAGAAAAGAGAGGTGTAGGCTCCAGGGCAGTGGCAGGATAAGGGCCGCAAGCTGTGGCCTGCCCACTTTCAACAGGGTAACAGAGGCCTAGCATAACCGTTTGAAGTTAACAAAAGAGAATGAGCCAGTCTACCTCAGTGGTGAAGTTGTGTTAAGCAAGAGCTTGAGGCAGACAGCATGTAGATGAGCAAAATGAGTGACAAACACAGAACAATTTAATGCCAATGACACACACTATGAACATGCAGCACATGAAAATTGTAAGAATGAATACCTTACAATCTCTGGGTACACGGTATCTTAACGAGCCACACTAAACTTCAGACATGGCCAAACTACAGACCCCACCACTGACAAGGACGTCAGTGGTGTGGTAGGAAATGCACATCTGAGCAGCAGGGCTGGACCTAGGTACAGTGCTTTTTTTTTTTACCTATGACTATGATAGTTTTAACTTTTACTAAAAGGTTTTAGTCACTTAAACTTCACCAAACCGCAACCACAGAGGAGACAGTTGAGGAAGCAGTGATATGGCTTAAATCTGAATGTCCAGTTACATTATCTTTTTTAGTTTACCTTGTTGTTTTTGTTTTGCATACTTATTTAGTGACTTTGGTTATGTAGGTATAAAACTTCAAGTGTTTCATTCATTCACAGCTGGGTCATTTATATAGAGCTTTTTTCCTATTTATATTCAAGAGAGTGGTATATCAGTTTGAGAGCTTTATTTATTGATTTCATGTTAGATTTTGTAATATTGTCCCTCAAAACCCCGCCCTCGCACTCAAATAGCCTCTACTTGCTCTTAGATCTACTCTGTGGAATGGATGAGGAGAGCAAGCAGTGGTAGCAAGAAAGCCAGTGAATGAGAGGAATAAAACATTATTTTCTGATTGTTTCACAGCAGTTACAAATAAGCATGTCCACAGCCGCACCTCCGCAACCATGATCACTATAAGCGGTTTCCACTGTATATACACACACCATAAATTACACTTGTTGCGTTTTTAAAATGTAGTAGCTCACTGAATCTACTTTTGTTTTCTACTGTCTTAATGTGGTAGATAAGTTATTCACTTTTGCTGTTGGTACTTTTCCCATTCCCAAACACTAAAATACAGAAATAAATAAACACGGCGGCGGCCATTTTGTTGTTAGTTGTTGCCTAGCAACAGTGTTAATGTAACGTACAACTCTTGAAAGCTAATCATATTATCATGGATGTATTCTTGTGCCGCAAATATAATTTTATCAATTCAATCTGAAGGAAGTAATAGCACCATTAAAATAAAAAAAAAACTTACTCGAGGTCCTTGACTTTGAAGGTCCATGTTGGCCAGCAATCCGCTAGACTCCCGCTCTTGAGTCATGATGAAGGTGACGTTGTTTTCTCATCCAGCACACTGACTAGGGGGCGCTGTGCCATGCGGCTACTATTATACTGTATGCGGCTATTATAGTAAAAAAAAATGGGTGCACGTGTGTAAATTGACAGTCCCTTTATTCCAAAAGTCATAAAGAAAGCAAGGAAAGAACATTTAATAAAGCCCTGGAGGGCGGGTGTGGATGAACCCAGTTAAAGAGTACCTGCCCGGATGGAACGCTCTAAAACTAAAGCGAGCACGCCCGCAAGGGGGCAGGGATCATTTCATTGGTCAACAATAAACCTGCTGTTCTATTGGTTAGGGGATTTTGACAGGGTTAGGGAAATCTGAGAGCGCACAGAAGCAGCTTGAGCATGAGGAGAAGAGCTGAAGCTGGAGCACAGGAAATCTGTGCAAGCAACGTTGTATTTGAGTGTGAGCACACAGTTTGAGCAGAAACAGAGTAGAGCTAAACGCAAGCAGAAGCTATTTGAGTGCGAACGCAGGGTTTTGAGGGACAATATTACAAAATCTGACATGAAATCAAACTCAAACTGATATACCACTCTCTTGAATAAAGATAGGAAAAAAGCTCCATACATTTGGATCAGTTGCACTAAAAGTGTGTGCGCCATCAGGTTTTCCCTGGAAAAAAAAAAGTTGCTTCACACTTGACAACAAAGCAGGCAACAAGCTTTGTTACTGTTTGAGAAGCTAACCATACTGCAAAACCATGTGAAGGATTAACAAAGTAGCAGCTGTTAGATTGTATCAAGTCTATGTCTACAGTGCCAGCAACCAGCTGCACTAGCATAGTACCAGAAGCACAGGGTTCTTATGAAGAAAGTCCAAACAGAGGGATCAGCTCTGTGTTCTCAGAGTCACACTCACATTCTCGTTTTGTGATTGTTCTTTATATTAAACAGTAGTAGATGGCAGCTAAGAGGAGAAAGGTCCAATAAGATTTTTTCTCAGAGTTTGTGGAAGTCTCTTCTCTCCCTCTATTTGTGAGTAATGCCAAGTTTTGCCAGAGCCACAGATTCTCAAACAAAGCGTGCTTTGGTCTCTCAGGGTTGTCTCACTCAAAGGTCCATGTGGAGAGCAGCCAGCCTTCAAAGTGAGAAAGCCAACCATCCGCCCAGAACTAAAACCTTAGCAGCAACTTTTCTGGCTATTTTGTTGATTTAATCCCTAGTTTGTGATGCTTGAGCACAGCAGTGTGACTATACTGGTGTGCATGTGGATGTGCATGTGACACAGTGCTTTAGAGTAAGACGGAGGGTGGGGGGGGACCCCTGAGGGCCCAGATCCTCAGCACTCCCATCAGCAAGCCACATTAGCACATGTAATACCGGGGGGGGGGGGGGTGAGCACCTCTTCCTGGAATATTACCTGATTACCTGCTGACTGTCAGCCTCCTTCTTCCTGAACAAATACAAATGGCCAGCAAGGATGCCCTGTGTTTTTACTGCATCCACATACATCTGTGTGACTACCTCAGGTGTGGCAGAGTAAATTAAAGCCCTTCATATATATTCCACCACAGGGTTGGAATGTGCTATGTAAGCTTATTTTAACATTTTCATGTTGGCTGCTCTCACCTGCTGTTAATCTTTAGAGCAGCCAAGGCACACAATGTTTTATTAGAGGTAGGAAATTCTTGGTGTCAGCATCTCTGACAAGGTGAGCTAAAAAGTGTATTATATAAACTCAGGCTGAGACAGATGCTGTCAAAAACAGGAAGTCTTCTGCTGTGCACAGAATTTATATTCATAATTTTTAGTGCCAGTAGTGGCAATTTTACTTTCTTTCTGTAATCATCTTTAAGCATATAAATAACTAAGAACATGATTATTTAAGAAATAAAATGCTTAATAGAGACAGTTCACCCTTAAATCAAAAACACTTAGTTTAGATTAATTAACTGTAGAGCTATTTAGAGTGTTTTAGTGTGAGTTGCTGAAATTTCAGCTGTAGAAATGTCTGCCATCTCTTCAAAATAATTGAATTAGATTGCAATCGGCTTGTGGTGCTCAGTGCCCCACAGATTAACTGAAAAACACAATGTCTCTTTCTGGAAATCATGACCCGGTTACTCATAATCCAGAGACCTTGTTGTCATGTATAAACTATTTTCTTTCTGCTGAACTACACCCGCTGTTCGACTCCACATTAAGAGAGACGTGGTGCATATTAACACACAAGGAGCAGCGTAACTTCATTGATTATTTCAGAAGTCAAACATTTGGTTCTGTTTCCTTTGTCAGCTTTATAACTTACAGTTTTTAGTTTTGCTGCTTAAATGTCCCATGATAGTTGCTGCAGTGACATTAGTGCTCCTGCTGCATTTCTCTCAACAGAAAACTGTTCGCTTCTTCAATTTACAGAACTGCCATGTAAATCGCACTGCACGAGGTGTAAGTGCACCTGGCTTGTAAAGGGAACGAGAGCTGACACTCTGATTGGTTGAGTTAATTTTTTGCCCAAAGCATACCTTTAACCAACCTGTATATTAAATGTAAAGCTGAGGTCAAAGGGCAAGAAAAAGCATCGAGTTGGCTTCAGTGCCATAACCTAAGCACATTTTCCAGCAAACCTTTTTGAAGAATTATGTCTCTGATATATTTGTTCATAGCAGTAACAATCATGTTTGAGAAATAAAAGAAAAAGCAGTGGGTGTCAGGAGAGCAGTCAGAAAATGCTGACGTGATGGTTTGCAGGTAGCAGAGAAGTGCAGACCTCTGTGCTTTACAGCAACCCACAGATGCCAGATGGTCTAATCATACACTGGTATTAATCTGTCAGCTTGGGTTGTGGTCTGGACTGAAGAGAAAAGAGCAGGCCATGCAGGTGTTGTCAGGCTGTTTGTGGCAAACTGTCTCAACGTGGAAAAAAAAAAGCTTCAGATCTACAAGGTCACACGTGGCCCCTGCAGTAACTGCTGCCCTTGGTCATCGGAGGAATTGTGAGAAGAATGCCCATTTGCAGTGTGTGTTTCCTCTGGGAGCAGAGGGGCTAAAATGGGTCGGTGGCAGCAACAGGATTGGAAGTGGTCTTTTGTTTGGGGTAACAGAAGAAGGTTAAATTGCTTTCCAGTGGGATACTATAATATTTCTGCCCAGCTATGGCTCCTGGTATGGATATATGTGTGTGAGTGTGTGTGTGTGTGTGTGTGGTAGGACTGTGTCATTGAATATATTGTGACAGGCAAGGGCAAACAAGAAGAGTGAATATATAATAGAATTCTTTGTTGATTGTTCTGTGTTGTATGTGTTCCACATATAGACAAACTATGCGATAAAGTTGTGTGCCTGGAAAGAAGTGACCTTCTTATTTTTTCTCTTTTGTTTGTACTGTTTGTACTCATTTTTACTCTAGGACTTGGGAGAAGAACACCTATTTGATTCCTGAATAGGCTCTACTCTGATCTCAGCTGCAACTTCCTCAGAAGCAGTAGTGTCAGGGTGTCATCATGGGCACAAAAGGCTTCCTCTTAGGCTGTGTGACTGTGGCCCTGCTCCTTGAGCTCTCTGCTGCTGGTGTGGTCAAGAAGATAATTCGCCACCGTAGAGAGACTCTGATACCCAAGAAAACCCAGGAGAACCTCACTCTGCCCCACCCTGACCAGCCGGTGGTGTTCACTCATGTCTACAACGTCAATGTCCCCTCCACCTCCCTCTGCTCTGTGGACCTCGACTCACCTGGTGACACTGAGCTCAAACACAAGAGTGCCCCAATGGACATGCAGAACACCGAGCACATGGAGCACACAGTGGATGGTGATAATCAGATAATTTTCAGTCATCGTATCAGTATCCCCAAGCAGGCATGTGGCTGCAATAACCAACTGCCAGACATCAAGAATATCCTGAACAGACTGGAGATGCTGGAGTCAGAGCTGTCTAGTCTTAGAGAGCAATGCAGCAGTGGGTCAGGCTGCTGTGGAGCTCAGGTTACAGGTAGGTCTATACCCTCAACCGTATGTGCAGTTGTAATGTAATTAATGTGTTATAATGGAAGCGTGTCTCTAGTTAACTACACATTAAGTCAACTCAAGAGATATCTATTTCTAAGGTCCTTCCAGCTAATTGTGTTTGAGAGCTGAAAGATCATGAATATGGATTTTAAATAAGGGAACAAATGCAGCACAATTTTAAAAGCTGCCCCATACCACAGCGATGGCTTTGCATTTTTTAGCCCTTGAACTACAAATTGATTGGATTTCAGATAACCGCCTTTCTATTTTTTAAAAAATACGATACAGTGAATGTTTTGTCATTGTTATTTTTTGTCAGTGATATTATTGTTAAATGGTGATTTAGTTGTAAGAATAGACTTTTTTGAAAAGAACCTAACATGATTTATCACAATCTAGAGCTGACCAGTAAACTTCTTAATGTAAACGATGACCAGATGGTCATGATCCTTTTTAAGATGTTGAAGTTAATCGCTGTCTTCTGCCATGACTTGAACTTAAACAACATTGTCAATGCTAAGTTTCTTAGAAGCAAACTGTAAGTTAGAATGCAATCAAAATCTCATTTTATAATTTTGTAAAAGGGTAGTATATCATCCTAAATTAAAGTGCAGCTACAGAAGACAGAGAAGAGTGTCTCGTGTTTATTAAATGCTATGGATTCACCCAGTTTGCATAAATGTCTCATCAAATCTTATTCATACCTTTGTTTAAAGGAAGTATTGTCCTAATGGTATGGTCTGATAATAGGGCAGGTTGCCTTTGATATGCAGCAAAAGTTTGTGTATGCAGTGCACACATTCCACCAAACAATTTGTGATCACATAGCCTCACAACACTTCATTTTCCCCTCTTGCCTTTCCCCAGGTGAAGTGTCCACAAAGCCCTACTGTAATGGCCGTGGTAACTGGAGCATTGACACATGCAGCTGTGTATGTGAGCCCGGATGGAAGGGCCCCAACTGCACCGAACCTGAGTGCCCCAACGACTGCCAGGACCAGGGCCGCTGTGTGGATGGCAAATGTGAGTGCTTTGAGGGCTTTGGTGGGGATGACTGCGGAATTGAGCTTTGCCTGCTGGACTGTGGCGACTATGGCCACTGTGTTGACGGGTCCTGCCTCTGTGAGGAGGGCTTCATTGGTGAGGACTGCACCCAGACGAGCTGCCTAAACAACTGCCTGGGCCGTGGGCGCTGCATTGATGATGAGTGTGTTTGCAACGAGCCATGGACGGGCTTCGACTGCTCTGAACTTATCTGTCCCAATGACTGCTATGACCGCGGACGGTGCATCAACGGCACCTGCTATTGTGAAGAGGGCTACACTGGAGAAGACTGCGGTGAGCTCACTTGTCCTGGAAACTGTAACAACCGTGGCATGTGTGTTAGTGGCCAGTGTATGTGCCAGACTGGCTACAGTGGACAGGACTGCTCAAAGCTCACCTGTCCCAAGAACTGCAATGAGAGAGGCCATTGCTTCAATGGGAAGTGCATCTGTGATCCAGGATTTGAGAGTGAAGATTGCTCCATCCTCTCATGCCCTGACAACTGCAGCAACAGGGGTCAGTGCATTAATGGAGAATGTAAATGTGAAGTGGGATACCATGGAGAAGACTGTAGCGATCTCTCCTGCCCTAACAGTTGCCAGGACCGTGGCCGCTGCATAAACGGACAATGCATGTGTGGCAAAGGCTATGCTGGGGAGGACTGCAGCATTAAAACCTGTCCAAAAGACTGCATGGGACGTGGAGAGTGTGTTGACGGCAAGTGTGCGTGCTTCATTGGCTTCACAGGGAAAGACTGCAGTGAGCTGACCTGCCCTAATGACTGCCTGGATCGTGGTCACTGTGTGAATGGACAATGTGTTTGTCATAAGGGTTTCACTGGTGAGGACTGCAGTGAGAAGACATGTCCCAAAAACTGTCTTGATAGAGGTTACTGTGTCGATGGCAACTGTGTGTGTTACGAAGGTTTCACTGGGCCTGACTGCTCCATGCTGACCTGTCCAGAAGACTGTCAGAACCAGGGACACTGTGAGAACGGGGTGTGTGTATGTGACGAGGGCTTCGTAGGGGAGGACTGCTCTGAAGGTAATATAGACCTTGCATACATGCTGTGCAGCTTTCCACAGGTTCATTTAATATAATTAAGTCCGACACGTGCTGATTAGACCCCACAGCCTACTACATAATACAATCGCCGAGTGCTGCAAAAGTCAGATACAGGGTGGGTGCTGTCCCTCAGTGACACCACTGTCCTGATATCAGTGGAAACTGCCGTATAAGCACAGTGCAAAGCAGCAGCGATTAGCTATCCAGTGGGATACATATACAGGGCTCACATGCACTGACATGCACACATGGCTGGCACAGCTACCACAACAACCCACATAGAAGCTTAAATTACAACACACTCAGTGGGAGTGTGACTTGACTACCTTTACATAGTAAATAGCAGTTTGCTGCTGTATTAATGCTCTTAATGTTGCATACAGTGACTTTAAATTTGTTACTTGAAGTTTTTTGGCTGGACCGTAGCAGGGCCAGAATCTATAAACACCCAAATGTGCCTCTGACTTACTGAGTGAGTGATGATGTTACACCATTGGTCGGTCAAGTGTTGGAGTTTCCCAATGGTCATTGCTCTTTCAAAATGAATAGGTGTGAACAGTCCTTAGTTATTTCCCAGGATTCTTTTTAGCAGGTTTTGGAGCTTCAGTCTTGTTGTTGAACTAATATAGTTTCAGACACAGTATATACTACAGAGAGCTTTTGCAACATCACAGACATACAAAGTTGACTTGGTTGATTATTTAGGAAAACTTAAAAATACTATGTTTTCTGTATTTCATTAGGATTAATATCTAAAAATTAACACGAGGGAGTCATGTTGTTTTCTCTTCTACAGAAACACTATTTTATATCATTTTTACATTGTTAAATATATTGCAGGAACATTTTCACTTCACCATTAAAACTGACTACATTGAATTAATAATTTTGTACAAATTTTGTATAAATTGCTAAGCAAATATTAACTAAAATGATAAATTGTGGTTTTTCAAATTGAGAAATTGCCCTTAGGCAGTTCAGAAAATCCCAAAGATGCAAAAAACAAAAACAACTCTTTTCTTGTGTTAAATATTAAATCTGTCATATGTCTTTTACATTTTATAACTACATCCACACCAAGAATGCCAACATGGCTCTGAAACTCATACTCAGTCTTCAGATTATATTTATATATGTTTATTATATATGTATTATACACAAAATCACTTCAAGCCAAATTCTAGAGGCATTAGCTCTTTGTTGTTTTATGTTATCTTTTAAAATGTCACACACAATGTTCAGCAGGTTCATTTATCTACCCAACAGCACATTTCTAAACCTTAATTGGATAAAATTACTATGTTACTAACTAAGCCTCAATAAAGATCACTCATTTTCAGTGTCTCTCCATAGTCTCACCACCCAAGGACCTAAGAGTGGTGGAGGTCACCCCAGAGACTGTGGACCTGTCCTGGGAGAATGAGATGCGTGTGACTGAGTACTTGATCACCTATGTGCCAACTGCCCCTGGAGGTCTGGAACTGGACATGCGGGTGCCTGGGGACCAGAAGATGACCACTATTCAGGAGCTTGAGCCCGGCTTGGAGTACCTGATCAGCGTCTATGCTGTACTCAGCAACAGGAGGAGTCTTCCTGTCAGTGCTAGGGTAGCTACACGTATGTATATCTCCTCTGTGGCAATTTACAGAATGCAGTGTATAAATCTAGATAAAAAAGTAGACATAGTTTTGTTTTTATGCCTCCCAGATCTGCCTGAGCCTGAGGGACTCAAATTCAAGTCGGTGCGGGAGACATCAGTTGAGGTGCAGTGGGATCCGTTGGACATTCCCTTTGATGGCTGGAACCTCATCTTTAGAAACACAGTGAGTCCTGCTACCCAATATGTTAATGGAAATTCTGTCAGCTAGTCCAGGAGGTGGTTGAACTCTATGCTCTACCACAACCTCTATCATTATACACATTTTCCTCTAGTAGAAACCATATATAGCCCACAGCAAGCCTCCCAATTTAAATTCAGTAATTGCCTACTAATGTACATACATAAGGATCATTTTGGGTATCCTGTGGAAAGTGGTTTAGCCAAGCAGCTGCACAAAGCAAATGTGACTTTGTGTAAAGCTTTATTTTCTTTTTGGAGTTTTCACAGAAACATTTCCAAGCAGTGCTTCTAGCATCTACTCAAAGCCACACTTTCTTAGACTGAGTCCAAACACCACCCAGCCATTATCTATGATTTGACAGTTTTTTTCATCCCAGCCCACACCAGGACTAGTCTTTGTAGTGGCTGAACACTGGTGTTTTTCTGTGCTGGCAGAAAGAGGAAGATGGTGAGATTCTTAATTCCCTCAGCCGTCCAGAAACCACCTTTGAGCAGTTGGGCCTGGGCCCTGGCCAGGAATATGAGGTCAAGCTGGAGGTGGTAAAGAATAACAAACGTGGACCGCCTGCCTCCCAGAATGTCGTCACAAGTGAGTGTACACATTCATGCTGCTAACTGGCTTATTATCATGGTGTAATTCCAGCATTATGTACAGATATTTGCTGACTTCTCTTTTTCACCATTGAATGACTTTAAAAAAACAATGTAAGCATGCTAACCCAGATATCTTTTGATGTTGCCTCTTTGTGCCATACAGGTATAAAAACATCAGATAAAAACACCAACAAATGTCTGATTTAGCAATTTCAAGGTGAAAACATATGTGCTACAAAAACTGTATCTCTGTTCTTTACTTTTTCTTGATAGTGTTTTCCATCCACCTGTTTTATACGTATTATTAATTTGCACTGAAAAAAAACTGGGAAACAGGAAATTTGAAAGAGAAGTTTAAACATAATAAGTTCGCAGAGGTTTGACTTAGGTGGAAGAGTTGATGTACAGATTAAAATAAAGTGCAGTGGAGGCAGATATGGTGAATAAATTATGACATACATGAGATGTGAGGTTGTGAAAATGACTTAAATGTCACTTTCACAACATGAAAACATCAGGAGCCAGATGCATACTAGCTTGTGTCCAATTAGCATTTTTCTTCAGCAGGAAAGTGTTAGCAGGGTGCTGGAGAGTGCTTCATTTCAGCGCTTTATCAAAAAGCGCTCCCAGTGCGTTTTTAAATGATGTGCACTGCATGGGTACGTTTCTATGACAACAATATCTTGGTACTAAGAATAGTAAGATAGCTAACGTAATGCTATGGTACATAACAGAGGGTTGACTACACAGTTAACTTCAAGCTTACAAAGTGAAACACTTACCAACAACATCCAATGTCCGCCATCCGATCTGCTGCAAAAAAAGGAGCTTTTCTTGTCTTTATTGTGACAGACGTCACGAGCACCTTTCTGAAATGTTCAGAGACTTTCAACTGGAAGCATTGGTAGCGGCTGCGCAAAAAAGGCGGGGCACTCTGAAAAAAGGTGCACGGCACTTCTCTCCAGCCAGCAGCATGCAGCTGCACTTGATCTCTTCTCATTGGGAACAACTGAAAAAAGACACCAGCAGTGAGAGAAAAAAAAAAAACACTATGTGGACACAGGCCCTGCACAATGTCAAGTCCGTAATCACCTGTTCAACACTGGGGGGACTGTGATCTAACCGCCCAGAGGATTTGGGGGATATTCCCCCCAGGATACATTTTTAGAAACTTAACAGCTAAACTGACTATTTTAGAGCATTTTGAAAGAAAAGGTCTACGTATGATGTGCTAGGCTTTAAAATTCCGTCAAGTTAGTAACAGGAAAGGCATTGCGTTATAAATTATTTCTTGCATGTTTGTCATGTTTGTTGTTTCTGATTTGTATTATATTATGCCCATTTGCAGTTGGTGTTCCCTAGTGGTAGATTTAAATGACACTTTGAGGGTATTTTGTACTTATGTAGACATTTCCTGCAACTTTTGTGATTATTCCCTCAACGGTTCCCATTTATGTGCTAAGCTGTGCCCTCCACCCCAAAAGTACACTGGTTAATATATATCATCAAAACTAACATCAAAACTAGATATCAGCAAGCTTTTGATAACTTTTGACAAACTTTGTCAAGTGATGATCAACAGAAAATCTGGTACAAATCTGATCTACGGTTTAGGAGGAGATGTCAAAAAAGTGTTTTTCAACAAAATCAAAATGGTGTTGTGGTGCCACACACGTAGTTCATCTTTATTGTTTAACATATCCTCTAAGTTTTGTTATGATTGGGCAATGATTTTTCCTTTACAGTCTAATTTGTACTGTACCATACCCATTTTTGCATTTGTTGCATTTGGTCACTTTAAATGAATTAGGATATGTTCCTTGTACCTCTGAAGACATTCCCTGCAAGTTTGTTTTTGATGATTGGCCCAATAGTTATAGAGTAAGGCCTATTTATGTGCTGAGCTATGTTCTAAGGTTCATTGATTAATACCCCCAAAACACAGTAAGGTATCAACAAGCTGTGGCTCAGAGGTAGAGTGGGTCATCCACCAATCGAAAGATCAGCGGTTCGATCCCCGGCTCTTCCAGTCTGCATGTTGAAGTATCGTTGAGCAAGATATTGAACCCCAAATTGCTCCTGATGATGCTTCCATCAGTGTATGAGTGTGTTAAAAAACTGGGTAGCAGGTGGCATCTTGGCCACGAATGTGTGAATGTGACTTGTAGTGTAAAAAGTGCTTTGAGTGGTCAGATGACGAGAAAGGCGCTGTACAAATGCAGGTCCATTTATCATTTACCATACCCTTTGATAAGTTTGACCCAGAGATGACTCATAGAAAGTTTGGTGAAAATCAGGAGGAGATGTCAAAAATGCATTTTTCAAAAAATGTCAAAATGGAAAATCTATTAGGCAGACCTTAATGGTTCTAAGGCTTTTTTGTAAAGCACACTGAGCTGGACTTGTGTGTCAGATTTGAAGTCAATTTGACTTACAGTGTGAGTGATGTGGCCTTTCTAAAATTGAATATTTGACTTAATTATAGCGCCCCATCTCATCGACTGGCATGTTATTGTGCTCAACAAAGAGGTATCATTAATGTGGTGTCTGTATTGACTCTCAAAGGAAAAATCTTTTCGAGTTTTATGTGCTGCAGCTTCAGAATGCCTGACCCATGACACCACTGCAGTTTGCCTTTGTGAAAGCAAGTAATACTAGAGATTAAAAAAGACCAAGGGAGAAAAAAAAGCTGTATCATATGTTAGCTGTGTGGTGATGCCTGAGTCTTCTGAGCAAAAGGCAGGGTCAGAAGAGTAATGCTAACTCTTTGCGATGCAGATTGTGAATTACTCATTAATTTTTACCATTCTAAAAAAATACTTAAACTGAGAGGTGTGTGAGAAGTTAATAATCCCAAAATTTCTCACACACCTCTGAAGGAAGAGGCATCTTTGAGAGAGGATTGAAACCATGGTCATGGAGTTGCAAGTGAGACTGAGTGAGAGTAGGTTTATTTTGTAATTTTTCTGTTTCCATTGATTTGTAAGTTTCCATGTTGTGTTTGTTGTTTCCATTGAGCACCGCTTTGAAAATAAAGGTTTTTAGTTAGCTATTAAGTGCTGTCCCCTGGGATTTTCTGTCATGATACTCCTTTGAGTCATTGTGCTATGAAATTCCTGAGAAAAAAAATAAAATCAAATCAAAATCAGTGTAAGATGCAAAAACATGTCACCTTCATACCGTGTGTAGGTTCACTGGGTTCTAGATCTAGGTTATGTATCGTGCAGCCCCCAACAGAGTGTTGAAAACAGCTCAACATGTCAACCATGAGTGATAAGTTAATTAGATTTCATTGCATTGTTGTGATTTAGGGAGTACTGAAAAAGCAAATATAGATATCCAGCGCTGTTGGTGAGCTCTGAGACATCTCGATAGCTTTATTAGGCTATAAAGCCCAATGGCTCATATCACTCTGAGCAACTCAGGGCTGGGACTCAATATAAAGACAGAAGACACTTTAATTTATTCAACACTTTGTCTGCCATTTTAGTCATCTATGTAGCAATTTTATTTTATTTTATCTTTTTATTAGTTATTTAGTTTTAATTTTAATTTTATTTTAATTTTTATCTTTTCTCTTTTATCTCCATTCTATTTAATGTCTTTTTTGTCTTGTGCTGCTGTGACATCTGAATTTCCCCTCTGGGGGATCAATAAAGTATATTTTATCTTATCTTATATTTTATTTATCAATGCTGAAAAAATGACTCGATGACAGCCTTTAGTGGATATTTTATTGTAAACACAGCTCACAACTTCACACACCGCGACAATAACAGCAACAGCACCCCAGAACAGTTCACCAAACATTCTTATACTCCTCCTTAGACAGACATCCAATCTAACTTTCTCTGTGTGTTTGTGTGCGTGTGTGAGTGTGTGTGTGTGTGAATTGTTTTGGAACATTCTGCTCTTGTTATCTTGCCCCATTGAAGGTTTTTTAATCTAAGTACATATTCTTTTCTTACATATCAACTTAATGATGCTATTTTGTGATATGTTGATTTTGTGTAATAACGAAAAAAGTGTTATTCTCTTACTTAGTTAAATTCTTTCGGTACATTTTTTGAAAAAAACTCGTAATGCAAGAGAAAGTCAAAGGGGATGAACGTGTCTTATAGCCACAGTTTATGCCTGCACTAGTGCACACATGTATGTATGCCCATGTGTCAGCACTGCGTGGATTACAAGGTTCACAGTTCTCCATATCACCCAAGCTTTCTTAATGCCTCCCATTACACTGACTTGTGGGCACACACTGTGGGATTTGCATGCTGAGGGGCTAATTATGTAAGGCAAATCCCCCCTGCTTTCTCCTCTTTCCTCCCTTGTCTCTGCTTTCTCCTCTCTCCTCCCCTCTAACCCAACCCACCGTGTGTGGGAGGCACCTATCAGTTGAACAATCAGGCTCAGAGGGACAGCAACCTCCACAGCAGAACCATACTTTGACACCTAAATGGCACACTAGCAGTGTCCTCAGAGGACAAATCTGTGCTAAGCTCAAATACAGATTCTTCACTTTATCAGCCTTGTGCAGAAGGTTGGCTTTCCTAAAGTTACTTGCATGTGACAAATCAATTTAAGCGCTCATGAAAAGGCGCTCTTCATGGCCTGAGGATTTCATCTGTAAAAACCTGAATAACCTCATAAATACAAGAAGGCTGTCACATTTCCAGCACCTGCATTGCTAAAATGACTGTATTCATGAACACACCCTGACACTCTGCCTCCTCCCCAGACCCAACCCTCTATGTGCTTCCTACTTTTAGTATCTATGGTAGGGGTTCACTTCTATGACTAGAGTAAGACCCCAACACCAGTGATATAACCACAATTAAAAATATTTACCTCCGCTCAAACACAAATTCACAACACAAAAATGGCCCTTTTTTCACATTTTGTAATGCAACCAGTAGCTAAATACAGTTATGGGTAGTGGTCTTGATACTGCTTACAATGAGACAGCAGATACACACTGGGAAACTGTGATGTTTGTTTAGACACAACATGGATCCGATCACTGGACTGTTTGTACAGTCTGTGTTTTTCACCCCAATCAGCCAATAAACTGACTGTGTATACAAACATTTTCAACTCACACACACTTCTTTGACTCAAAAGGCATGTAGCACCCGATAATGTAATCATTTCTTGAAAATACAATAATGCTGAAAATGTAAGAAAATTTGCTGTTAACTCGATCAAAAATCTTATAAAACCTGACATTGTAATAACTCAACCAATAATGTCATAAAATGTTCTGACTGATACTGTGGTAGCTTTGGCAAAAAAAACAAACTGTACTACAAACTAAATTAAATTAACATATCTAACCCTAACCCAAAAGACATATTAAAGCTGTACTGGTTTAATGAAGGGTCACTGTTGCCAGATCTCTAATTAAGAGTAAATAGTAAATAAATGCATTTGTACAAAACAACCAAAGTCCTCGCTACACACTTTTTCCCACAAACTGTTAAGAGAGTGTGATTGTACTGTTTGAATGTGTTTTCCTTATGTAAGATTCATTCATTGGTATTTATCAGGTTTGTATTTAGGTGTGTAAACTCCCCTCTACCCATGCAGGAAATTTTATAAGGTTAGGCAAGGCAAAGGATTCAATAAGAATCACTGATGACTCAGGTGAAAAAGAAAATTTCGTGGAGGTTGAATTGACTGTGGTTCCTTTATCGCTTGATTATGTGAAGTTAGCTATCCTCTGCAGCATTTGCATATTCTGATGGTGTCTAATCTAAGATTCACAGTGGTCTAACAGACAATCAATGCACAACAACCAATTAGCATGGATATGGGCAGGATCATTTCCCGCTGACAGGGATTCTAGTAAATAGTAAAAACATACATTCAAACAGTATAACCAAAATCTTCTCTATATTCTCCCCCCTTGTTGTTATTATCCTTCCAGTTATTAAAGGAGTTGAATCGTACTGTTCACATGCATTTTTTTTGTGTAAGATCATTTTTGGTATTTTTTATGTTTATATTTGGGGTTTTAAACTGACCTCTACCCATGCAGAACTTGTACCTCTTGAAATCTGTTGTTAATTTCAAATTCTATATAAAGCCTAGTAGTTAAATTGCAAGAATGAAATCAGTGTCAGATGTTAATGTTTTCAGTAGGCTGAAATGACACTAACACTGAAAGGGCTTTATACTTGCTGACTTTACTTTTCCAATTTCCATTTCTTTGGTTGCTGGTCACAAGATTGTAATCAACTATTGTAATCAGTACATTTAGCATTGTTTGTAAATCTTTTTTTTGACTGTTTCAGAGTTGGATTTGTTGTCTTTCATTTGCATATAAATACATCATTATGGAAATTGTTAGCTAAAAAATAGCTGACTATTCGTACCCCATATTTATCAGGTCCATTCATTAAATATCATAGTTTTGTGTTTTTTTTTTAATAAATGTTTGGCGAAAAGGAGCAAGGCAAATTACAAAAAAAATTTATGGCTTGCTGGTATGATATGAATTTCGGTCTCTACAAGAGGCCTGTACTATGAAATAGGATTTGGGTTAACCCTGGGTTTTCAGTACTACAAAGCTGGTTCATTTTTTGCTGGGATAAATCACCATGTTAACTTGTGCTAAACAGCCGACCTGCTCTTGAGCTTATTATCTTCAGGGGATCGGGCCACTGACCAATCACATCACTGCCAAAACATTACCCCTACATGGACAAAAGTCCAGAGTGATGGGGAAAAAAAGAACCTTTATTTTGTTATAGATCAGTAGAATCATTTAATTGTTCCAGGAGGCTTTCTGTGTCCTCCCTGTTTAAAACAGAGCTTCTAACAAACAGAGAGATTGTTTACAACATTAAACATATGATGATGATTGTAGCTGCATTTTAATAGTGTAAAGTTTATTTTATCCCTAGAGTGATATCTGATTTTACTCTCAGATTCCATCACTGCAGCTCAGAATAACATGAGACAACTATGTGATGAGAACTGGAAATTAAATAAAGGATAATATTTTATTAGAAAATAATCCACACATTGTTGATTGGCTCCCATTATTATAAATGCAACAGTCAGATAGACGTCATCAGTCACTACTACTACTCCTCACTACTTTTCCACTCTTAACTTAAGCAGCACAAACAGTCTGGCATTGCCTTTAAGTGTTTAATGTGACAAATTTAGAGTAGTTTCTTCATCTATATAGCAAAATTAATCGCTTCTAATTATTTCATATATAATAATACCTAAACCTAGATTAGGTCTTTGCCTACTTTTAATATTTGGAAAACTTTTCTAGTGTTTCTACATTGACTATATTTGTTTCAAGGTTAGAGGCTGTTGTTTTCACTCTGATAAACAAGACTTTTTGCTGTCCCATAAACAGAACATCACCGCAGATAAATAGTATAACCGTTTCATCTTATATAATATGAAGTACTTAATTTGTGGTTCTAAAGATGTCACTCATAATTAACAATAGCACCTTTTTCCCATGAATGCGCTCATGGCTGGAAAGAAAACCCCAGAGTGAACTGAAGTACTTGATAACCAGCTTCATGATAACGTTTATCCAGAGGGCCAATGTTAGGGTTAGTGAAGCCACATAACCAAAAGTTCTATTTCGTCCCTCCTGACCGCCAGAGGCGGTGCATAAGCACTGGATATCTCCGCCCGCGCTAGCGCATGTCGAGTACGAATACCAACAATGTCACCCGTGACCCCTGCATAAACTCCGGGAGGCTATATCTTCCGGTGTCAGCAGGTGATCTGTTCCTTCATTCTTCTCGCGACCGCGCGTCGGGGTACACGTAAGTAGGTTAAGGCATGGCCGTTCCTATGGCTGTGCTATCCTTATCTACTGTTGGATTACACGTGCTGCTAGATCTGTGCAGCCTCGTGCCTTTGGGGAAGGAGTAACGGGCTAGCGCTCGTCCTCCGAGAGGCTGTAGCTAGCATATTGCACGGCTGTATGTGTTTGTGCCTGCCTTGGATCACTGGGTGCAGGTCAGTGTTAAATTGAATTCTCATGGCTGTTTTCTGTGTTTTGCAGTTTGGAATTCAAGGTGATTGAAGGAAGCAATTGTGTTGGTGAAGGTGGTTCTTTCCACTTCCCTCCTCCAGCTCAGTTGTGCAAAAAACAAAAAATATATATATTAAAAAAAAAAAAAAATATATATATATATATATATATATATATATATATATATATATATGTAGATAGATAGATAGATAGATAGATAGATAGATATAACCCTTGTGGTGATGGGTGCGTGTCCGCCCCCTCTCCCAACTTGGTCTGGTCTCTGCTGTTGTGCTGACGTGTCTGTTCCCAGCGCTGTCACACTTTTCTGGGATTCTCGCTGGCTTGTTTCTCCACCCGATCACGGATGGAGCACGCCTGCAGCAGCTGCATGGCCTCTCTGGAACCCGAGGACGGCCATGACCACTGTGGGCCCTGTCTTGGTGTGGAACACCTGTGAGAGGCCCTCACTGAGGGGGCATGCATGAACTGTTCCATCATGCCTCGGTCAGTGAGACTGGCTAGACTCGCCCAATTGGATCCCCTGGCCTGTCTTCCTTCATTCCAATCTGAGGGGGCAGATCTCCGTGGGATCACCGCTCAGAAGAGATCTGCCACACGGGGAGGTGATGGGGCTCCGGCAAAGAAGAGCAAGGCGGCGCAGAAAGACCGGCTCTCCTCTAAGGTTGACCGCTTGGCTGCTGACATGGAGCAAATGAAGACGCTCCTTTTGAGTCTTCAGCCTGCCGGTGGGGTGGCGCCTCCTGCTGTCGTGTCTGTCCAGGAGTCGCCGCTGCCACTGGATGATGCTCTTTCCATCGCGGCTTCCTCAAGTCAATTCCATGACTCACAGGGGAGCCCAGTCCCCCTTACGGCGGCAGGCTCCTCTCGCTCTTCGGCCTCAAGCTCCCGGCGGGGGTCTGATGACTCCTCAGTGGGGGCGATCATCCGGACAGCCCTGGCACGTCTGCAGCTTGACGCCCCAGGTCAAGTGCAGGCTCCAAGTGCCTTTCACAGGCGCAACCCTCCCTCAGCGAAGGTTACGGTGCCGCAGTCTCCAGATTTTTTGAAGGAGCTGCATTCCTGCTGGAGAGACACCTCGACCCTCACCAGGCCGGGCTCAGATGAACGAGCCTTGGCTTCCATGGAGGATGCAGAGTCAGTTGGCCTTCTCCGCATGCCGGTGGTGGAACCTGCAATCGCGGCCTTGATTGTGGCTCCGGATGAGGCAATAAAGGCGGATCCTAAGTGTCCTTCTGCCCAGTGCAAGGTCACGGATGACTATGTCTGCAAGGCCTATAACATGGCAGCTCGGGTCGGCCGCCTTGGGAACACTCTTTCCCATTTCCTCCTTGCCCTCTCAGCCTCTCTGCAGGATGCACAAGTAGACGGTTCCGTCCACGACATCTGTGACGCGTCACTGCAGACGTTCGCCCACCAGACCAGGGAGCTGGGCCGTCTGATGTCGACGCTGGTCCACACTCGCCGCCATGTGGACCAGTGCAGGGTCCTCCGTAGGGTGCCGGCGGAACCTGGGGAGCTCTTTGGTTCGGCTGCTCTGGAAGCTTTGGACCGCACTGCTGAGGCCGATGAGACCAGGCGGCGGCTTGCAGCCCTCCACAGAAGAGGATCTGCCTCCAGCCGGTCGGGGGCCTCACACTCTGTCCCTCGGGCCCCTACACAACCACCTTCCCGGGGTGGCCAACGTCCTTTGCGGAACACGAGGAGGCCGGCAGGTGACTTTCGTTCCGAGCCGCGCCGCTCGCCACGTAGGCCCCGGGACCCCAAGCCTGACCGCCGCACTCCCAACTCCTCCAGGGGCCGGGGGCAGCGACGCTAGGGCCACGGGGCCGGTCGTCGGCTGCTTTTCCGAGCAGCAGCTCAGTCACTGGGCTGCTTGCTCGTCAGACCTTTGGGTGGTTGCCACCTTGACCTGGGGTTACGAATTGCAGTTCCGACGCCGGCCCCCAGCCTTTGGCCGGGTCAAAATGACTCTCATCCACGACTCGGCCATGGCTCTAGCCTTAACCCAGGAGCTGTCCGTCCTCCTGGACAAGGGCGCCATCATACTGGTAGACCCCCTTCTTCAGCCCGGGGGACTCTACTCGACGTACTTTCTTGTCAGCAAGAAAGATGGCGGGCTTCGCCCCATCTTGGACCTGCGAGGCCTGAACAGGTATTTAAAAGTGTTGCCGTTCCATACGCTGACAACAGCGGAGGTTATGCGTGTGATCAGTCAGGGTGAGTGGTTCACGTCCATAGACTTGGAGGACGCATATTTTCATGTGCCCATCGCAGCTCATCATCAGCCCTTCCTGCGGTTTGCCTTTCAGGGCCACCACTATCAGTTCAGGGTACTCCCCTTCGGGCTTTCCCTGTCTCCGAGGGTCTTTACCCGATGTGTTGCAGCGGCCCTGACACCTCTGCAGGCAGATGGCATCAAGATCCTGCCATATCTGGACGATTGGCTGGTGTGTGCACCTTCCCGGTCCCAGGTGGTCCGGGACACAGACCGTCTTCTGGCCCATGTGGCCAGGCTGGGCCTCAGGGTCAACATGGCGAAGAGCTGTCTGGTTCCTACGCAGCAGGCCGCCTTCCTGGGTCTGATCCTGGACTCTGTTGCCATGAGGGCCTACCTGTCGGAGCGCCGCGTGGACGACATCCTCCGACTCCTTCCCCTCTTCAAGAGAGGCGAGCGTCTACCCTTGGTCCAATACTTGCAACTGTTGGGCAAGCTGACGGCCGCATCAACCGCCATACCATCTGGTCTGTTGATCTTGCGTCCCCTCCAGATGTGGCTCAACAGCTTTCATCTGGACCCCAAACTCCACAGGCGCAAGCTGATCAGGGTGTCGCAGGCATGCATTCGTGCCCTGGCACCTTGGAGGAACAGAGAATTCCTGCGGGGAGGCATGCCTCTGGGTGCTATCCCGTCCTTTTGAGAGACTGTCATGACGGATGCTTCCCGCTCAGGATGGGGTGCAGTTTGGCGCGGCAGATTGGCTCAGGGTCGGTGGTCTGTTGTGGATTGCACGCACCACATCAACGTGCTGGAGCTGCGGGCTGTCCATTTAGCTCTAGTGCACTTTCTACCACAGGGGAGACATGTGCTGGTCCGGTCAGACAACAGAGCCGTGGTCTCCCAGATCAATCATCAGGGGGGCACCAAGTCGGCACACTTGTTACGGGTGTCCAAGCGCCTGCTGACTTGGGCTGCTCCCCGTCTGTCCAGCCTGCGGGCAGTGTGGCTGGCAGGGGATCAGAATCAGGTAGCGGATTTTCTGTCCCGACACAGGCCTCCACCGGGGAATGGAGGCTTCATCCGGAGGTTGTGGAGATGATCTGGGGCATTTTCGGCAGAGCAGAGGTCGATCTCTTTGCCTCCAGGGAATCGGCTCACTGTCCCCTATGGTTCTCCTGGACGGAGGGGGACGGTCCCCTGGGACAGGATGCTCTGGGGCACAAGTGGCCCAACAGCCTCCTGTACGCCTTTCCACCATTACCTCTTGTCCTTCTGACACTGCAGCGGGTCCTTCGTCGGGGCCACCGACTCCTCCTAGTGGCCCCGTTCTGGCCAGGGAGACCTTGGTTCCCATTGCTGCTCCAGCTCTGCTCCGGCTCGCCATGGCGCCTTCCAGGGAGGAGCGATCTCCTGATGCAGCTGGGGGGTCGGATTTGGCACCCCGACCCCTGCCGTCTCCAGCTTTGGGTCTGGCCACTGCAGGGCCCGACCCACTCCTGACTAGTTGCACCGAATCTGTCAGGAATACCATCTCGCGGCGTTCCTGCTAAAGATGCTGCCACGCAATCGTCCTAACCAACCGATTCATCTGGCTCGGTTTGACCCCCCACCGACTGAAGGTGAGGCGCGGTTGTTGTGTCCTGTGCGGGCTCTGGCTGCCTACATCAGCGCCACAGCACCTGTGCGACGGACAGATCAATTATTTGTGTGTTATGGGGGTCACAACAGAGGTTGTGCCCTCTCTACGCAACGATTGTCCCATTGGATTGTGGATACCATCTGTTGTGCTTACAGGGTCAGTGGTCACCCATTGCCATCTGGGGTCAGGTGTCACTCCACGAGGGGTGTTTCCACATCTTGGGCTGCTCTGAGATGCGTTCCCTTGGAGGACATCTGTGCTGCAGCCTCTTGGTCATCGCCTGCCACCTTCCATCGCTTTTACCGGCTCAACGTTGCTGCTCCCCACCCATTAAGCATGGTCCTTCATCCCGGGACTCCTGCCCCTGGGCAGTAAGGTTAGCTTGGGGGATTCTTCGTGACATTGTTGGTATATGTTATCCAGTGCTTATGCACCGCCTCTGGCGGTCAGGAGGGACGAAATAGAACGAAAAGTTACGATTGTAACCACGGTTCTATGAGTCCCGGATGACCGCCAGAGTGCTGGGTCACTCAGAATCCTCGCGCGTCCGTGAGCAGATTTTGGAACAGATCACCTGCTGACACCGGAAGATATAGCCTCCCGGAGTTCATGCAGGGGTCACGGGTGACATTGTTGGTATTCGTACTCGACATGCGCTAGCGAGGGCGGAGATATCCAGTGCTTATGCACCGCCTCTGGCGGTCATCCGGGACTCATAGAACCGTAGTTACAATCGTAACTTTTCGATATGCTGGGTATATTGCAGTGGTGGATGAGGTACCTGCAGGCCATACTTGAGTAAACGTATAGATTTGTTATTGCAAAATCACATTGGTAGGAGTTTAAGTCACCCATCAGAGTACTACTTAAGTAAAAGTCTTAAGTATCTGATATTTACTGTTCTTAAGTATTAAATGTAATTGTATTATATTAAATGCAATTGAGTGTTGAAAGTAAGAGTAAATCTTGGTAATAAAAACGCATACAGTGAGTGTGTCGCGAAGTTTAGCTCTTCTTAACATGTACACCACCTTAAAAATGGAGCTTATGTTACACTTTAAGAGAACCAAGGTCTTCTTCACAACTTTAAGGATTTAAAGACAACCTTTACTATCCAGGGGTGACACACTGCAGTGGAACAGTCACCATGCAGTTACCTGTCCCAAATCCTTACCTCCTTGAATCATTACTCACCCTCTTTACTGTGAGACGCCATATTTTGCTTCCAACATAAAGGTGGCCTCATTGTCCAGTAGAATGTAATCACTATCATGAAGCATCTAATCTGATGTGCAGCCTGAGTTTGACTGGAAGTCCGAACTTAATTGTGGCTTACAGAGCACTTATTTGCACTTGCCCTTATGTGATTAACCTATGATCTACCTTGCTAGGTAGGACCATTGATTGACCACACCTTACAATTTTACTTCCATTCATGAAGTAACAAAAAATGCTTATGCTTATGCTTAAGCGTGGAAATACATAGATACTGGAGTAAAACAGGAGTAAAAGTATACATTTTATTTTGAAAATGTGGTGGAGTAAAAGTGAATGTTGACAGAAATACTTAAGTATTGTAACAAAATATTATTACTTTGTAACATTACACCACTGGTATGTTGAACTGGCTTTGAGTGCAGGCCTCTGGTTTTGTTGGTTGTTTTAGCCTCTCCTAGCCTGGCAATATCAAGAGGTTGGAACATTAGCATCACTAAGCCAACTAAGTCAAAGTAAAAATGTTTACAACAATGCTACTTTATGACCTGCCACGTTTAAAAGAATTTTGACAGCTACTGTAAACATACTGTACACAGCATGAGACACGTGTGACAGCTAACATTAGTTAGCTATGTCTGGGACAGTGTGGATGGCTGGCACTGATTTAATTGGAAGCCTCGGTTTACATAAGTTGCATCAATTATTAATTCTCGGCCCTTTTAATGGCCTGGATCCTTATGGATCTCCTTCTTAGCAAAGTGATGTTATCCCCTTCAAGTATTAATCCATCTTGTCTGCAGTTGGTGCAGTGTACTGCACAGCATCTTCTTGTCATTGTATTTTCAAGGAAATTAAGTGCAAATTTTATTACATTTCCAGGAAATTATTACATTATTGGGTGCAACAAGTGAATTGAGTGAATTCATTTCTAGTTATCTTTATATTGACTTTATATGTAAATGCACTGCTTTATATATTATTAAGAGATTACTTATTACCTTGAGCTTGGACCAAAATGCAATGTTCCGTCTTATGTGACGTGCTGTATTAGTTCTGTAGTAAAATTATCAGGAAATCAGAACAGCAGCTAATTATTTTTTTAATCTGAACAAAACACTGCCCCCACGACACTCCCCCCATCCAAGAAGCACTTAATATTTTCAATAAAATAACAATATCTGTAATTAGCAATATCTGTGGAGTATTTTGGTCTAAAGCCAAACTGTTGCAGATGAAGGAGTTGATTGGTCTCTAGATGCTCTACTAGCTGCTCTGCCACGACCTTCTCAAGTACCTTTGACAGGACCGGATGAACTGATATAGGGCAGTAGAACATCAGATCACGATCCCCTGATTTGAAAACTGGTGTAATGACTGCCTTTTTCCAATTTTCAATCGGGAATTTGCTGGTCCTAATGGATAGACTGATAAGATGGGTCATAGGTCGTATTAATATAGAACTGTATTTCTTAATGAAACACATGTCCAAATTATAGATATCTTTTATAGATACATCTTTTCTTAATAACTTTTGCTTTGTTGATCTCTTGAATACAAAACAAATGTTGTGATTCCATAACTGCTGTGTTATTAGTTATAGTAGGGGAATCAAAGTTTTGGGTACCTTTGTCCTGAACAGCTGACGAGGTGAGGACGGAGCTCAGGAGACTGCATACAGGGAAAGCTGCGGGCAAGGATGTAATATGTCCAAGGCTCCTGAAAGACTGCAGCCCAGCCAGCTAAGCCCCTTCAGTGGATCTTTGTGAGGGAAATTCAATTCAATCAATCAATTTTTATTTATAAAGCCCAATATCACAAATCACAATTTGTCTCAGAGGGCTTTACAGCTTACAACATCCCTCTGTCCTTAGGACCCTCACAGCAGAAAAGGAAAAACTCCCCAAAAAAACCCCTTTAACGGGGAAAAAATGGTAGAAACCTCAGGAAGAGCAACTGAAGGAGGGATCCCTCAGAACAGATCAATATAATGAATTAACAGTAATCCATGTGACACAATGAGACATAAGGAGAAACAGATATTATATTAATAATATGATTTTATATGTATGTGACAGTAATGATATGTGTATAATAGTACAGGTATGACTAATAATAACAGCAGCAGTGGGAGGCATCAGGCAGGACCATGGCAGCAGCACAACCACGACACACCATCCAGGCACAGCTGCAATACGAGTTAACCTGCGAGACAGTGGAGCACAAAGGCTCCGGAGAACAAGCAGAGTTAGTGACATGCAGTAGACCCGGGTTAGAGAGATGCATTAACAGGACATGAATACTAGCAAGGGAGAGAGAGAGTGAGAAGGAGAGAAGGGGCTCTGTGTATTATAGGAGGTCCCCCGGCAGACTAGGCCTATGTCAGCCTAACTAGGGGCTGGTCCAAGACAAGCCTGAGCCAGCCCTAACTATAAGATTTATCAAAAAGGAAAGTCTTAAGTCTAGTCTTAAAAGTGGAGACGGTGTCTGCCTCCCGGACCAAAACAGGAAGGTGATTCCACAAAAGAGGAGCCTGATAGCTGAAGGCTCTGGCTCCTGTTCTACTTTTGGAGACTTTAGGGACCACGATTAACCCTGCATTCTCAGACTGCAGTGTTCTGGTGGGATAATAGGGCACTATGAGATCTCTGAGATATGATGGAGCCTGATTATTTAGAGCTAAATTCAATTCTGGATTTTACAGGGAGCCAGTGCAGAGAAGCTAAAACAGGAGAAATATGATCTCGCTTCTTAGTTCCTGTCAGTACACGTGCCGCTGCGTTCTGGATTAGCTGGAGAATTTTCAGGCACTTATTAGAGCTACCTGATAATAGAGAATTACAGTAATCCAGCCTCGAGGTAACAAACGCGTGGACCTAATTTTCGCAATATTACGCAGATGAAAAAATGCAGTCCGAGACGTTTGTTTTAAATGGGAATTAAAAGACAAATATTGTTGGTTTCTTACGGTGGTGCTAGAGCCCAGAGCAATGCCATCCAGAGAAACTATATCATCAGATAAAGAGTTTCTGAGCTGTTTGGGGCCAAGAACAATAACTTCAGTTTTGTCTGAATTTAACATCAGGAAATTGGTGCTCATCCAGGTTTTTATATCTTTCATGCATTTCTGAAGTTTAGTTAATTGATCAGTTTCTTCTGGTTTTATCGATTAATACAACTGTGTATCATCCGCATAGCAATGGAAATTTATAGAGTGATTTCTAATGATGTTACCTAAGGGAAGCATATATAGCATGAGTAGAATTGGTCCGAGCACTGAACCTTGAGGTACTCCAAAACAAACTTTAGTACATGAAGATGATTCATTATGAATGTGAACAAACTGAAAACGATCAGATAAATAAGATTTAAACCAGTTTAGTGCAGAACCTTTAAGGCCAACTGAATGTTCCAGTCTCTGTAGCAGAATTTGATGGTCAATTGTGTCAAATGCGGCACTAAGATCTAGTAAAACAAGTACAGAGACGAGTCCTTGGTCTGAAGCAATCAGGAGATCATTTGTAATTTTAACTAGTGCTGTCTTGGTACTATGATGGGCCCTAAATCCTGACTGAAATTCCTCAAATAAATTATTATCATGGAGAAAGTCACACAGCTGGTCTGCGACTACTTTCTCAAGGATCTTTGAGAGAAAGGGAAGGTTGGATATAGGTCTGTAATTGGCTAACACCTCTGGATCCAATGTGGGCTTTTTTAACAGAGGTTTAATTACAGCTACCTTAAAAGACTGTGGTATATAGCCTGTTAATAAAGATATATTGATCATGTCTAGTATGCAAGTGTTAACTAAAGGTAAGACTTCCTTAAGTAGCCTAGTTGGGATGGGGTCCAAGAGACACGTTGATGACTTGGTTGAAGAAATCATTGAGGTCAATTGTTCTCTCTGAAGAAGTGACGGGCTCGGTGTGAGGGATCAAGTCTCTTTAATACATGCAGCATGGAGAGAGGACCCAAAGCGTTCTCTGCCAGTCTTTAAAATGTGCAGACCTTTATACTAAATCTCAGCTTTGATCCTAGGTCGCACCTACCCGCTACATTACTAAAGGAAATTGCCCCCCTCCCAATAAAAGGTTAAGCACAAACAGGAAACTTTCCCCCTATCAAATGGTCATCACTTCATGATACAGAGAATTTCCCCACAATAAAGATTCCTTAATTCCCACATTCCCTCCTCTTGACACAAAGTGTCAACACACCATAATGGGAATTACATCAAATCACATCAAAAAAATTTACATAAAAGATTTAAATTGAACTCACAATTGTTTGTTCAGAATATTAAAATAATACAACATAAACATTTTATATACAACAGTCAAAAAGAGGGTCTCTGAAGTTAAAAAGTCAAAATTGTGTAATTTGTCCATGATAGAGTCACCATCATCAAATCCAAAAAGTTTACAGTTCTTCTGCATACTTTATTGTCTTATGATTCTGGTCAACTGTCTTTCTTCTCTTGAGATGTCTTGACTTTGTGTTGGTGGCATGCCAATGCCATGTCTCCCCTCTATGTCTTCTTGCGCCCTCGATGATAGCAGTCCATTTCAAAGCATCTTTGATGGATCAGGTGTAAATTGTGAACATGTTTTAAGTCCAGTTCTTGCCAGACTTGAACTCTGTAGAGATGCCTGTCACGTTGCTGCTCAGCTGCAGACCCTGGTAATCACAGCTGTGGTTATCAGGCCAATGATGAAAACTGTAGTCCTAACACTTGGATGCATGGATACAGGTGTCCCTCTCAGCCATCCGGATGCAGTCATCAACAGCACCTGGTCTGGCCCAATCCACCATGGCTGCCGTTTTACCTTAGAAAAGATTAACTTAAAAACATCGTTAATTGCACAGTGTCAAACAATGCATCATGTGGATTTGATGCAGTGTCAACCAGATTCAGAAAGGGATGTGGTTATCCATCTTCAGCTGTGGGGAGTAATGTTGATTAGTTTAAGAAATTTCACTGCTTCAGGGTAACAGTCGACATGGTCAGTAATACAGTTTCCAGTGTAGAAGTCTTGCTGGAGTCAGGTGAGCAGTTGTTGTCTGTCAAAGTCAATGTGTCAGTGATGGCAAAATGTCTTTCCCCCTGAGTAATGCATACAGGGGTTGGGAGATCTCCACAAAAACATGAATCCATGGATAGCAAAAGCATACTAAGCCCCAAAATGACATCATTTGTTTTAGTGCACAGCTTTGCATTTGCCACGCATTGGCTGACAATGCAACAGGTTTTCTGCCACAGCCACAGAAAACAACATTGGGCTGGAGGCAAAACCCTGTGGCATTCTGGTCCAGGTGTAACATTTACCATTGAAAGTGAAAGCAAACCAAAACTGAGAGTCAGGATGAACACGAATTTATACATTTGCCAAATCAATGACAGAAAACCAACAGGAGTCTGCTGGCACCTGTGAAAGCAGTACAGTGGGGGCTGGGTGTTGCACAGCCTCATTTGTTGCCCTGAGGTGTCAGACTGGCCTCCAACCCCCATTTGGTTTCTTTGGAGGTAGGATGGGGGTGTTACATGGTGAAGTGGCACATTCCACAATGGCACCTTGATCTATTAGTGACTGAATGACAGGAGCAAAGCCTTGAATAGCGTCTAGGCTTAGTGGATACTGTCTGTTACAGGATCTTAAAGTGGCCTTTGTCTTTTGTGAATCAGGCAGCTCCTCTGCAACCTCCTTTAGCTCATCTGGCTGCCATGGTCTGTACACAAGCACTTCTGGATCCCAGTGGCTGTGTGCTTGGTCTTCTGTTCGTCATGGCTGGGGATTGGGAAAGACCATCATGGGCATTTGGTGAACACCCCATTTGTCCCCTTGGCTCCGCAACCAATAGTCAAAAGATGGTGCTAGTGGAGAAACACACTGTCTGGAGGGAGCAAGGTTAGTTTTCGTTTCCTTGGGGGTCAGGTGAAGAGCAGAAAGGTCAGGGTACAACAACTCCTCTTCCCCCTCCCTTTCAGAGTCTTTTTGAAGTTGCTCATCATCAGGGCCATGTGAATCTTGAGAAGGGGGGGCTGCAGCAGTGGAGACAGCGTATGGAGGAGGTAAAGCCCTATCTCTTGCCCTACATTTCTGTTTTTCCTTTTTTTCACACTTACTCTCGTCTTTCATTTCTTGCTTTGACATCAAGCCTGCCATGGACTTAGCGTCCCTGCTCATTTTCCTCTAACAATACTCTGCACCTTCCTAAACAATCTGTATTCAATGTACCCATTTTTGAAACACCCCGTCAGCTATATGATGTCAGAGAGGAATGTCCACAACAACATTTTTCACCCATTTATCTACCATTAATTTAGCAGGACCTGAGAGTGGGTCAGGTAAAGGTTTTCATTTCCCCGCTTTGTTCCCCATGTTTAAACTGACTCACTGGGACAGATGTGCTTACACCTTCAATGGGCTTATCATTCACACACAAAATTCACACTCTCACTGATCTTTCCATACACGTATGGTCGGATCTTATCAGGCATACACTACCTTTGAGCAACTTATTCAGCCAGGTGGTTTGTAAGACACATTTGTTCAGAGCAACACACCCTATAGTACATGGAATATGTGTAGTAGACACTGAATGAGCCACTACAAAGTTTATTATTCATATAATTATTTCATATTAATTCATACATGCACCCATTTTATTATGGTGCACTATGATGTATTCTATATATACTTATAAAATAACTATCCATCCATCCATTTTCATCCGCTTATCCGGGGCCGGGTCGCGGGGGCAGCAGGCCGAGCAAAGCACCCCAGACATCCCTCTCCCCGGCAACGCTTTCCAGCTCCTTCTGGGGGACCCCAAGGCATTCCCAGGCCAGATGAGATATGTAATCCCTCCAGCGTGTTCTGGGTCTGCCCCGGGGCCTCCTACCAGTGGGACGTGCCTGGAACACCTCCCGCGGGAGGCGCCCAGGAGGCATCCTGATCAGATGCCCGAACCACCTCAACTGACCCCTTTCGATGCGAAGGAGCAGCGGCTCTACTCCGAGCTCCCTCCGGATGTCCGAGCTCCTTACCCTATCTCTAAGGCTGAGCCCAGCCACCCCACGGAGAAAACTCATTTCGGCCGCTTGTATCCGCGATCTCATTCTTTCGGTCACAACCCAGAGCTCGTGGCCATAGGTGAGGGTTGGGACGTAGATGGACCAGTAAATTGAGAGCTTCGCCTTCCGGCTCAGCTCCTTCTTCACCACGACAGCCCGGCGCAGCGCCCGCATCACTGCAGAAGCCACCCCAAACCGCCGATCCATCTCACGCTCCATTCTACCCTCACTCGTGAACAAGACCTCGAGATACTTGAACTCCCTCGCTTGGGGCAGTAACTCTCCCCCAACCCGGAGGGGACAATCCACCTGCTTCCGGCAGAGAACCATGGCCTCAGATTTGGAGGTGCTGACTCTCATCCCGACTGCTTCACACTCGGCCGCAAACCGCTCCAGTGCGTGCTGGAGGTCACAGTGTGTTGAAGCCAAGAGAACCACATCATCTGCGAAAAGCAGAGATGCAATTCTGAGGTCACCAAACCGGACCCCTCCCGCCCCCCGACTGCGCCTCGAGATCCTGTCCATGAAAGTCACAAACAGGATCGGTGACAAGGGACAGCCTTGGCGGAGGCCCACACCCACCGAGAACGTGCTGGACTTTACACCAAGTATGTGGACACAGCTCTCACTTTGGTCATACAGGGACCGGATGGCTCGTAGCAGCGAGCCTGGTACCCCATACTCCTGCAGTACCCCCCACAAGACCCCCCGAGGAACGCGGTCGTAAGCCTTCTCCAAGTCCACAAAGCACATGTAGACTGGATGGGCAAACTCCCACGACCCCTCCAGCAGCCTCGCAAGGGTAAAGAGCTGGTCCACTGTTCCACGGCCAGGACGGAATCCGCATTGCTCCTCCTGAATCAAAGGTTCGACAATCAGTCGGAGCCTCCTTTCCAGCACCCTTGAGTAAACTTTACCCAGGAGGCTGAGCAGTGTGATACCCCGATAATTGGAGCACACCCTCCGGTCCCCTTTTTTGACGATGGGGACCACCACCCCGGTCTGCCACTCTACAGGCACCGTACCCGACCTCCATGCGACACTGAAAAGGCGTGTCAACCAAGACAGCCCAACAATGTCCAGAGCCTTCAGCATCTCCGGGCGAATCTCATCCACACCCGGCGCCTTGCCGCTGGGGAGCTTTTTAACTACCTCAGCAACCTCTGCCAGGGAAATGGGCGAGAATTCCCCAGAGTCTTGAGGCTCTGCCTCGTTCACAGTGGACGTGATGGCCGGGTTCAGGAGGTCCTCAAAGTGCTCCTTCCACCACTCAACGATGTTCCCAGTTCGGGTCAGCAGTTCTCCATCTCTGCTGAACACAGCCTGAGACAAGCCCTGCTTTCCCTTCCTGATACGTCTAACGGTCTGCCAGAACTTCCTTGAGGCCAACCGAAAGTCCTTCTCCATAGCCTCCCCGAACTCCTCCCACACCCGGGTTTTTGCCTCAGCGACCGCCACAGCTGCAGCCCTTCTGGCCAACCGGTACCTGTCTGCTGCTTCAGGAGACCCTCGGGCCAGCCAGACCCGAAAGGCCTCCTTCTTCAGCCTGACAGCCTCCTTCACCGCTGGTGTCCACCAGCGGGTTCTCAGGGTGCCGCCACGACAAGCACCGACGACCTTCTGACCACAGCTCCTAGCAGCCGCCTCCACAATGGAAGCTTTGAACATGGCCCACTCCGACTCCATGTCCCCAGCCTCCCCCGGGATGCGCGAGAAATTCTTCCGGAGGTGCGAGTTGAAGACCCTACGAACAGGGGCCTCAGCCAGACGTTCCCAGTTCACCCTCACTACACGTTTGGGTTTCCCAGGTCTGTCCGGCAGCCTCCCCCGCCATCTGATCCAACTCACCACCAGGTGGTGATCAGTGGACAGCTCTGCTCCTCTCTTCACCCGAGTGTCCAAGACACACGGCCGCAGATCTGATGATACAACCACAAAGTCGATCATCGATCTTTGGCCTAAGGTGTTCTGGTACCAGGTACACTTATGTACCTCCCTGTGCTCAAACATGGTGTTTGTTATGGCCAGTCCATGACTAGCACAGAAGTCCAATAACAAAACACCACTCGGGTTCAGATCAGGCAGGCCGTTCCTCCCAATCACTCCCCTCCAGGTTTCTCCGTCATTGCCCACGTGAGCATTGAAGTCCCCCAGGAGAACCAAGGAGTCCCCAGCCGGCACCCCTTTCAGGACACCGCCAAGAGACTCCAAAAAGGCCGGGTACTCCGAACTGCTGTTCGGTGCGTAAGCACAAACAACAGTCAGAGACCTACTCCCTGCAACCCGCAGTCGCACAGAGGCGACCCTTTCGTTCTCCGGGGAGAACTCCAACACGGTGGTACTCAGCCGGGGGCTTGTGAGTATCCCCACACCCGCCTGGCGCCTCTCACCCTGGGCAACTCCGGAAAAAGCGAGAGTCCAGCCCCTCTCCAGGAGTTTGGTTCCAGAACCAGTGCTGTGCGTGGAGGTGAGCCCAACTATATCTAGTCGGTACCGCTCCACCTCTCGCACCAGCTCCGGCTCCTTTCCCACCAGAGAGGTGACACGTCCCTTCAGCCAGTCCGCGTCGCCAGAGATCAGCATGCCTGGGGCCCCGCCCCTGCCTGCCGCCCGGCACACAAAGCACCCGACCCTGATGTCTGTCCCTGCGAGTGGTGAGCCCACAGGGCAACGGCTCCATGTATCCTCTTCGGGCTGAGCCCGACCGGGCCCCATGGCCTAAGGCCCGGCCACCAGACGCTCGCTGGCGAGCTCCCCCCCCCGGGTCTGGCTCCAGAAGGGGGCCCCGGTGTCCCCATACCGGGCGAGGTGCTCTTATTCCGAAGAGGCCGCATCATCAGGGTCTTTGAATCGCTCTTAGTCTGGTCCCTACCCCGGGACCACTTTGCCTTGGGAGACCCTACCAGGGGCTTTTAGCCCCGGACAACACAGCTCCCAGGTTCACGGGGACACACAAACTCCTCCACCACGTTAAGGTGGCGATTCTCGGAGGAGTAAAATAACTATATATTTTTTATTCTATTCTAGTATTTGTTCTGCAACAAATACATATTCTATGAGGATTATCTAGAACTCCTCCACCCTCTTTCAAACTCCTTTATTTTCTTTTTTTTTTTTCTTTTTGCTTTCCCTAAGTCAGTTCTAAAAACCTTTTTTACCGGAATTATGTAGAACTGTCTACAATACCACAAAGGATTTATATGCCAATGAGCTCCACCCTACACACACGCTCATGAGTTGAGTTTCACTACCGCTTTTCTGGATTTACATGCAAACTCGTTTCCAACACCACACTCACAGGATTCACATGGAAACAGGTACCTAACTACAAAACGACTACCTGAGAAAACACCGTACTCACTTCTTAAAAAGTAGATGGAGCGTCCACTGTCCGCCACCCGCTCCTTACTTCGGGCGGGATCCTGTCGGAGCGGAACTTTCCCTGACCCTTCTAGAGACTCCTGCCGGCAGTTCAACCCTCAGTCAGGGTTCAGGCGTCAATCAGCAGAACGTCCATCCCATCCTCGTCGCCAAATGTGAGGGAAATTCTCCTCTTTGAAGAAGTGATGGGCTCGGTGTGAGGAATCAAGTCTCTAATACATGCAGCATGGAGAGAAGACCCAAAGCGTTCTCTGCCAGTCTTTAAAATGTGCAGACCTTTATATTAAATCTCAGCTTTGATCCTAGGTCGCACCTACAAGCTACATTAGTAAAGGAAATTGCCCCCCTCCCAACAAAAGTTTAAGCACAAACAGGAAACTTTCCCCCTACCAAATGGTCATCACCTCATGATACAGAGAATTTCCGCCCAATAAAGATTCCTTAATTCCCACATCTTCAACAGGAGTCTTTAAACAGGCAAAATCCCAGTGCAGTGGAAAATATCTTGTCTTGTAATGGTGCCCAAAGTGGGGCGCCCGGCCAAGTTAAATGACTACTGACCAGTGGCCTGGTCACACATTATGAAGACCCTGGAGCGAAGTCAGAGGTCACTGATGCGATGGACCCCCTTTATTTTGCCTATTTTGCCTATCAGGAGCACATGGGAGAGGAAGATTTGGTTCTTCACATGCTACATCGGGCGCACACCTAGTTGGAGGAGCTGGAATGTTGTGTGAGGATCCTTAACCTTGACTTTTCAAGTACGTTTAATACTATCCAGCCCCCACATACTGAGAGACCGGCTGGAGGGGATGGGAGTAGATCACTTCCTGACCTCCTGGATTACAGCCTACCTGACAGAGCGGCCTCAGTATGTCAGGCTTGGAACCTGTGTCTCTGGGATGGTCTGGAGCAGCACTGGTGCTCCACAGGGAACTGTTTTGGCACCGTTCCTGTTCACACTCTACACAGCGGACTTTAAGTACAACTCAGAGTCCTGCCACATACAAAAATACTCTGACAATACAGCTATTGTGGCTTGTATCAGGAGCGATCGGGAGCGGGAGTACAGGGACCTTGTGGATGCCTTCAGGGACTGGTGCAGGAAGTGCTGTCTCCACCTGAACACAGCCAAAACCAAGGAGATGGTGGTGGATATCAGAAGAAAGAGGTCACCCCATCAACAAGTCTCCACACAGGGGGAGGACATTGAGGTGGTGCACACCTACAAATATCTGGGTGTCCTCTTCCATGATAAGCTGGACTGGTCCTCAAATACTGAGGTCCTCGACAGGAAGGGGCGGAGCAGCCTGTTCTTCCTGTGGATACTGAGGTCGTTTGATGTGTCACACAGTGGTGGCCAGTGCACTTTTCTAAGCTGCAGTGTGCTGGGAAAGTAGCTTAACAGACAAAAACACCAAGCATTTGGACAAGCTGATTAAAAAAACTGGCTCAGTGTTCGGCAGGAGACTGGACCCACTAAGAACTGTGGTGGAGAGGGGCACATTGAACAAACTGAAAGCTATAATGGACAATAGCAGACACCCTCTCCACAGCCTCCTGAAGCGACAGAAGTGTAGCTGCAGCAGTAGGCATATCTCAGTGCAATGCAGAACAGAGCGTTTCAGGAGATCCTTTGTCCCCATGGCAAAAAGACTGTTAAACACCCCTGAATCCAGTCACACACACACTCACACTCACACACTTCACATTAGCCACAACTGGCTGGAGTGTTGGAATGGACAGTTTTATCTCAATTTAATTTCTGGAATGGACAGTTTTATCAGTATTATCGCAGCGGGGTGTTCCATCCCGGCCCCGGCGATTCTGACAGTTTGTGCGCGTGAAGTTGCATAGACTCACCAGACAGGTTGCGCTCAAGTGTTTGGAATAAATCTGGTCCATGTGTCCTATTTAGGGGGATTTGAGCCTCCATCATTCGTATATTGGGCACCTGTGCTGTGGTGAAGCTGCCTGTTTGTTCAGTTACCGATAGCCCTGGACTGAGATGTATATCACCCGCTAGTAATAATAAGAGTTTAATCCTTGAAACACACCACTTAGCATGCTGTGGTGAAAGCTGTACAGCGGTTTTTGTTTTCGTTGTTCCATTTTTAGTCAGTGCCTTTAAGATATCCATGTCCAAGTAAGTGAAGCTTTGTTTGATCAACATAGGTAAGGCCCACTACTGACCATTTTAGAGTTGAAGCAGCCAGGTCATCTTTAGGTTGAAAGCAGTGTCCAATAAGTAACAGCAGCAGCAAACAACAAAAGTGCAGCATAGAAATTTTCCCTTGATCAAGCAGCTGCAGTTGGAGAGTTTTCCTTTTCTTAGAGTTATCTTGGGTAGTGTTGAAATCATGCTGAAAAAGGACAGGGCACCAAGTAATGATAGAGAATATTAGAAGAAGGAGGATTTAAGTGGAGCACAACAAAGCACTCATGTCCTCGGCAGCCATCTTGCTTCTTGCTCATTAATGTTCTGTGTAAATATTTAACTTTACTGCTCATTCAGTTGTGACACTTAGTATAAATGTTATTAGGGGCTGGGCATCTCTGCTGTTTTTATCAATGTTCATCCTCCTACTCTTCTTTTTCATCTTCTTCTTATAGGGAAATCTGACTTCACAGCATGAAAATAAACTACGACCCCCTTTACACCTTGCATCAACATGCGTTTTTTGCAATCGGATAGCAATCGGATTGCTCGTGACCACATGAAAGTACAGGTGTAAATACACTCGAAACGCATCGAGGACGCATTGTTATCCGATCAGCCAAACCACTTCTGAACATCTGACCACATCTAACACAAGTGTAAATGCAAATGCGTCTCCAATCCACATGCAACAACTCCGTGGATGAAAACAAGTAAGTGAGGTGCGCCAGCTGGACACAGGAAGAAGGAGAAAGAAGATGACAACAACAACACTCACCGGGTAGCGACTGCAGAGAAAAAGAAAACACCGCGGTGAAGATAGTTTGACGTTGGATATTCACAGATATTCACATTTTCATTTTGGGTTCAACACTGATTTCCACCTCCATGTCATAGGCAGAAAACAATGAGCAACACAGGGTAGGGCTATTAACCCAAAAGCTTTCACATAACTGGACCCAGACACCACACACAAATGTAAAATGGTTTGTTGAAGTTTGTTTAAAAAATTCTTATAAAATAAAAAGTGTGTTTTTGTGAGTGTTTGTGTGTGTGTGTGTGTGTGTGTGTGTGTGTGTGTGTGTGTGTGGGCGGTGTTGCACATTGTTTTCTGCCTATGATATGGAGGTGGAAATCAGTGTTGAACCCAAAAAGAATATGTGAGTATCTGTTGAATATTCAACATCAAACTATCTTCACCACGGTAAAGAGATGCCGAGGACGGAGCCACGGTGAGATGAAATGTCTGCTCTCCATTTGGGCTGATAAAAGTGTCCATACAAGAACGCAACTTCATGGGTGGCTAACATCTTGTTGTTATTGTGGTGCACATGATATGACGTTGTAGTGTGCCACTAGGATGTAACTTCGGCGGGACGGAGCGTGATCGGATAGCAAACAGATCTGGATGGGACACCAGAGACGCTGAGGTAGAAGATGCCCCCATTTCTTTTAAATCCCTTGTATGGCACCATTTCGGTTTCCCAGTTGAGAAGAAAAATGGAGAACGAGTTGCAGACAAAACAAGAACATATCTGCAAACTTTGCAAGACGATTTTGCCGTACACCCTTTCTAACACGTCCAACATGCAGAGTCATATGCAGCGCCACCACAGAGAAATTAAATTAGCGCCTGCTACTGCAAACAGAGCATCGCTCCCCAAAGGCTATATTGGCTACATGATCGCATATGGTATGAGACCATTTTCTATTGTGGAAGATCCGTCGGTCAGGCGTTTACTCAGGAGGATGGACCCGAAATACACTGTCCCGTCACGTACGCATTTTAGCACTAAAGTAGTCCCTAAAATCTATGAAGAGACGAAGGCCAGAGTCAAACAGACCCTTCAAGTGACAGAAAGCATCGCGATTACAACGGATGGCTGGACTTCAAGAAGCACAAAGAGCTACATCACAATCACAGCACACGGTATCAACAACGACTGGGAAATGGAAAATATTGTGCTCCAAACGCGTCCCATCTACGAGTCCCACACAGGTAGGTCTAATGCAATACTGTTGGTTAATGCAGATTATTCTTGTTTTGTGAAAATTGTTTTGTGAAGCACTTTGTTACTTTTCCTTGAGAGGTGCTATTTAAATAATAAACGTACGTATTTACTTATAGGCGTCAACATTGCAGACGTCCTGTGTAAAGCCCTTGCTGAATGGGAACTTCAGAGGGCAAACCATGTGATCGCAATCGTGACTGACAACGCTCGCAATATGGATGTGGCTGTGCGCGAGGCGGGCTTCGAGCTACACATCAAGTGCTTTGCACATACCGCCAATCTGGCGTCTCAGGCTGGCCTTCGTGTTGGGCCCATCAGCCGTTTACTCGGGAGAGTGAGGCGCGTGAGTACTTTTTTCCACAAGAGTCCCCCTGCTGAGGCCGTGTTGGAGTCCAAACAGAAGCAGTTACAGCTGCCATCGCACAAGCTGATCACGGATGTACCAACTCGGTGGAACTCCAGCCTGGACATGTTGGAAAGATATCTGGAGCAGCAAGCCGCCATCGGAGCAACTCTCACCAGCCCTGATATCAAACGCAACGCCCGGGACATCGATACCCTGGACAGAAGAGATATCTCACTTGCCGAAGACCTGGTGAAACTCCTTAAACCCCTCAAAACTGCTACTGTGGTCATGTGTGATGAGAAGGCTCCCACCGTGTCTCTTATTGTGCCACTCAAAAGCATGATCGAACAGGTAGGCCTAATTTAAATGAATACTACCACTGGTTTTTATATTGTTCTTTACCTGTTTTCCCTGTTATTATTTTTGCTTTGTCTGTTTCAATGCTTTGTGTTCATATTGTAAGTGCTACAACTAAAGCAAATTGTTATTTATTGTTTTTCTAACAGAGCATGGCACCACACCCAGATGATTCCCCTGCCATAGCTGAAACAAAGAGAGAAATCCTCAACAATATCTCAGAAAGATACAGTGGGGATGTGTATGACCGTCTGCTGGAGTGCACAGCGCTGGACCCCAGGTTTCGGGGTCTACCTCAGCTAGACCACGACCAGCGTGAGGCTGTCTACCTCAGGATCCAGGAAAGAGTAAATCTGGTAGGCCTATGTCTTTCTTCTTTTCATCTTCCACAATTCCTTTGTTAGTTAATCATATGTGTGTGTGTGTGTGTGTGTGTGTGTGTGTGTGTGTGTGTGTGTGTGTTTAGAGACGGTTTCAGAGTAAATGTGTGTTGAGGAGGGGGGCTTTGTTGCTTGTCTAAAGGAAGGATCATGTACTGATGCCAGTCTTTCTGCTCTTAGACCACAGATGAGGAGACTAATGCGAGGGGAGCAGCAGGTGAAGATCCACCAGATGAAGGACAAGGGGCTGGGCTGCAAGTGGAATAGCCTGCTTCCAAGAAGACAGCACTTGAAGATCTGCTTGGGGACTCATTTTCTGCTGTGCCGGAAGAACTGTCCAGGGAGGGAGTAGAGAGAGAGATTGGCATGTACAGAAGAGAGGCATCCATCCCACTCACCAGTTGCCCCTTGAAGTGGTGGAAAGAGAACTGTTTTCAGTATCCTTTGCTGGCTCGTCTTGCGAAAGCTTATCTTTCCATCCCTGCTACCTCAGTTCCAAGTGAACGTGTATTTTCTACTGCAGGGGACATAGTTACTGCCCAAAGATCCCAACTGCTGCCAGAAAATGTGGACATGCTAGTATTCCTCAAGAAGAATGTGGTCCTCCCTACTGACTAGGCTGAGGCATGTGGCTTTATACCCTTAGCTCTGTGATGAGCTTTAACAAAGCCTACTGATAATCAGTGATGATCATTGATAATTGATCGGCCTATTGCTAATTGATATGTTGGCATTTTGAGTTTTGGACGTTTCATAGTAACAGTTAATTTATTTTTTATTCTACTTGTTCAATTTCTGGAAGACACACTATTCAGCTGAGTTTGTATCATATTAATACCAGGTATAAATGTATGTGGTCATACGCTATCCGATTGCTATCCGATTGCAAAAAACGCATGCTAATGCAAGGTGTAAAGGGGGCCTAAGGTTTGCTCATGGGTCCCTCATGGGTATGCCAAACTTCCTAAACTGGCATTAGTCCTGATGGTGACAAGAGTACTACAGCAACCATCCAAAGTCAGCAGGATGTGCTGTAACTTTGCAACTTTCACGAAAATATAGCCCCAAATAAGCAGAAATGTTTAGATGCTTTGAGCTGCTGCAATTATGAAGTACATCACTCTTTTTTTCTCAAAAACTGTGAAACTAATTGAAGCTATCTCGTCCCACAATTTTTGCTCAATGACAATGAAACTCCTTACACAGCATATTCAGACTGTGCTCCACAAGCCATCCAGCCAGATTGCTGAAAATATCAAAAATTGAGCCCAAGGTGCATCAAATGTTCGTCAATAAACACATAGCAAGTTCTGGCTAAAATGAATGAAAATAAATAAAAGACAGCTCTATGTTCTCTAGATAAAATACAAAAATTCTCAGAAATTTGTCTTTGAACTGAATTTCTGACATTAGTTTGAAATCTGCATTTACATCGAACCCTGCTGATTTTGGAAGTCATAGTGTGAAGCCAGTCTCTGATTTCTGACTTGGCAGTAATATAGTGATGGTGTCAGGGTGAGAGTTGGAGCCTTGGTTGATGCAGAATGAATATGCTATTGCCTACTCGGGCATTTTACTGTGTGGGTTACTGACACATAATTTCAAAGATATTTTAATTTAGGTTTCAAATAGTTATGGTCTGGGTAGTTCTGCTGATGGGCCATCCTATATTACACATTAGTCTTCCTCCCCTACCCCCATTCTTCTTCCTTCTCAAAATGCTTGGCCTGGCTCACTACTGCGCAGCTGCAATAATTACCTCTCTATTTATTTTAACATGTTTGACAGTGTACAATTACATTACAATGAAGTTAATGTAAATCTGGAGTGAGTGTTAATTGTTTGGAATGAAATTTTACATAGTATACACACACACATACACACACACAAACACACACACACACATATATATACTTTGTTTAGTCTGTTTAATAAAACTAGGGCTGGGACTTTAACATGTTAATTTCGATTAATTAATTACAGGAAAAATAACGCGTTAACAAAATAACGCATTTAATTGCACCTTTCTCAATTCCCAAATTTCTGGCGCACTGCTAATACTGATGCACACACTTCAAGCATACGGTATCAGCTCAATGCAAAACATGGTGCTGCGAGCATGGACACCAGAGCTAACGTTAGCTACAACAGTCCTGGTACAGGCAAACGGTCGGGCCGCATTTTCCTGACCGAACCCAACCGGAGTCCGAGACAGTTATAACCGAGCCCAGCCCAAACCCCACAGCCTTTCTGATTTTTAAGTGCGAACCCGACCCGAGCCCAATGCAATTTTCTACCTGACATAGTTATTGTTACCATGGTTACAGCTTGCCTGTTTACCGTGATCACACATGGACAGTGTGTAAATTACTATCAAAAGGCTGCTGTTACTCACAATCAAACACGCCGCTCACACAGCAGCGCAGCGCAGCACACACACTTAGTTGGAGTGGAGCCTGTGTTGCGTTCAGGCATTGTCATGTAAATAACAAATTCCAGCACTTGAATAGGCCATAGCACAACACAGCAGCATGTCAAGTGTGCCAAACCAGAGCAAAATTTCTGATTTGTTATCCATACTCACACTCGCCCACAATAGACCAGATGACGAGGTTCAGAGCCAAAATAAGTAAGTCTACGTCTGACAAATTATCAAACTCTTGAAAAATGAAAAGTGAAAAATAAACATTTTTGCTGTCTGAATTTAAGCACTTAAAAACAGTGCTTACTGTGTTAAATATTGCTATTTGATAAAAATGCGATTAATCGCGATTAATTAATTACAAAGCCTCTAATTAATTAGATTATTTTTTTAATTGCGTCCTACCACTAATATATATATATATATATATATGTGTGTGTGTGCGTGTGTATATATGTTTCAATCTTGAAGTGTTTTAGCCTAACAAACAGTCTGCACTGTGTAACCCCTTACCTCTCCAGTGATCGATGCCCCCAGCCAGGTAGATGTTCGCGACATGACAGACACCACAGCCCTGGTGACCTGGTTCCAGCCCGTGGCTGAGGTTGATGGAGTCAGCGTATCCTATGGGCCCAGCTCGAACCCTGCTGATCGCAACATGGTAGAGTTGTCTTCCACCGACACCCAGTACCACCTGATAGGCCTCACCCCCGACACCCAGTACGAGGTGTCTCTATTAGCTCGGAGGGGAGAACGGACCAGCATTCCTGTCTATGAGTCTTTCCTCACAGGTAGACTGAAATAACAATTCTATGTGTTTTCAGTACCCAAACTTGTTATATTACAGCCTCCCTCACAGATAACAAATGTGCACAGCCATAGACTGTTAATGATAACCAAGTTTAATGAGCTGTGTATCAACTTCATTATAGTTGAATGTAGGTTGGGGTGTGGTTACATCTATCTAAAGTCCATATCTGTGTAGACCTGGATGCTCCCAGAGACCTGCAGATGGTGGAGCTGACAGACGAGAGCATCACTCTTGAGTGGAGGAACAGCCAAGCTCCGGTGGACAACTACCGCATCAAGTATGGACCTCTGTCTGGAGGGGAACACAGAGAGCTGCTTTTCCCACCAGGACCCAAGGACAACACCCAGGCCAAGATTACAGGTACTGAATCCCAGAACCACACACACACAAACTGCTACTGTACATGGTAAATGGACCTGCATTTGTATAGCGCTTTTCTAGTCATCTGACCATTCAAAGTGCTTTTTACACTACAAGTCACATTCACCCATTCACACACATTCATATTCTAGTGGCCGAGGCTACCATACAAGGTGCTACTCAGTTTTTAACTCACTCACACTCACACCGATGGAAGCATCATCAGGAGCAATGTGGGGTTCAGTATCTTGCTCAAGAATACTTCGACATGCGGACTGGAGGATCGAACCACTGATCTTCCGATTGGTGGACGACCCGCTCTACCTCTGAGCCACAGCCGCCCCATGCAAAGTACAGTAACAAACACTAGTGTTGGTATAAACTTAGCCCAGTTGCAAGTTTTCCCAAGACCATTCTCATTTCCTGGTCATCAAATACAGATGCTTAGACTGCAGTTTGTATCATGTGAGAACGCAAAGGTCAAGGCTTTTTTTTAACTTACCATTACGTAACTTACATGATGTACTTATGTTACATATTACCCCGGAACATAATCTTTTTTGTAAACTTAACCAGGTAGTTTTGTTGCCTGATCCTAACCACGACCATGACAGTGTTAAAGGAGAAGTCCAGTATTTTGCACTTTGAGCCCCATTCCTGGGTTGTTTATGATGAAATAGAGTGGTTAAGACCAAAATCTTGATGACTGCTCCTTCTCTGAGAATGTGGCTTTCCCCTGCCTGGCTTAACAATGCTGTCTATGGCCATGTGTAAATCTGTCCCAAAACCACCTTAAACATTCGTTTTCAAAGCCATGAAACTCACCGAGTGGTCAGTGGTGTTCGTTGATGTTTCAACATTAAAAATCGTAGCATACAACATATTTCACCCAGGGGACAGCTGTGTGTCACATACAGATTCTAAGGGAAGCCTTGTGTGTGTGTATGAGATGCCAAAGGGGGCGTGGCAAAGCATCAGTATTTGATGAGATGGGAATGTGTGGTTCAAACACATCTCGGGGTCTTCATCAGCAGATGAAGTTTGTCCCGTTATCATGGCTGTACATACAATTCTATCAATATGTTATATGTCTATAAATAGACTCAGTGGCCACTGCGGTAGGCACACCTCTATACTCTATTGCAGTTTCATACTGTTGCCATCACATCAACTTTTCTGATGCCCCTAAGTTTTAGAATTGAGGTCACACTTTGTGATATTGTTTTACTGGGCTGCATTATATTCAGAAGTGTTTCTAATATTCCGATCCCTATGTATGTAAACATACAAAAACACCTCTCTGTTTAATATAATGCAGTCCAGTGCAACACTACCTTTAACTGTGACCTCACATATAAAGTTATCATTAAATTCACACATTATTATTAGTGTCAACAGAAGCTGAACATTATGAGCCTTGAACTGCTTTATTGGACTGCATCACATTGTATAGGTGTACCTAATAAATTGGCCACTGTATAGTGTATGAGCAGCAGATATTAAAGGGGGATGGAGCAGGTCATCCATTAATCACGGGGTTGGTGGTTTGACCCCTTCAGTCTACAGGTTGAACTGTCTTTGGGTAGAATTGCTTCTGATGGGTAGGCCAGCAACTTTAACAGAACAGAAGGCTAGACTGGTCCTGAACTTAGCTACAGTAAAAAAAAAAAAATAATAATAATAATAACTTCTGCAGAGTAAAACAAGCAGTTTCACAAGATATTCAGTGTTTTCATTCTTTTGTCTGTTTTGAATTCACATTAGCCCATTACCACTTTGCATCCAAATGACACCACTGAAAATGGTCTGTGGGAAAAGAAATGATACAGTGTGAAGTGTTTATGGGACTTCCTGTTGGTGGTTGGTGTTATATTCAGTCTGCTCGTTTCCAAAATGGGTGCCTTTGTTTTGTGTTGTGAAATATTTGCCTGTCTACAAAAAGCTAAAAAAAGAGCTTTATTAGAAAACCCTCCAAGGGGGTTTGGCATTCAGACTTTAAATGGAATGACTCTGTCACTTGTTACACTGTGTGACCTGCTCAAACAAAAGAAGTGGTGGTTTTTCATCTATCTGCACTGCCGACAACATAAAGCCATTCTTTGAGGCAGACGTGTTTGTTTCTTCTGTGTTGCGGCATGGCAGGATTAGACACCATGAGAAACAAAAAGCTTCCAAAAACGGGCTTCTAGTGTCTTTGTCTGGCCCAATTCTTTGTCCTTGGGAGGCCCATCCCATGAAAATGAAGCACTGTGTCCATTCAGCCAATGTCCCACTCTGCTCCATGCACACCTCAGCACTTCTTTCACACAGTTATTATCTGTAATTGCCTTCACGCTCGTGATTTTATTGATAATGAGTTTCCTGGGCATTTGGTGTAATTTCATGCTGTAAGACTGTGTGTGATGACCTCTGTGGGAGTTAACAAAGGAATTAGAGGCGATCAGGTCAAGAGAGGGCTTAATTGCAGAGACCAAAGGGCCTCCAGAGCCTGCTGTATTATAGCAAGTCGCGTTTCTGTTCCCCGACAAGGGCCCTATAGATCCATCAATGCAAATACGACACTGATGTTCCACAGTGAGCACAGGCTTACCATGAAATGCAATTTGGCTGCAATCTATTGTGCAACCAAGCCACATCGGAGTGTTATTGTGTTTTCCATAGGCACCAGAGCCATTAGGCCAAACAGCTGGCCAGTTGACGACAGCGTCTCCTCATTGTTCACTTGAGGACATCTCTATGGATTTGTACAAACAAAACATGACCTTGCTTTTTATTTCTATATCACAGTGTTTGTATTTTGCCTTGTTATGTAGGCCTGAGACCTGGCACAGAGTATGGGATGGGTGTGACTGCAGTGAAAGATGAACGGGAGAGTCTGCCGACGACCACCAATGCAGTGACTGGTAAAATGCTTTCACTTACACAGTGTATATAGAATCACATTAAATATATACCTTTGACTTAATCCATGCCTGTTCTCCTGCAAATCCTCATGGAGCACTAAATATCATGTTTGTGATTTATAATTGATATATACTATATAGAGTTGCTTTAATGACACATCTACATTCTGTAATTGGGAAATAATAAAAATAAACTGGGTTTGTCCCTCCAAATTGCCTACTGCATATATTCAATTTACTTGATATATTATGATATATAAAGTTTTATTTCATTGAATAACCAATCAGATTTCAAATAAACAAAGGCTTGGCTTTCAAAATATTAAAACTGCTTAAAAACCACCAGGTTGCCCCAGAGCTAATTCTGAGCTGCTTAGCATCAGGATATCACATTTGCATTAAATGTTAAAATTTTTGTCAGTATGGATATGCTACATGTTCTCCACAGGTCCTCACTATTCATTCGTTAAGTTCAATTTACAGAAGCAATGAGCACGAAAATATAATTCTTATATTCCTTTGGTCCGTAAGCATTCACTGATCAGAAATATAGGGGTTCTCATTAAAAAATGAATCTTAGTTGTGAATATTGTCATGTGAAGTCACTAACTGTGTACGCTAGATTCATTTGTCAAACAGGCCGCAGATCTTCCAATATATGTGTGTGTGTGTATTTTCCTGCTCAATGGTTAGTTCTATATTGTAATATTGTGCTATTGTATAGTTCTGGTTTTCGAATTGGTAACACTGATAATGAAAAAAATACTTTTCAGCTTAGTTTATTTAAGAAGATTGCACTTCTACTCTAGCAAGAAAATTAATAAATAAAAATACACAAATATATGATAGTTCCAAAAAAAAAAGTTTGTGTTGCTGATGATGATTTTGTTGAGTATGCTTGTTTTTGTTCCTTTGTTAGCTACAAAATGAAAGTGTCCCACAGCTTTGGTATGTATTTTTTAGTAGAAGACAACCCTCAGAGTACAGCATGCACTCCCAGTTTGGAAGGCCAACGGGCTCTGTCATTTATCATTTATCTTTGCAGCCACCGCTGCCAATTTTAAAGGCCTTTCTCTCAAAATCATGGCCAGGTGACAGTTATTGTATAATGTGGTGGACAGTGTTGGGCCAGTTATTAAAAACAAATTATATTACATATTATTACTTACCTAAAAAGTAATAAAAAAGTAATAAGTTACTTTACAATATTACTCTTTGTAGAGTAATAAGTTACTACTTACACTACTTTTGTGTTACTTTCACCAAAATGACCTTGGAGAAATGACTCTGCATCATAAATGGATGAAGCTTATGTTTCACAGCGCGTAATCAAAGCACAGAAGCTCCAGTTTATTACCGTTCATTTTAAATCCAGTGCTGCGCAGGCCTGACCCATTCACGCGTCACATACAGTGGTTACCACTTTGAATTGAAATGACAAAAAAATGATAAAGAACAATTAAATAGCCGAGACCTTTTAAGGTAAATGCCTTGGATACAGGGAGGGTAAGGCAGAGGATCAAAGTGTGAAAATTATAAGATATGGATAAAAATTTTTGGGCATATGATATGAAACACAAAAGCAAATGTTGAGCTTTGCAAAACAAATCGATGCCATGCAAGTCAGTCACCATGATGAGTGTGAAATAATACACTGGAGCTACCTGCAGCTTCCCAGAGAGAGAGTTATGCACAAGAACGTGTGAACGCAGTTGAAGAGGATGTGAATGGAAACACATCCAACATATACTAACATCACCCAAGCCAGATGTGTTCACCGGAACTAGGAAAAAAAAAATCCAGAGGCCAGCTCCTTATCCCTGGTGCTTTCAGGTAGCCTTATAATGCAAAAGCAGAACAGTATTTGTGGTAGACATTGTATTAATGGAAACATACTGAACATGATGACGCACATTACTGCTTGACTCAACTGTGCCGATCACTAGCACCCTCCTCAGATGCAGTCTGTAGTGACCATAGACTGTATAAATAAAGTAGTGACATGACTGGAGAGTATCATACACACACACACACAAAAAAAACACAGTTCCTCATCCAACAACTTAAATATGAAAACTTTCAATACAGCAACAAATAAAGTAAATATCTGGCAAACATATTACAATAAAAAAAAAAAAGAATTATTCCTTCCATCCTTAATCTTACAGTCAATATTGCCCAGAATCTACAGGATAGAAATACTGTTTTTTTTTCTTGTTTGTTTGTTTTTGTTTTTTAATTTTACAGCAACCTATACCCAGCCAATCAGAAATAGACACATTCTTAAACAACCTGGATTTATCAACGTTACCTAGAGAAGAAGCGAACATTTTAGATACACCCCTTACCCCTGATGAACTCAGTAAAGCACTAAAAAGAATGCCAAACAGTATTTCACTTGAACTGGATGGACTGCCTGCTGAGTTCTGTAAACACTGCAACATTCTTTCACTGCTATTTTGTAGAGTAATTGCAGAAATTAAAGCTACCTCCACCATACCCACACAGATGAGTACTGCTGTGATGACACTTCTACTAAAACCCTCACAAAGACCCAACCCACCCTTCTCACTAAATAATGCTGACTTAAAAGTGATCACCAAAAATGATTTATTATTATATTTACTTAACCCACCTGTTTCACTACAGGAAACTTTCAACATCATCAACAGTTCCTCTACAATCTTTAACTACACAATAAACTGTAATAAATATATTATACTACCACTGTCTGAAGATGCTTGGGATTCTGCAACTCCAAACCTCTCCCTTCCACTCCACACTGGAAATATAAAATATTTAAGTATTAATATTTCCCCAAGACTGTTAGAATTCTTCAACCTCAGTTACACCCCCCTGCTAAAACAAATAGAAGATGACTTCAAACACTGGACCAAGCTCCCACTCATTAGATAAATTGCACGTCAAAATGAAAACCTTACCTTAGATCAATTTCTTGTTTTCAGTGCTTCCCACCACCCCCATGAACAAATGGTTTAAAACACTTGACTCATTAACAGCTCAATTTTAGTAGAAAAATCAAAAACTGAAAATCTCCCTTTCAGCTCTACAAATTGGAAAACTACAAGGTGGCTTAGAGCCCCAGAACTTTCTTCACTACTTCCTCTTCCTACTACAATCAATAATAATAAAAAAAAACTAAATTACTGTAAGAATATCACAACCTCATTAACTCTGACAGCCTGGTGGAAAATCAGTAAAATCACTAAATCATCACTAGCACCATGGAGATACACCACAATTTGGCTCAACCCACACTTCCAACTGCACAACACCCCTGTTCACTTTCCATCATGGCAACAAAAGGGAATCACTCATCTTCATCACTTATTTCAAAACAACAAATTCATATAATTCAATATAATAATCCAGAGGTATGGGGTTGAGAGAGACCAGTTCCTCCACTACCAACAATTTAAATCAAAAATTAACATAACCAACCAACCAAATGGGTTTGGCTGATACACATTTTCACATGTTCACAATGCACTATGGGTAGCCCAGACAATAACTTTCACGCCACTCGGGCCTGCACAATAGTACACTCCCTCTGGACAGCAATAACTGACAAACTCTCCACAATCTTGGGTTGTGGAGAGTTTTTCCCCTTTCCCTCATTCTTTCACCTATCAAACTTGTAGAGTATAGACACACACACACATACACACACATACACACACACACACACACACACACACACACACACACACACACACACACACACACACACAACCTTGTCCCCTGACAACAATTCAGTCACTGGCCCATATATACTTTTGTATTGCCCCCCTCCTGATGAAGGGTTAAGCACAAACAGGAAACTTTCCCCCTACCAAATGGTCATCACCTCAAGATACAGAGAATTTCCCCCTAATAAAGATTTCTTAATTCCCACACTTTGCGGGATGTTTTTTTCCATTTGCACACTTGCAGTATTGGAGCAGTCTGAATGAATAAAACAATTAACTGTTTATTTCGGGTGGTAAAGCATAACGTGACATTGTAAATGTGATAACATTACCCGAAATTCTTTTGATAATGGGTTATATTACTTTTTACTGCTAAAACTACAATATATTATAAATAATTTACTGTTATGTGTTACATTTGCAACGTGTTACCTCCAATACTCTTGGCGTATTTAACTTAATATTGGGAGTCAAAAACAATACTGATATCATGAGAAAGCTAAGAATCAATCAATCCATCAATCCATCAATCCATCAATCAATTTTATTTATAAAACCCAATATCACAAATCACAATTTGCCTCAGAGGGTTTCACAGCATACGACATCCCTCTGCCCTTTGGACCCTTACAGTGGATAAGGAAAAACTCCCCAATCTCCTCTTTTCAACAGTATCTAGGTCCAAACCCATCTGGAGAGTGATGGCAGGTAAATAAGGGCGATGCATTTTGGTCATTTTGCGATTAAGGGGTAATTAAATTACAAATTGCTTATTTAGCATATGTATAATTCTGCATGCAAATACACACTTATACAACATATACACCCATCTATACACATAAAACATACATATACATTCACATATATAATTGCAAAATAACTGCTGCTCTGCTTTCATATATTCTTGTATTTCAATATTATACAGCAGTGCTAATTATTATTTCATTTACCTTCAGTATGATGTGTTCAAACACACTCAAATGTGTTCAGACTGAAAGCCTCATGTCATTCATTCTGATTTGACTGCTGCACCGTTTGTGATTATTGGCCCCAAACAGTTAGTCAGATGGTACTATCTATTCACATTAGCTGTAGGCCAGCTGTCTGTGTGTTTATGTCTATCTGAAAGTCTGAAGAAGAGCTTGACACTCGAAACCTCACTTGGTGGTAATTGTGGTGGAAATTCTCTGCTGCTTCTGCTGGTGAAGAATGAAATAGAGACTTTTGCCGGCCGACAAGGTTTTATTTCCTTTGCAAAGAAAAGGTCAATCAACATGTGAGCGGTCAAGATGATGAAAGACCCCGAGCATGGGGAAAACTGAACATTTTATGCTTGTGGAGAAACCCACCCCTGGGGTGTGTTTTCCACTCTTTGTTTGCTGCAGGGTCGGCCCCTTTCCCAAAGGTGTGTATTCGTACCCTTTGTCTCTTGCAGGTATCGGTACCGACCCCCTGAGGTGCGAGTTAAACCGTCTAGACATCACAGTTTAAAATACAAAAGGATTTGGGTATTGCTGAGGAAGTGGAAAGGAAGTTGGAAGTCTCCAGTGGTTGACAAAAGGATTTGAACATTGATGAAGAGACAAAAGGGAAGGATGTCTCACGTGGTTGAAATGCAAAGGAATTGTATTAACAATTGCAATCAAAGAGTTTGGCATTTTGGTGAGATGGTGGGAGGTTGTGTGTCTCATAAAGAAGTCAAAATTACAATTACATAATTAAATCTGTTTTCATGGGAGCATTGTCTGGTTTGCGGACCCTTTTCCGTTTTTCACATATTCTTCTGTCCAGCACTGAGTGTTAATCATTTTGGATGCATATGCCTTTGTACTTTTTTGCACCTCAGAACTCAAAACAAACTTTTTCTGTTCTTTTCCTCTCTCTCATTTTCCTTACATCTCTGTAAGTTTATGAAGTAGACTCAGAAAGCCAGGGATTCACACAGTTTTTGCCCAAGTTAAATAATTTTCAAATTATTGTCTTTCATTTTATGTTCAGTCAGATTAGTAATGTCCTCCATTTCTTTGCTTTTAAATGTTCCTCATGTGTTCCATAAAGTACTAGTGAGAGTGCCTACTTTGTTTCTGCCTCTTAAATGTGGAACTCACTGCCATAGTGAAGTATCTCTGTATTTATAAAAGCAAATTAAAGACCTATCTTTTATTGTGGCTTTGAGTTTGGATTAATATTATGGCATTTGACCATACTGTTTTTTCTATTTTATTTTATTCTATAGAATATATATTTATTGATTTAATATTTTTTTTATTGTTTTTTTTTTTAAGTCTTTAGAGTTGCTTGTGTTATTCTTTATTTTTTTGCCTGTGTTGTTTCAATTTTGCTATGTGAAGCACTTTCCCAGAGGAAAGGGACATTCATAATAAGATCTCTTCTTTCTCCAGCCTATTTTTCCCAGTCATAACTGAGCTAAGTATAACATCAGTATAAGATTTTGAGCATTTTCTCATACTTCTTAAATTCAGTGACCTCCAAATAAGAAGATGATATATTTCTGATGAGACAAAGAAAAGACTATTCTATGTTGCTATATAAACATATTTCAGTTGAGTTGAGTTGGTGCAGATGTATCTTTGCATCAGTTTGTGCCTCTCTTGGTGACTTTGCTGGTAATGGCGTCTTTCTACATGCGGTAATCATGCCAACTGGTGTTCTGTCTGAAAGGAGTCACACATCAAATTACAGCACCAATGTTTTTCATTAGTCTCACCTCAACACATTATATCCAAATCTGAATATATTATTCAAACAAAGCAGTCATGCCTAGATGAGTAATCCATGTACGAAAAGATAGTTCCCTTGGAGTCTTCCAGCACCCCCAACACCATACCACTCTGGGTTCTTTCTGAAGCCCTGTAATCTGCTATCTTTAATATCTTTTCATTCATATCATGGAGCAGAGATCTCACTTCCTTTGTGTTGCAGCAGCAAAATATTCAAATTTACTAAATTTACAAAATCAATTTCAGTGCTGTCAGCAACTCTTGAAATAACCTTTGTATGTGTGCCCGAGGAGAGGCAACCATCTCACAAGATGGCTACTGGTTGAATAATTATTGTGTCTTCACTGGCACTGAAGCGTAGCAAAAGAGAAACTTGTATGAATTCAGATAAAGGCTTCAAGTTTTCTCTTAGGACAAGGTATTCTGTGGTATCAAATCTTAAACCCCAATTTAAAATATCTTCTCTTCCTCCCTAATTAGCCCTGGATCCTCCCAAGGACCTGACTGTTGCAGAGGTGACAGAGACCACCATGGTGCTGGAGTGGAAACGCCCCCTGGCAAAACTGGACTCCTTCAGACTGGTTTATGTGTCTGTCGATGGTCACAGGGCTGAGGAAGTGGTCCCAGGTAGCTCTGAGTCTCACATCCTCAGGAGTCTTACACCAGGCATGCTGTACACCATCAGTATAATCGCCGAGAGGGGTCGCAGAACCAGTGCACCCACCACCATCTCAGCACCCACAGGTCAGCACTGAAAAACAACACACCTTCCATCTTCAGAAGCAGTGTCCCTGACTAAGCAATAGTGTCTTGATGTCATAGAGTGTCCGAAGTGTCTGGTAGTTTTTTGGCACAAATGTTTGGAGGTTTATCTTGGCATATATTACAACACGAAAATGCTGACATTTTAGTGACTTACCTCTGTATTCTTACCCAGACAAGATTTGGCAGTTGCTATTTGGGCACAATCTTGGCATATCCCTAATGTTTAAGGGTTGATTCATCAAACTACAAACACCTTACCTTAAGTGGAAGCTATGCGGATAGTTTGGCTTCTAGAAAGACTGTTGCTCTTCTAACCTGATGACCTTGCCTTGGACAGTTTTAAGTGGAACTATTTTTTATTAAAGTAATGGTCCCTTTTTGAAAGATGGTATGTGGATAATCCAGGTTAACCTCTCTCACTGCAGTAATGTCTTCACTATATAGATCCAATGACTGCTGTTAGTGTAACTTCAACTGTTTTATGTTTCTATCTAAAACTGAAGGGGCTCTTCTAGGTTTTGAGGACATTTGTGGCTTAGCTCAGACCTCTTTAGGGGGTCTGGGGGGATCCTCCCCCCGAGGAATTCTTTTGATCAACAGGCTCTATTGTTGATGCTTTATATGCACTCTAGCACCTTATTTACATTCAAAGTACAAAACCTGATAGCTGAACATTTGAAATGTGTACTTAGAAAAAGTGTAATTTATTCATTCATTCATTCATTTTCCATAACTGCTTATCCAATTGGGGGTCGCAGGGGGGCTGGAGCCTATCCCAACTGTCATTGGGCAAGAAGTGGGGTATACCCTGGACAGTTGCCAGAATGTCACAGGGCTACCACACAGAGACAGACAACCATTCACACTCACATTCACACCTATGGGCAATTTAGAGTCACCAGTGAACCTAAACTGCATGTCTTCCGATTGTGGGAGGAAGCCAGTGGGTGTCATTTATTTTCCAGATTAACTGTGAATTGTGGTTAAAAAAAATAAAAATATTAGTAGCTGTTAATAATTTGTATTAGCACTGAGTAGAAATGGAATACTTCATAAGTGCTATCATTGAACATGTATTGACTAGAGCTGGACAAATAATTTAATATGCGGTAGTGGAAAGTAACTGAGTACATTTACTCAAGTACTGTACTTCAATCAAATTTCAAGGTACTTGCACCTAAGTATTTCCATAATATGCTGGTTAATAGCTCCACTCATTTCAGAGGGAAATACTGTACTTTTTACTGCACTAGATTTTTTGACAACTTTAGTGACTTTGAATATTCAAATACAGCATATAACCAAATAATAAACGATGACGTATTATTACAGATTAAACTACCCAGCAGTATATAAAGTCAATAAAATGAGCTCCTCCTTTACCAGCTGCAACATGAAAGTGATGACCATATTAATGCGTCAGTAATTATAATACAACAATATAATATATATTATTATGGAAATGGGCCATTCTACATAATGAGCATTTTTACTTTTGGTTTTTTTAAAGGATAACTTTTCAACCTGGACCCTATTTTCTCATGTATATGTGTCTAAAAGACTGATGTAAGCAACATTTTTAAAGAGGTCCATTGTAGAGTGATAGGGCAGCAGCCGGCAGTCGTGCAATGAGCAGCAATGTAAGCATATGGGGCAACTGAACATTGTCACTGTATCTCCATTAAAATAAGTTATTTTTGACACAGGCAGGCTGAGATTGTTATTGTCAGTGTTTTAAGTGTCTCTTCACCTTTCACTTGGTCTGATCTGTTTGTTATCTGTCTGGGCAAGCAGAATCATTCTGAAATCTCAAGAGATGTCACTTGTCGCAGAAAGACAACAGTGAAAAAGTGAGTGAGTTTGGAGAGAGTCTAGTAACAAGAGTAGTTTAGTAGTTTAGTGTTATCTAAAAGATTTTCCATTTCATGGATGCTTATTTACCTAATTTCAACAATGTGGATGAGGCCTTTGAATTCAGTTGCACGTATTTATTTGAGCTGGAGTATACAGATGAAAATCTACTACTAATTGAGGAGCGGACAAGGAGAGAGAGTGACAGTGAGGGACATTAGGCAGTGGAGTGTGCATAAACTGCTGTTGTGAGGGCTGCTAAGCTCTGCAGACTGGTGGTGGTCCTGTGGGTGCTATGACCCTATGCCCACAGAGGAAGAATGCCTATGTTGTAGACTGGTTCATGCTCAAGTCAATTCAATTAGTCTTTCAGTGTTAACATTATTATTCAAATATCAATATTTCCTGTACATGCAACAATGTGATGCCAACCATTCAGTCTGTCCTCTTACAACCCTAATTCCAAAAAAGTTGGGAGACTTTGTAAAAACATAAATAAAATCAGACTGCAATGATTTGTAAATCATTTTTGACCTGTATTCAATTGAATACAGTCCAAGGACAAAATATTTAATGTTCAAACTGATTAACTTTATTTATTTATTTATTGTAAATATACACTTATTCTGAGCTCAATGCTAACCATACATTCCAAAAAAGTGGGACAGGTGCATATTTACTACTGTGTGACAACACCTCTTTTTATAAAAAAAAAACCAAAAAAAAAACAACAAAACACTCAGTAAGTGTTTGGGAACCGAGGACACTAATTGTATTAGTTTTGAAAGCAAAAATCCTTACCATTTACCGATCTGGACTGTAGGCAGGTCAGTCTAGTACCTGCACTCTTTTATAACAAAGCCACACATTGTAACACATGCAGAATGTGGCTCATTCTCTTGTCGGAATGAGCAGGGACATCCCTGAAAAAGACATCATCTGGATGGCAGCATATGTTGCTGATAACCTGTATGTATCTTTGAGCATTCATGGTGCCTTCACAGATTTGTAAGTTACCTATGATGCCATGAGCACTACATATCCCTATACCATCACAACTGCTGGCTTTTTAACTTTGCAGTAGTGTTTCTTTTGAGTAAAAACGGAATAGTGTTTCACACAAGCCACCAATCAATAAGTGTGCTTTAGTTAAATATAAATAGAAATAAAAGCAACAGATTTAATAAATACAAGCAATAATAGATAAGCTAAAACTGTGAGGCTGAAAGACAATAATTGATATGAATTAATATGAATAAAGTGCCAATAGAAACAATTGTGCACGCCTGGCTCTAGTCTTGGCTTAATATTTCCATGGCTCAATGTTACTTTGGAGGGTATCAGTGGAAACATTAATTCATTAATAAAATTAATGTCCAGTAATCCGCTCCTACCATCATGTTTCAAACGATAGCGTTAAATGAATGTAATAGAGGTGTAAAGCGATCAAAAGTTTATTTCCTGGTTAGTTAACAATGGGTTCTTGAAGGCCATGCCTACCACACATCTGTCTCTATCACCAGTTAATTCAGCCACCAGTTAATCTGGCACACCGGCAGTTGAAGGCTGGAAAGACCTGTTGTTCCAGATGCAGTCTTTGCTGTGTCCTTGTTCCAAAGGTGCAGATCCGAGGAGAACAGTCGCTCGGTATCCTTGCAGAGTTAGAAATCTGGTACCAACTCAACTTGGTTCTCCTTGTTGCTAGAAAGTTAGTTGCAAACCTTATGTTTGGCACAGTAACTTCTCTGGTCTTCAGGTTCTGTGTCTGCTGGGAGCAGGCCATATTCAACGCAAAGCTCCAGCTCCTGCTGTGAGTGTGTAGAGGTGAGCTAACGGGGGAAGGGTTGGCAGGTCCTCCTGCCTATGTCTTACTTCTACAAGCAATTGCCCCCTTCAGTGTTTCAGGGGCAAGAGAGGGAGTCTGAGGATGCATTCACACCAGGATAGTCTGGGGGACTCAGTTTGATTGGACGGGGAATGCCGAAAAATTTCACACCTTCATTTGGTTCAGTTCATTTTCACGCTGTGGACCAAACCGCCTGGACAGTGTCACACAGTTACAACAGCTGCTCGTTTGGGAGCGGTATTGCCCGAAATGACCACTGACCAGGAAGAAGAAAAGCATGAGGAAGAAGAAAACTCGGCTCATCGATTGGCCAGGACCGAAAACAGAAATCCATCCCCTTCCATTCCCTATCCAGCATGTTGCTCTGTAGATGAGTCGAATGCAGCAGTACCAAAAATGATGTGCTGCTGTGGTTAAAAAGACGCCGAGCGAGGTATTGCAATAATTTTAAAATTGTCAGATCACATATATGTCCGTAAATCATACGTATGCACTGTGCTCTACATCACGTTCTCTCTTTGGTTCGCTGGATAGTCCTATTGCATTTCCCACTGTAAGGGAATCACACCAGGGTTCACTTGCAAGTGAAGTGAGATGCCCAGTATTCAAGCGGACCAGGGTTCGCATGTTTGGTCCACACCAGAGTTTGAATGAGTGTCACACCACTCCAAACAAACCAAACTATCTGTGGAAGTGGACCAGGGTTCGTTTAAAGTGGACTAAATAGCGCCAATGTGAATGTGCCCTGAGAGAGAGTAGAAGTATGTCCCTAAATTGGCTTGGTGACATCACAGAGTCACATGTGACTATGACAGTGCCTAATCAAGTTTGAAAACTGTGTCCATGGGCCAGACTCTCACGTAGGTGTGACAATGAGGCATCCTTTGGAGATGAGTCCCAAATGGTTATCCTTTGTTTGATGAACAAAGAACATGCAGTCTCTGCCACCATTTCAGATGGCAAGACCCAGATGAAAAGCCTTCAAATATTCAGTTTAGATCTTAACAAATGACAAATGATCTGTAAATAGTGAATTCCAACAATGGTATAGTCTTAAGTTGCATTTGGAGATGCAGTGACAAATTGTGTTTACCAACAATGGTTTTCCAGTAGTAAGAGTAAGCAGTAGCCTTTATACAGTGATGTTTCTTTTAAGATTTAAGACTTTTTGGGCTGTTTTTACTTTATTTGACAGGAGAGATTAAGTGTGAAAGGGGGAGAGACAGAGGGGATCACATGTAGCAAAGGGCCGGACACAAACCGTGGCCGCTGCGGCAAGGACACTGCCTTTGTCCATGGGATAGGCCCCCTTACCAACTGAGCCTCTGGGCACCTGTGGTCATGTTGTTTTTTTAATGCCTGGGGTGTTAAAGGTCATGGGCATTCAGTATTGGTTTTCATTACCCCTTATGTACATTTAATTTAGAATAAGTTTAGTTAAGTGTTTATTTATTTTACAAAAAAAAAGAACTCTAGCAGTTTGAAGATTAAATATCTTGTCTTTTTACTGTACTCAATTCAATATAGGTTATTAAGGACTTGCAAATCATTGGCAGTAAGTATCTTCTTGAAGTATAGGAAGGCAAATGTAGGCATACAATTGATCTTATAGGTCATACAATACTGAAGCATGGAATTGTTTTTAGGCTAAACCATGCACACACACTTTAGCATTGACAATGTCAGCTTGTTGATATCACTTATTTTATTATTATGAATGTCAACTACAAAAAGTTGGAAATCAAACTATTGATATTTGTTATAATCAGTCCTGAATCAGATGACATTTTGCACCTGCTAGTTTTTTGATCATTTTTGCCAATTTCCTGCCATTCTTTCATGTGAAACAAAGATGACAACAAAGATGGCGGCGCGTGTAGATGCAGCGACCTGGTGCTCTTCTTCAGTTAGCAGCAACACACTAAGAAGGACTTACACTCGAACTGAACTTTTAAGCCTGAAACAACACTGGACCGGCTGGACCCCCCCCCAGAAGGGTTCGACTCGTTCCCGGAGAGGATACGCTGGCGAGAGCGGACAGAAAGGAGGCGACAGCGGCGCTGCGAAAGACGCCGGAAACGAGGCAAACGAGCCGGCATCAGAGCTAGGCTAACAGCGACTCCGCACAAACCAGCGGTTCCAAGCGTCTTTCTCGCCAACGTCTGCTTCCTGGTTAACAAGATGGACGAGATGAAACTACGGGACGTTAACAACCGGATAGACAGCTGTATCATGGTGATAACAGAGACCTGGCTGCATGAAAACATCCCGGACCTAGCCGTGGAGCTAGCAGGACGTACAATCTTCCGGGCGGATCGCACATCGGACGCCGGTAAGAGGAGAGGAGGAGGTGTGTGCGTCTATATTAACAACAGTTGGTGCACGGACACTGTCGTTATTGAGAAACACTGCTGTTCAGACCTGGAGTTTCTAATGTTGAAGTACAGACCTTTTTATTTGCCCAGGGAAATAACCCAAGTGTTTGTAACTGCCGTGCATATCCACCCGCGAGCTAATGCTAACGTAGCTATGAGCAGGCTGCATGACAGCATCACCAGGCAACAAAACAAACACCCAGAGGGCTTCTTCATCGTGGCTGGAGACTTCAATCACACTAACTTAAAGACTGTGCTCCCCCAGATTTTACAAAAATGTTGACAAACAAGGAAGGGCAGAACACTAGACCAGGTCTACACCAACATCTCTGGAGCCTACAGAGCCCGCCACTCCCCCCACCTCGGACACTCAGACCATCTTTCCCTGTTCCTGACACCAGCTTACAAGCCCCTCATCTGCAGGTCTAAGCCACAGTACAAGTCAGTGCAGTGCTGGACTGAGGAGGCCACACTATCCTTGCAGGACTGTTTTGAGGACACCATATGAGAGCTCTTTGAAGACCCAGACATTGAACTCCACGCCTCCTCTGTACTATCATACATCAGTTTCTGCATGGATAATGTAACATCAAGGAAACAGGTGAAAACAAACCCAACCAAAAGCCCTGGTTTAATGCCAATATCAGAGCACTACTCCAGGCCAGGGATTCAGCACTGAGGTCAAGGGACAGGAAAGCCTAGAGCGGACCTGAACAGAGGCATCAAGGCTGCTAAAACAAAGTACAGAGAGCAGATAGAGGCCAACTTCAGGGAGAACAGCCCCCGCTCCATGTGGAAAGGCATACAGAATATAAGTGACTACAAACACCGCCACAACACCCCCCTCCACCAACACTTCTCTCCCAGACCAGCTTAACACCTTTTTCTCCCGCTTTGAAGAGGACAACAGACAGACAGAGGACTGACATCATCAGAGCACGACCAGCCCCCCACCATCCAACAACATCAGGTACTGCGAGTCCTGCGTGGCATCGTCACCGGGAAAGCACCAGGACCGGATGGAGTACCAGGGAGGGTGCTGAAATCATGTGCTCACCAGCTTGCTGCAGTGTTCACTAACATCTTCAACCGTTCACTGCAGCAAGCCACAGTCCCCACCTGCCTGAAAACTGCCACCATAATCCCTGTGTCCAAATCCTCTGCCATCACAGGGTTGAATGATTACCAGCCTGTGGCCCTGACACCGGTGATCATGAAATGTATGGAGAGACTGGTGTTACAGCATGTCAAGGCCCACATCCCACCTGGCTTTGATCAACATCAGTTCGCCAACAGGTCCAACAGATCCACAGATGACGCCATCTCCATCGCCCTCCACACCGCTCTCAGCCACATTGAAAGCCCCAACACATATATCAGGATGCTGTTTGTTGACTTCGGCTTGGCATTTAACTCCATCAGCCCCAGCAGACTCACCAACAAACTGCAGACACTACAACTTGGAACCTCCCTCTGTCTGTGGATCAAGGACTTCCTGACTAACAGACCCCAGCATGTCAGAATGGGCAACTCCACATCCTCCACCATCGTCCTCAATACTGGTGTTCCTCAGGGCTGTGTGCTGAGTCCAGTCTTGTACACACTGTACACTTATGACTGTGTCGCTACTCATGGCTCCAACACCCTCATCAAATTTGCAATCAACAACGGTTATGAGACACCATACAAGGAGGAGGTCCAAGCACTGGCGGTCTGGTGCAGTGACAACCACCTCAGCCTCAACACTAAGAAGACAAAAGAAGTCATTATTGACTTCCGGAAGTCGAGGACCACACTGCACTCAGGCCTGAGCATCAATGGGGAGGAAGTGGAACGGGTCACCAGCTTTAAGTTTCTTGGCCTGCATATCTCGGACTGTCTCTGGACTGTGAACACCACCCACGTCATCAAAAAGGCCAGGCAGCGTCTCTTCTTTCTGAGAACAGTGAGGAGGAACAAACTTCCTCTACCTCTGCTGAAAAACTCCTACCACTGCACAATAGAGAGTGTCCTCACCTATGGCTGTATGGTGTTGTACGCCAGCTGTACTGCATCTGAAAAGAAACAACTGCAGCGGGTCATCAAGATGGCTGAGAGGATCATCGGCTCCCCACTTCCATGCCTAGAGGAGATCTATTCCAGCCTTCTCCTCCGACGGGCCACAAAGATTCAGGATGACCCCGCCCACCCAGGACACTCTATTCACCAGCCTTCCCTCTGGCAGACTCAGAGTCATGAGAGCCCACACCAACAGACTGAAACACAGCTTCTACCCCATGGCTGTGAAGAGACTGCTGCAAGAACCATGACACCCCCCCCCCCCCAGTATATTTTATGACAAGGACATTGTTGCTGCTACAAGAAAGCGCCGAACGAAATTTCACTGTATTTATTGCAATGACAATAAAATAAATAATTAAATTATACAATGTCAACACAATAACTTCAGCTAATAGCATTAACCTACCATCACAGCCTGATAGCTGAAGGCTCTGGCTCCTGTTCTACTTTTGGAGACTTTAGGGACCACGAGTAACCCTGCATTCTCAGACCGCAGTGTTCTGGTGGGATAATAGGGCACTATGAGCTCTCTGAGATATGATGGAGCCTGATTATTTAGAGCTTTGCAGGTTAGGAGAAGGATCTTAAATTCAATTCTGGATTTTACAGGGAGCCAGTGTAGAGAAGCTAAAACGGGAGAAATATGATCTCGCTTCTTAGTTCCTGTCAGTACACGTGCCGCCTCATTCTGGATTAGCTGGAGAGTTTTCAGGCACTTATTAGAGCTACCTGATAATAGAGAATTACAGTAATCCAGCCTAGAGGTAACAAGCGCGTGGACCAATTTTTCAGCATCTTTTAGTGACAGGATAGGCCTAATTTTCACAATATTACGCAGATGAAAAAATGCAGTCCGAGACGTTTGTTTTAAATGGGAGTTAAAAGACAAATCTTGATCAAATATTACACCGACTTTTCTTACGGTGGTGCTAGAGCCCAGAGCAATGCCATCAAGAGAAACTACATCATCAGAGAGAGAGAGACCAAGGAAATGTGTATCGATTTTAGACGCCAGCCTCCAGTTCCTCACTGTAGTACTATTCATAACCAGACAGTTGAAGTGGTGAGCAGCTACAAATATCTTGGCACTATAATTGATAACATGCTTAAATTTGACGTGAACTGTGACATGCTCTGCAAAAAAGGGCAGCAACGGCTCTTCTGTCTTAGGAAGCTTGCCAAATTCCAAGTAGACAGAAGCCTGATGAAAATGTTTTATTGTGCTTTATTGTGCTGTCATTTCCTTTTGTATCATCTGTTGGTACGGTAATCTTTCTGTCAAGGACAAAAACTCCCTAGGGAGAATTGTACGTGTGTCTTCCAAAGTAGCAGGGGTGAAGCTCAGCAGCTTAGATGACATTTTTAACACTCAGGTGCTCAAGACTGCAAAATCCATCCGAAATGATGGGACACACCCTCTTAACCAGGAATATAAGCTACTCCCTTCCGGCCTCCGCCTGGCTGTTCCCCCTGCTACCAAAAACAGACACAAGTTCTCCTTCATGCCCCTCTCGATCCGGGCGTTGAACGCTGCGGAGAGGAGGAGGTGATCGGCACTTTTTAGTGTTTTTTTGGAATGTAGGCTGTTGCTCGTTTGTAAGGATGCTCTGAGCTCTATGCTTACACGTGAGGGCTATATTCGCATTTATATATGAATTTGTAATTGTATATGTACATGTATATATACATATTAATTTTTATTTTTTAGTATCCTCTTCTCCCTTTGCACTTTGCACTTTTGCACTTTCAGCTGTGCACTTGGCACTTTGTACGTGTTTCCCTCTGCTCTCATTTTGTGTACATGTCCTGTGAATGTTGTTGTGTTTATGAATGTATCTGCTGCACATCAAATCGCCCCTCGGGGACAATTAAATAAAGTGAAGTGAAGTGAAGTGAAGTGAAGTGAAGTGAAGTGAAGTGAAGTGAAGATAAAGAGTTTCTGAGCTGTTTGGGGCCAAGAACAATAACTTCAGTTTTGTCTGAATTTAACATCAGGAAATTGGTGCTCATCCAGGTTTTTATATCTTTAATGCATTTCTGAAGTTTAGTTAATTGATCAGTTTCTTCTGGTTTTATCGATAAATACAACTGTGTATCATCCGCATAGCAATGGAAATTTATAGAGTGATTTCTAATGATGTTACCTAAGGGAAGCATATACAGCGTGAATAGAATTGGTCCGAGCACTGAACCTTGAGGTACTCCAAAACAAACTTTAGTACATGAAGATGATTCATTATGAACGTGAACAAACTGAAAACGATCGGATAAGTACGATTTAAACCAACTTAGTGCAGAACCTTTAAGGCCAATTGAATGTTCCATTCTCAGAATTTGATGGTCAATTGTGTCAAATGCGGCACTAAGATCTAGTAAAACAAGTACAGAGACAAGGCCTTGGTCTGAAGCAATCAGGAGATCCATTTGTAATTTTAACTAGTGCTGTCTCGGTACTATGATGGGCCCTAAATCCTGACTGAAATTCCTCAAATAAATTATAATCATGGAGAAAGTCACACAGCTGGTCTGCGACTACTTTCTCAAGGATCTTTGAGAGAAAGGGAAGGTTCGATATAGGTCTGTAGTTGGCTAACACCTCTGGATCCAATGTGGGCTTTTTTAACAGAGGTTTAATTACAGCTACCTTAAAAGACTGTGGTACATAGCCTGTATAAAGATATATTGATCATGTCTAGTATGTAAGTGTTAACTAAAGGTAAGACTTCCTTAAGTAGCCTAGTTGGGATGGGGTCCAAGAGACACGTTGATGACTTGGTTGAAGAAATCATTGAGGTCAATTGTTAAATAGAAATCAGGGAGAAGCAATCTAAATATGTATCAGCACTTATAGCTGTGTTTGAAGGCAGATTAGTACTGTTAGAGGGCAGGAGGTCATGAATTTTGTCTCTAATAGTTACGATTTTGTCATTAAAAAAGCTCATAAAATCATTACTGCTAAGGGCCAAAGGAATACAAGGCTCAACAGAGCTGTGACTCTCTGTCAGCCTGGCTACAGTGCTAAAAAGAAACCTGGGGTTGTTCTTATTTTCTTCTATTAATGATGAGTAATAGTTTGCTCTGGCATTGCGGAGGGCCCTCCTATATGTTTTGAGACTGTCTAACCAGATTAAACGAGAATCTTCCAGTTAGGTTAATCGCCAATTCCTTACAAATTTTCGCGACATTTGCTTTAATTTTCTGGTTTGGGAGTTATACCAGGGAGCAAACTTTCTTTGCTTTGCAAACTTCTTTTTAAGAGGTGCTACAGAGTCGAGAGTTGTTCGCAGCGAGCCTGCAGCGCTATCGACGAGATGATCAATTTGGGAGACTTTAAAGTCAGTACGGGAAACCTTAGTTACAGAGGGTATTAAATTTAATGCCGATGGAATCACTTCCTTAAATTTTGCTACCGGACTATCTGATAAACACCTAGTATAGTAACTGTTACTGAGTGACGCGTGGTCAAGTAGACATAGATCAAAAGTTATTAAGTAATGATCTGATAGAGAGGGATTCTGTGGAAAGACCATTAAGTTATTAATCTCAATTCCATACGCCAGAACTAGATCGAGGGTGTGGTTAAAATGGTGAGAGGAGCCAATGACACTTTGACTGAAGCCAATGGAGTCTAATAATGTGATAAACGCAGTAGCGAGGGAGTCATTATCAGCGTCCACGTGAATATTGAAATCGCCTACAATAATAACTTTATCTGATTTCAGGACTAAACTGGATAAAAACTCTGAGAATTCAGATAAGAATTCTGAATACGGGCCAGGAGCACGGTACACTATAACAAATAGAAGAGGCTGCGAGGTTTTCCAGGTCGGATGTAAAAGACTAAGGACAAGGCTTTCAAAGGATTCATAATCTAGTTTAGGTTTAGCGCTGATTAATAGACTAGAGTTAAAAATGGCTGCAACTCCCCCTCCTCGGCCGCTGCCTCGAGGAATGTGGGTATTATTATGACTGGGAGGAGTGGATTCATTTAGACTAACATATTCATCTTGACACAGCCAGGTTTCGGTGAGGCTGAGTAAATCAATATGATTATCTGATATTAATTCGTTTACTAACACTGCTTTGGAAGATAACGATCTGACATTTAACAGTCCACATTTAATTCTCCCGTTATGTCTTAATTCTCCTGTTTTGTCTTAATGACATGATCAAACATGTCATTCTCTGCTGCACTCTATCCTGATGGCAAGGACTGTAATATCTTCCAGCAAGGTTGGATATGACATCTTAACACATTTTCTGAGACAGCTTGGCCTTTATCATTTGTGCATAGTTATAAATATGTCCGCAGAGTAGATTCAGTTAAGAAAATATTGAAGAGTCCTAGATTTCTGCTAAAATGTTTGTATGCATGGTTTAAGCACAGAATTGTGCGTACGCATTGTTTGTGAATGAGGCCCAATGAACCTGTCTGTGTCAAAAATACTTTGTTTAATAGAGAGATACAGTGATGATGTTCTGTTTCCCCATATGCTTACACTGTGGCCTGTCTTGCAGCTGCTGTCCTCTTGTTAAACTCTGGACCAGTTTTAAAAATTGTTGTTCACATCACTCTCTTAGACACATATACACAGGAAACGAGGGTCCAGTTAGAAAAATGCCAAAGTTATCCTTTGAGCGTATGTTGATGCTAATACTTTTGTACTTTTGGTAGAATAATATTTTAAATGCAGGATGTATACCTGTAACAAGAGTATTTCTACATTGTTGCTACTTTACTTAAGATCTGAGTATTTCTTCCACCCTGTATGTTAACCTTAGGTTATTGGAATATTAACTTGATTTTCTTTCACTCACACACAATTTTCAGACACAGTTCATGCAATGGAGTGCATGCACTGTTAACCTCTGCCTCATCTTCTGCTGTCTGTCTGTCTGTGTGTGCCTCTCTCTGCACCAAGAAGTGTGTTTTACAGGGAGTTTTACCTATAGTTAAATGAATAAATCGTTTACCATTTTGGCTAGATTTGGAGCCACACCATAATGCTATGCAGCGTGACTTCTGACATAGAGTCTTAGTTATTATCACAATGCCTTTGATTTGATATGTTTTAGCCACAATCTCAAGAGTACAGAAATACAGTCCTTTGTCATGCAGGGAGAAAGTTAGACTTCCTTAAAAAAAATGCAGAGTTTTGTGAGATGTTGAGTTAGGAGAAAAGTTATAAATGTTGTTAAATGCTGTTTGTGACAGCTTCTTAATTATTTGTCCCCTCGTGCTCATAGAGTGGTGCAAGGATTAAGTTTAATTGTAGGCCAATGTGTTTACAGCCGAAACACACTGGACATCGGTGTGATGTGACATGTCTGCTGCAACATGACTGCAGCACAGTACGTCTATGTTAATCAACTGCAACTTCTACAGTGACCACGGAAGGCACAGTTGCCCACGGGGGAACTGCACTGCTGAACGTTATTTTTACGCAGCTGGTCTATTTTTTCTTTACTGTGCATAGCTCCACTACACAGAACTGTGTAATAAATTAGTATTGTTTGATAAAATGATAAAAATGAATTCCACATTGTACCAGAGGCAATGCAAAGCAGTAAACAATTTCACTTAAAATAATCAATCAAATCTATGCATCTTGTGGTTTAACAGTTAATTAATTCAGTACCAGTTTATGTAGCCCACCCTTGAAAACCATGCCTAACCCACTACATTATCACTTGCCAAAACTCAGTATACACACCATAGATGGTGTTATGATTTATGAAGAATAAATGCAATCATCAGATGTAAAAAGCTAATGTTAGGCTATAAATGAACTACACCACGGTGGCATGACCTCAACGTCACCACCACAATGAGGCTGTAAAGCCGTGTTTGGTGTGATGGTGTTATTTTAGCTGCTTAGCATCACAATACACAAGTGGGGTATTTACTTGTGTATTTTATGCTGTAGAACTATATTTTCTTTACCTCCGGCCTATTGGCTGTCCCAATACTCATGTACCCTGCATTATTAACCTTTTGCAAGGCTCTTCCAGAACTTGTTGCAAGTTCCTTTGAATGTTATGTCAAAATATTGCAAAATCTGGACAGACACAAACAAATTGATCTGCATGACTAAACACTGGCCCACTTAAAGAAAGTGAGCATTGTTTGTCTGACCCCTAAAATCAAAGCAGAGCAGTGGGAAAGTTTTGCCTTTGACTATATTAGTAGCTACGCTGAGACTAGGCATGCAGTATATTTAGTACCCATACCATGTGTCTGAGACATGGGCTCTTCTGAATGTAGCCCACTGTTTTCCTAGCACAGGGTTCAAGACGAACACAAGTTGTCATTAACTGTAGGTTCAGTTTTTTGTTCTTCAGAACTGCAGCCAAATTGAGGCAATGAATCAAATGCATTGTTGGCTTCTCAATGTAAGTCACTCTGGCCCCCACCACCACAACCACACACACACACACACGGCCCATTTATAGCATGTGGGATTATTTTTCTTTTTCCCCAGCTTTTTAAACCAACACAAGAAAAGACAAATGAGGTGATTGTGGTACATTTCTTGGGCTGTGGTCAGGGTGGCTCCAAGCCAAACATTGCTCAAGTAAATCTTCCAGTTATGCAACGAGTACCCATTTAATGTGTGGCTATGGGCAAAAATCGATATGGCATGAGGGAAAAGCTGGTGAGCTTCAGAATAACTGTCTTTTGTTACATTTTTGGATTGCACACTGCCAAAGAAAACAGGATACAGAGTCCTGTGGGGGTGTGTGTGTGTCTGTGTTAGGCTGCAGGTTTGTATGGACAAGTGTGCATCCCCCACAATTTTCATTCATGTGATAATTGTTTGCGTGAGCCCCCCCCCCCCACTCGAGTTTTGTACTATTTGACCGCGATGAACTGTGACTGTGTCAGATAAAAGACCACATGCTGGGACTCCTGTTAAAACATTGTCTCTGAAATCAGCAGTCTTCTAATCCATGGCTCGGCTGATCTGCAGCTTTTATCGTCTCCATGCACATAAAGCAAACACTGATAGCACTGTTTTTATTCGAGGAGGAGGGGTAAGGCAAACTGTGATGAGGTTTGGAAGGAGATGTCCCTAACTATCACAGAGAGGGTTACACAGAGAGGGTTTTTTTTTGAGCATTTCACAAAATTGCTTAAATAACCTACCGAAAATCAATACCAAGCCCAAATGGGCTTCTCGAAATAAAGATACACAATGACAGATGCTGAAACAAACTGAGGATTATCACAATTTAAACTAATCAGCTGATTGGAAGAGTTATGCTTAGGGAACAGTGACAACAAACATTCAGAAATGGTAATGATTTCAGCAGTAGGCCCAACAGTAAGTGCTTATATTTGTTTAAATGAAGAAAATGAACAAACATTTAAACTGCTGTTGTATATTACATTGATAAAAATCCGAAGGACTCTGTTTGAGATGTCCAGAAAGTCTTTTATATGTTGTATGTTTTATCACCAGCACAAAAAAACAGTGTCCACTCAAAACACAGAAGCCAATTCATGCATCTATTTCCATCACTCTGGGAATCTGAAACACTCTGAAAAAAACATGAGCATTGTCCTGTATGTGATCTGTGCAGCAGTGTACTAAAGCACAGATGTTGCCTGGGTTCTCATCCTAAAGGCAAATACCCCTCGTGTTATGTGATATCAATGAGTGTGTATCAAATGGCATATATCAGAATGAGAATGCGTTATCTTTGGAGACCATGGGTTGGTTAATTAAAAATACAAAAAATAAATTATTACCCTTAGTGGGATCTAGCCAAAGCTGCCTCTGAGATCTCTGCCTTCGACTCAATAAACTTTTGGTTGTGGTGCTCACGGGGTTAAAAAGTTACATTTTAAAAATGTAACAGTTTCCCTTTCATTCATGCTTTTATCTGTTTTTTTTGTTTGTTTTTTGTTTTTTTTAGTGAAACTACTTTCTACCAATAAAAAACTTTGTTGGAATGTTTTTAAAAGCATCTTTCTGGAAGTGCTTTAATTTTTAGAGGTCTTTTTTTTTTAATGTTGTAAGCACCACAAATGAAATTCCATTTATCTCCATTGTACCGAGGCAGAAATCTCAGACATCTCAGACAGACAGAAATCGGACATTGCTAAACCTGGGCTAATAAAACCAGTATAAATCAGCAATACTAGATTGTCTTAGTAAATGAAAAAGATGCTTTTTTGACTCCTTAAAGTTAGAGAGGACAGCTTAGAACTTCTTAAAAATCTTCTTCAAAACTTTTAGCCAGGCAAAATGTCTGTCTTAAGGAAAATAACTCTATTTAGCATTTATTAGTTTTATACTAACATAAAATACATGGTTTATAACATACCGCAATGTATTCCTACTTAGCTGCAAGGCCATTTTTAAGTATTTATTAATATACAGTGTTCGTGAGTAATTCTTAATTGTCATATGAAGGCATGTTTTATATCATAAAGTTTTCCAGTATTGTGTTAATTTTTATAAAGCAGCCTCTACTTAAGGGTTTCCACAGGATACAGTAGATATGCGCTAATATTCACTTACAACTACATTACTGTGTTCATTAATAGTGTTTAATGAAACAAATATTGCAGTTGTTATTATTATAATATTGGGAAGCTAATCATGAATTTCATATATTGTTTATAAGAGCTAAGTAGGGGGGCATAAAGTGAAGTGTTGCTAAGAAGTATTTTGTATCTTTGTTGCAACTTGAGGAGAGATGTTTGCAGCTATGAACAACACTGACCTAAATCCTCCCCAAACTCACACTCCCTCACCCTATGAATGCATTTTCCATGTCCATATAAGCTTTCATAAGCAGCAGTCAGCTGCCCCACCCCACTCATTGTCTACCACCCCATTTGCACTCCACATTGCCACATAGTAAAGAGAGGATAATGGAGCCTTGAAGTTTACCTGCACCATCTCTCTTCATCTCTTTCTAATCTAGACGAAAGAGACTCCATTACAGGCTGCTGCACATGGCTCTGCTGCATGGCTGCCTCTTAGTTTTGAAGTGGACAGCGTAGTTCTGCCATACTGGTCTGGCTACGCTGCACCTTCAAATGTTAATGGTTTATTCACAGCCATTAATGCGCACCAGCTGCATCAGCATGTCTGCCTGATGCTTTATGTCTTTAAGTCCCACTTACATGGTAATATAGAGGAGATAGCTATAGGCAGCACTTGATAATGAGGCTGTTTTTCCCTCTGGCCTTTTGTAGTGGAAATAAGGGGATATTTCCACCCTACAGAAAGTGGAGGCTTTTTCTCTTTTTTTCTTTTGACAGCCAAATGAAACGATTGAAATACAAATGAGAGATCATCAATGTCACCCCCTTTGTTGCAGTTGATTTTGCCTAAGAAAGACTCATCCACTGTTGAGCAAAAGCTCAGTCTTGTTGGTTTAATGTTTCATAGTGTACATTATTGCCAATAACAAAGATTCAAATGGAACCCAAGAATTTGATTCATGTATGTCTATGTGTTGTAAGGTTAGACTGATATATGGAGCCAATTCTGGATTTTTGAACATTTAAAATTTGAGTTTAAGTCCAAAAAATTCCAGATTGCCAAAGAAAAACCTGTATCAGCCCAACCTTTTGTCTTCATTCTGTATGTCTGTCCAAGTCCTGTAACTACATGTTGATGTGTTTGTCATCACCCAGAGGAGGAGAAGCCTGTTGTGACCAACATCACCATCAGCGACATATCGTGGGACAGCTTCCTCCTGTCCTGGTCAACTGAGGATGGGATGTTTGAGGCCTTTTTGATTGAGGTTACTGATGCAGAGACGGGTGCTGAGTGGCAAAACCACACAGTGCCCGCCGATGCTCGCAGCCTCACCATCTCTGGCCTCTCCTCTGCCACTTGGTACAGGGCAAATCTGTACGGGGTGTACAGGGGGCTCCTCTTAGACCCTGTCCTTGCAGACACCATCACAGGTATCAACACTGTCAATGCTGAGGCCCCACTTTTTCCTTTGCTTCCTTCTTCTCCTGCTGCACACAGTGGATTAACCGTTGTTTTTCTGTGTGGACCTTCTGAATAACAGGTGCTTGCAGCTGTCAAATTTGTTTGTGTATTCAGCTCTGGTGTGGCTGACTTAATTAGTTTTATTGACTCTGATAGGTGTCACAGGTGTTTGTTTGTGCACTCTCAGACTTCAGTTTACACTGTCGATTTTCCCATGCCCTTTAACAAATGTCCATCTCAGTAAGTTAAAATTGCCATTCTCACTGGCTTCAAAAGACATTCAGTTGATTTTAAAAAACGTCATTTATTCATTTATTTTCCGTAACTGCTTATCCTGTTAGGGATCGCAGGGGCGCGGAGCCTATCCTAGCTAACACTGGGCGAGAGGCAGGGTACACCCTGGACAGGTCGCCAGACTATCGCAGGGCTAACATATAGAGACAGACAACCATTCAAGCTCACATCCACACCTACGGGCAATTTAGGGTCACTAATTAACCTAACCTGCATATCTTTGGATTGTGGGAGGAAGCCGGAGTACCCAGAGAAAACCTATGCTGCCTGTTGGTATGAGTCCAGCCTGAAACAGCACCTGGTCTGTTATGTGAACAGGCAGGAACACATAAAAAGGTCAGTGTGCTGTCTAACTGAGACACAATCACATGCTGTGGGTTACAGTATGTGCCTAATAAGTAGGCAGTAAATTTTGAAAGCAAAATCTGCTAATGATGCCTTTTACTGGTGTCTGAGCATTCTCACAAATAAACATATCTAAATATCTGAGGGTTGACTCCCTCAATGTCACCCTATCAAACTATTTATACTTGACTTGAATGTCAAAAAGAGCCACTTTTGAGTGTGTGTGTGTGTGTGTGTGTGTGTTTTTTTTTATGTCAGTGTCTGTTCCAACATTATCATTCAGCATTTCAATGATGAGGATCAGTCAAGTGGAAAAAAGATGAGGATTGACAGAGGAAAAAAAAACAAACCCTGAGGCGCTTTTGTCACTTTGTGTGAGGCCTCTCTTCTGTATGCATCCCCAGTTCCCCAGTCTGGACCACTCTTCATTCTCATGCTGCCATTGCCCCTAGGCTCCGGTGCTAGAGTGCCAGGGGGTGCTGGGGCCATGCAGAATATGGCATGCGCTCAACATGGCCCATTGTCTGAATGCTAATGGCTGGTAAAAACCATCTTAACATTGGCATGAGTTAATCCATTAAACATTCCAACTTGTGAATACAAGTGCTCACTAATTTGATTATGTTATGCATGGTGGTCATCATCAGTCAGCTGGAGGAAGACATGGGGAAAATAAAGTCCTCTGAAAAGGCAGTGAAAAAACTATGTTTTATACAACAAATGATTGATGGAACCACAAAGAGATGTGAACAGCACCCAGAACAAGTACAACTCAGTTGTGATTCATATCACCAAAAGCTGCTCTTGTAAAATTATCAGGCAAGACTGGAACTCACTCTAGACTTCTGCTTGCAGACCCCCTTTTCAGCAGGTTAGCTGGCGCCAGCACATACCTCCTACAATAACAGGCTCCTTTTTGTGAGCAGGGATTGTGTTCCCTCAGGTCTTTTGGGGGTGTGGAGGGATATGGAATGGAGGGGTAGAAGTGGTGGTGGGAGAGTGAAATCAGTAGCAAGCTAGCACATGTTAGATGATGGATGTGGCCCTCCCTCTCTTCCACTGACCAGCTAAAGCTACCCGGCAGCTAATGAAGAGTGACAGTTCCCTGGGATTTGTCTGCTCTGCTTCTCATTTTAACCGCTTCTTTTCACAATAAATGCCTCATACATTTTCCCTCGCAAAAAAGGGGTTTCAGGCTAGCTGAAGGACCCCTGAGACCCTCACATTTGGTGTAGTGTTTTAATGAGTGGTGGCACTGGGCTTTATTGAGGCTTTCCTGAGCCCTCTTATATCTGCTTCTAACTAGGCTGCTTTTAAAGCTCTGTCGAGTACATGTATCCATCTGTGCTGCTACCGGAAGTTTCTCCAGCTAATTAACTTCAGCTGACTCATTCAATGGAGAGACAGAGCTTGTAGACTCCTGCTGTCACTTAGCCTCTCTTCGCATCATTGCCATTATTAGCTGCTGCTAATAATTGCTACCAGCTTTTAAAGCACCACATGCACACACATCCATCTGCATGCACATGATTAGATGTCTGCACCATGATGTATCTGACCACTACTTGAAATCCCTAGGACTTGCACAAACCATGGCATGGGTCAGACCAGGGCTGGTACTTTTTCAGAAAAAAAGTTTGAATGGATTTGAAGAAAGCATGTTGTTTGTTTAATTTGGATTATGTCAAGTGTAATCCATATAACCTGTCCTGAACTGTGTTGTTGATAAACAGAGTAAGCAGCAGTACAGTGTGCAGCTCTTAAATAAGATCTTTACCATAGAATGTATAAATAACTTACCTATTTAAATTAGGAAAACCATAATAAATCAAATTTGCACCAAAGTTGCAGAAATTGGACAAAATTTCAGAGTTGTACAGAATTCATGGGGATTAGCTGAATTTGTGTCAACTGTTATGATGGCGACATTGCATCCTGGAAGGACTGAAAAGCTTAGTTAACCATTTTCCATCAAAACTCTTCTCATTCTGCTCTGCAAACTTAGGATATTGAACTGTTGACTGATGCTGAGCTTTCATGTAACCAATGCTGGGATTTTCACAGACTGATACATTGGCTTTAAATGTCAGAGCACTGTTACATTCCACACAGGAATCAAACTGACTTTCCACTGTCTCTCAGAGGCTGAACCAGAGGTGCAGGCTCTCCTTGTCTCCGACGTCACCCATGAGAGCTTCAGGCTGGCCTGGATGGCTGAAGAAGATTCCTTCGACACCTTTGTCATAATGGTCAGCCAGGCTGAGGGCCCAGGCCAACCCAGAGAACTAGTGCTGGGTGGTGAAGAGCGAAGCACAACCATCACAGATCTCACCGAAGACAGAGAGTACAAAATCGAAATCTTTGGACTCATTTTGGGAAGGCGCTCTGAGTCTGTAATGGAGGGGGTGAGAACAGGTACACAGTCAAAGGATAGAAAAGAGAAATCAGAGCTCTGAACTAAAACTCTGCACAGGCCTTGTCAGTGTAGTCAATGTGTATTGATGTAATTTCTTGTTGATTTCATCTTTTATGGTAAAAGCATGAAAACATGGTTATTAATACCTGTGTTCTAACATTTTCATTTTTGTCCAGTAAGCTTGTAACAAAGTGTCATGGCACTGTATTTGTCCAAGGCCCTTAACACTCCAATTTAACAAAATAAAAGGCTACACTTGGAAATGAATCCTTTAAAATGATGAGGGTGTTTTCATGATGACCAGCTCTGACTGCATTGTGTGTTAGGGCTGTCTATGAGTGCTTCTGACTGTTCCAGCAGACAGCAGCAGAGTGTCCTGGCTCACAGCAACATCTGAGAACACACTGGGTTCAGAAGGACCTCATCTCAGGGCCCCACACTGTTGCTGGACCACTTTATACTGATATATGGGTTCTCTTATAATCAGCCTTTTGATTAAAATGGGTCTTGGCCTGTGTGATATGATGCATATGAAGCAGCTACTGTATATTGATAGTGGATTATTATTGTGGTATTGTCCTGTTTTTTTTTTGCTTTTGGATATTTACACATCTTCAGCCCAAAACTATAAGAAAGGGCCTTGAAACCTCAGACTAGTCGACCCCCACTTAGTTCACTTCCTCAGCTCTGTTGTTGTCTTAAATGTTGTCTTTGACTGCCTGGCCCTGTGTGTAATGTGTATGTATGTGTGTGTGTGTGTGTGTGTGTGTGTGTGTGTGTGTGTGTGTGTGGTTGTGTGTGTGTGCGTTAGTGGTAGTGGTGGTGTTGGGGGGGGGGGGGTTGCCTGTGTCTCTTGTCCTCCCTCGGGGTAAGGCTTTACTCTTGGGTTGCGTGGCGCATGTTTCACTTTTGTGTTGCCATGAAATGGGGGCGAGTTAATCTCCTGAGGTCTGTCACACAAGATAGTGTGGCCCATTGGTAGCCAAGAAGGGTCTCTCCCCAGGCTCCTTTTGTCTGTCTACCTTGCTCTCTCTGTCTTGCACATTTTTTTGGAAACCAGTGCCTTTCAGTGGTGGTTGTGCCCTGGGTGCAATAACATGTAAATAATATGCGTGTCTTTTCTTGTCTGCTATTAATTCAATGATTCATGTGACAGACATACTGTATGTTCTGTTTTCCAGTCTTCACCAGTCTTACAAAGCCATACACATATAAACTAAACCTATATTTGTCTGTTTGACCCTACCTACTGTGTCTGTTTTGTTTGTGCCAGAACTTGGCTCACCCAAGGGCATCCGCTTCTCTGATGTCACGGACACATCCGCCACCGTTCACTGGGTAGTTCCAAGAGCTCGGGTGGACAGCTACAGGGTCACTTATGTGCCTGCTCATGGAGGTCAGTGTCCTTATGGTTCAATAACACTCATCACTACTGAAACTGGGAAGATCTGGCCACTTATTGCAGCACTGTTATTTGATTTAAAAAAAACCCCACAGTTGAACTAGACTTGAAAAAAAAGGTGAAGAAAGTAAGCTTTTCCAACATAAAGATGTAGCGGTCTAATAATTTTACCCTCAATATATTCCTCCAATTCTTCTTCCAATGACCTGATTACATAAGCTCAAATTGGCGGACTTCATAGCCAATGTGAACATTCTCAATCTGACCTATCAGTTAGTTAGTTTAAAACTCCATCATCTGATCATCTGTAGAGTGAACTCTTCTCTCCAGTGATAGGCTACTGTTGCCCCCTTGTGACAAGTTAAAGGTACTTTGACTAAACAAGGAAAAAAATCATCTGAAAAACATGCCTGTGTGTGTGTGTGTGTGTGTGTGTGCATTTATATATTTTTTAAAATTTTAAATCATCTTTTCCAATTTTAAGGTTTGATGAAAGAAATGATATTTGATATTAGACATTGTGATGTGATTAATGCACATGACGTTAAAGAAAAGAAATTAATGAGAGATTAGATCCAGCATCCACTGTAATGAAAATGAACCGATTTGAATTTGGCCTTTTAATTAAGTAACTAAGTAGACTCTATTTAACCCATAAATATCAAGTTCCCTTGTAAGTTGCCAGATATCAGAAAACGATATGACACAAAACAAGTGTGACACACAGATGGAACAAGGAAACTATAAAAGTATTTGGTTAGCAATAACCAACCAGTTAATTATATTTATTAATATTAAGAAGAACGCGCATTTGATGTTTCCCATTATTGTCAGGAGTCGGCACCAAATTATTATAAATTTGGACCTTCATCACTTACTAGTACTTGTCAGTCAGCATCACATAATGAGTTATTTTTATTTTATTTGGTGGAAAGATTTTTCAGTCAAAGACAGCAACACAAATATGATGGGTTATAGTGTGATTTGCCTTGCCCACCCCATTTATTCAATAGAAGCAAATTCAAATGCTGTCACTGGTGTCATGGCCTTTCCTTTTTTTGTAGACCAAATCAGAATGTTTATTTACAATAATTAGGAAAAAAACAAGGGCAATATAAAAGAAGGTAAGGGAGTGATGTCAGTGACAGCGTTCAGTGAGCTAGACTTTGGTGTAAGTTCTATTGAAGTGAATGGGGTAAAACAAAGATGTGCTTCAGTATATGAAGGAACTTTGTGCAATGGTTCAGAAACACAATCTGGTTAACAAATATAAAAGTGAAGTATGGACCCCAGACTGTACGTGATAGAGTATGTGGGATATTTGGGCAGACAATAGGCCTATATAATTTGTATATATTTAGTTTCTGTCAGTCTCTTATTGCTCTGCATAATTTAAAGGGAGCTGACAAAAAGCCTGCACCTTTTCGGTCCTGCTTTTTTCTTTTTTTAATAATTGTCATGACTTATATGTGTGCTAGCTAATTAATGTTAGATAACTAACGTTAGTGTGAATATAAATCACTGAGGCAACCTGTAAGGCATTATAGCAAAGACCAAGTCCCAGTTTGGCAGATATTTACATTACTGACAGGCCATATCATGAAGTCCAGCCACAATAATAATGAGAGCCATTAAGAACTGTTCTGGTTATAATTTCCGTCTGGTCAGCGATAACAGGTCAGACCTGCCCCATTTGTTTAGGAATCATGATGTAACATTAGCTATCTTGGACCCAACAGGAGCATGCGATGCAGCTGCTGCAGAGAGCCATGACCTGTCACTTACATCATGACCTTTCCTATTAAAGAAAACTATTAAAGAGGGAGAAGATGTGACATCAGTGACAGCATTCAAATTTTGCATTGGAGCCAGACTTTGGTGTTAGTTCTATTGAAGTTACTGGGGCAGGCATGGCCAATCACACTATAACTCATCATATCTGTGTTGTTTCACTTTTTACTGAAAAATCCTTCCACCGAATTAAAAAACACACATTATCTGATGCTGTAGGGTGTCTTTTTATCTGAATGTGTGCTTTCATTTTCCTTGTTATTAGTCCCCAAACAGTTCATGGCTCTTTCAGCTGCACATAACTACCTAAGATAGCTACCTGCTGTTAGAAAGTAGTATCGCAGGCTACATGTATTTGATTATCAATATTTAACCAGCCTTGAATCTGTTACTAAAATTTAATAATATTCAGGAGGGCTAACATTAGTCAGTTCCCACAGAAATGTTTAATACTGTTATCACATGGTGGAAACCTGGACTTTTATCATGGTACTTTTTACTTTCACAATTTACTAAGTTAGCATTTACACTTATTTTAGCTAACGTTAGCTAGCAGAGGACCTACATTAACTGGGAGCTCACTAGCCAGGACCACGCCACAACAATATGTTGTTTAAATGTTTAATTGTAATTCATGAGATGTTAGTTGTTGACGACTGGTGAATGGATGTAAGAGGGGGTGAAGGTGGAAGAGGGATGTTTTCTGATAGGTCAATCTGGGAGGATGTACTGGAGATCGGGCAGAGGGACACTCAGTGTGGGGGTTCCATCTCAGGCGATTTTTCCACCCGAGCTGATTTCAGGCCCCCCAGATGATACCTAGAATAAGACATGGGAGAGGTATGCACCAAACCGAATAAGAAAATATTATGGGAGAAGGGAAGAGAGGATGAAGGAATGTTGGTAGGTATAAGGTAGGGAGGATAATGGATGCTTTTTCCACCCAAGCTGATTACAGGCACCCAAAAGAGTCAGATTTGAAGTCAGCTGTGTTGAGCATGGGCGTGAGATCGTGAAGATTGTTACAGATGTAAGAGCAATATGCCTGAGATGACCAGCGGCCAAGGACCTGGATTGTTTGATCTGAGATGCCCAGTCTGTCTGATGTGGATGATACACTAATGTGGAGAGAATGGCTTGAGTAGTGTTCTAAAGATATGCCTGAAATGCAGAGGATTTTAAGAAAATTGAGTGGCCATTTTTCCAGTTTCGTGAGAAAGAGTGGGTGTTGAGGTAATGTGTTGGCTGCATACCTAGACCTGATGTATTAGGTCAGTGGCTCATATGGCTTGACATAGGAGTTGAGGCGTAAAATATAGATGGAAAGAAACTCCCAGTCGGTCTGTTTTGCTCCTTTGAAGCTTGAATATGAGGGAGTCAGAAGTGTGGATGGTGATGTCAGATAGACTGGAATGATGAGAGGGATTGTAGACAGATGAAGTCGGGGCAAATTTGGAGCACCTTAGGAAGCCGAAGAAAGCCAGCAGAAACATGGATTCTGGAGTTAAGTCGACCATAGGGGATATATATACTTATAGCCTTGGTATAGAGAACGATTACAGAGGCTGAGACGGTCAGAGGTGAGTGGAAACCGTCTAGCTGTAAGAGTGGGTGCTGTTTACGCAAGCCATTGATCAGCATTGTGACATGAGAATAAGAGAGGGACAATGGTGGCCTGTGCTTAGTTTGATTATGAAGTTGCAGATGAAAAGTATAAATTCATGCAGTTCTCTAGAGGTAGGAGGGTAAAACATGCTTGTTCAAGGATACTGATTTGTGATATTCACAAAGAAGGATTCATCTTTCTATATTTTTTGCTAAGAAAAGACCAATTTTTTTTAAGAATTGAAACTCTTTGATATATCAGAAGGATTATTATCAAACCACGTATGTTTGGTATACACACACACACATATATATATATGTATTAAAAGGGATGGGGCGAAATAGATTTGTTCAAATAATATATTTTTTATAATATAGGATCTTTGTAGAACTGGAGTGATCGACAGATTGGAGTTATTAGACTTGTATTTTTTGTTAACAAGTGAAAAGCATTTGTCAAAAACAGATGTAAATACTGTATGTCCATGAATGTGAGATAAGCTTCATGATAAACATGTCTTCCTAGAAGACCTCCTCCATCAAGGCTTCAATCAAAATATTAGAAAATAATCAGAAATGTCAGTTAACATCCATCCATCCATCCATCCATTTTCATCCGCTTATCCGGGGTCGGGTCGCGGGGGCAGCAGGCCGAGCAAAGCACCCCAGACATCCCTCTCCCCGGCAACACTTTCCAGCTCCTTCTGGGGGACCCCAAGGCGTTCCCAGGCCAGATGAGATATGTAATCCCTCCAGCGTGTTCTGGGTCTGCCCCGGGGCCTCCTACCAGTGGGACGTGCCTGGAACACCTCCCGCGGGAGGCGCCCAGGAGGCATCCTGATCAGATGCCCGAACCACCTCAACTGACCCCTTTCGATGCGAAGGAGCAGCGGCTCTACTCCGAGCTCCCTCCGGATGTCCGAGCTCCTTACCCTATCTCTAAGGCTGAGCCCAGCCACCCCACGGAGAAAACTCATTTCGGCTGCTTGTATCCGCGATCTCATTCTTTCGGTCACAACCCAGAGCTCGTGGCCATAGGTGAGGGTTGGGACGTAGATGGACCAGTAAATCGAGAGCTTCGCCTTCCGGCTCAGCTCCTTCTTCACCACGACAGCCTGGCGCAGCGCCCGCATCACTGCAGAAGCCGCCCCAAACCGCCGATCCATCTCACGCTCCATTCTACCCTCACTCGTGAACAAGACCCTGAGATACTTGAACTCCCTCGCTTGGGGCAGTAACTCTCCCCCAACCCGGAGGGGACAATCCACCTGCTTCCAGCAGAGAACCATGGCCTCAGATTTGGAGGTGCTGACTCTCATACCGACCACTTCACACTCGGCCGCAAACCGCTGCTGGAGGTCACAGTGTGATGAAGCCAACAGAACCACATCATCTGCGAAAAGCAGAGATGCAATTCTGAGGTCACCAAACCAGACCCCTCCCCCCCCCCAACTGCGCCTCGAGATCCTGTCCATGAAAGTCACAAACAGGATCTGTGACAAGGGACAGCCTTGGCGGAGGCCCACACCCACCGAGAACGTGCTGGATTTTACACGTAAGTATGCGGACACAGCTCTCACTTTGGTCATACAGGGACCGGATGGCTCGTAGCAGCGAGCCCGGTACCCCATACTCCCGCAGTACCCCCCACAAGACCCCCCGAGGAACGCGGTCGTAAGCCTTCTCCAAGTCCACAAAGCACATGTAGACTGGATGGGCAAACTCCCACGACCCCTCCAGCAGCCTCGCAAGGGTAAAGAGCTGGTCCACTGTTCCACGGCCAGGACGGAATCCGCATAGCTCCTCCTGAATCAAAGGTTCAACAATCGGTCGGAGCCTCCTTTCCAGCACCCTTGAGTAAACTTTACCCGGGAGGCTGAGCAGTGTGATACCCCGATAATTGGAGCACACCCTCTGGTCCCCTTTTTTGAAGATGGGGACCACCACCCCGGTCTGCCACTCTACAGGCACCGTACCCGACCTCCACGCGACACTGAAAAGGCGTGTCAACCAAGACAGCTCAAGAATGTCCAGAGCCTTCAGCATCTCCGGACGAATCTCATCCACACCCGGCGCCTTGCCGCTGGGGAGCTTTTTAACTACCTCAGCGACCTCTGCCAGGGAAATGGGCGAGAATTCCCCAGAGTCTTCAGGCCTCGTTCACAGTGGACGTGATGGCCGGGTTCAGGAGGTCCTCAAAGTGCTCCTTCCACCGCTCAACAATGTTCCCAGTTCGGGTCAGCAGTTCTCCGTCTCTGCTGAGCACAGCCTGAGACAAGCCCTGCTTTCCTTTCCTGATACGTCTAACGGTCTGCCAGAACTTCCTTGAGGTCAACCGAAAGTCCTTCTCCATAGCCTCCCGCAACTCCTCCCACACCCGGGTTTTTGCCTCAGCGACCGCCACAGCTGCAGCCCTTCTGGCCAACCGGTACCTGTCTGCTGCTTCAGGAGACCCTCGGGCCAGCCAGACCCGAAAGGCCTCCTTCTTCAGCCTGACAGCCTCCTTCACCGCTGGTGTCCACCAGCGGGTTCTCGGGTTGCCGCCACGACAAGCACCGACGACCTTCTGACCACAGCTCCTAGCAGCCGCCTCCACAATGGAAGCTTGGCCCACTCCGACTCCATGTCCCCAGCCTCCCCCGGGATGCGCGAGAAATTCTTCCGGAGGTGCGAGTTGAAGACCCTACGGACAGGGGCCTCAGCCAGACGTTCCCAGTTCACCCTCACTACACGTTTGGGTTTCCCAGGTCTGTCCGGCAGCCTCCCCCGCCATCTGATCCAACTCACCACCAGGTTTTGATCAGTTGACAGCTCTGCTCCTCTCTTGTGTCTAAGACCCACAGCTGCAGAACTGACGATACAACCACAAAGTCGATAATCTTTTGGCCTAAGGTGTTTTGGTACCAGGTACACTTATGAACCTCTGTTCTGCTTGAACATGGTGTTTGTTATGGCCAATCAATGACTCGCACAGAAGTCCAATTACAAAACATCACTTGGGTTCATGTCAGGCAGGCTATTCCTCCCAGTCATTCCCCTCCAGGTTACTCCGTCATTGCCCACATGTGCGTTGAATTCTCCCCAGAAGAACTATGGAATCCCCAGCCAGCACCCCTTCCAGGACACTATTCGGAGACTCCAAGAGGGCTGCGTACTCTGTACTGCTGTTCGGTGCATATGCACAAACAACGGTCAGAGACCTTCTCTTAGCAACCTGCAGTCACATTGAGGCAAGCTTCTTCAGGGAGAACCACAACACGGCGGCACTCAGCCGGGGGTTCGTGAGTATCCCCACATCCCCCTGGTGCCTCTTACCCTGGGCAACTCTGGAAAAAACGAGAGTCCAGCCCCTCTCCAGGAGTTTGGGTCCAGAACCAGCGCTGTGCATGGAGGTTAGCCCAGCTAAATCTAGTTAATACCATTCGACCTCCCGCACCAGCTCCGGCTCCTTCCCCACCAGAGAGGTGACATTCCACGTCCCCAGACTCAGGCCCACAGGACAAGGGGTCCATATTATTCTTTCAGGCTGAGCCTAACTGGGCCCCATGGCCTAAGGCCCGGCCACCAGACACTCGCTGGTGAGTTCCCCTCCAGTCTGGCTCCAGGGGGCCCCCAAACCGGGAGGAGGTGCTCAAGGTCCAAAGTGTCTGTTCCATCAAGGTCTTCTTAAATATAGAAAACAGAAGAAAACAGAATACTATTAAAGCCACCAACTTAAGAATCAGGTGGTTAAACATGGTTGGTCCCATCAAAATACTGGAATTTGGTATTTCTATGAAAAATTAATCAGCTTCAATTTTATCCTGACTAATGTTGATCTCTCTCCTCTAAATAAACTGAAGATTACGATCAACAAAAATTTAAACTCCTCCACCTCTATTGTTTTTCTATATAAGTGTACAGCATTATATTGAGGGACTGAATAGAAACATACTAACTCATTATTAAGCCATGTTTCTGACAGATCACACTGAAAATGTATAAATGTGAGTTAGATGGTCATGGCAAACTAAGGTTGTTTAGATGAAGAGTTGAAAAAAATGTTTTCTAAGCCCTGATGTAGGAGAGTATTGGAGAATTTATTATATTTATTTATCATGTTGTTTCCTCTTCCAGGTAATGCTAAAACGCTGACAGTGAATGGCTCTGAGTCTCAGACTGTGCTGCCCAACCTGACCCCAGGGGTCACCTATCAGGTCACCATCGTTGCTGTCAAGGGTCAAAGTGAGAGCGAGCCTGGATCAGACAGCATTACCACAGGTAAGGCTTATGTGAAACACATATATACACTTTAATTTTTTTTTAAGGCTAGATGTAAACATGTATGTTTACCTGGATTTTTCAGTTTTGTGATACTGTAATAATTTGGTTGTGTAGCTACTCTTTGATACAATTTACAGTCTCACTACAGTCAACACAGCAATCAAACAGTGTTCGATGAGTACCTCTCAAAATGTTATTCATTACATATTACTAGTTACTATACTTTAAAGTAATAGGTTACTTTACAATATTATTCACTGTGTAAAGTAATGTGTTACTTATTACACCACTTTTGCATTACTCACACAAAAATGACCTCAGAAGAACTACTATGCAGTATAAATGGATGAAGCTAATGTTTCATAGCCGGTCATCAAAGCCCTAAAGCTCCAGTTTATTACAGTTCATTTCAAATCCAGTACTGCGCAGGTCTCACCCATTTATACATTCACATACAGTGGTTACCATTTTATATTAAAATCTCCTGCTTATACTAATAATAGCATGATGATACAAAACAATCTAATAGCCTAGACCTTTTTAAATACACAGATAGCCTTGGACACAGGGAGGGTCAGACAGAGGATCAAAGTCTGATATATTAATAGATAGGGATCAATATTTGTGGGCCTATCATATGAAACAAAATAGACAAATTCTGAAGCTGGCACAACAAGTAAAGTGGTAAGTGAGAAAGTCACTATGACAAGCGTAAATTAATACACTGGAGCTAGAAGATCCACCTGTGGGTTCCCAGTGTGCTAGTCAGCTACAACAGCACTTGAGAGAGTTATGAATAAGAATGGGACGATGTGCTAGTGTTGCTCCGCTGTTGTAGGGGATGTGAATCGAAAAACATCCAACAGATTGACACACATTCGATGGCATCACCCAGACATGCTGATCACCGGGACGAGTAAAAATGAAGCTGGAGACCAGCTCCTTATCCCTGCTGCTTTCAGTCAGCCTTAGGACACAAAAGGAGAACAGGATACGTTGTAGGTGTATTAATGGAAACACACTAAACATGCTAACACACTGTACGGCATGACCCAGATGTGCTGATCACCAGCACCCTTCTGTCACTACTTTCTGACACAATAGCTCTGTCCAATAGAGATATTTCAGTGTGTGTGTGTGTGTGTGTGTGTGTGTTTCAGCTCTGGATAAGCCCCGGGGTCTGACTGCAGTCAACATCACAGACAGTGAAGCTCTGCTGCTCTGGCAGCCCGCCATTGCTACTGTAGACGGCTACGTCATCACCTACAGTGCAGACTCTGGTATCTAGTGTATCCACATGAATGTCTAACACAAACAATACATAAAGATATATGAATAAACACACATGCTGTGGCCTACATCAAATGTATTACAATGTTTTTACTTGCCACAGTTGGTTATGATTGTTGATGATGTTGAGATGATCCTTAGATGATCAGTACTGCCTTTTCATGAAGAACTAATGAGAAGGAAGAGAGGATTTTTTTTTATCATATCTGAGTGAAATCAGTGGCCTCTCTGTTATTACAGGCATCAGTCCAAACAGGTTTGCTTCCTCTTTTACAAGCAGCCTTTAATCATGCATGTTTGTCCTAGATATGCTAACTGAAGGCCCATTTGTATTGTTCCAGTGGCTCCAGTGATGGAGCGTGTATCGGGAAATGTGGTGGAGTTTGAGATGAGTTCTCTGACGCCAGCAACACACTACACTGTGAAGGTCTACGCTGTGAGGAACATGGCCAAAAGTGCTGCCACTACAACCGAGTTGACCACTGGTGATTATTCCTGGCTAAAAGTGGAATCACACTAAATCAAAAATGGTCATTTGCCAAATACAGACAAAGTAGGAGCCAAGCACTCAACCAGACTTTATATTATAACTACAACAAACAACAACAGCAACAAAAGTGCACTCAAAATCTGAGATAACCAAGAAGAGGAACCAAGGTAACCCTATTGCTATTGGCATAGATGGATTCTATGAGTAGTACTCTCCTCCGATCCTACATAGGCTCTGGCCTCTACCGGAATCTATAGCCCCTTTTCCACCGCAGGAACTTTTTTCATTTACCCGGGTAATTGAAAGGCCTCCATGCGTTTCCACCGAAATTACCCGGGTAAATAAAGTTCCCCCTACCCCCAAATTCCCCTGAAAAAAGATCCTGGTAGCGGGGTAGGACTTTTCAAATTACCCGGAACTTTGAGGGGCGGGGCTGTGTGCTGAAGAACGCTGATTGGTGGAACACATGCAGCGTTCCGCACTTCCGCGTTAGTGTGGCTGCAGACTTTCTACAAATAAACATTTCTACCGTAGTATTGATAAGCGCTAACAGTATCGGTTCTTTTAACGACACATTTTGGTTTAATTCATTGTCATCCTGCAGCCCCTCCTCTGCGCTCTGTGCCAGCGCTGAGCACACACACACACACGCACACGCTACGGTAACCAGTGAACAGCCGATCGGCGGCCGCAACAAAATGTAAAATGACTCGAGCTGACGGCAGCTACACTCGTTACTGTAAGTGGAATTAAACCTTTGCGAGTAGGAAGCCAGTAGTTTATAATACATGTGTTCAGCAAGCATCAACATGTGAACATGTAGACAGTGATATTCAATACGCTCCGTCCACAGTCTCTCATCCACCGACACTAACGTTGTGTCTTACATGCTGATTTAGACAGCACGCTAGTTCGGCTAACAGCGAATTGTTACTAATAAGCTCAAATGACAGCTGTCTGTATGTAGACTAACTTAGTTTGACTCTTATCTTAAAATACTCTTAAACTTAGCTGCTGGCTCAGACAAACGGCTCCTCTCTCTACCAGCACTAATGTTATGTTACCAGCCAACAAGCTGGCGGAGGGCACACGCTGAATCATCTACGTCATCAGCCTGATTTGAATAAATTTTCCGGAACTTTGAGGTGCAGTGGAAACGCAAACCACACAGATTACCAGGAACTCTTTTACCCAGGTAAATAAGTTCCAGGTAATAAAAGTTCCTGGGAATGTTGGTGGAAAAGGGGCTTATGTGTACAGTGGGTGGAGTGTCCTGAATGAATTCTGACCAGGTAAAGGTTAGTCACTGCAGCGTGCTTACTTCTTTTTGATGTTGGTGGACTTAATATGACATGAGATTCAGGTGGATATGTTGGTCTCCAGGGAAGATAGGGACCCCCTCCCTAACAAAAATTGGTGGACACAATGTCTGGAGATGGTAACAAAGTGTAACAATTTGACAATTCTGTCTGACACCAGGCAAGCACTTCAAAAGGTTCAAAGGGATCCTTCACCAATACCTTGAGCACCAATGACAGGTCCATATGCAAGGAGGAGGCACGCATCACTGGGCATTCTCTCCTAACCTCATGCAAGAACTATTTCACAAGATGATGGGCAAAGACTGATCTGTTGCCAAAACCATCATGGCAGGAAGAGATAGCTGCTGCATGCACGTAGAGTGGCATGTGACAGCCCTCTATCCATCAGAAACTGTAAAAAGGAATAAAATAAAGACAACTGCACAGACTGGGGATCTAACTTTGTTTCCTTATACCAGCATTAGAACCCTATCCACTTTTCCTTGTAAAAGGCAGTAGTGGATCCTGCTCGCGCTGCCTGAATGGTCTGCACAAGTGACAGTGGCAGCTAACTCCAGCTGAAATATCAAATACTCCATCACTCTCTGTTACTCAGCATCAGTGGTAGAGGCTCACTGCACTCTGACCAGCCAGCTGGGACAAATCTGTGCAAGCTGGGCAGTGCCCAGCAGGCCTTGCAGGCTGTTAGCTGCTGAACATTGCACTTGGTAACTCCATCCATGGAGAAAGGTGACCAGGGGGTAATTCACTGTTGTTGAAGGTGAAATGATGCTGAGGCTGTCATACGGCTCCTATATGTACTGTGGGCTCTGCAAGTATTCGGGTAGGCACATCCTCATTGGCCGGCTTTATGTGACCAAGACTTTTGCTTATGATTGGGGGAGTGTATTACCCATAGAGTCCAGTGGAGGGCAGAACTTGAGTGGGACAGAGTTCATTAATATTGTAGCTATGCTGTTGTTTAGCTTGATAAATGACTGCAGAGATGTCATGTAGAAATCTATAGATGAAAGATGAAAAAACAACTGAGACAAAGAGCAACTGATAGAAAATTCACCTGATAAGATATGAATTGTTTTTAGATGTGGACGCCCCACAGGACTTGACAGCCAGTAACATCCAGACAGAGAATGGTATGCTGACCTGGAAGCCACCTCGCGCCGACATCACTGGATACATCCTCAGCTTCGAGTCTGCAGATGGCACCGTGCGTGTGAGTAGACTCCAGAACTCCACAGATTCAGTGGTACATTCTATCTATATAGTGTGTTTGGGAATAAAATGTCTGAACATGTTTCCTCCTTCAGGAGGTGGTCTTGAGTCCCACTGCTGTCTCCTATAACATGGCTCAGCTCAGCGCCTCCACAGAGTATTCAGTCAAGCTGCAGGCCATCGCTGGTCCAAAGAGAAGCAGAGTCATCACTACTATCTTTACCACCAGTGAGTGGACTTATGTAGACACTGGACAGGTTTCAGCCATGGTGGGCTGTGTTTGTTACAAGATATCTCAAAACCCCTACACATTTACTAAAGGCTTACTATGCAGGATCTGTGGCTTATTGTTTGTAAACACAACATTCACAACAACAAACACAACTAGGCACCTCCTCCTTGGCTCAACAAGACTTAGGGACCAGGGGTGGTCAAGCGAACTAAAGAGTGAATGAAGAGAAGGAGTGGTCTTAACAAGAACAAAGCAGTAAATTAGAGAAAAAAACATTATTTTCTGATTGTTTCACTGCGGTTACATTCTAAAGCACAAAAGTAACACCACACCCCTGCATAACCTTGCAGGAAGGTGCTGAATTACGGATTTTGAATTCAGCTGAAGTGCATACTTGAGTGTGTAGTTCCACCTCACCCTTGATTAAACAGACACACAGACCTGCAGCTTGCATCCGCAGAACAGGGTGAGAGAGGGCTGGTCACTACGTTTTTATAGAGTCCTGAACTTGTGTTGCTATTGGCTGGGGGCTTTACATCAGTACCCAAAGGCTGACACCCACAAACCTCTCATAGAAACCAAAAGTAAGAAGAAAATAAGACAATACAGGTTGAGGGCAGTGTCTCTGCAGATACAGAAACCACATACATACTACTAGTGGGTTGTAAGCAATGATTGAGAAAGATAACTTTTGTGTGAATCTAAATTTTATTTTGTAGGACAATCCTGCATTGTATGCCTTTAAGGCTCTGACATTTATCCATTGGTATTTTATCTTTATGGTATTTTGGTAACTCTCTTTGGCAGTAATGACCTTGTTGGTACTGTCACCTCATATCAAGAGGGTTCTTGGTTGCTTCTGGGGCTGGTATGCTGCAGTTTCCTCCAATACTCTAAACACACTGACGGAGTGAGATTGTATTCACTTACCTAAAATGCTATCCTTGTAACTGAATGGTGTACAGGGTGTACCATACATCAACCCCAATGTATGCTGGGTCTACCCTGTTGAGTCACGTGCTTGCAGCCATCCCTCTGCACCTTGCACACAGTGCGGCTGATTGTTGCTCTTCATGCATAGTCAGACTAGACATGAGTATGAGTATTTTTGCAGTCACTATCCCTTGTGACAAGTTGTGTCTGTTCCATGTTATTTATTATTCCATCATATTATCTGCTTTGTGTGTTTGTAGCTGGTGTGCTGTACAGATACCCCAGGGACTGTTCCCAGGTGCTGCTGAATGGCGACACCTCATCTGATCTATACACCATCTATCTGGGTGGAGATGAGAGCCAGCCCCTGCAGGTCTACTGCGACATGAGCACTGATGGGGGTGGATGGATTGTAAGTCAGCGGCTAACAATGTCATGCAGTATATGCTCTGTATGTGAATACTGAAGCTGCACTGATGAATATTTCTGTATTAACAATGGATCAGATGATTATGTAAAATGTTGAAGCTGTCATTTGTAATGATGGTCCCACAGAGAATTATCGAGAATTATCACTGACTCTGCAGTTCTTTTCAGCTTTATGGAGCCTTTTAGCAGCTCAGCGATTGTTTTGGCTTAAGAGCCCAAATTTTACTGTTTGGTTCACAGTCATGGCTCTCACTGACCTTGTTTCCACTAACAGCAGCAGCGTCTTAAAAAAACAAGCTTTAATAAAGCAACTGTTCACTACCTGTTGAAATTCTGCTGTGCTTGCATTTGGATGTATTTTTACTTGTATGTATATATATATATACAGTACAGGCCAAAAGTTTGGACACACCTTCTCATTCAATGCATTTTCTTTATTTTCATGACTATTTACATTGTAGATTCTCACTGACGGCATCAAAACTATGAATGAACACATGTGGACTTATGTACTTAACAAAAAAAGGTGAAATAACTGAAAACATGTTTTATATTCTAGTTTCTTCAAAATAGCTACCCTTTGCTCTGATTACTGCTTTGCACACTCTTGGCATTCTCTCGATGAGCTTCAAGAGGTAGTCACCTGAAATGGTTTTCCAACAGTCTTGAAGGAGTTCCCAGAGGTGTTTAGCACTTGTTGGCCCCTTTGCCTTCACTCTGCGGTCCAGCTCACCCCAAACCATCTCGATTGGGTTCAGGTCCGGTGACTGTGGAGGCCAGGTCATCTGCCGCAGCACTCCATCACTCTCCTTCTTGGTCAAATAGCCCTTACACAGCCTGGAGGTGCGTTTGGGGTCATTGTCCTGTTGAAAAATAAATGATCGTCCAACTAAACGCAAACCGGATGGGATGGCATGTCGCTGCAGGATGCTGTGGTAGCCATGCTGGTTCAGTGTTTCTTCAATTTTGAATAAATCCCCAACAGTGTCACCAGCAAAACACCCCCGCACCATCACACCTCCTCCCCCATGCTTCACAGTGGGAACCAGGCATGTGGAATCCATCCGTTCACCTTTTCTGCGTCTCACAAAGACACGGCGGTTGGAACCAAAGATCTCAAATTTGGACTCATCAGACCAAAGCACAGATTTCCACTGGTCTAATGTCCATTCCTTGTGTTTCTTGGCCCAAACAAATCTCTTCTGCTTGTTGCCTCTCCTTGGAGTTGGTTTCCTAGCAGCTATTTGACCATGAAGGCCTGATTCGCGCAGTCTCCTCTTAACAGTTGTTCTAGAGATGGGTCTGCTGCTAGAACTCTGTGTGGCATTCATCTGGTCTCTGATCTGAGCTGCTGTTAACTTGCGATTTCTGAGGCTGGTGACTCGATTGAACTTATCCTCAGAAGCAGAGGTGACTCTTGGTCTTCCTTTCCTGGGTCGGTCCTCATGTGTGCCAGTTTCGTTGTAGCGCTTGATGGTTTTTGCGACTCCACTTGGGGACACATTTAAAGTTTTTGCAATTTTCCAGACTGACTGACCTTCATTTCTTAAAGTAATGATGCCCACTGGTTTTTCTTTAGTTAGCTGATTGGTTCTTGCCATAATATGAATTTTAACAGTTGTCCAATAGGGCTGTTGGCTGTGTATTAACCTGACTTCTGCACAACACAACTGATGGTCCCAACCCCATTGATAAATCAAGAAATTCCACTAATTAACCCTGATAAGGCACACCTGTGAAGTGAAAACCATTTCAGGTGACTACCTCTTGAAGCTCATCGAGAGAATGCCAAGAGTGTGCAAAGCAGTAATCAGAGCAAAGGGTGGCTATTTTGAAGAAACTAGAATATAAAACATGTTTTCAGTTATTTCACCTTTTTTTGTTAAGTACATAACTCCACATGTATTCATTCACAGTTTTGATGCCTTCAGTGAGAATCTACAATGTAAATAGTCATGAAAATAAAGAAAACGCATTGAATGAGAAGGTGTGTCCAAACTTTTGGCCTGTACTGTATATACATATATATATATATATATATATATATATATATGTGTGTGTGTGTGTGTGTGTGTGTGTGTGTGTGTGTGTCAGACAATTTACATTCAACCATTCAACTGGTTTGTAGTACGAATATCTAAATATTTATTGTCATTCACTTTCAGGTGTTCCTCAGACGACAGAGTGGTAGACTAGAATTTTTCCGCAACTGGAAAAATTATACAGCTGGCTTTGGTGACATGAATGATGAATTCTGGCTGGGTAATGAACAAACATAAGAGCAAAACAAAGTATTTTTTTAATTTAACATAATGAATAATGGAATGATATGCAGAACCTTTAAAGCTTGAATCCAACTAGAGATATTAGCTTTAACATTTTATTCAGCCTTATAAAATACTTTTGGTACATATTTAAATGTAAAATAATGTCAAATCTTATCAAGCCCATCACTGCATTGTTATTTGTGCTCTGTCCATCTTATAGCCTATATCATCTCCTCTCTCATACAGGTCTTTCCAACCTGCATAAGATCACCTCTGGAGGTCAGTATGAGCTGCGAGTCGACCTGAGAGATAAGGGCGAAACAGCCTATGCTCAGTATGACAAGTTCTCTGTCTCTGAACCTCGTACCCGCTACAAAGTCCACATAGGAGGATACAGTGGAACGGCAGGTAAGACAGTTCTGTCTCTCAATACTCGCTGACTGCCCTGTTATGTCTGCAGCACTCAGCTCCTAACCCACTGGTTCCTAGGCATAGGTATATAAGTACATATGTATTTGTGGGTTGTTTTTGTTTTTGTTTGTTTGTTTTTAAAGGCTCAGGCATTTCATCAAACAACTGCTCATTGTAGTTTTTATTATACAAACAGGAGGAAATGGTGACATTTGTTAGGGACTATATTCAGTGGTGGATTAATCCACATTTGGTGCTTCACCAGGATGGTGTATGTGGGATTGAGTCCAAATAATCTATAGTGTTGGTGTTCATGGTAATCAAGGAATATTTCACTCAGTGACACGGTGTGGCAAACTAATGTGTTTCAAACAAAAACAACTCAATTTAATTTTCTCTATAAAGCCCAATATCACAACTCATAGTTTGTCTCAGAGGGCTTTACAGCATACGACACCCCTCTATCCTTGGACCCTTACAGCAGATAAGGAAAAACTCCCTAGAAAAATCCCTTTAACAGGGAAAAATGGTAGAAACTTTAAGAAGAGCAACTGAGGAGGGATCCCTCTTTCAGGACAGATAGACGTGCAATAGATGTCATATATGTAGGGAATCCACACTTATAGGCTTCACATGGTGGCACCATTAATGTAGGGAATCTACATTAATAGGCTTCACAGGGCGGCACCATAAATGTAGGGAATCTACAATTTTAGGCCTCATCAAGGGGCAACATAAATGTTGGGGTCAACAATAATGTTGGGGTTTATAATACTAGGTCTCACCAAGGGACACCAAATATGTAGGGGTTCTACAAATAGTATTGTAAGAAGCTGGGATACTACTTGTTGGAAATCTAGTAGGTCTCACACGGCGGCACCATAAATATTGGAAACAATACTTGGCGTCACACGGAGGCACCATAAATGTTGGGAACAACACTAATAGGCCTCATTAAGGGCCTGACCTTGTAACAGATCTCCAACTTAAGTATCAAATTGGCTATCAGAAATAATTAATAATTATTAGTAATAATTATTAATTATGTTAAATAATGTGAGTTGATTAACATCAAATCACCTCGTGGGGCACCATTCCCAAAAAGGGAAAAATTATAATTAATAATTTGTGATTTTGATTAATAATTAAATTAATAACCATAACCAAAATTAATAATAAAGCCTGAAGGATTTTGGAGTTCTTGACGTAGCAGAAGTTGACTATTTATTCACTCTTGTACAACATTAAACAGACAGCAGGTAATTCCGAATTCCAAAATTATATTTACTCGTAAAGTAAAGCAAAGCAAAACCAAAACACACAAATCCCACACAAATCCTAAGTATATACAAGCGTGTGTGTGTGTGTGTGTGTGTGTGTGTGTGTGTGTGTATACATTTGTAGGTGTGTGTCTGTGTGTGTGTGAGAGAGAATAATAATAATAATTAAAAATAATTAATTTTATTTGTATTGCACTTTACATTTCAACAATCTCAAAGTGCTACGGAGCAAAAAAAATAACACGATAAAATTTTAAGATTTTGTTAAAAGGAGAACCTATAAAAGACATTTAGCAAAATGCTTTTGTAAAAAGACAGGTTTTTAGGTCTCTTTTGAAAGCATCTGCAGTCTGTGGGGCCCTCAGGTGGTCAGGGAGGGTGTTCCAGTCAGGGAGGGCATTACAGAGAAAGACAAAGACGGGTGCGGTAGGCTGTTTGGCCTACAAAACAAAATGGCTGACAACAGAGAACTATAAGATGGCCGAATCAAAGCTGGCTTCAGATCGGGGGAGGTGTTTGTCTGACCGTGTGGTCAGGACAAAGACAAAGGAAAAGAAGCGGGAACTTTGAGCTGCCTGTTTGGGTGTAGCTCTGTTAAAAGCCAATTTGTAAGTGAGTCTATGTGAATGTAATTTGTGTTGCAAAGGGTCTGGATTAGTGCAGAAGATGTTTAGCTGCATGACATTGTCTGTGAACAGCATTAGCAAACTAAACATGACTTCGCTTTGGTAAAACCAACTAATCAATAACCTAATTGCAGACAATCACAACAATAACTCAATAAACAGCATTAAATCACATACAACAAGTTAAACAGTCTTGCTTAGCCTGTACAGCTGTGATAAAGCTATGCTCAGTTGTTGGAGGGAAGAGTTGGTTTGAGGCGTGCTGTTCTTGTTAGCCGGAGAAGAAGGCTGGAAAGAGCTGTGGATCTAGAAGCAATCTTTGTTGTGTCCTTGTTCCAGAGGTGCAGATCCGAGGACGCCGGTCGCTCAGGGTCCTTGCAGAGTTAGATGTTGCGGTGTTAATTTAACTTGATTCTCCTTATTGCTGGGAGGTTAGTTGCAAACCTTGTGTTTGCACTTCTAACTACTTTGGTTTCAGTTATGCTCCTGCTTTGAGCGAGGGCATGAGAGTCTTAGGAGAAAAGGAACAAAAGTCTGTAGAGCAATTGTTCCCCTCCTTGATGGCTCGGGGGCAGGGGTCTCTGAGCTGGTCCTGCTCAGGATGAAGACCACCTCTGGGCTGGTCCAAGGCCCAGAAGGAAAGAGGTATGAGTGGCTTGACTGTAGTGAAGGGAGAAGAACTTCTACAGTGTGCCTGGTGACATCACATCACTGTAAAAGTACTGACGAATCACGTTTTGAGACTTGTCGCTCAAAGAGGTATGAGGTGGGCATCCTACTGAGATGGGTGTCAGATAACTGTCTTTGTTGAAGAGCAAAGAACATGAGGTCTCTCCATCTCAGGAGGAAAAGCCTTCACATGTCCAGTTTAGATTTTAACAAATGACATATCATCTGTGGTCCAGTGAATGCCAACGTATATATATATATATATATATATATATATATATACAGTACAGGCCAAAAGTTTGGACACACCTTCTCATTCAATGCGTTTTCTTTATTTTCATGACTATTTACATTGTAGATTCTCACTGAAGGCATCAAAACTATGAATGAACACATGTGGAGTTATGTACTTAACAAAAAAAGGTGAAATAACTGAAAACATGTTTTATATTCTAGTTTCTTCAAAATAGCCACCCTTTGCTCTGATTACTGCTTTGCACACTCTTGGCATTCTCTCGATGAGCTTCAAGAGGTAGTCACCTGAAATGGTTTTCCAACAGTCTTGAAGGAGTTCCCAGAGGTGTTTAGCACTTGTTGGCCCCTTTGCCTTCACTCTGCGGTCCAGCTCACCCCAAACCATCTCGATTGGGTTCAGGTCCGGTGACTGTGGAGGCCAGGTCATCTGCCGCAGCACTCCATCACTCTCCTTCTTGGTCAAATAGCCCTTACACAGCCTGGAGGTGTGTTTGGGGTCATTGTCCTGTTGAAAAATAAATTTCAATTTCAATCCCTCAAGTAGTTAAGATCTTTGGAAGATCAGATGTTAAGTCTTTGCCAATTAAAAATACCATGAATTTGGATTTTTTTGCATTTAACACCAGCTTAAGTTGAGTTAAGTGGATCTGAACAACATTGAAGGTAGACTGCAGACATTCCAGAGCTTTAACTACTGGAGGGGATGACGGTATCATCTGCGTAAAAATGATAAGCAGCATTTAATAAATTGTCACAGAGATTATTTACATACAAAGAAAACAATGACGCCAGTATGGAACCCTGAGGAGCACCTTTTAACACTGGAGGAATGCAGAGGAAGACCCAGCAAACTGAACGCACTATGTTCTACCTGACAAATAATTAGCAAACCAGCATACAGCATGCTCAGATAGGCCAATTTTACAGAGTCTATCTGCCAGGGTAATATGGTCTACTGTGTTTAAGGCCTCTGACAAATCGATGAAAAGAGCCGCACAATATTTTTTGCAGTCCAGTGCCTCGATAATTTCATTGACCACCTTAATAGCAGCTGTTGTCGTGCTGTGTTGTTTTCTAAAACCAGACTGATGTGGTGATAAAATGCTATTTCTTTCTAAAAACTTTTCAAGGTCTTTAGCCAGGACACATAATTTAGAGATTTGCCTGTAGTTATTAACAACTGAGGGATTTTCTCCTTTCAGCAATTGAAGCACATAGGCAGATTTCCAAATGTTAGGAATGACATCATTAGAAAGTGCAAGATTAAAAATATATGTCAAAGGCTCTGCTATAAAATCTGCTGCAAGCTTGAGAAAGTGGGGATCCAGTAGTCAGGTCCAGCCGATTTGCTGAGATCCAGATGCTTTAAAGCTCTGTTAACATCAATCACATCAAGAGGAGTGAGACTGAATGACTGAATTTTTTAGTTGATTTGGGGTAGAATAGGGTGAGTCATCTCTTCATTAGGTAGATATGGAGTTGGTTGAGATTCAAATAAGGAGTGTCATGGAACAAAATTTTAATTGAAACAATTTAGAATGGCTGATTTATCTGTTATAGCACATGAATCTTTCACAATGCAGGCTGGCAATTCATTTGTGGCTACATTTCCGTACGAGGATTTTATTACTTTCCACAATTTCTTAGGGTCATTAAGGTTGCTAGCAGTTTTAGAAAGGTAAAAAGTCAGTTCAGTCAGGAACACTTTTGTCAAAGAAACCTTTATTTCCATTTGCAGTATTATATTTGGCGGTATGGCTCTGTTCTGGGGTCCCTCTGCCTCTCCTAAAGCCTATGCAGAAGACTCTTCCACGCGCCTACGTGGAAAGCATAAGGCGGAGAGAGCACACCTCTCCACCCTTCTGCATGCCTACGTGGAAAGTCTACGGCAAAGAGAGCACACCTCTCCGCCCTTCCACGCGCCTGTGTGGAAAGCCATAAGGCAGAGAGAGCACACCTGACTGCCCTTCTACGTGCAAATGAGGAAACCCTGAGGCAGAGAGCCAAACCTCCCTGCCCTTCCATGCGCCTACATGGAAAGCCTAAGACAGACCCCCCCAGGAACAGAACAGAGCAGCATCAATGACAAACAGAAATGATATTGATAAGTCAGACACAGCATTAAAGGAGGAGCTGGGGTGGAGGGGGGTTGCAAAGCAACTTGCAGAGGAAGCAGCAACAGTAGGCAGGCCAGAGCAGTTTAAATAGGACATCCTGAATAAGATTCACCAATTGGTTGCATAGAAAGGAATCATGTGATCAATCAGCTGACTGCCTCCATGAATGAGCTGCTGCATCAGTTGATTGGCTGTTTGAGATCAACTGATGTAGCTGGGATGTGAGCTGAGCTTGACACCGTGTCCTGCCTGAACTAACGCTAAGCTCAATATTAGGCCTTTTTGGTGAGAGAGGTAAAACGATTTTGTAGCTATTTAAAAATCATCCAGTCAGCCTGGGATTTGTTTCGTGTGTACAGAACACATCAGCATACATGTACATGTTATCCATATAACAAAATGATACATAAAGAGAAGGAGAGAGAGAGAGAGAGAAAGAGAAAGAGGGAGAGAGAGATGCACAGCAATAGCAGTAGTAGTAGGCATCAGGCACGGCAGGACCATGGCGGCAGTGCAACCGTGACCCACGATCCAGGCATAACTGCAATCTGTAGGAACCTAGAAAGTAAAGGGAGCATAAAAGCTCTGGAGGAGCAGCTGAGTTGATGATATGCAGTAATAGGACATGGATGTTAGCAAATGAAGAAGAACCAACTTTTCAGAATCTAAGAGTAAAAGAGAGAGAAGGAGAGAAGGGGCTCAGTTTATCATAGGAGGTCCCCTCGCAGACGAGTCTACTCTTAAATTTAGAGATGATGTCTGCCTCCCGGACTGAAACAGGGAGATGGTTCCACAGAGCCTGATAGCTGAAGGCTCTGGCTCCCATTCTACTTTTGGAGACTTTAGGAACCACAAGTAACCCTGCATTCTCAGAGCACAGTGATCTGGTGGGATAATAGGGTACTATGAGCTCTCAAACATATGACAGAGCCTGACCATTTGGAGCTTTGTAAGTGAGTAGGAATTTACAGGGAGCCAGTGCAGAAAAGCTAAAACAGGAGAAATATTATTTATTTTCTTAATTCCCATCAGTACATGTGATGCAGCACTCTGGATCACTTGGACAGTCTGTAGAGACTTGTTGGAACAACCTGATGACAAGGAATTCTAATAATCCATCCTAGAAGTAACAGATGTGTGGGCTAACCTTAACCCTTATATGCCTATTTTTTGCAGTATTACACAGGTGAAAGAATATAGTCCTTGCAGTTTGTTTTATATGGGAGTTAAAGAACAAATTTTGATTAAAGATCACTCTGAAGTTCCTTATGATCATACTGGAGGCCAGGGTAAGCTAACTACAGAAATTATATCTTCAGATAGAGAGTTCCTGGGGTGTTTGGGGCCAATTACAATATCTTCAGATCTGTCTGAATTTAATATAAGAAAGTTGGAGCTCATCCAGGGTTTTATATCCTTAAGACATGCTTGAAGTTTAGTTAACCGATCCAATTCTCGTGGCTTGATCGATAGATATAATTATGTATCATCTGCATAACAATAAATATATACAGAGCGATTTCTAATAATGTTACACGAAGGGAAGCATATATAAAGTGGCCAGAATTGGTCCGAACACAGAACCTTATAGAACTCCATATAGTTATGGAGTTTAAAAGTATATTTAATATACTTTAATATGCATGGAGGATTCATCGTTAATATGAACAAACTGAGATTTATCCGATAAATAGAATTAGTTTAGAGCCTTTAAGGCCAATTAAATGTTAAGAAGTTGATGGTCAATTGTGTCAAATGCGGCACAAAGATCTAATAAAAATTAAAGCTGGGAGCAGCGATGAACGGGCCCTCGCACCTTCACGCAATTCGAGGGTGCTGGCAGGACGCCGGCCGATGCGGCCGTTCATTCCTGTCGAAGGCAGACCCCTCACATTGGAGTTACACGTCATATCCCTCAAATCATACGAGGACATGTTATTTTGCCAGTAGGTGGCGCCGTACTAATAACCAAGTATTGGCGTATAGATGTGTTCAGGGCAGGACTGTCATCAATGCTGTGAAGTATGGGGAAGATTGGAACATGTATGGTGATTTTGTGAACCACTTACAAGCAAATTCAAAATGGCGGACTTCCTGTTGGGTTTGGCACATGGTTGCAAGAGCCTTTTTTGTACGTCTTTCAGTGATGCATGTATATACCAAGTTTCATAGATGTAGGTCAAACCAGCGTCGGGGGCTGCTTTTTGGAAAAATTGTAGGGGGTGCTGTTGAGCCATGTTGGCACATCAAAGCAGATAAATCACATCACACAACACACATCGGAACTTCTTGTATGTGTACCAAGTTTCATGCCATTACAAGCATCCCTTACCCCTCAAAAACAACTTTGTGTTTTATGGCGAATAAGGCATTGCCACAGTGACAGTGTTTGACAAAAACTCAAAAGCTTCTGGTGTGATCATCATCAAGGTCTTGGGACTATGTCTCAGCAAAATTGAGGTGGTTGTGATTAACTTGGTAGAAGACAGACATGAAAGAATGAAAGCAGTAACTTACAGATGCCACTAGGTGGCGCTATGAGGCTGATTAAAAATGTCTCTGTAGATGTTTTCAGGGCTGGACTTTTATCATATGTGTGAAGTTTTGGAAAGATATGTCCACGTAGAGTCAAGTTACACAACTTTTGTTATCATGGCGAAACATCAAAGTTTGCCGCCACGTCATGGCCACGCCCTTTGACGCAAACTTACAGTGTTCACAATAAAACATCTTCTACATGTGACGGATAGACTGACCAAGATTGATGTGGATCTGGCCAAGTTGTGGGAGGTATACTTCAAAATATAAAACATGAAATTTTCTCTTACCAGTAGGGGGCGCTATATTTATCACAAATTATTCACATGGAGATCTCTTCAGAGCAGGACTGTCATCAATCCTGTGAAGTTTGGGGAAGATTGGACCATGGATGATGGAGTCATACACAACTTCCTGTTTTGTGGCGAATCCCCAAAGTTTGAGGCCCTGCCACCAAGTCCAGTTTTTGATAACTTTTCTTCATCAATGTCTGGAGGTGGGACAGACCAAGTAAGAAGTTGATGGGATAAAATCTGTAGGAGTAGTTACGATTTCGTGATTTATGGCGAAGAAGGCGGGGCCACGGAGACAGCGTTTGACGAAAACCTGAAACGTTTGATAACTTTTCGTCTACACGGTCTTGGGGTGGGACAGACTGAGTTTGAAGTGGATTGGATAAAAACTCTAGGACAAGTTCGTACATTTACGTCTACTGGAAATCGCCCAAAATGCACAAAAGTGGCACAAGTAAATTAAAAATGGCGGACTTCCGGTTGGGTTTGGAGCATAACTCCAAGAGGCTTTTTTGTACGTCTTGGAGTGTTCCATATGCCTACCAAGTTTCATACATGTAGGTGAAACCAGCTTCGGGGGCTGCTTCATCGAAAAATTGTAGGGGGCGCTGTTGAGGCATCTTGGCACATCAAAACACAAAAAGCATATCAGACAACACAATTTGGGCCTTGTGATGGGTGTGCCAAGTTTCGTGAGTTTTCAAGTATCCCTTGCCCCTGAAAAAGAACCTCGTGGTTTATGGCGAATGAGGTGGCGCCACGGTGACAGCGTTGTACGAAACCTCAAAAGGTTCTGGTTTGATCATCACCAAGGTCTTGGGACTATGTATCCGCAAAATTGAGGTGGGTCCGGTGAACCTGGTAGAAGAGGGACATGAAACAATGAAAAAAGTAACTTTCTGCCGCCAGTAGGTGGCGCTATGATGCTGATTCAAATTTCCTCTGTAGATGTTTTCAGGGCTGGACTGTTATCATATGTGTGAAGTTTTGGAAAGATATGTCCACGTAGAGTCAAGTTACAGCAACTTTTGTCATCATGGCGAAACATCAAAGTTCCCCGCCACGCCATGGTCACGCCCTTTGACAAAAACTCACAGTATTCAATAGAAAGCATCATCCAGGCCTTTTGGATAATTTCCCCAAGTTTGACGTTGATGTGGTCAACTTTGGAGGAGATGTGCTTCAAAGTGTAAAACATGACATTTCCTACTACCAGTAGGGGGCGCTATATTAATCACAAATTAATGACATGTAGATCTCTTCAGAGCGGGACTGTCATCAATCCTGTGAAGTTTGGGGAAGATTGCACAATGTATGCTGGAGTTATAAACTACTTCCTGCGTTATAATACTACTTCCTGTTTGTAGCGAAGTTTGAGGTCCCGGCACGGTCACACGGTGTGACGAAAAGTCAATTTTTTTGATAACTTTTGGTCTTCAACTTATGTAGGTGGGACAGACCAAGTTTGAAGTCGATCGGACAAAATCTCTAGGAGGAGATTGTCCATTTACGAACCCTGCAAATGGCCAAAAATGCATGAAAATTGCACATTCAATTCAAAATGGCCGACTTCCTGTTGGGTTTAGGGCATGGGCCCAAGAGACTTTTTTGTACGTCTTGGTTTGTTACATATGCCTAACAAGTTTCAGACACGTAGGTTAAACTACCTTCAGGGGCTGTTCCGTAGAAAATTTTTAGGGGGCTCTACTGAGCCATTCCTTTGCAGATTATCATGAAACCCCAAAACTTGCCCAGTTTTCACACTTCTGATGAGTCTATGAAGTTTCATGAGTTTTTGAGAATGTTAAGGTCCCCAAAAAGGCAATTCATTTTAGTTAAGAAGAAGAATAATAATAATTAAAGCTGCAAGCAGCGATGAACGGGCCCTCGCACCTTCACGCAACTCGAGGGTGCTGGCAGGACGCCGGCCGATGCGGCCATTCATTCCTGTCGAAGGCAGACCCCTCACGTTGGAGTTACACGTCATATCCCTCAAATCATACGAGGACATGTTATTTTGCCAGTAGGTGGCGCCGTACTAATAACCAAGTATTGGCGTATAGATGTGTTCAGGGCAGGACTGTCATCAATCCTGTGAAGTATGGGGAAGATTGGAACATGTATGGTGATTTTGTGAACCACTTACGAGCAAATTCAAAATGGCGGACTTCCTGTTGGGTTTGGCACATGGTTGCAAGAGCCTTTTTTGTACGTCTTTCAGTGATGCATGTATGTACCAAGTTTCATAGATGTAGGTCAAACCAGCGTCGGGGGCTGCTTTTTTGAAAAATTGTAGGGGGCGCTGTTGAGCCATGTTGGCACATCAGAGCAGATAAATCACATCACACAACACACATCGGAACTTCTTGTATGTGTACCAAGTTTCATGACATTACAAGCATCCCTTACCCCTCAAAAACAACTTCGTGTTTTATGGCGAATAAGGCGTTGCCACATTGACAGTGTTTGCTGAAACCTCAAAAGCTTCTGGTGTGATCATCATCAAAGTCTTGGGACTATGTCTACGCAAAATTGAGGTGGTTGTGGTTAACTTGGTAGAAGAGAGACATGAAAGAATGAAAGCAGTAACTTACAGATGCCACTAGGTGGCGCTATGAGGCTGATTAAAAATTTCTCGGTAGATGTTTTCAGGGCTGGACTTTTATCATATGTGTGAAGTTTTGGAAAGATATGTCCACGTAGAGTCAAGCTACACAACTTTTGTTATCATGGCGAAACATCAAAGTTTGCCGCTACGTCATGGCCACGCCCTTTGATGCAAACTTACAGTGTTCACAATAAAACATCTTCTACATGTAACGGATAGACTGACCAAGATTGAGGTGGATCTGGCCAAGTCTTGGGAGTTATACTTCAAAATATAAAACATGAAATTTTCTCTTACCATTAGGGGGCGCTGTATTTATCACAAATTATTCACATGGAGATCTCTTCAGAGCAGGACTGTCATCAATCCTGTGAAGTTTGGGGAAGATTGGACCATGGATGATGGAGTCATACACAACTTCCTGTTTTGTGGCGAGTCCCCAAAGATTGAGGCCCTGCCACGGTCACATGGTGTGACAACAAGTCCAGTTTTTGATAACTTTTCTTCATCAATGTCTGGAGGTGGGACAGACCAAGTAAGAAGTTGATGGGATAAAATCTGTAGGAGTAGTTACAATTTCGTGGTTTATGGCGAAGAAGGCGGGGCCACAGAGACAGCGTTTGACGAAAACCTGAAACGTTTGATAACTTTTCGTCTTCACGGTCTTGGGGTGGGACAGACCGAGTTTGAAGTGGATTGGATAAAAACTCTAGGACAAGTTCATTCATTTACGTCTACTGGAAATCGCCCAAAATGCACAAAAGTGGCACAAGTAAATTCAAAATGGCGGACTTCCGGTTGGGTTTGGAGCATAACTCCAAGAGGCTTTTTTGTATGTCTTGGAGTGTTACATATGCCTACCAAGTTTCATACATGTAAGTGAAACAAGCTTCGGGGGCTGCTTCATCGAAAAATTGTAGGGGGCGCTGTTGAGGCATCTTGGCACATCAAAACACAAAAAGCATATCAGACAACACAATTTGGGCCTTGTGATGGGTGTGCCAAGTTTCGTGAGTTTTCAAGTATCCCTTGCCCCTCAAAAAGAACCTCGTGTTTTATGGCGAATGAGGTGGCGCCACGGTGACAGCGTTGTACGAAACCTCAAAAGGTTCTGGTTTGATCATCACCAAGGTCTTGGGACTATGTATCCGCAAAATTAAGGTGGGTCGGGTGAACCTGGTAGAAGAGGGACATGAAAGAATGAAAAAAGTAACTTTCTGCCGCCAGTAGGTGGCGCTATGACGCTGATTCAAATTTCCTCTGTAGATGTTTTCAGGGCTGGACTGTTATCATATGTGTGAAGTTTTGGAAAGATATGTCCACGTAGAGTGAAGTTACAGCAACTTTTGTCATCATGGCGAAACATCAAAGTTCCCCGCCACGCCAAGGTCATGCCCTTTGACGAAAACTCACAGTATTCAATAGAAAGCATCATCAATGCCTTTTGGATAATTTCCCCAAGTTTGACGTTGATGTGTTCAACTTTGGACGAGATGTGCTTCAAAGTGTAAAACATGACATTTTATACTAGCAGTAGGGGGCGCTATATCAATCACAAATTATTGACATGTAGATGTCTTCAGAGCAGGACTGTCATCAATCCTGTGAAGTTTGGGGAAGATTGGACAATGTATGCTGGAGTTATAAACTACTTCCTGTGTTATAATACTACTTCCTGTTTGTAGCGAAGTTTGAGGTCCCACAACGGCCACACGGTGTGACGAAAACTCAAGCTTTTGATAACTTTTTGTCTTCAACTTATGTAGGTGGGACAGACCAAGTTTGAAGTCGATCGGACAAAATCTCTAGGAGGAGATCGTTCATTTACGACCCCTGCAAATGGCCAAAAATGCATGAAAATTGCACATTCAATTAAAAATGGCCGACTTCCTGTTGGGTTTAGGGCATGGGCCCAAGAGGCTTTTTTGTACGTCTTGGTGTGTTACATATGCCTACCAAGTTTCAGACACGTAGGTTAAACTACCTTCAGGGGCTGTTCCGTAGAAAATTTTTAGGGGGCGCTACTGAGCCATTCCTTTGCAGATTATCATGAAACCCCAAAACTTGCCCAGTTTTCGCACTTCTGATGAGTCTGTGAAGTTTCATGAGTTTTTGAGCATGTTAAGGTCCCCAAAAAGGCAATTCATTTTAGTTAAGAAGAATAATAATAATAATAATAATAATAATTCCTTGCATTTCAATAGGGTCCTCGCACCGCTAGGTGCTCGGGCCCTAATTAAAGCTGCAAGCAGCGATGAACGGGCCCTCGCACCTTCACGCAACTCGAGGGTGCTGGCAGGACGCCGGCCGATGCGGCCATTCATTCCTGTCGAAGGCAGACCCCTCACGTTGGAGTTACACGTCATATCCCTCAAATCATACGAGGACATGTTATTTTGCCAGTAGGTGGCGCCGTACTAATAACCAAGTATTGGCGTATAGATGTGTTCAGGGCAGGACTGTCATCAATGCTGTGAAGTATGGGGAAGATTGGAACATGTATGGTGATTTTGTGAACCACTTACGAGCAAATTCAAAATGGCGGACTTCCTGTTGGGTTTGGCACATGGTTGCAAGAGCCTTTTTTGTACGTCTTTCAGTGATGCATGTATGTACCAAGTTTCATAGATGTAGGTCAAACCAGCGTCGGGGGCTGCTTTTTTGAAAAATTGTAGGGGGCGCTGTTGAGCCATGTTGGCACATCAGAGCAGATAAATCACATCACACAACACACATCGGAACTTCTTGTATGTGTACCAAGTTTCATGACATTACAAGCATCCCTTACCCCTCAAAAACAACTTCGTGTTTTATGGCGAATAAGGCGTTGCCACATTGACAGTGTTTGCTGAAACCTCAAAAGCTTCTGGTGTGATCATCATCAAAGTCTTGGGACTATGTCTACGCAAAATTGAGGTGGTTGTGGTTAACTTGGTAGAAGAGAGACATGAAAGAATGAAAGCAGTAACTTACAGATGCCACTAGGTGGCGCTATGAGGCTGATTAAAAATTTCTCGGTAGATGTTTTCAGGGCTGGACTTTTATCATATGTGTGAAGTTTTGGAAAGATATGTCCACGTAGAGTCAAGCTACACAACTTTTGTTATCATGGCGAAACATCAAAGTTTGCCGCTACGTCATGGCCACGCCCTTTGATGCAAACTTACAGTGTTCACAATAAAACATCTTCTACATGTGACGGATAGACTGACCAAGATTGAGGTGGATCTGGCCAAGTCTTGGGAGTTATACTTCAAAATATAAAACATGAAATTTTCTCTTACCATTAGGGGGCGCTGTATTTATCACAAATTATTCACATGGAGATCTCTTCAGAGCAGGACTGTCATCAATCCTGTGAAGTTTGGGGAAGATTGGACCATGGATGATGGAGTCATACACAACTTCCTGTTTTGTGGCGAGTCCCCAAAGATTGAGGCCCTGCCACGGTCACATGGTGTGACAACAAGTCCAGTTTTTGATAACTTTTCTTCATCAATGTCTGGAGGTGGGACAGACCAAGTAAGAAGTTGATGGGATAAAATCTGTAGGAGTAGTTACAATTTCGTGGTTTATGGCGAAGAAGGCGGGGCCACAGAGACAGCGTTTGACGAAAACCTGAAACGTTTGATAACTTTTCGTCTTCACGGTCTTGGGGTGGGACAGACCGAGTTTGAAGTGGATTGGATAAAAACTCTAGGACAAGTTCATTCATTTACGTCTACTGGAAATCGCCCAAAATGCACAAAAGTGGCACAAGTAAATTCAAAATGGCGGACTTCCGGTTGGGTTTGGAGCATAACTCCAAGAGGCTTTTTTGTACGTCTTGGAGTGTTACATATGCCTACCAAGTTTCATACATGTAAGTGAAACAAGCTTCGGGGGCTGCTTCATCGAAAAATTGTAGGGGGCGCTGTTGAGGCATCTTGGCACATCAAAACACAAAAAGCATATCAGACAACACAATTTGGGCCTTGTGATGGGTGTGCCAAGTTTCGTGAGTTTTCAAGTATCCCTTGCCCCTCAAAAAGAACCTCGTGTTTTATGGCGAATGAGGTGGCGCCACGGTGACAGCGTTGTACGAAACCTCAAAAGGTTCTGGTTTGATCATCACCAAGGTCTTGGGACTATGGATCCGCAAAATTAAGGTGGGTCGGGTGAACCTGGTAGAAGAGGGACATGAAAGAATGAAAAAAGTAACTTTCTGCCGCCAGTAGGTGGCGCTATGACGCTGATTCAAATTTCCTCTGTAGATGTTTTCAGGGCTGGACTGTTATCATATGTGTGAAGTTTTGGAAAGATATGTCCACGTAGAGTCAAGTTACAGCAACTTTTGTCATCATGGCGAAACATCAAAGTTCCCCGCCACGCCAAGGTCATGCCCTTTGACGAAAACTCACAGTATTCAATAGAAAGCATCATCAATGCCTTTTGGATAATTTCCCCAAGTTTGACGTTGATGTGTTCAACTTTGGACGAGATGTGCTTCAAAGTGTAAAACATGACATTTTATACTACCAGTAGGGGGCGCTATATCAATCACAAATTATTGACATGTAGATGTCTTCAGAGCGGGACTGTCATCAATCCTGTGAAGTTTGGGGAAGATTGGACAATGTATGCTGGAGTTATAAACTACTTCCTGTGTTATAATACTACTTCCTGTTTGTAGCGAAGTTTGAGGTCCCACAACGGCCACACGGTGTGACGAAAACTCAAGCTTTTGATAACTTTTTGTCTTCAACTTATGTAGGTGGGACAGACCAAGTTTGAAGTCGATCGGACAAAATCTCTAGGAGGAGATCGTTCATTTACGACCCCTGCAAATGGCCAAAAATGCATGAAAATTGCACATTCAATTCAAAATGGCCGACTTCCTGTTGGGTTTAGGGCATGGGCCCAAGAGGCTTTTTTGTACGTCTCGGCGTGCTACATATGTGTACCAAAATTCGCACGCTTCGGACAAAGTTAAAGCAGGGGGCTTTGATTTTGAAAACTGTTAGGGGGCGCTGTTGAGCCATTTTGTCACGCCCCTTTGTAATGACCATAAAATATCGAATTTTTCACCAGACGTGACGAGTGTGCAAAATTCTGGGACTTTTTGAGTACGTTCAGGCCCTCAAAAATGCGATCATAGGATAAAAAAAAAAAAAAAATAATAATAATAATAAGAATAAGAATTCCTTCGGTTTCAATAGGGCTCTCGCACGGTACGTGCTCGGGCCCTAATAATTAAAGCTGCAAGCAGCATTGAACGGGCCCTCGCACCTTCACGCAACTCGAGGGCGCTGGCAGGACGCCGGCTCACGCCGCCGTTCATCACTGTCGAAGGCAGACCCCTCACGCAGGACTTACACGTCATATCCCTCAAATCATAGAACACGTGTAATTTTGCCAGTAGGTGGCGCCATACTAATAACCAAGTATTGGCGTGTAGATGTGTGCAGGGCAGGACTGTCAGCAATCCTGTGAAGTTTGGGGAAGATTGGAACATGTATGGTGAAGTTGCGAACCAGTTACAAGCAAATTCAAAATGGCGGACTTCCTGTTGGTTTTGGCACATGGCTGCAAGAGGCTTTTTTATACGTCTTTCAGTGATGCATGTGCGTACCAAGTTTCATAGATGTAGGTCAAACCAGCATCGGGGGCTGCTTCGTAGAAAATTTGTAGGGGGCGCTGTTGAGCCATGTTGGCACATCAGAGCCAAAAAATCACATCAGACAACCCACATCGGATCCTTTCATGTGTGTGTCAAGTTTCATGACTTTACAAGCATCCCTTACCCCTCAAAAACAACTTCGTCTTTTATGGCGAATAAGGCGTCGCCACGGTGACCAAACATCACTAAGCTTTACAGCTGGCGTCAGGAGTGACTCCACATCATGCTCACCAAATTTCGTGCAAATATATGAATTTTCATGTCACTTGATTTTTCTCTGATTATAGCGCCCCCTATTTGCCAACTTCTGCCAAATTTAGCACAGAGTGTCTGGATGATGTCTGAAAGAAGTGAATTGAGTTTGACATGGAAAGCTTTTACTTTGACAAAAATATGCAATGGTATGTGTTTTTTAGCTAGCACAAAAAAAATGTTTATTTTTAGCTAGCGCAGTTTTTGTAGTAGCAAAATTCTTTTGATAACTTCTGGTCAGGCAAGTCTGGAGATTGTATGTGCAAACTTTCGTGAAGATGGACCTTAAACGCTAGGAGGAGTTCGAAAAAGTAGGTTTTTGATGTATAGTGACTTACAAAGAGAAATGTGCAGTGGGAGTGGGCGTGGCCTATGTCAGAAGATGCGACGCTATTTAGGGAACACGTGGATATGAAGTTTATGAAGATGTGATTTAAAATGTGGAAGTTACAGGCCAAAATGCGTTTGCAGCTGTTATAGCGCCACCTAGTGTAGTAGACACACAATTGTTTCTATGGGTGGTCTGTATGCTGTTCTATATATAGCCTATCAATTTCATAGCCCTCAGCATAATACTTGAGCTGAAATAAATGTTTGTTGTTTATCTTGTAATAAGCCACGCCCACTTTGACCAGTCGTGATGAACCTCAAGACATGGCCTCAGGAGTGGCCCAGCATCATACCCACCAAATTTCGTAAAACTCGGTGAAGCCATTTACATGATATTAATTTTCCATATTTGCAGCGCCCCCTAGTGGCCAACATTAGCCACATTTGGCTCACATGCTCACAGGCACAGGTCAAGCAAGGATCTGAGATTTGGTGTTGTTAGCATGTATTTTGACCGAGATATACCACAGTTCGCCTTTTTGTAGCTAGCTAGAAAAATTTGTTCGTTAATAATTTGCGCATATTTTGACCAATCAAAATTCCTGTGATAACTTTAGATCAGGTCCAGTCAAAGACTGTACCTGCCAAGTTTCACGCTGAACGGACAAAACCCTAAGGAGGAGTTCGAAAAAGTACGTTTTCCAGGTTTTGCGCATTTGCAAAAAAAATTTTAGGCGGAAATGGGCGTGGCCCCTTCCAGGTGATTCAGCACTATTCAGGGAATGTGGTGATATGAGGTTTTTGAATGTGCGACACATGATCTGGGAGTTATAGCCCAAAATACATTGAAAATGAGTAGGGGGCGCTACTGAGCCATTTTTTTTCACGTTGTCATGAAACCCCTACCATATGTAAATTTTCACCACTTCTGACGAGTCTGTGAAGTTTCATGAGTTTTCGAGTATGTTACGGCCCCCAAAAAGGCAGTTGATTTCGGATAAGAAGAAGAAGACTAATAACTAGGGGGCGTTATGACTATCACAGAACTTTGTCATGTAGACGTGTTCAGTGTGGGACTATTATGAATCATGTGAAGTTTGGTGAAGATTGGACAATGTGTCCCAAAATTATAGCAATTTCGTGTTTCATGGCGAGACATCAAACTTCGCCGCCACCTGACGGCCAAACCGTTTAACTGTGGAAAAATCTTTTAATAACTTTTGATCACAACCTTGTCTAGATCACACACAGTGATTTTGAAGTCATTCTGATTAATCCTGTAGGAGGAGTTCGTTAAAATACAACATGTGGAAAACGCCAAAAATAGCATCAAAATTCAAAATGGCCGACTTCCTGTTGGGTATGGCCAGTGGGTCCAAGAGACTTTTTTGTGCGTCTCGGTGTGATACATGCGTGTACCAATTTTCGTGCATGTCGGTGACACGTGCGGCAGGGGCTGATGTTTAAAGGGCGTGGTCAAGTCATTTGGCCACGCCCATCAACGAAACTCATATCACATGTTCAAGCCTGGACTGTTAACACACATGTGAAGTTTCAGGCAGATATGACCAAGGACACAGAAGTTAATGTCATTAAAGCCATTTTCAACGCGTTTTGGCGAATTTTCGACTTCGCCGCCCTCTGGGCGGAACACCGTTTGACGCCTAGTCACAATCTTCATAATGTAGCATTACCAACGTCTTGAGGTCTGTCTGACCAAATTTGAGCTGCATATGGTGAACGTGGTCAGAGCTGCACGTCAAAGTCTAAAAACATCGCTTTTCCTGTCGCCAGCAGGGGGCGCTAGGGTAATTACAAAATTTCTGCATGTAGACGTGTTCAGGGCGGGAATATTATGAATCATGTGAAGTTTGGTGCAGATCGGACGATTAATGCCAAAGTTATAGCAATTTCGTTTTTCATGGCGAGACAAACTTCAAACTTCAAACTTCGCCGCCAAAAAGCCGATTCCGTGTTCGACGGGTAGCGGATCTTTGAATAACTTTTGATCACAAACTTATCTAGTTGGTACACGGCGATTTTGAAGCCGTTTTGATTAATCGTGTAGGAGGAGTTCGTCAAAATATGACACGTGGTAAAACGCCAAAAATGGCCGCTAAATTCAA